>OZ038485.1:66547642-66572642 GCA_964036315.1 Acanthosepion esculentum
GTGTCCACTTTTGTATTTACATACGCCTTTTATGTGATATCGAGTATTTTTAACCATAAATATCGCATACACTAAAGCTATATTTTACCATGGAAATATGAGCGTTAATATCCGTATCAAGGAGTTTCACAGATGTTACTCATGTTCCGCTGTGATTTTTAATGTCAATGGATATGTTCAAACGTAAACGGTTAGTTCAATACTTTTAGCAGACGAACCACAGTACCTGCCTTAGACAGAATGTTGTATATTGGCACTCGCATAACCACCCAAGAACTCCCGCCAAGCCCCCGTTCCCATGCAACACACAATCCAGCAACTTCTGAACAGCGTACGCGACGTGTCCAATTCTCGAGGGAAGTGGGTTAGCCAGACTAAATATTGACGTTGCCAGAACAAAGAAACAGTGCGCAACATAAACCAGGGGCGGAGCGCGGACCAACTAGCAAAATAAACCTTTCTAAATATTAGTGTACTAGCGCCCCTTAGTGGATAACAACAACGAGGCCAACCTTGAGAGGAACTCTTGCACAAATGAGAAAAGAAACAGTAAAGATATATATATAAGTAAAAATAAGTACGTACAAAAAACAAATAAAAAGAAATAGTAGCTTGTTCGAAAGCTGGGCTATATCAGCATCTGTCTGAAATATTTTGGCGTGTAATAGAAGAGAGTTAGAAACGTTTTTCGAATGAATGCGACTTTTGGGAGGCTGGCCTCTTCTAATATTTTACGAAAGATTGACTGTTTACCATTACTTTGACGGAGATATACTGAATCGGAAGTGGTCGGCTTCTGAGGAGGCTTCTAAAATTTTTAGCACCTGTTTAAATACTGATGCGTCGAGCACACAAGATGCATAAACGTACATACATACGCGTCAAGACAATCTACAAAACCGTCTGTAGCCCTGGCGAAGAACAGAATATGCAGCCATCGAAAGGATAGTGGAGTTCGTAAATTACTCCATGAACCCGACTACGGTCCATGTAATAGATAAAACAGAAATATATATGTAGATCATCATCTATCTCTCTCTCTCTCCACACACACACACACACACACACGCGCACACGCACACACACACACACACACATAATACCCTACGTAATTTATATAATACCCAACGTTGATTGCACATATCGGAGTTTCATGCTATTTGCCATTGCACTCAACGTAGGGTATTATGTATATTTTTAATATTTTAAATAGCTCTGTTATTTAACATTCAGCACTGTTTTTTTACACTATAGGATATATATATATATATATATATATATATATATATATATATATATATATATATATATATATATATATATATATATATTACAATAATAAGAAAGAACATTAAGATTTATAATCCTGTGTTCTTATTAGTTATTTTTATTTAAAAAAAAAAACAGTGCTCGATGCAAACATTAGAGCAAAATATTGTAATTATTTTCTTTTAAAAATTATAATTCTATCGCGACAGAGAAAATTTCCATGTTTCAAAACTGAAACTAAATTTATAAATTTAATTATAAAAATACAAATTTAGTTACTGTTTTAAAACATGGAAAATTTCTACGTCGCGATGGAATGATATCTAAAAAGAAAATCATTATACTATGTGTGTGTGTGTTTGCATGTGTTTGTGTATGTATTTTTATACGAACGCTTGCTCGTACATTTACCTCGATTATCCATTTGACTCTCTCTCTCCCTCCCCATTCTCTCTCCCCTTCTCCCCATTCTCTCTCTCTCTCTCCTTATATATATATATATATGAAAAATTTATTTCAGTTGAGCTCTCTGGAGTGGAAGTGTGGGTTTGTAAACAGTGACTATTACAGTTAATAATGCATGACTCTTCGGTAAATCGAATCGAGTTCTGTCAGTCACTGTGTGTTTAACTAAAAATAAATACGCTTAAATTCACCCTCTTCCCTGCCGTGCGCCAACGGCTTAGGAGTAGAATCCCGACTGACGCCAATTCAGTCGGGTTTCGATCCTAGTTAGACGTCTATCCACACTGATGAGCTGTGATACAGCGAAACAGTCTGTCTGTGGATGACAATATATATGCTCCTGAAAATTTTATTTCGACTGAGCTCTCTGGGGAGGAAGTGTGGGTTTGTAAACAGTGACTATTACTCTTCGGTGAATCGAATCGAGTTCTCTCAGTCACTGTCTGTTTATCTAAAAATAAATGCGCTTAAATTCACCTTCTTCCCTGCCGTGCTCCAACGGCTTAGGTGAAAAATTTCCGACTAACGCCAATTCAGCCGTGTTTCTAGAGGCAACCAGACGTCTATCCACACTGATGAGCTGTGATACAGCGAAACAGTGTGTCTGTGGATGACTATATATATATATATATATATATATATATATATATATATATATATATTTACATATACATATATATATATATATGTATATATATATAGAGAGAGAGAGAGAGAGAGAAAGAGAGAGAGATAGAAAGAGAAAGAGTTCGCTAAAAATATACACACTTCAGGAAAGAAAAACTTGTATAAATTTTGTAATATTAAATTTATTCAAACACCACGAGATTAATACATGTTATAACTAGGCTCTGTAATCACAGGAGATGCTCAAAATGGCGGACTTTAGACTTCAGGCACTTATTGGTGCGGTGATCTATAGCTTGGGTAACGTTGGCCAAAGTATCCAGTGGGATTGCTGAATATGCATTTTCAATTTCTTTTCTAAGGGCCGCCAATGTAGTCAGTTTTCTGCGATGCACAACATCCTGCAGGGTTCCCCTAGATAAAAGTCTAAAAATTACGAAAAACAAGATTTTTCTTTTCCTGAACTGTGCATACATGTTCTGGGATGGACTATATATATATATATATATATATATATATTTTATGGTAGATGACTGACTAGGTACTGCGATTGTTTTCGTCCACATGCAAAAAAACGGTTAAAAATAATAAAAGCGTTAATAAAAAGAAAAAGAAATCTACTCTGAATAATGTCCATTATGAACACGGACACAACGTTCTGACCGTGTTCAGAAATCAAAAAATCATTCTCATCCATTTATATATATATACATATAACAAATATACATACTAGGTTAAACAAAAAACATCATTGATAATAACTCATTTGGACAGTTTTACACACTATGCGCAGATAAGAAATGAACAAATTCAAGAAACAGTTAATAAAAAACTTAATCGCATTATCTTATCAGTCGTCTTCAATGAAACCTATATAAAAGAGGAATTGCTGCCCAAATACACCCATATATATATATATATATATATATATATATATATATATATATATATATATATATATATATGATGGACTCTCCCGTCGGTTTCAACGTTTGAGGTTCCGACAACTGTGCTTATTCAACCCTGTGTGTAAGTCGCAAGTGAAATTTCAATCCTGCTAGTGATTTGCAAGAAGTCTACAGATTGTGCAAGAGTGTGGATTGTTGGAGTGTGTGGCCGGTACAGCATCAGATATTTTAGTCCTTTCCCTAGTGTGACGAAGCTTGGTGATGTTTGATGCTGCATTGTTCTTGATGCCATTGTAGCAAGTAGTCCTCCACTCATTGCGATCAATTGCTATGACCTCAAACGTAGCATGGTCCATATTCCCAGCTGAGAGGTTACTTTTCAGTTTGTCCCTGTATCTAAGCAATGGTCGGCTCACGCTTCGATGACCACTGTCAAGTTGACTATACATGAGCATTATATATATATATATATATATATATATATATATATATATATATATATATATGTATGTATGTATAAGTATATATATATAATAATATATATATATATAATAAATCAATACTCCGCGGAAAGGTATGAATTTACCGCTTCTCCCCCAGGTATGGGTTAATTAGTATGACATCTATCAGTAAATCATTAATATCTCCCCAAAAATTATTACAATCTAAAAATATTTCCTGGCTTTAAATAACCCGCAAAAGATTGATAAGCCGTAAAAAACAAATCAGTGAAACCTTCTGTTAAACAATTCTATGACATCTAGCTCTTTCTTTTCTACGTCAGATGAGCAACCAATTTGAAAGAGAATTATGGCTAGCAAAAAGTGAGTGTAATACCACAAATTTTATGGTTTATAGCTTTAAATATTCCTAGAAATTCTGATACTTTTAAAATAAATTAGGATATGCATTACATTTTGACTGACCCTCGAATACAGGGCGCGATGGATAAATTGTCGTTTAAATTACGCAAAAATGAAAATAATACTGACATCACATTTTAGCAAACATATTTACCAAAATTACACAAAAATATCTTGAAATACTAAAGAGTAAATTTATTCAATAAAATCGCTATTGGCTTCACACAAACACACACACACACAAACACGCACACACACACACACACACACACACACACACACACACACATATATATATATATATATATATATATATTGCCTGACGATTGCACTAGCATGAAACAGACTGTCGCCTCTAAGTGCTGACTTCTATGTTCACTTTTATATTTACACACGCTCTATCTCTGATATTGAGCACTTTATCCCATAAATATAGCATACTTTAAGACTATATTTCTTCTTATATAGATATATATATATATATATAACCACATACACACGCACACGCACGCACACACATATATATGTATGTATGTATATATATATATATATATAAACTACTGGAATTATCTGCCACAAAACGAGAAATCTTGTTTGTTTGTAGAAAAGATTCATTCTATCTTGAAAATTACACCTTTGGGTATAACATTATCATTGATGAAAGAGTGATTAATACACGCTGCTGTGCTTGATCTGTTTCTAATATATTCATTTGAATAAACAAAAATATTTTTTAAAAAAGTATATTTATTCCCTAGAGAAAAATAATTTTCATTTACGATTCCTGTTTCTGAAGGAAAAGATGTTTATACGTATGATCTTCCTTAGTTACAATTGACAATGGTTTAAAATGCTGACCGCATTACCTTCGACGAAAAGTTACGAAATTTACGAAACATTTCACTTACACATTGTTTATATATTTTTGAAAAAAATCATTTTACCCAAGCAAGGCGATGATGCCACTAAGATGCAAGGAGGTCATTGGGAGTGAAACAGAATGAGAAAACTAGAAGGAACCAGAAACCAAATCCTAAACAGGAAACAGGGTATAAACGTCTACTGTTCAATAGACGGGGAAGGAGTGTGAACAGGGCGATTGAGAGTTTGTGAGTGGATAAGTAAGAATGAAAAGAAACAAACAACATTTTAATAAACGTTATTTTCCTCAGGAAATTAAGTGTGGTATTCAGAAAATAAAATGGCCGCAGTTTGTCCATAATATATGATATAGATAGCATGGCCAATGCTATTAGTTTCATGTCTGAAGATTACATTGAGGTGTGAAAGTGGCAGTTCCCGTGCAGTGTTGATACGTACGGTTACAATCAATCTATCTATCTATCTATCTATCTATCTATCTATCTATCTATCTATCTATCTATCTATGTTCATATCTATCTAATCTAAGAGACTCCTTTCTACCTTCCATCAGTCGACGTTTTTTTCTTTGGACAAAAGATTATTTCTATAATTATAAAACAATGAAGTTTTGGTATAATATTATTGATTAAGATCGATTAATACACACTTCTACATGCGATTTGTTTCTAATTTATTCAGTTTACTATACAAAAAATATTTGTAAAATAAGAAGTATATTTATTATCTAGAGAAAAGGTATTATCATTGACGTTTCCTGAAAAAGGTATTATCATTGACGTTTCTGAAGCAAAAGATGTTTACACGAACGATCTTCCGTAGTGTAAAAAGCCAATGGTTTAAAATGATGAAAACGTTAACTTCAAGGAAAACTTACAAAATTCAAGACACATTGTACTTTGTTTATGTATGTGATTAGGCATAAGAGTGTGTGTGCAGGCGTGTGTGCGTGTGTGTGTGTGTGTGTGTCTGTGTGTGGACAAGTGAGAATGAAAGGAAACAAACATTTTAAAAAACGTTATTTTCCTCATGAAATTAAGCGTGCCATTCAAAAAAGCAACCAGGCCGTATGTGACCGCAGTCATATTAGAGAAAATATGCCCCTTGATGGGAATCGAACCTGTGTTCGCTTTAACCTGAAAGTTCTTACAGTAATGCGTCGCTCAATTAAGCTTCTTATGTAACGTGTATCACTCGCTAGGACAGTTCGGTGTCTATATCTGATAGTTTACATTTCCCTACTCTAAACATAAAATAAATAATTTAAGCAATTAATGGATTGTTTAATCCGACATTTCTTCGTAATATTCTTTTAATATTTTCTCGAGGGAAAAGGCAATTTGTATTTAGGGATTTATCGTCTTTGGAAATAGTAATAACTTTTCGTCTTTTTTCACATGAAACATGTAGCGTTGTGCAATAAAATATGTAAATCGAATGAAATGTGAATTTTATTTGTGTCTAAATGATGCTAAACTAATCTAAATTCTCATTTTACTAAGTAATATTTAAGTGCCTGAAACATAGCAAATGTTAAATCTTTTGAAGTTCTCTGGTGCCTATTATATACTCAGAAGTTATAGAAAAACTAAACTAATATTTTTTTAATTTGTTGCTTAACTCTAAATGTATTAAATATAGACTAATAATTTTTAATAAAATTGACATAAACCTTTCAGAGAGAGAGAGAGAGAGAGAGAGAGAGAGAGAGAGAGAGAGAGAGAGAGAGAGAAAGACGCGCGCGTGTGTGTGTGTGTGGGAGGGGTTTGTGTGTGAGTGTGTGGACATTTTATGACAAAGTGGAAAAATTTTAGTTGTGACGCGTTTCATCCTCAGGACGTCATCGGACTAAATTTATTATGTTGGTACGACTACACATGCGCACGAACGAGGGGCGCTGGATATTTTAGGTTATGTCTTTATTCACGCACACACACACACACACACACACACACACACACACATATATATATATATATATATATATATATATATATATATGTACATTTCATTGAATACGACAGACAAGGTGCTTTTATTTAGTTTTTGATACAATTTCTCATGCGATCTAATAATGTTTTTCTTTTCAGATGATAAATTATATAAAAACTGTCCGAATGTTCATTTTATCTACACCTTTCTGACCATAGATCATTAAAATATTCATGGAGACCTACCGGACACTATTCGTAACATACTTGTTGACAACACAACTATAATAGCATCATCTACATGCAAAAAAAGGCTTAAACTAATGGAATCCTTATTAATAAAAAAATCACTCAATAATATCAACTATGAACAAAACTATTTCTTATTTAACAGTTGAAATATTTAATCCTGGAAAATGGCTAAATGTATAGCCGAAAGCGCTCGGATAAACAGAGGATTCGGGCAGTTTTTATATAATTTATTATCTGAAAAGAAAAATGTTATTAGATCGCATCAGAAATTGCATAAAAACTAAATAAAAGCACCTAGTCTATCGTATTCACTGAAATGTGCATGAAAGAAGGATTTCTGCCGAAATACACACACACAGACACACACACATATATGTATGTATATATATAGTTTATATGAATAAAGACGTAATGAAAACTTATCTGAGCCGACACGTTTCTCTAATGGTCTTTATCAAGGCAAATGTAAGGATATTATTTTGCACCAAGTAATCTTAAAAAAATAAATAAAAACATTTTTAAGATTTTCGAAATATTTAAACATTCATCAGGTTAATTGAAAAGTGTAGGTGAATAATGGAGAATGCTAAGTGACGTAATTTAATGTCTAATCAACCTGAGTAACTGATGTTGTTGAATTTTTATTTATGTAATTTATATTAGTAAAATATTAAACTACTAAAATTATTTAGTGTGGGATAAATTTATGTATTATATATTTTAAATAAGATGTGGTTATGAATGTAACAATTTTCTTTTCTTTATTTTAACATTTTTATAGTCATGTATGTTGCTTGGAAAAAAGTAATTCTTTCAGGAATGAAGATATTTGAAAAAATCAGGCGCAGATTTATATTTTGATGAGATTCGATAGCGGCACTCTTGAGAATTTTCCGTCTAAGTCACTTTCTCTTTTAATAAGTGTAGCATTCTTTAGATCAAAGTTGTAGTTAAATTTATTTCTATGTATAAATAATGCATATGATAAATTGTTGTGTATAAGATCCTTTTTGTCTTCATAGATGCGTGTTTTTGATTACTACACTGTATTGTGAAGAGAACTTGAGATAGTCTAATTTATATATTCCTGCTCCAGAATTATTATTGTTATGGGGATTTTTAACCCTGATCATATCTATAATAGTTTTGGATGTGATTGTAATTATTTTGATATTGTTAAGATTAGATAAATTTTGGTGGATAGTAGATTATAAGGACTCAGTAGGTAGTATTATATGACTGTTTTTATTTAGTTTGTTTCCATTGTTATTTTTGTTGATAATATTATCTTTTTTGTAGTTGCATATTTTGCATGCCTTTCTTTTAGTGGATACTGAAGTTAACACTGAACAGCGAGTTTGGTTAATGCTTAAACGAAATATTCAGGGCATCTTTACATACCCTCTATCCCTGATATTCAGCACTTTCCCCCATAAATATGACATACCGTAAAACTATATATTCATATCAATATATATATATATATATATATATATATATATATATATATATATATATATATATATGCGCGCGTGTGTGTGTGAGTGTGTATGTGTGTGGATTAACTGGATGTCATATTTAAACTCTTAACGAGGAACCATACAGAAAACCTAACAATACCCAAAGCTAGATAAGCACAGTGTCTAACCACCCACCTACTGTGTTCGAACAAATACCTAAATCAATAAAAAAGCAGTCTGTAAACTCTAGCAATAAAGAAATTTTCAACAGGATAAAATGCGAATACGAGAAGGTGCTAAAAATAGCGGGTACCATTCAAATTATCATTCATAGACGGCTGTGAAAACAATGATAGTATCAACTGTGGCAGCAATATCAATAACAAAATTTTAAAAAGAAAACGAATCATCCGCTCCTTAATAATGCCGTAAAACTAAAGTGGGAATAGTGTTTATCAATTTAATACACAAACACTTCCCTAAAAATCATATAGTATAAAAAATATTTGGTAGAAATAAGACAAAATTAAGTTATAGATGCACCGATAATATTACACATAATAAAAAGGCATAATAGCAAGACACTAAACTTAAATAAAAAAATATATAACTACCGACGCAAATATGAATGTCCCGTTAGAGGTAAATGATTGACAGAGAGTGTTGTTTATCAAGTCACTGTGAAAACTCTCACCGACCCAAATATGGTGCATTTAGGATTCATCGAACGACATTGTAAATAAGTATAAAAGATCTTTTTACAATAAATGCCATGCTTGACTAAATATATATTTAGTAAATCCCCCCATTTATAATGGTAAATTCTAAAAAGTCCGAAAGCATGTTGAGCATGTGAAGCAGGTATTGCGTATTGTATTTGGAGGTAAAATTAAACACCATTACTTTCCTTGAACAAGACCGTCTTCTTAATAAGAAATACAAGTTTATTAGCAAGTGCCGTCACGAGGACAAGTACTTGTTGGCGTAGTTAGCACCCGGCTGAGAATAAAAAAATAAAAGGCGTCTATCATGTGAATGTTATCATTTTTTGTAAGTGCCAAGTGTAACTATTACCGCCTCTACCTTAACGGTGGAGTGACTGGTGTTCACAGTCGGGGCTTACAAATTAACAAAAATAATTATCATCATCACAAGCATCTGACAATCGATTTTCATATCGGGAAACTGACAGTTACGCTCAAGGCTTTGTGACTACGATTATTTTAAACATTTTCAAAAGTTTAAAAAGTTTGGGATATGATTTTCCTGTGGCTCTATGTTAGATATTGAACACTGTAGAAGGAACAAATTAATTGCATTAATTTTTACATTGCAAATATTAATTTCACACACACACACACACACACACACAAACACACACACACACACACACACATTTTCAGGTAGTGTGTATCTGTAAAGAAAAAAATTAATAAAAATATCATAAAAAAACTATATTTAACTGACGCGTTTTGTTCTCTGAGGGATTTTATCAAGGCAAATGTAAGGTTTTATTTTTGCACGTGTACAATATACAGGAGCAAGGATGTCATTATATGATTTATACGTGTACAATATACAGGAGCAAGGATGTCATTATATGATTTATGCTCTTGCTATCAGTCCCCATGATATTTCTGGATTTACTCCACTATTTGAGAAGAGCGTATTATTTTTATATTTTTGTTATTTAAACTTAAGTTGTGGTTGAAAAACATTTGCTTCCACTCTCTTTCCGTCGATTTTTTAAAATTTAGGTGTTATGTTCAACAGTAGGTTTATATACTATTTTAATAGTTAAGCACTCACCATTGAGGTGAGATGAATTTCCATCCCGGTAGTTGCATTTCTGTTTTTTTCATTTTTAACATTCTCATAATTTTTTCGTAATTGTCATTATTATATTTATTCAACAACTTCTTTAAAATATTATGATATTATGAGTACGCCTAATATATTAAATAAAAGAAGTGAATTAATTGCTTCCTGTATACGCAAAAACAAATACCTACTGAAAAACATCGAATCGGGATTACAATATAAACCCTAAATGAACCACTGTCTCACCGTAAGTGAATAGTGTATTTCAGAAATTCTTATTAATTTTGTGTAATTTTATTCTTTTTCCCGGGCATATACAGGTAAGCAAATAAGTATTTATTTAATTTATGGTGTAAACACAACAGTATATTAAGAAATGGACAGATACCTACGCTTATCATTGCACGATGTATATATATATATATATATATATATATATATATATATATATATATATATATATATATATATATATATATATATATATATATATGTGTGTGTATATATATATATATGTGTGTATGTGTGTGTGTGTGTGTGTGTGTGTGTGTGTGCATGTAGTGAAAGAAAGAAAGAAAGAAAGAAAGAAAGAAATATGTTCATATGAGTCTGAGCATACCTATTTCATGTACCCGGCTTCCCTGCCAAAGCAGGATGTGACACAAGGTCTTTTTAACGTTCCCATACTTATGCAGATGGCCCAAGGACAAATATTGATTATTAACGTGGCCACTCTCACGCTAGCATCGGTATTACATCGACTCAACGTCTTTAGTGCGATGAGGAAGGTGCTGCTGTAGGGTTGGAATACACGCGTGGCTGAGCAACTTCTCCCATCTAAAATGAGGAAAATAATAGCTCCAGTAAAGCCTCATTGACAGTTGTTAACTCCTATGCCGATGTCAGTGTGAGATGTTCATATATTTCTAGTTGCATTTGTGTATAGACGGATATTTTAATAAATCAAAGGGTTACCATATTTTGAGAAATTTGTATATGTATTTAATTAAAGTAAAAAAAAAAATTATCACATTCTATTCTTTATTTTGGTATAATGGAACGCCCTGGGTATGACGATAAACTACATCTGCATCCTGGGCAAGACGATAAACTATGTCCGACAGCAAGGCTTCTGATCAGGAGGTTTCGAGGAGTGTGGGACCACCTCTTAATTGCTGGTGTTCCCAGGTCCACCCTGACCCGGGATGATACCATCTGTTAGGGTCCCAGCTATGGGAAAATAGTTAACACCCAAACTTGTGTAAAAATAGGTTTTAATACCAGGAATAATTTGTAATAAAAAAATTATTATCAGCAATAATTTTTGAAGGAAAAATACTTAATCAGCAATACTTAAAAAAAATAACAGCAATACAAACAGCTATAGATTCTTTGAAAAAAATATAGCAGCTACAGATTTCTTCAAAGAAAAATATTCCCCGAAATAGATTTAAGAAAAACATATTACCAGCAATAAAAAATGTTATCGGCATTAAATAACCCATTGAGGTCGATATGCCGTAAAACAAGACAAACCAAACTTGGTATAATGGACATTAACTATGACTGGCGATAGGACAGGATAGCAGAGAAATTGTGCTACTGTCTTTTGTAATAATTGTCCTATTAGGATTGTTGGGGTAACTCACATACTGCAGTAGGTGTGTCTAGAGCAAGACGGTGTCCACCAATCTTCAAGGCGGGACTGAATACTGTTTTCATTTTACTAGACTGGTTGCCAAACAATGCTAGAGAGTTCAGTTTGACTTGCTTTTGACCTCTAACTTGTAAGGAGGTGAGATGGATACGTGACTTTCCAGCGGTATTTTGGTGGAAGTTAACGTAACAGCCTTGACTGGAATTCGTCAGGATAATTCCACTTTCCGCGTCAATAACCCACAATGCTACGCACACATCCGAAAATAATACGAGCAAACGTCGAATAGATTTTTATTGACTTAGTTGTATTTTGTGATACCCAACTTTCGGGTCTTTATGCTCGGACTCTCCGAGCGTAGAGTTATGTCACTGTAGCCTCGGGCCAGACTAAATTAGGCTAGATGAATGCTTATATCTATTCGCTTTTATTACTGTTCACCATGAAATTTGAGAATTGAAACATTTAGCTTCGGAGGAAAACATTTGTGAAACATGCATATCTTTGATTGTGAACATCTGGCTCTTGGTATATGTATGTAGATATTTATTAGACGTAGCTTAATTTGCCTCAAGGCTATAATCGTGGAGGTCCTTGCGAGGATCTAACACACGAGTAAAAGGATATATATATATATATATATATATATATATATATATATATATATGTGTGTGTGTGTGTGTGTGTGTGTGTGTGTGTGTGTGAAAGGCAATGAAATGTTCTCGTCTCAACCAAGCAGAGATTCCCCACCCCAATAAAAATATTCACCTTCTAATTATAATAGCAAAAATTCTTATATATATATATATATATATATATATATATATATATATATATATATATATATGAACATTTCATTAAAAACGACTTACAAGGTGCTTTTATTTAGTTTTTTATATAATTTCTCCTGCGATCTAATAATGTTTTTCTTTTCAGATGATAAATTATATAAAAACTGTCCGAATATTCTTTTTAGCCGAGCGCTTTCGGCTATACATTTAGCCATTTTCAAGGATTATATTTCAACTGTTAGAATTAGAAATAGTTTGTTATATGTATGTTTTATAAAATGTTTCATTTTATTGTTTCAAAACACGGTCAAGATATTATGTCCATGTTCAAAGTTAATATTATTAAGTGTTGGTTTGTTTGTTTTTATTAATACGGCTTCCATTATTTTTAGCCTTTTTTTTTGTATGTGGATGATGCTATTATATTAGTGTTGTCGACAAGGATGAGTTCTCGTGCGCACGCGTGAGGAAATTCTTAATAACACCTATTTTATATCTAAGAGGGCATTCGCTAGAGAAATTAAGACGACAGGAGTCTTTACTAGTTGTTTTTTTTATAAACAGAAGTTTTAAAAGTATTATTACTAAAATCGACGAGAACATCTAAGAAAGGAAGTTTATTTTTTTCACTAAGTTCATAAGTAAAATTTAGGACAGAATTTTGCGGAAATGTAGCTTTCAGATTTTCTATTTCTTGTTTTCAGCCAAAATAAAAATATCGTCAACATAACGAACATACATTTTAGGTTTAATAACTTTAGTAAAAAACTTGTTTCAAACATAGGACATATAATAATTGGAGAAGCACGGCCCGAGAGGGTTTCCCATACTTACTCCATCGGTTTGTGTGTAAATAGTACCATTCTGGCTATAAAAAGGTACTCTAGTAGTGCAAGCAAGCAGTAGTTTTCTTACAATGTTGGGTTGGATTGATGGAGGTGGAATTAAATTATTTTTATACACCGAATTAATGATAATATCAATAATTTCGGAGACAGGAACATTAGTAAATAAATTTTCTACGTCAAGTGACGCAAGAATGCCGTGGTTTGTTTTTAATTTTGTGCTTTTAAGTATTTGGAGGAATTCATGGGTAGATTTAATGCTATAGTTAGTAGGGAGATATGGGGTAATAATGTCATCGAGAAATTTTGATAGTTGGTATATGAATGTTGGAATCTGAGAAATAATAGGTCGTAATGGGTATCCCGGTTTGTGTATTTTAACATTACCGTATAAGTAGCCAGGTTGGTAATCTCCAATAATTTTGTTTACTTTTAAGGATCCTGCAGCAGCATTGTTGGATGCTATAAGTTTATTAACATATTTCTTTAGAGGTTCAGTAGTGTTCTTTTTCAATTTTGTAAATTTAGTACGATCATCAATAAGATGCTGAAGTTTTTTGTGATAATCCAATTTATCCAAAATTACGTAAATATTGGATTTATCCGCCTTTCTGATTACTATATTAGGGTTGCTTTTTAATTCTGTAGCAGCAATTTTGAGTTTTGTTGGAATGTTCTTGTTTATATTACGTGGAATATAATCTTTTAGACCTCTTACTTTGAGAAGATCTTTGAGGTTTGGATGGAGTATTATCAATTTGTTCTTTTCCAGTTGACATAATGATTGATGTAAGATTTCAATTTCAGTCTTCTTTTTGAGAAGGTCGAATTTAGGTTGGAGATGGCAATTTGGTCCTAGATTTAAAAATTCCTTTTGATCATCCGTTAATATGTGAGTTGATAGGTTTATGTATTTATCATGGTTGTTGGGAAGTAGAATATTTCCTTGGTATAAGTTGCACAGCTTTTTTGTAATTATTTGTCGCTGGTCAAGTTCATCCTTATTAACACTGATATCGATGTGGTATTGTGCTTCATTATATTCAGTTTCGATTAAAGCGTTTTTTACTACTGCAATATGTTTTTGGATTTCATTATTTATATGTTGGGTTTCATTCTTAGCTTTCGTTATTTGTCGTAAAAGAAAGATTTTCTCTGAAAGTTATAGTGTCGCTTTCCTTGTTGGCTGCCATGTCATGCAATTTAAAATTTGTGTATTTAGGCAGCAATCCTTCTTTCATGCACATTTCATTAAAAACGACTGACAAGGTGCTTTTATTTAGTTTTTTATATAATTTCTCGTGCGATCTAATAATGATTTTCTTTTCAGAGGATAAATTATATAAAAACTGTCCGAATGTTCTTTTTATCCGAACGCTTTCGGCTATACATTTAGCCATTTTCAAGGATTATATTTCAACTGTTAGAATTAGAAATAGTTTGTTATATGTATGTTTTATAAAATGTTTCATTTTATTGTTTCAAAACACGGTCAAGATATTATGTCTATTTTCAAAGTTAATATGTTATGAAATAGATTAATTCCGATAATTATTTTAATATATTTTCCGTTTATACGTTATTTTTAAAGACATAATTTATTTAACTAAATGCTTTGTTTTTTTTAATTAAACATTATTAATAACATTTACCGTCCTGAATGTCCGAGAAATTTTGTAGAAAATATGTGCTTCTCCAAAAGGAATCGAACCTGCAACCCTTAATGGGAACCATCATTTGATCTTATGTGCTGTTAGACGATTAGGCTACAAAGAAGTGTCTGCTTAGCAGAGTCCGAATTTCTGTTTATTATATATGATAATATTAAAATTATTCTCCTCACACACACACATACACATATATATATATACGATATATATGACAAAAAGATCGTATAGTATATTTTAAAGGAATGCTAAATTTAAAGGTAAAAGTGCTCAATATTGGAGACAGAGCGTATGTATTTTTTTAAAAAATCCAAGCAAGGTATTAAAGTTACAATTAGCAAACTCAACTGTAAATTGGTGAGACCTCGTCGCCAATCTCGTACCACACTTAAATTCAAAAAGGCTAGGTACTATAACGAAGAGCTCATCCGAGCAGTTCTCATGAAAGTATTTATAAAAAAAAGGCACGGGGAGGCAACGTTAAATCGGCGGGAAAGTAAGCGAAGCCGAGACACCATATCAGGACCAATAATATTGCTGATTCTTCTTTGAATTTCATGAAGGATCTCTAGATAAATAGTATATATATATATGGCAGCAACATTCTAAGAATGGACGAATGGTCGATATATAAGATAGATTCAAGAGAGAAAAGGCTTTCCAGTACAACAGGGTGTATCTTTTAGCAACTGACCTAGCAATGGATACAATATAGTCTTTCCGCTTCATGTCAGCCGAGAACGTCAGCCCGAGAAGGCGCAACGAGCCACTCTCCTGGAGGTTCGCCTCAGCAACGGGGTGTGTGTCTCAGATGATTAATGGAGAGCAGTAAAAGGCGTTAAAATTAACAAGAGATCCTCTGCCCAGACTGAAAGTCGTTTCGCACATCAGCTGCCAATTTGACCTTATCGCCATACTATCGACAGAGTAAATGGTTGTATCATCAGCATAGATACTAAGTTGAGAGATGTAATTATGAAAATTGCGTTCAAGCATGAGACAGACTGTCACCGCTTGGTGTTGTTCCCAGTGTCCATATATATATATATATATATATATATATATATATATATATATATATATATTATAATAATATTTTTAGTTTTTTAAAAATATGATTCCTCCGCTACATAAGAGTTCTCATGTTTCAAAAGCGAGAGCCGAGACCCCTAACATAATTTTTTAAGTTATGTAGCTCTACTTCTGTATGGAGCACTGTCCTTTTGAAAATAAAGCTAAATATTAAGGAACACCGGATTATCAACCTAACGTGTTCTTTCCTATTTTACTGCACACCTGCATATATATATATATATATATATATATATATAGTAAAAACGAATTAAGGGGAAATACTGTTGCCACTCACGCTGAGGCTATCATTATTAATTCTTAATTAAGAATCTCTAACTATTATTGAATATCGATTTTTTAACCCAACGTTACGTATTAACGGCTGACGCTGTTTTATAATAATACTCCCATACTGTTGTCAATCATATCTACATATATATATATATATATATATATATATATGTTTCAAAACACGGTCAAGATATTATGTCCATGTTCACAGTTAATATTATTAAGTGTTGGTTTGTTTGTTTTTATTAGTAAACCTTCCATTATTTTTAGCCTTTTTTTGCAAGTGGATGGTGCTATTATATTAGTGTTGTCGACAAGTATATTCCGAATAGTGTCCGGTAGGTCTCCATGAATATTTAAATGAGATCTAATTGAGTTATTGTCAGAAAGGTGTAGAGTTAGTCTGCGTGTTAAACAATTTGTAGTGTGTCCTATATAATTATTTACGAAAGTTGATTCTTGAGGAATACAATTCCTTAATGGGCATTTGAATTCGTAAATAATATTTGCTCTATTTAATTTTGTTCTTGGAGGTGAATTATTATTTTTAACTATAAGGTTAGAAGTTTTACATTTTTTATAATAAATAATATCTTGACCGTGTTTTGAAACAAAAACAAAAAAAATGATCATTTTATGAAAACATACATATAACAAAATATTTCTAATTCTAACGGTTGAAATATAATCCTTGAAAATGGCTAAATGTATAGCCGAAAGCGCTCGGATAAAAAGAACATTCGGACAGTTTTTATATAATTTATCATCTGAAAAGAAAAACTTTATTAGAACGCACGAGAAATTATATAAAAAACTAAATAAAAGCACCTTGTCAGTCGTTTTTAATGAAATGTGCATGATATATATATATATATATATATATATATATATATATATATATATATATATATATATATATATATATATATATATAAACAAACACATGAACTCTTTCTGGTTTCAGAAACCAGAGCATGATTGATTTCTTTGTTTGACGTCATATCACTCCTTATGGGTCATTTAAGGCCGAAATTTAATTTTCTTGGGAGCTTTGAAGTAATACAAATTTCTTATTCTGCTTTCACAGTTAAATACACAAAAGCTCCTACTCAGCTTTTGTGCATA
This sequence comes from Acanthosepion esculentum, assembly GCA_964036315.1. NCBI lineage: Eukaryota > Metazoa > Mollusca > Cephalopoda > Sepiida > Sepiidae > Acanthosepion > Acanthosepion esculentum. The sequence goes on from OZ038485.1 coordinate 66,565,571, forward strand.
TACGTGTTTGTGTGGACATAATTACTAGATGCGATGATATGTGTATTTTATGTTGTAGTTTTTTTGAAGTTATATTTTGGAATACATTTTGATCTCTTTTTTTTTACGATATTATATAGATTAATGTCATGAAAGAGTTATTTCATGTTGGTTGATTTTGTTTCTAGGTTATTTAATGCCGAAATTTAAATATTTTGGACCCAATTGGGTGCCTTCAACTACGGCTAAAATCTATTTTTCGTCATTTTACCGTAAAAATGAATCCTGGTCATTTTACTATAAAAAAATATTTTTATACATTCATAGTATTTTGATTTTTGTTTTGGGGTCACTATTTGCCCAGAGCTAGGATCCTAACAGGGGCTACCACCCTGGATCAGGATGGAGCTGAGGACAACAGAAGTTAGGGGGTGGTTTCATGCACTTCAGAATCTCCAATCTCCCGATCAGAGGTGTTGCTGCCAGATGTAGTTTATCGCCACACACAGGATTTATGTCCAAATTTCAAAGGTAAAGTGTCATCATTTGAAATTCTTGCCTAATTTCTCTTTCATCTTTTTCTTGACGTTTTTTATGGCGACATTAGGTCGTTTTTACATTCCACGACTGTTCCTTAAGATGCACAGATTAAAAATAACCTTTGTCAAGATTTGAACTTGCGCGTATTATTCTTAGAAGCTTCGCGCTTTCCCAGTCAGGCCGCAAATGTCAATAAGAAATCATCTTTCAAATTTCTGATTTACTCTAATACTGTTTGTTTACACTTAATAGCAGTAGAGGTAATTGTCGTAAGTTCCCTAATTTTGTTAAAATATTTTCATATCTGTCCTAAAAACAGAAAAAAGTTCTCTTACACCTCTAAAATGTTTTTATAGACAACATTTTCAGCAAAGCATCTATTTTCAAAGGTTCTTTTTGCCATTATACTAAATTCACTTGAATTCCCTACTCTTTACATAGCTATAGAGCTAACCACGAGAGAAACATTTGAAAATTCTAAAATTTATATTGATAATAATAATAATAATATTAATAATAATAATAATAATAATAATAATGATAAATATTAATAAAAATTAACCCAGTAAAATATATTTTACTTGTTTAAATAATTTTTTTTTTTTTTTTAAGCGTATCACCCCAAGCAAGGCCGGTGGCCACTATCACGCATGGGGTTACAGAAGGGTTGGAGGAAGAGCAGATAGGAGTGGTAAAGGAAGGGATGTGGAGAAAGAGAAGGACGGAGGGTCGATCGAGGCAGGGGGGTTACGGGAGATATAGAGCGAGAGTAGATAGGAATGAAAGATGTCAGGAAGTGGATAGATCAAGGCAATTGGAGATGACGATTGACGCTACACTTAAACCATTGGAGATTGTATTTGTCAGGGAAACAGTAATAGGGAAGGGAGTTCCATAGGCGAGATGTGCGAGACATGAAGCTATTGGAGTAGAAAAGACGTCTACATCTAACAGTTTCAACGGTGAAGGGGTGGGAACGGGATGCCAGCCTCGTAGGACGCTTAAATTCACGAGGCTTAGGGACAAGCGAAAGCAACTCCTCAGAGCAATTACCGTGGAAGTACTTGTAGAAAAGGCAGAGCGATGCAACATCGCGTCTGTGAGAGAGCGACTGCAGGCGAGATGACAGATCAGGGCCAATCACATTGCATATCCGTCTCTGGATCTTATCAAGAACCCTGAGGCAACACGCAGGGGCCCCAGACCGTAAATGGCAGCAATACTCCATGCAAGGTCGAATGGTAGACTTATAGACTTGGAGGATCGATTCCGGGGAGAAGAATTTCCTGGCTCGGCACAGGGAACCAACTTTTCTTGCGGTGGATGATGCAATTTGAATTAGTTACATTTATAAAAGAATTCAATTCAACAGATTATTTTTACTTAATTAATTTAAAAATAAAACTTTATCAGTATTGCTTATTTGTGACAATTTAAAAAAAATAAAATTAAACAATACAAGGCTAAACTTATTAAAACAGAGCTTTTAAAAATTGTTATGCGAATTAAATATAATCGCTAATGTTGTAAATGCTATTTGCTAGTAATGTCGGGAAAGTTTCGTCTCTACTCTGATGTGACGCATGTCGGGGCCTAAAATGGCCCAGACGCCTCACTCTTAAAGCGACTGTGTTAGAGCAGTCTCCGGGGATCTTTCAGTATTTTTCATTCAGCTGGGGACATAGGCACGACTGAGAGATGATAGTTCGTGCTCCGTATGTGTATGGCGTTCCCCACTTTAAAAACGACGTTGTGTCACATCCTGCCTTAGTGGTGAGGCCCGGTGGATATATCTAAAACTAGGCAGGGCGTCTTCTTCTGGAGTGTAATTACTCAGTGAGTGAGGTGCACCGAGAAGGGGAAGTGTGGAGGTAATGCCGCGTAAATATTGACCTTGTGTCACATTCGGTAGAGACGTGGGCAAACTGAAAAATCCCCCTTTCAAGCAATTGTATATATGAACGTGTTAACACTATTGGCTGTTTTATTCTGTTTGTGTAAGATGAGGATATGCTACCACTGTAGCAGTCTGAAACAGTTATTACTTATATGGTGGGCGGATTTTGATTTGAAATTATAATTATATAGCGTGATTAATATTCACCGAATTAAGCCACTGAAAAGGAAGAATATTATGTTGCTAAATGTGTGATGCGTAAAATAAATGTATTTTTCATTATTAGGCCACGAACTTATTGATGCCTCTTCACACACACATATATAGAGATGTATTTATACATGTGTGTGTAAAATCGAGAAAGAACTAAACATCAATTGCAGGAAGGCAGAATATACGTTTGTCAGCAAGGAATATTCCAACATGAAATTACCAATTGGAGATACCAAAATTTTGTGATGTCAACGAACACTTGTTGCCACCTTTGTCGTTGTCACTTTTGTAATGCTCGCTGTAGTAGAGACTTTGTAATAGCTGATACAACTTATAGTATGCCGTTGAACAATGCTGGTGTCAGACGCTTTCGAATAACACTAATAATAGTTGCTTGACAAGTAACCCGTATAGTGATATAAACAGAGAAAAGTATAGTGAATAGAGTAGAAAATAGTGACCCGTATAGTAATAGAGGATAGAGTAGAAATAGTGATCCGTATAGGATAGAAGATAGACTAGAGATAGCGATCGTTTAGACGTCACGCGACTTCCTACTTATGCGTTTCCTCTTTGGTCACGTGGTCTACTTAATTCAATAATGGGATCGCCTATGTTTGCTCACTGGCGATCTATGTTCAAACTCAAGTGTTGGCAGCGACACTTTATTCCTATATAACACAAAGTCAAGCAAGAACAAGTTAAATATCTTTAAAAGTGTTTTAACAGAAGATAAAAAGGTGCAACACTAAGATCCGAAGGCGCATTAGGATAACGAAAGATACCTTTCAAAAGCTGAGCAACGTATTAAGAAACAGGAAAATTTGGTTAGAAACGAAGATAAGAGTACTGAACGGTTATGTAATATCAGTCCGCGCATATGACACTGAATGCAGGACAATCTCTTTAGAGATGAAGAGACTGAAATGTGGTTCTACAGAACGATGCTGAGAATGATATGAACCGAACATGTGTGCAATGACGAAGTTTTAGAGAAAATGCAAACAAAAAGGACACTTATACTTAACATCAGAAAGCTATTGTTGAAATTTCTAAGGTACATAATGAAGAAAAAGGGCTTGGGAAATTTGACACTCACAGATTGAAGTCAAATGAGACAGGGAAGGAGAGCGCATAACTCCTACCTACTGAGCTAGAGTAAATGGATGGCGGAACAAGGTTTAGAGGAGATAAAAGGACAAAGAGCTTACAAAAGCACAGGAAATTGTGGAGTCATGATCGCCAACGTCCCGAAGGGACATGGTACATAAAAGAAAATGTGTAAGTGGACGGCAGAGCAGGTTTTAAGAGAGATATCAAAAAGACAACATTTACTGAGCTACAAATGACAGGAAACTATGGAGAACCATGATCATTAATGCCCTGAAGGAGTACAGCACATAGAAGAATTGTCTAGATTTTTGTATATATTGTTGGTGTTTGTATAGGAAAATGTAAATCCAATATATATATATATATATATATATATATATATATATATATATATATATATATATATAGATAGATAGATAGATAGATAGATATGTATGTGTGTGTATGTGTGTGTGCATACATTAAGCTAAATCTTGAAAATTAATTTGAGTCTATGAAAAATAAACTTAAAGTAGAAAAAGCAGAAAAGAGGCAAGAAACAACTCAAACTAAAGTGAATGAAAAAGAGGAAAAACGAAAGAAGGATGTAAAAAGGAAAAAAAGGAAAGCAGAATATAAAAAACTGCAGTGAAAAAGAAAGCAAGAAAGAGAAGAAAAGCAAGAAAGAGAAGAAAAGCAAAAAAATAATAAGAAATATAAGAAAGAAAGAAAGAAAGAAAGAAAGAAAGAAATATGATCTGATGTAGTTTTGAGTGTTTGTATTACCCTTCAACCCGACCTGGAAAGAACGTTTGTTTGTTGCTTCGGCCGTCTATTGCTTGTTTCTATCCGTCTGTAAGTCAGTTCTGCTTGTCGGTCTGTCACATTCTGTGCCTCTTACGCTTACGTCGTCTTCGCTGGCGATGTTATTGTTACCATAGGTGGCGCTGCTGCCGGGAGGCGGCCACGTTTATTTGTTTATCGCGCATGCTCAAAAGCAAGTGTTATTTTGTATTGTGAAATCAGCTGCACGGAGAGACACTTAATGGCAGAACGTTTCCCGTTCTCAATGTATTAAGTACAAACACTGTAGCTCAGTGGTCAAATTACCGAAATAGCTGTTTAAGATTGCGAGATTTGAACAAAAATGTACTCGCGGCTATAATTTCATATTAAAGTATTTATATTCTGTGTTTAATCGATTCTAGATATGGTTAATCTTTTTTTTTCAAAAACAATGCGAAGGAAGATATTTTTTGAGAGGAAACGTCTAAAACATATGCCGAATAAATTTAGGGTCATGGGCTATAGTTGCCGGCACTCCGGTTAACTAGTTAAAATATTCTTCTGATCACTTGAATAAGCATCAGCATGTCGATAAAATTCATCATATTTTTCTGTCCATCAACATATAGTTGTAGACATATATGTATATATACTAAACGTATAAATATTAAAATGTTCCTTCACACACACACACACACACACACACACACACACACACACACACACACACACACACACACACACATATATATATATATATATATATATGCATATAATTAATAATATCAGTGGTCAATACATAAATTCCCAAGAGGATAGAATCCAGGTAGAACTCAATGTCCAGGACAGAGTAAGAATATAATATAAAAGGCTCAAACACTAATATTCCATGGTTATAATTTATTAAATTGGAATCGTAATCATAAATTCAAAGAGAGTTATATTTTACGATTTCTTTTTGAATGTGTAAATCTGATGAATTGGATCGGGATTACGATTCCAATGTAATAAATTATAATCATGGAATATTAGTGTCTGGGTCTTTTATATTATATTATATATATATATATATACATATATATATTTAACGACTAGGGTATCCTTTTATAAGATTTAACGTTGTTAAGCGTTTTCTACTCTGTCTATGAAACTTAGGCTTCGAGGACTTTACTGAATAGATAGATTTGTCTTTAGGACTTTTTTCTTTTTCAGTATTGTCGTTATTGTTCGGGACTTTATCTGGATATTAAAGATATAATTGTGTGTATGTGTGCAGCGATTTTTCAATTATGCAAACTTAGCTAAAGACAAAAGAAAGTTCTTTGTTAAGGATTTTTTAAATTGACTTTTTCTATATTTCGGACCATTTTCTTATTTCCGGTACATATTTAAAGATGAGTTGTCTAATAACCAAGTATTTACAGTTTTCATGAGTCCTTATCATAGAGTTTTGTTTTTTGTGCTATTAACATTTCCAAACAGAATGTTAAAGAATGCAAAGGCTAGCGCCAGAATGGTCAGTGATTGGCCAGAGTAACTCGTGAGTGGGGCATTCTGACAATGAAGGATTGTCCTCGTCTGGGTTTTGAATATAAGTTAAAAATTGGCGTGAATTAAATAGAGGATCTCGAGAATTCTGACGCTTCGATATGCCTCCCACAATGTTTGCCACCGGCTAATTCTTTCCGGGGAGGGACGCTGAACCAACGTGCGACATGCGTTCCTGTCACTTCTACTACTGCCTTTTAGAATCCAAGCTGCCAGGGTTAATAAAATGAATACCAAAAATAAATGACCCTTTTCATAGGTACCGTTTTTATTAATAGCGTGAGGGTCCCGTGACGACACAAAACGCAACAGTTTCTCCACGTGACAGTTCGTGTTACCGTGTCGTTCTTAATACATTTCGTGCCTGTGTTCCTAAAATTGATAACCGCTTATTGATGTTGGGTTAGGGTTTATTTTAATGCTTCTAGTAATTTATAATTATTTGTTTATAGTTTATGTGCACAAATATGTTTGTATTATTAGTAAAGATTTGTAGTATTTCCTGTTGTGCATTGTTGTTGTGTTGGTAATATACGATAGAGATATGAACCAGAAACCAAGAAAATTGTCCGAAATATAGAAAATAATAAGTAAAGATTTCACTGAAATCTTTGCGCGCGCGCACGCACACACAAACGCACGCACGCGCGCGCGCGCACACACACACAAACATATATATATATATATATATATATATATATATATATATATATATATATATATATGAGAAACAACCAAAGTACAGCTATCAACATAAGACAAATATTAGGAGATAATACCAAAATATTATACACTGTAAAGAAAGACTCAATATTCTAGAAGCCATTATCATATAAAAGAAACAAATCATATTATCATTCACAACAGGAAACTTGAAGTGTGTATAAAATATTTAATATACATATAATAATAATAATAATAATAATAATAGTAATAATAATACGTATGAATGCAGGAATCCTTCGATTAGTGAGGCTAATTTGTACATTGGTAACTCTAAAAAAATCAATTTTCAAT
>OZ038485.1:66580142-66582642 GCA_964036315.1 Acanthosepion esculentum
TCCTTTCTGGCTGTGATGATTTCAGATAGAAAACTTATTGTCAAAATCAAAGAATTTTTCTGATTTATATACATTGACTTCTGTACTTAAATCCTTTCATATACATATTCCAGCTAAAACTTTAAGGAGGAATTTACTCTATTTCTTGTAATATTTGCCACAATGAAAAGATCGGAATGACCTCAAGAAATTTAGATAAAAGATTATATAAACACAAAATAACTATTTTACCAAACAACACATTAAACGCATTAGTTGTTCAACGTAACGAGACCACAATTTTGATATAAAAATGCCGCACTAATTAAAGGAGGAAACAATTTACTAAGACGAAAATATTTAGGATCTGCTTTAATCGCTACATCAACCACAGTAAATTTATATTCAAGTTCCTACAACGTTTCACGTTTATTGGCAGACCTATTATCGCAGTGTGTGATATTTAATAACAAAGATGATGGAAGAAAAAGAAAAAGAAAAAAAGAGTATAAATAAGATCGTTTAGGTTATATATTCAAAACACATTAAAAAATTAAATTTAAAAAAAGTATTTTTAAATTTAAAATTTCCAGCGTCTCTCGTTCGTGCGCATGCGTAGTCGCATCAACGTAAACAAACTTATTCCGATGAAGTTTTAATGGCTGAAACTTTTTTCCATTTTCTCATACAAAATTTCCCTTGTTATATAAAAATTTATATATTTACTCTATATGTTTTCAACAGTGATACAAATATTCAACTTTATTCATATATATATATATATATATATATATATATATATATATATATATATATATATATATATATATATATATATATATATATATATATATAACATAAATCATTCATACGAATAACAAATAATGAAGCTAATTATGGCAAGAATCACTCCTGCTAACAACATATATTGTTAGCAGGAGTGATTCTTGCCATAATTAGCTTCATTATTTGTTATTCGTATGAATGATTTATGTTATATAAATTGATCACGTACCACATAATAGATATATATATATATATATATATATATATGTGTGTGTGTATACGTGTCGATATAATCATGCATTTCCATATAAATAATATATTTGCGAGCACATCCGTCTGGTATGACGGCTAGCAGACATGTGTCAGGCACAGTGTGCTTCTTCAGCACCCACAGAACCCACATTGGATTTATACTCCAACTATACTGAATGAACCATAGTTTTGAGAGAGGACGCATGATCAGTAGTTTAAATAACACCAGTAGACTCAAACCCTCTATCCCGTTGACGTTTGACTTCCTGCTAGGTCAGCCATCAACGGCTCCCGAAGATTTGCGTTTAGACAATTTGACTCACAAGGCTTGGGCCAGTCCAGGGTATGATTTTCCAGGCACTTTCCAAATGTAACGTACGCTTGGATCGTCTCTCCAGATTGATAATATCATGGTCACATTACTGACACCATGATGTCATTCGAACCTAGGTCGCATGGTCGGAAAGTAAATATTCTAACAACGTGATCACGGCTATACATCACTGATCCATGGTTTTAGTTCACATGATGACGATAGTGGCTCTTGAAGTCAGCAAGTGTCTTGCAACGCTTATTGCACACGCGGCAAACTAAGTTGATCTTACAGGGCCTGGCATGTTTTGTAAATTCTATTCACAATCCTTTTTTTTTTTGTCTGTGACGGGTGAGATCGGAACGATTTATGCAGGTTTTCTGGCACGCATCGCATATTACGTTATTCTCAACATTGTATTTATCGTAATCTGTCTACCAATATGACTCTTCTTTTGGGTAACAAGGCCTGATCTGGGGAGACATACTCTGCCACATTCATCATATATCAGCTGATTGATTGCTGGATCATTGATTTCTCGTATATGCTTGGTAATTCTCCAACTCATTGCATGTCCTTGGAAAATCTGGTGACAATATTGGAAAGTGTCTGAAAGTCATTCTACGGGTTGACCCAAGCCTTGTGAGTAAAACTGGGTAGACAGAACATTTTGGAAGCTGTCGATGGTTGTGTTAGCACGAAGTTACAAGTCATCCTGATCCAGGATTTGAGCACACAGACAATTGTCCAAATTACTGCACATGCCAAATTATGCTAGTTTATGCGCTCTCTTCCAGAAACTGTAACTATAGTCCGTTGCAGTATAAAATACAGGTGGAATAGTTGCAGTATAAAATACAGGTGGAATAGTTGCAGTATAAAATACAGGTGGAATCTCTGGGTGATGAAAAAATGTGCCTGAGCATGCGTCTGCAACATGGATTGGCTAACATCCCTAGTAGATGGATATACTCGGAAAACTAGTAGCCGGTCATTATATATATATATATATATATATATATATATATATATATATATATATATATATATATATATATATAATATATATATATATATATAGAGAGAGCCTATGATTAACATTTATTTATGTAGCGTATATAAACATGATAATTGTTTATGAATTCAATATATTTATCTGACCCTGCCGAG
>OZ038485.1:66585142-66662642 GCA_964036315.1 Acanthosepion esculentum
GAGTAATGATGAATGCTAATGTTCTAATTTGTATCTTTAGCAGCTTGCACTGCCGGATAAAACGCCCGTCTATGTTATAAAGACTTACATCATCATCGATCACCTCTGTATGTGTTTGTGTTGACATAGATATTTGTTGGGCTCAGTTAAACTGGCATAAAGCACGATTTATGGCAAATGAACAGTGAAGAAGAGAGTGGCAATGGTCTGTAAGCATTCATACGATCAATGTACAGAGGGCGCTTTTTGCTTATGCCTCTTTGCACGGTGCTTCTAAACCGTCCACTAATGTGGTTTAATCATCTTTTGAAAGGGAGGTAATATTTTTTCTAATTTACCGTAAACCGTTACTCACCTTAACCTACCCGTAAAATTTATATATTCACATTTTTTTAAAATTAACTTATTAATTTAATTATAATAATTATAATAATTATAAAATTATGTTATTTTTATAATTATAATAGCAACAGCAAAAGGTGTGCTTCATAAACAAAGCGTATTTCTGGATGATAACGCATTTAAGGCAAGCAGCCTTTGTATTTAAAGAGCTCATTATTATGATATTAAGATTTTATTCGTGGAGGAAGATGGATTCATTCCTTTTCTAAGGACATTAACGCAAAGTGGACTAAACAGAATCGAGCTGGAATTGAACTTGGCTCTCTGAGTTTTCCACGCCGATAACCATTGCACTCACTGGTTTGTCCCCAAAATTGAGCAAAATGTATGAAAAAGCTTACTAAACGTGGGTTTTCAATTCGTAACTACATCGACCAATTCCGTTTCGTTAACCTTTCTTAATACCTGTGGAAGTTGCAGTGCCCAAATAGTTTTTAATTTGTAAAATAATAAATTGTAAGGAAGTAGTATTTAGTTAATTGTTTATCCAGTCTTCATAGGTAGACCAAATATTTGAATGTATGCACACATGTTTTCACTGCTTCTGTTTTTTTAACACCTAATCATCTCAAAAATAGCATAAAGCACACAAAGTACTTGTAGGAATCATCGAGTGAACTGCGTTTGGTGTTGGGTAAACGGTAATTGTTTGTAATCTCGATGTCTACCAAAACAAGCCGGATAATATTTAGTCTTGCAACAGAGCCGCTATATGGTCTTACCCTTTGACCATTGTAGGAAAATACACGGGTTTTAGCGTGTATGAAAATAAACACAAACAAAGATTATAGGAACTGTATTATAGAACGCATTCCAGAATACTTTGACAAATTTTATTACTTTGATTACAGAAATAAACATAACATGACTTAGGGAATCATTTGTTCAGGCAAAATATGTCTCAGCAGCAATGCTAGTAGTAATGAAGCATTAATATTAGCAGCGATAGCAGTGACAGTAGTAGCAGCAATATTAATAATAGTGAAAAAGAAAATAATACAAACATTCTCAACATCGTCAGCATCAGCATCATAATTGGTGTATCTTTTGCCATATTTTCAAGTAAAACAACTAAGTTTATTTTGCATCGTCTTATCAAGTAATAATAATGCCGCGAGGTCATCACTACGTTCTAGCATTGAACAGAGTAAAAAAGCCTTATAAAGGTAGGTGTGACTTTTTTTTCGTTTTACAGTAAGGTTCACCATTTACAAGGCCCAGAGCCACTCGAGGTAGAGGGTTACGTTAGGAAGCAATTTGTACAAATAGGAGGGGAAGATAACAGTTAACCCTAGCCTTGAACTGGTTAAGATTGTAGTGACCAGGGAAACATCCTCTTGGGAGTCGTTTCACAAAACAATGGTTCGAGGAAAGAAACTTTTCTAAAGAAGATGAAAATAATCCCCTGGAAACACTGGGTTTGAATATACAAGTTTCTAGGATACATCTGTGTGTATCGGTGGGAGTCACGATTGCGAACAAACTTGATTGCTTTATTCAACGATACTGTTATGACGAGCTTTCCCTCTGGTTACATCGGACGGGAGTCTGTTTCTTGTTTTATGAAATAAGAACATAAAACATCAAAATGCATCAATGTAATCCTAATGTTCTTATTAGGAAGGATTTCATATATATATATATATATATAGAGAGAGAGAGAGAGAGAGAGAGAGGGAGAGAGAGAGAGTGAGTGAGTGAAAGAGAGAGAGAGAAAGAAAGAGTGATAGACAGAGAGAAGAGAAAGAGATAGAAATTGTTTAAATTTTGCTCTCTTCATATATATAAGATACAGAATATATACAGTTGCGGCCATAATGTTCAGAACGGCATTGTTTTCGTCAGAAAAGGTATAGTTTTTATCAAAGTTGTTTTATATTCTATAATTTTCACAGACAATAAATACGATGTTATTTGTTATTGTCTGAGATTTTGGTATAATTTGAGAGGATAATACAAAAGTTATTGGTGATTTAGTGATTTACTGCAAAACCCATGGTGGCCAAAATGATCAGAACGGTTGAAAATATCACATAATAATAAAAAATGAGAGAGAATACTGGAATTATTTAATATTTAGTGTGAAGCCCTTTAGCTTCAATCACACTTTGACATCTTCGACTGCATGAGGAAATAAAATTTTCAAGTTGAATTTCTCAGCACAGGCAAGACATGATCTTTTACAAGTTGTTTTTAAACTCCTGCATTTACCTTTCCATATAATCGCACCAAAGGGCCCACACCATCTCCAGATATCATCCCCCAAACATGACACTTCCCCCACCGAATTTAACACTAGTCTTAAGGCATTTAGGCGACAATTTTTCACCTACTTTTCGATGAACGTAACTTTTCTCATCTGAGCCAAATAACATAAACTTAGATTCATCACTGAAATGCACCGTTTGCCATTTATCCTTGAGACCACAACACATGTTCGGTTGCAAAGGTAAGACGACACTTTTTATTCTTGGAGCTGATCAGTGGCTTCACTGCAGGTGCTCTTGTGTGTAGGTCATGTTCAACTAAACGACGAGACACAGTTTTTCGAGATAAAGTTTTCTTCAGTACAATGCTCATTTCCCGAGAAACAGCAGCAATAGTTTTAAATCTGTCCTTTTTAACCAACTTTACCATAGCACGATCTTCTCTCTTGGTCGTTTTTCTTGGCCTACCTGTAGACTTTCTTGCTTCACACGAACCACAATCATCGTAGACCTTAAGAATACCGTGAACAACACTTTTTGACTTGTTAGCAATCTTTGCAATAGACCCAATACTTAAATTATCCTTCTTTCAAAGCTTAATAATCTGCTGACGAATTGGTAACGGTGTAAGTGGCATTATATTAACAAAGTACACTGCAGATATTCTTACTAATGTTTAGTAAACGAACCGTCACGAAAAAAAATTTAAAAAATTAGAATTCGCCGGTGAAATATACTAAAACACGGAGTAAAATCAACCGTTCTGATCATTTTGGCCGCCAAGGGTTTTGCACTAAATCATCCAAAACTTTTGTATTATCCTCTCAAATTACACCAAAATCTCAAACAATAACAAATAATATCGTATTTATTGTCTGTGAAAATTATAGAATATAAAACAACTTTGATAAAAAATGATACCTACTTTTCTGACGAAAACAATGCCGTTCTGAACATTTTGGCCGCAACTGTAGATATCTGTTTATATCGATACAGGAATCGACAGTTCGATTAAGATCTGAAACTACCAGTCGTCGATATTGATTTCTATGTTCACATTCTAAATCTCTCTCTGACACATATATATGTCGATATTGTTAAAGTAATTTTGCAATTGTGTTTTGAATAAGTAATCTAGGATTTATACATATATATATATATATATATATATATATATATATATATATATATATATATATGTTTTACTCTTCTTATTGTTTTTCAAATTCAACGGATAATTAGTACTGAAGTAGCCTAACACAAAGCTAAAATACAAAAATAATTTATCTAATGAGATATTCCGTTGTTATAAACTTCACTCAATTGATGCTCGGTTTTTGGAATAATGGAATTAGTCATTATCTCAAATAAGAGAAATAACGATGCATTATGCGTGGGTGTGTCTGTGAAAATTATAAGTACTTTTATAATATGTTTGTAGATAATTATGATGAAGATGCCAGTGTTGATGGCACTAGTAGCTGACGTCGATTCTAGCGATTTTGTTAGTCTTTACTCAAAAACAATTCCATGCATTGCATTCAATTAGGACAAAAAAGTAAAATTATAGTGAAAAATTCGAGGCAAACTGTATACTGAAAGCTCAGTATCATTTTACAGATATCATATTAACACTACATATAAACGACAAGGCTGAATAGTTATGAACATGATTTGCTATTATATTTGTTTAACAATTTATAATCAAAGGATAAGAGAAAAGTTAACAATCTTTTGTGGTCACCAACTTTTTTGAATTATTCAGATACAATTTTTGTATATATTTTCCCAGCCTACTCTGTCATCGTAAAAAGGGTGTTAAAGATGGGATATGTAAGCGGCAGCGTTCCTACTGTAGAGGACAGCTACATTGGATTCAGTATTGGAAATCGTGGCTTTTTGCAAATATTTTAATATCTCTCGGTATCCTATAACATTTTCGAAACATTTATATTTAGACACTGAAGTCAACACCCAGGGGCGACAGTCTGTTTCATGCTAAAAGCAATCGTCAGGCCACGTCGATTGCGTTTAGCATCAGACTGTCGCCTCTGGGTATTGACCTCAATGTATATATATATATATATATATATATATATATATATATATATAATTGCGGCTCGGATTGAGGAATCGAAGAGCCAAGTTTGAATTCCGGTTCAGTTCATTACATCCACTAAAATGCTAATACCCTTGTGAAAAGTGTGAATAGAATTCATCTCTTCTCCTCCCAGCTATGGATAAATAGTAGAATATATTGTGTTCTATAGCCTTAGGGTGAGAATTCAAAACTGTATGTTGCTCTTGCGAAGCACATACTATGAAGGAAAGGGTTGCTCGATGATATCGACTACGGACGACTCCTTTAATAAAATATTAACAGGCATCGATATACGTAAAACTGTGTAATTTAACATATGTCAAGGTGAGCAGAATTTTGCCAATAGTTTCTCAACTGATATCAAGAGAAATAGCTATTATCAATAAATAAAAACTTCATGGCATTATACTAAGACTGACAAATGTTTCGCGTTGTTAAGACTCCTCAGGGTTAGTTGACAATAAATAACCGTATCTGACTCTGAGGAGCGTTAACACCGCGAAACTTTTAGTCAGTCTTAGATAAGTATCGTGAACTTTTTATTTATTGATGATATGTATATGCATATATGTATTTAAACACATTTTTATGAATTCAAACCTCAAGTCTTCTATGTTTAAATTTTTATTGTATTTTTCCAATTTTTAAATAAGTTGTTGCACGTTGGGATAAAAATCTGTCCGCCATTAATTTTTGTTCGTGTAATTCCATGTCAATCATTAGATATTCAAATTTTCTTATAGTAAATGATAAATCAAAGATTCATTAAGTGAGATGAATTGGCGAATTATATTTGAATGACTTTTTCTTCTTGTTTCATATTAAAGTTTACTTGATTACGATAAAAAATCTAAACTATGGCTAACAGACAGATGTTTTTGGTTCAATTTAACAAAATTTTGTTTTCCGTATGTATATAAGCTACATTTTACTAACATACCATTTTTCGTACTAAAGCATCTTTTTATAGTCAGTTGCCATTATTACTCGCCCTGATCGAAGTCGCGGCCTCTTATTCGACGTAGATTGATATTACAACTAATAAAAGATTAAATATATTGTCAGGGCGTTTTATAGGTCAAACAAGGTATAACTAGAATACATTAATTCATACCTAGAAAAATGATTTATTAATTTGTGTTGTTCACTTTAGAGTTGCAAATAAGTTTACTGGAAGTTAAACTGACAAATAAGTTTACAGGAATTTAAATGACAAATATTATTTCTTATTTGTATTAATCCCTCCCCCACACACATACACACACGCATTTATATATATATATATATAGCATAATGAGAGGCCACGTATACTTTCTTGATATGTATATAATATCTGGATAAAATAAATGAAACAAAATTGGGTGTTTTTTTTATGAAAGTATTTATTTCTGTGTTTTTTATAAATAAATAAATATATACAAAAACACAGAAATAAATACTTTCATAAAAAATATATATATATATATATATTTGTATATTTAGGCAGCAATCCTTCTTTCAAGCACATTTCATTAAAAACGAGTGACAAGGTGCTTTTATTTAGTTTTTTATATAATTTCTCGTGTGATCTAATAAAATTTTTCTTTTCAGAGGATAAATTATATAAAAATTGTCCGAATGTTCTTTTCCGAGCGCTTTCGGCTATACATTTAGCCATTATCAAGGATTATATTTCAACTGTTAGAATTAGAAATAGTTTGTGTGTGTTTTATAAAGTGATTCATTTTTTTTTTTCAAAACACGGTCAAGATATTATGTCCATGTTCAAAGTTAATATTATTAAGGGTTGGTTTGTTTAATTTTATAAGTAAGGCTTCCATTATTTTTAGCCTTTTTTTGCAAGTAGATGATGCTATTATATTAGTGTTGTCGACAAGTATATTCCGAATAGTGTCCGGTAGGTCTCCATGAATATTTAAATGAGATCTAATTGAGCTATTGTCAGAAAGGTGTAGGGTTAATCTGCGTGTTAAACGATTTGTAGTGTGGCCTATATAATTATTTACGAAAGTTGGTTCTTGAGGAATACAATTCCTTAATGGACATTTGAATTCGTAAATAATATTTGCTCTATTTAATTTTGTTGTAGGAGGTGAATTATTATTTTTAACTATAAGGTTACAAGTTTTAAATTTTTTATAATAAATAATTAATCTAATTTTTTTGCTATTATCAACTGGTGCTATGTATTTTTTTATAATGTTATTCATTCGGCATTCATCCTGTTTGTAGTTATCGTTCATCTGATTTTTATAAAAAATATTAATATTATTGTTTATGTTTCGATTCTCGCCGTTGCTATTAGTTACTTTGGACAAGAAACGCCTAATGTGGAAATCCAACAATTGATTAGGAAATCCGTTATTAATCAGCGTTTGCTTTATATTTTTTAATTCATTACAGAAAAGCGTGCGTGAAGATGAGTTCTCGTGCGCTCGCGTGAGGAAATTCTTAATAACACCTATTTTATATCTAAGAGGGCATTCGCTAGAGAAATTAAGATATATACATATATCTACTATACTTTTTTAATGCGGTTATACATATTTCATAATAATAATCACCTTTTGTAAACGTTCGGTATAAGTCTATAATGGACAGGAAAGTGACTTGTATGAATATTTTTTTTTTTAAGCTTCTCACCCCAAGCAAGGCTGGAAGCCACTAGCACGCAAGGGGGTTACAGAAGGTTTGGAGGAAGAGCAGATAGGAGTGGTGATGTGGAGAAAGATAGTGGATCGATCAAGGCAAGGGGGTTACAGAATATTTGGAGCGAGAGCAGATAGGAATGAAAGGTGAAAGGATGTGGAGAAGGGAAGTGGATAGATCAAGGCAACTGGAGATGTCGATTGACGTTACACTTAAATAGCTGGAGATTGTATTTGTCAGGGAAACAGGAATAAGGAAGGGAGTTCCACAGGCGAGATGTGCGAGAAATGAAGCTATTGGAGTAGAAGAGACGTCTACATCTAACAGTTTCAACGGTGAAGGGGTGGGAACGGGATGCCAGCCTCGTAGGACGTTTAAATTCATGAGGCCTAGGAACCAGCGAAAGCAGCTCCTCGGAGCAATTACCGTGAAAGTATTTGTAAAAAACGGAAATTTTTTTCCCATCAAAATATATTTTTTAATTTATATCGTCTGCCTTCATTGGAAATTTTCCGGGATGGAATTAAATTTATTTCGATTGTCTTCTACGCTACGAGTTGCGATTGCATATTTACTGTACATGATCAATGTCGTAGAAAATGAACCTTGCCAGAAGTGAATAATGAAAATAAAAATAAACTGAAAGACCTCTTCCTGCTTTCCATCAGCATCATTGATACTAACCTCGATGAGAATTACTCGTTGCGCCTTCTCGGGCTAACATGCTCGGCTGACATGAAGTGGGAAGATTATATTGAACCCATTGGTCTGCTGCTAATGAAGTTTGAAATTTTTCTACTCTAATCTTAGATATTTATAAGTCTATCATTCGCGTCCTTGTTTTGAATATTGCTGCCACTTATGGTCAGGTGCTCCTGCTGTATATTTAGAGATTCTTAATAAAATCCAAAGAAGAATCAACAATGTTAATAGGTCTCACCTGGCATCTCGAATCCAATCCCATCCCCACCACTGTATGTATCTTCTCTGCGCCTTTTCTATAAATACTTTCATGGTAATTGTTCGGGTGAACTCTTCGATATTGTACCTAGACTTCGTGAATTGAAGCGTAGTACTAGTTTGGCGACGAGGTCTCATCAATTCACAATTGAATTGGCTAGATTTAACTATAAGTTCTATTTTAACAGTTTATTTTCTCGCACTTCTCGCTTGTGGAGCTATCTTTCAACTCTATGCTTTTCCGCCAACTTTGATCATCAAAAATTTAAATGTAATGTCAGTCGTTATCGACTGTCTTCTTGATTACACTTCTATTGTTCTCGATCCTTAATAATGTTTCACTTTTTTATAATTCTTTCAGTAACCTCATGTATCTTAGTAGCTTTAATGCCTTGCATGGGCTGATATGTTAAATTAAAAAAAAATACATATCTTGATAGTTTATTCTTATAAATGTAATTTATTTAAATTTGGTATTTTAAATTACGCAGGACTACTTTTTTGGACTATTTGCATGCAACAATTTTGTATAACTTGAAAGGCGTAGTTTTATTAACATACCATTTCCCGTACTAAAGCAATCTTATAGTCAGCTGTCATTATTATTAGGCCCGATCGAAGTTTTGGCCTCTTATTCGACGTAGATTGATATTACAACTAAAAAAAGATTAAATATATTGACAGGGCGTTTTATAGGTTTAACAAGGTATAACTGGAATACTTTAATTCATACCTAGAAAAATATTTTATTAAATTGTGTTGTTCAATTTAGAGTTACAAATAAGTTTACAGGCAGTTAATGGCGATGCAAAATGAGGACGCAAGATACTCGATTTTGATGAAGGCTAGTTTATCTGTTCTCAGTCTGAAATATTTGTTTTCCTCCATTTTCCTTATTCTTGTTTTTATTCACACACACACACACACACACACACACACACACACACACACACACACACACACAAACACACACACACATACACACATGCGCGTGCGTATTTCGCAAACTGATTTATTTATTTACATGTATGGCACAATGAAACTTATATTTACAAGAGAAAGTTACAGTTGAAAACTCGGGAACACAAAATGAGGAAAGAGTGACTAGAAAATTTAACGCCCACAGGATCTACCGAAGGTAAAAGAAGCAAATGAAAACGGCGCGTAACCTAATTAACGATGAGAGAACAGGGACAAAAAGACGTGCTAAAGGGCCAAAGGTTACTTAGAGCAAACAAAAGACATTAAATTGTGGAAAGCCATGAGCCTCCACGTTCTGAAAGGATTTGGCACATAAAGGAAAAAGAACTACTCAGATTTCATCGAAGATTAAAAAAGGGTTTTTATAGAACACGATAATTAAAATATAAAGCATTTTAATCGTTGATTGGATCTTTACTATTCGCGTTTCTTTATCATTGGCCAATTCTCTCTCTCCCTTTCGCTCTCCATTTTTTTTGTGTGTCTTTTAATAGAAGAAAGTCACTTACCTTCATAATTTTCCAACATTCCCCCTCCGTTGTTTTGTTAAGATCCGTCGAATGCAGATAAAAAAGATAACATAGAAAAAAGCGTTTATTTTTAGCATTCGCACAAGAAGGTTAGAACTTACTCGCAAGGACAATTCATGCATAGATTTAGGGAATATCTAGATGTAAGGACAGAGTAAATCGTGAGCATAAATTTGAAAGATAATTTTCAATGATTCAACTAGCTGTCAATGTAGCACTTCAGCGTTCCAAAGATGGCCATTCACGTATCCTTTAATATAAAAAGGAAAGTTCCTTAAAAACGGAAAATAGCTTGCTTATTTATCTATCTATCTATCTATTTATCTATCTATTTGTCTATCTAAAAAAAGAAAACAACCAAAAAACAAAATCAAACTCTTCTACCAAATAGTGAATATAAGGGAATCAACAGACCGATCATGCATTTCCACAGTTTCCTTTTTCTTTATTATCTGTGAATTGTTATGCGATCTTGGGAAAGAAAATAGAGTGATTTCCTGTTGTCTTTTCCACGTTTTGGAATTCAGAGTTTTCCTTCTCTAGACAGGCTGCCACCCAAGGCGATGCATAATCTAGATTATTATAACACTATTAGTACATAATACCTGAGACAGTTAAGTGCCATACGTAACAGATGCATGGGCGATCATGTCTCTTTCGAGTCATAATTTTCCCGCATTAGACTACTCTTTCTTTCTGCGGTAGACTGGCTATAGGCCCCAGTCTGTCTTGCTATTCAACCCATAGATGGGAGAAGAGATGGATAAATACTTTTCACGGGGAGTATTTACGCGTAAATTTCTCATTCCGAGCCGATATCCCATCTCCAGGCATAATACTTATGAAAAGTAATTGCTGTCTGAATTTCTGGGATGAGAAGTTATTATTTACATTATTTACATGTAGACTAATGTCCTCACTAGGACAATTATCCGCATGTAAATAATATAAACTTACTAATATTACTTGAAATCATACACCGTGTTCATTTTGACTATACAAATTATAAAGTAAAGATGTAGTTTTCGCAGCTGTAATTTATGTTTTTATTGAATATTTGCTTTTATGATTTAAAGAAACAGGAACAAACGTTATTAGAAAAATTCTAAAGTTAAAACTATAAAGCTATTGTAAAATAAAGAACTCAAAATTGAAAAAGAAAGAATTGTCTTAATTTCTGTAATATTTAGTAGTTAATGAGTGTTTTTAAAGTATCAAACCATATAATAATTAACAATGTGTATTTACTTATATATTTCCTGTCCTATCTGTAGTGGGAAGGGAGGTAAATCTACCCAAGTTTGTAAATTGTATACTCCTTTTACTTATTTTAATAATCTATACAAATAAAATATTTATCTGCATTTAGACAAAATTAGTTCCCGAGCAAAATGAACCATTTAATTAATCAGTTCCTTTACGCCTATGTTTCTTAGATTGCAATCTTATTTGTTCAAGCCTTTTATGTGAGGCACCCAGATAGCTTTATCTATTAAATAATCGTCTGCCTACAACTTAATCTTGAAATAGGCTTTGTCGTCGTCATTGACGTTCTGTTGTTAGTCTGTTTCTTCCAAGAGATATTTTCATTTCACTGTTTTATTAAACACATAAAATTTTTAACATGAAATGATATTGAGCGAAAAGAGATTTATATAATACCAAGAGTAATCAATGAATCATAGATATCATTGAACGTCTAAAAAATAAAAAGCTTAATTAACCTGTTCATTGACGTCTATATTAGTTGTGAATTCTTTATTGAGTCTCAATACATTGTTTCAAGACTTTTGTTTCATTGCATCTCGCTATTAAAGCTTTCTAACAAATGCCATCATTTCTGAAGGCATATACTAGTAGAAAATAAATATCGAAATATACAGTATAATAAAGTAACCCCATTTTATTATTTTCTTTTCTTTTTGTTGATTATTATTATTATTATTATAAGTAAATATTAATTATTTACATGTATGTTTGTTTTTGAGTTAATTTCACCCTTTATATCAAAGTTGTGTGAACGGCAATACTTAATAACGCAAAAGAAAAAAACTTTTCATTTTGGCGGAATTTTTGAGAGGAGGAATTTTCATTATTGTATGGCGTGTTCTGTTAATTTTGGTTGTTATGCTCACAACGTTTCAGCCGTTGTACTTTACGGCATCCTTCGAGTGTTAGCCTTCCTACTCGGTATGTTCTTTCATATTCGTTAATAGACATCAATCTTATGCAACAGTCTGTCGCCTCTTCCACTAAACCAGAGTATATGTCTTTACAAAAATATTATGCAGTTTGAACTCACAACTGGCAATGAACTCGATATATTTTAGCCAAAGTTTTAACCCCACAAGCCATATTCGTTGGACAAATTTGACTCGCTGGCAACTGTAAGATCAATCCTTGGGTATAGTAGTGCTGAAAAATCATATACTTTGTGTTGTTAAAGAAATAACAAAACAAGTGTTACAGATATATCATATATTAAACAGTAAGTACAACAGAAGAGTATTACACGACTAGTGAGTGTGTGTCGGTTGACCCAGCGTTCAATCCATTCGACTGTTCTCCCAAGGCCTTCTCTCCTACTAATTTTATAGTAGGCGGAAGAGTCCAACATAGACTCTTTAGAGGGAGAACACCACAATACTTTGGTTCAAAGAAAGAAACGAACAAGCGACACAAAGGTGAGTAAAACGAGTTAGTACTAAATGATATGAAATATCCTCGAAGCATGAAATGTGTCACAAGGATTATAGATGCTTTATCATTACAAGAGTTAGATCAGATCAAAAAGGGAGTATTGCTGCCATATCTGGGCTACAGATTAAAATTAACTAGATCGCTCGCTACAGACGTAGGGCACAAGCCGATCGATACTTTATTGATACTTCCATTGCAAATGTTCCGAAGAGCACCATTCTTTATTGCCACAGCTTAAACCTTTACAACCAAGACCCAGTTTTCTATGTCCGTAGGGTTGAATCACTCTTATTCTCGACGTATTCTTTTAATAAGAAATGACTTCGTAAGCTTATTTCAAAGAATCGCTCCCGCGTGGATGCTTCATCGAACACTACCATCTTCAAAATCTAGGGTCAGTCATCATCTATCAGCCATATCTTCGTAATCTTCATTTCTTAACCCCCACCTCTTAAGTTCAATAAGTAACCCTCTACCTTGAGTGGTTCTTGAGTCATGTATTGCGAGGACATTACTATAAAAAAAACCTTATAGATTGAATAATGGGAGTCGGTCTAAAATTCCGAGAAAGTTACCAAGATAGACCCTGAAGAAGTCGGGATGGTACAACGACTGAAACGTTATGTGCACAACAACCAAGTAGAACATGTTGGTCCGAATAGCAAGGAATATAATAAAGTAAACTTGTCGTCACCGAAAACAGATTCGCACTTTCATTGTTTTTATATTATTTTATGAGAAGGGAAACTGGAATTAATTTAATGATTCCATGCTATGAGAAGGTTAAAATTAAATAAGGAAAAATCAAACTAAACATTCAGTTAATTGAAAAAATAATTAAAACACATTATGCTTAGAAGCAGAGCATTTAACAAGATTAATGAGTGATTGATTTTTATTGGTGTTATTTTTGACTTAACATTCCAATGTTAATTCTTCATTCTTGAGTTAGTTAACCAATGGAAAAATTATTCAGACCAATGTCCTCATTCATGTCTCTTGAAAGAAAACGGTCACTGATTTGTTTGATCATTATGTTCTCATTATTTTCAAGAATCAAGGAGACTCATCCATATATTGTTTCGTAGAAAAGGGACGGGATTAAACATTTACAACAAAGTTTCGAACGTCTACAGACACACAAGAAATAATAAGAGAGGGCGATAACAAAATGGTGCCATAAATGTTTATATTTGTTCATAAATGTGTAGTGCGGATTTCGAAAATGCTATCAAAATCTCTTATATTGGGAAAAATATATATTTGATAGAATTATGTTTTAAAATCCTTGGATAAAACCTTTTGAACTGACTTCATGTCCTGTAACATTTTAACACATTCACTATTGCTTTTTCATTAAGCATTCAGATTTCCATTTACAAAATATTTTATGTAACAAAAGCCTGTTTTAATAAAATCTCTAACATATCTTGAGATTTTTTTTATTTATATTTCTAATGTCTGAATTAATTTTAACGCCTCCAAAACTAAACTTATCTCTCTTAATCATCTAAAAGACACCTTGCTGTCTTCTATCAGCATGGCTGATGCTAACCTCCAGGAAAGTGACACGTTGCACCTTCTCGGGTTTACATTCTCTGCTGATATCAAGTGGAAAGACTGTCTTGAATCCATTGATAGGTCAGATGCTAAAAAGTCGGTTCACTATGTCGGGCGAGACAATTTTCCTCTCCAGAATCTATCTTACATATCTATAAGTCTACCATTTCGTCCATGTTTAGAATATTTCTGCTACACTTGGACCGGTGCCCCTGCTATTTACCTTGAGCTCCTTGATAAGATTCAAAGAAGAATCTGCAATATTATTGGTCCTGATCTGGCGGCTCAGCTTCAGTCACCCTCCCATCGTCGTAAGGTTGCCTCTCTATAATTTCATAGTAATTGTTCGGACGAGCCCTTCGCTATGCTACCCAGACTTCTTGAATTTAAGAGCAGTACTAGACTGGCGTCGAGAGCTCATCAATGTACAGCTGGCTCGATGTAGCCGTAAGTTCTATGCTAACAGTTTCTTCTCTCGCTCTTCTCGCTTGTGGAACTCCGTTTCGACTCGTTGCTTTCCAGCCAACTTTAAATGCAATGCCAATCGCTATCTACTGTCCACCTGATTAGTCTCTTCTCTTTCCGCTCATCATTAATGTTTTCGTTCTTAATTCTTCCACACCCCGTAACCGTTTTAGTGGCATTGGAGTGATACCGATTTTTAAAAAGTCTGTGTTTGACTTTTTTGTTCTGTGATTTTAAAACAAAAATAATATAGACCAGTAACAAATATGGCTTCCGAGCGAAAATTTTTGAATGATTTCGATCGCTTTTGTTTTATCTGTGAATCGTATACTTCGCAACAACAACAAAACTTCTTTATAGTTATATTTTTCTTACTTTGTAGAAGTTAGGAGACCAAGATGAGAATTGACTCTTCGTATATTTTGTGAAGCATCTTTAGCAAATAGGAAAGGAATGGCGTTGAGAATACCGATGGGTTGGAGAGAACCTAAACTTAGCTCTGTCGCCCGCCAAGCCGCTCCATCGCATCCATAAGATTCTTCCATTAAACACGGTCTATCATGATGGCCTTTCATTCTGATGTCCTCTCCATCCCTGTCCCTCAATCAGTGTATCTATAAACGTGAGTCTTCTTTGTCCTCTCTTTGTTCTTCCTTCACTTGGCTGCCAGAATACTAATCTATTAGCAACTTTGTCATCATGCCTGATACAGTGTCCTGTTAGACGCGTCCTTCTTTGCTGTTACCTTTGATTATCTCAGCATATTGTTCAGCATTTGATATGTGACTTCTCCAATCCTGAACATTCTCGTGTGACACGCATCTACCTATTTACATTCGAACTACTTCCCTCATTTTTGTTATCATCACAACGTTGTTCCCTCTCGTCCTCATTGGGTATATATCGGAGTAACCCTCTAATCTTCAGGGGTAGATTTTTCCCGTTCCACTGTCCATGTCTAGGGATATCTCGTCTAGTTGTTATTTTTTATACTGCTCAGTTAGTGCTCACCAGTTTCCAATGATTATTTACACTATTTACATTCAGATTATTGTCCTCACCTTTGTTATTGTTATCACTGCGTTTCGGCCGTTGTGCCCTTCATCAGGTGTATATCGGTCCAGGTAACCTACAGAGAATTCCAAACTGAGCACTTTATTTAATCTACGGGGGTAGACTGTTCTTGTTCCACTGTTCATGTCTGGGGATATCCCACCTACTTCTTATTTATAGTTCTGCTCTGTTATTGCTCGCTCTGTTTCCAATAAGTCCAAATACACACTGCCCAACTAGGGATTGAACTCAGAATTACTAAGTCGCCAATTTCACGAACTAACACTTTAATCAACAAGGCTATTGTCCCGTAGTGAACTTGGAGCCTTAAACCTAACCTGACTGCTGCCTGTCATGTTTAACTGCTGCTGCTGCTGTTGAAGATTTGCTGTCATTTGTCTGTCTTTCTTTATTAGCGGTTCCTATATTGTATTTATTTCTATGCTAGGCCAACTTAGGAGGTCCTCATAGCCTAGTATGCAATGGTTCTTTCAGACTATTTGCATTCGGACTGTTATTCTCGCCTTTGTTGATCTTATCATAACGCTTCAGCTTACATAATAGTGTAAATAATGATAACTCATCACTCCAGAAATTCAGACAGAAACGTGTGTACCTGTTTCTTCAGAGGTTTGGTCATAATGTACGATTCTGGTACATAGAACCAGATTGATCCTACTGTTGCAACAAACATTCGGATTGTTTATCCTATGGGTCGTTGGGAGACCCATACTCTTTTCAATTTGGAACATTCAGTTCAGGCAAGAGTTTTTTTTGCAGCCAAATCTTCTTCAGAACTTTGTGTCTATGAACCTAGGTACATGAAGTTATCGATTTTCTTCAACGTTTGGCTGCTTGATGCTTTCACTTCTACCGAATCTTTATGATTGAAGACTTGATGCTCAGTTATAATATTAATTAATTATAGCTATTTTCTGTTCAGTTAACACTCATTCAATTTTTTATTTATTTGTAGCATTGGCTACATCCGTATTCAGGGTGGCTTGAAGATATTGACTTGGAGAATTTACCCCCCCTCCCCCCCAAAAAAAAAACTGGATGTTTCAGCATCGAATAAGGGGAAAGCATTTCATCAAGATGTTAAAACAATGGAGGACTCTTACCACGGACGTTGATGGCCTCTTATTTTGGGGCATGTAAACACATTTTTTTTCATCGTAGAGAGTCAAAAACAATATTTTATAGTATAGAAACTGGGACGGGATTTAGTTAAATTTTCTTCTGTTATACCACAATGTCTTTCATTCAATAAAATGGTGTTATTTTTATCTTGGCATGTGTTTTGCGGAATTGTAATCAAGTTCAGGTTCTGTAACTTTCAGGGACCAAAATATTTTCTCTTTTTGTCTGATTTTGATAGAGAGAAATCGACAAGTGATGGACAAAAATCGATGTGATTTTAGGATTTGGGGATTCATCACCTCAAAATGCTATACGCTTAAAATAGCTCATGGGGAAAACCATTTATTTTTCATGTAGGCGTTTGTAATGCAAACTAAATCAAATAAAAACAAAAACGAATTAACAGTACCAACAGCTATGGTTTAAATTCATTAAATCGTAAAAATTTATTCATTTTTAAGTCAGTTTAAAAACTTTACGGATTATAATTTTTGTTTAAATTTACGTACAAAATAAGAATAGTTTATTGTTATCTATGAGGATCAGTAACGAATTTACAAGTATAGTGACTATTTTCATTTTCGTAAATAGATTACTAACGCTCGAAATTCGTATGAGAACATAACATAAACATTGTGACCACAAAAGAAACAAAATTTGTGATATTGGTCTGAACAAGTCTCCGGATGCCAGTAACGCTTCATTTCCTGAAAATCAAATGATATTAGTCAAATAGCGTTAGTAAATACCAATATTACAAATGCATGCCTTTCTTTCATTTTTTTTCTTCAGTTCGAATATTATGAATAGTTTCAGTGACAGAGTGGTTGGCTTCAGATGAAGAAAAGAAACAGGCACTTTGATATTAAAGATAAAAAAACAAACACCGAGTTAGACGCTTGCCCTCGGTGTTGATCATAGGCGAACCATTTTGATAAAATTAGTGTAAACAAATAAAAATTAAAGATAAAAAATAAAATGAACGTCCACCCTAACCAAGCAAGCTGCCATTGATTGAAAACCTTTGACTTATGTTAGAACAATGACGAATCATTTGGTCATCTTAGTAGTCGGGCATGCGCGTACTTTACTTCCGGGTTTTAGATAAAAGAGCCGAATAGATATACAACGAAAACAAACAAGACAGGCGTAACGCGATAGAAAAGAAGAAATCTTCAAACGGAGAGGTAATTTGTTGAAAAAGTATTCCAAACACTTTAAAAAACTGACGAAGATTATTTCTTTACAACAAAATTCAATTGAACTTAAATTCCATAA
Source organism: Acanthosepion esculentum (assembly GCA_964036315.1). Lineage (NCBI taxonomy): Eukaryota > Metazoa > Mollusca > Cephalopoda > Sepiida > Sepiidae > Acanthosepion > Acanthosepion esculentum. The sequence goes on from OZ038485.1 coordinate 66,603,172, forward strand.
TAAAGACGAAGAAAATAGTTTGAAAAATGTAAATAGTGTAAAAAGTCACGTGAGTTAACAATCTGCCGAAAGCGGAAATAGTGCATTAACATTTGTCGATGTGAAAGAAAACTGCCCAAAATTCCAAACGGTTTTCTGCAACACTATATAAGTATATATGTATATAAGTATACAGGTAAAATCATCGGCTCCCTGTGCCGTTCCAGTAAGTACCTGGCTCCTCAGGTTATCCTCTACCTTTATAAAAGCCAGATCAAGCCCAAAATGGAGTACTGCCGCCACTAAAACAGCTTATTCAAGTGAACCATCGCTGTGTGGAACCCGATCACTACAATCTTAACCTGTTAATCGTTATCTTCCTCTCCTATCCATACAAACTACCGCTTAACGTAACCCTCTACCTCGAGTGGCTCCCCGCCCCTTGTACAGGGTGAACCTTACTATAAAAAAAGTATATAATCTAGTGGAAAACATTATATTCAACCATGCAAACCTTGTGCCATATTAACTGAAGCAAATATTATAAAAAGTATTTTCCGTTCATGGGGAACTGGCGTTTGCATTCTTTTCCATAATTCTTTCATATATAATGTAATAATATTTCATATATAATGTAATCATATATAATGTAATAATAGCTTTCGATTTGTTTTTTATTCGGTTCAGTGACGAGAAATATATATAAGTCTTGTTTTCATGTAGTTGAATAATAAATGGATATTTATCCGATCTTTCTTTTTACTATAACCGTTATTTTAATGTTTGAATAGACATCCGTATTTATTTACAAATAGTGAAATTAAAGTTAACCGGCCTAAATCATTTATGGTTGTATTACAGAAAATTAAGCTCTAAGTAGGTATCGAACCTGCGTTCATTTTTTTTTCTGGGCATCCACTTTCTATAAATATTTTCATGGTAATTGTTCTTATGAGCTTTCCTCTTTGATACCTCGAATTTACAAATTTAAGCGCAGTACTAGATTGGCAGCAAGGTTTTACTACTTTACGGTTGAAATGGCTAGATATAGCCGTAAGTTCTATGTTAAGAGTTTCTTCTCTTGCAATTCTCTCTTTTGGAACTCTCTGTTGGCCTCTTGCTATCCAGTCACCGGCCGAGATTTTCAAAAATAGAAATGCAATGTCAATCGTTATTTTTGTCATCTTAATACCTATACATTTATTGTTCTCTTTCCTTAATAATGTTTTTCTTTATCTCATATGCTTTCACACTCAGTAAATCCATTGCGTCTTAGTGACTTTATCATCTTACTTGGGTTGAAATGATTAAAAATGCTCATCACTCATCTCTCGTTGGAACTTTTCATTGACTATATCTGCTCATATCTATTTTCGTACTCGATTCGTAAACAAAGACATTGAAGCAATTAATGAAAATTTATAATGCGATATTATTTCTTATTACTATAAAATATTGGATAAACGTGTTTGAGTAGATAATCCATTTTATTTACAAATAGTGGGATTAACGTCTAAATGAACGTAAACGCTTTCATTTTAAAATATATAATACATTAAAAAACACTAAGATTACGACAGTTTCATTGACATAAGCAAGGTTTGTCAAAGTAGAGGACAATGACACCAGAATAGAGTTCTTGAATCAAATACAGAGCTGAAATGTAATTCCTAAGTTTTGGTTCGGTTTTTAGTAAAGGCTGACATGTTCTTTATTAAAAAAACGTTCAGTGTCACCAGAAAGAAGCATTGCAGGTTCACGCAAATATTGGGTTAACACATAGATGTATGATAATGAAGGAAGTGTGTGAGGCGAGTTTCGGTTTACACAGACGCCTTACGGACAAGAGAGAAACGCATAGCCCTGCGTATGTCTGTTGATTCTCAGGCAGTTATGTGCCATGCATGACACACGCTTAGGCGATTATGTATCTTTCAATACATGACTGACGAGGCAGGTTTTTTTTCCATTTCTTTCTGCGGTAGACCAGATGCCATCCAAGGCTATAGAACCCGGTCTGTCCTGCTATTTACCCATAGCTGGCGGGGTAGAAGAGGAGAATTCATACCTTTCCCAAGGGTATTAGCACGTAAGTGAATGTAATGGATTCGACTGGAATTCGAACTGTTTACTCTAATATTCTAGAAAATGTGATGCACTATCCTGCCCTGAACGAATATTCTGGAAGTCTTCTATCACAAACTAAATACAAAAATATATCAATATATATAAAATAGAACAAAGCGCGAGGCCAGAACGGAAGTATGATATCTGGAAGCATAAGTTTCTATCACAGAAGAAACAAGAACCAGAGACCAAAGACAATCATGTAATGTGCACCTGACAGCTGCGTGATTACAAGCATTTAAAAATAAACATTTCTGAAGAAATTAAACCATAAATACCATTATGTAGTAATTAAACACCAATTGTTAATTAAAGGAAAAAGTGTTGAAGATTTTCACAAGAATATCACAAAATATTTAACAGTCAGGACTAATGACTATGTTAATCTATCAAATGCAAGCATTCATCGATTTAAAAAATTCCAATGTTAATTAATATTCTGCAAAAAGCTCTTCCATGAATTGAGCTCTATCGGGCGTTGGCGAGTTTACTTGAAGAATAAGTACGTAAAAATTCGCCTTCCTTTCAAATGCCAAATCAGTCGGGTTTCGATCCTGGCTTGAGGCAATCGGATGTCTAGCCACACTGATGAGCTGTGATACAGCGAAACAGTCTGTCTGTGGATAACAATATATATATATATACACACACAGGGTGATTGAAAAGTAACTCTCCATTTTCAAATAATTGTAATTTATTTATTAACTATCATTTTTACGAGAAATGGATACGAGAGGAAAGCGTTTAGCATGAGGTTTTATTTAAAATTCGATATGGGCACCAGTTTCTCGAGCCGCCCAGAAATTACGTTAAGCGATTTCACCAGGAAGTTGTGTGGTATGGAAAATCATTGTATTCTTGTATTCGCCCTTCAAGTTCTTCCAAAGCCTTGGTTTGGTATAATAGACTTGCTCCTTTAACCAAACCCAAAGAAAAAAGCTACGGAGTTATTGTTAGGACCCCTGTCTGGCTACTCATACATAAAATAGTGAGTTACTTTTCCATCACCCTATATATATATATATATATATATATATATATATATATATATATATATATATATATACATGGTGATGGAAATATATATATATATATATATATATATATATATATATATATATATATATATATATATATATATATATATATATATATATATGTAAAGTGGGTGCGTGGGCAAGTGGTTAGCGATCGCATCGGTTTCAAATTTCACCATACTCGATTTTTCAAGTAAGTTAAACTGATAATATCGGCCTTGGGAGAGAATCTCCAACTGTACCACCACTGGGGAATTACTAAAAAACATGGGTTGATCCAAGACTAGTGAGTCAAAATTAGTAGAGGAACAATTCGAAAGCTGTTGATAGTTGTGTTGGTACGAGGTTACCAATCATTGTGACCTAGGGTTTGAGTGTATTAAACTTGTTCTAACTTTTGATCGCGCCATATTGTGCATTCTCCTCCATAAACCAAGATCCATTCAAATTAGTTGCGGTATAAACCAGTTTTCTTAATATATATATATATATATATATATATATATATATATATATATATATATATATATATACATACAGGATTATTAAAAAGTAAATTAATATATGAAATCATGCATATATGATGCATTTTTTGTAAATAAATGATTTCTAACATTTAAGTGTTAACATAATATATATATATATATATATATATATATATATATATATATATATATATATATATATATATTATGTTAACACACACACACACACACGCACACACATATATATATATATATATGTGTGTGTGTGTGTGTGTATGTGCGCGCGCGCCTTTGTATGAATGTTTAGGGATGCTTTTTGTAAAGCGCATTCATTTCACAGTGACTTCATTCCTCATTTGAAGACCCGTTCTGGTGACAATGTGTGAAACTTAAGCTTCTTGCACATCTATCTATCTATCTATCTATCTATCTATCTATCTATCTATCTATCTATCAACCTTATTATTTATCACGTTAAGGAAGTAAAGAAAACAAAAAACAAAACAATATTAAAAATGTTCGACGTAGGTTGCTTCATCACAGCTATGGCAGGTGCTTGATGTAGGGTGAAGGTTTGCACTAGGGTCGTAGTGATTATATATCGGTTAATAGACCTACCTTTCTCACAGTGCTTGCCATAGTAGCCTTCCGGACATGCGCACTTTTCCGGCGAGATGCATGTCCCATTGTTCTCACACTTTGGATAACACAAGGCTGGCAAGAAAAGAATGAGAGTAAAAAGTTTGTTTAATAAAAGAAAACATGAAAAAGATGTTGAAAAATCTATTTTCACACATACTCACACATACACACACACTCACACATACACACACTCACGCAGTTCTTCCCCGTCAGCTCCACCATTTAGTTTTCAGTTATATACTATATATATGCGTACGCATACTTGAAAATATATACTTACGTCTTTCTTTCTCACCCCTCTCCATGTTTGCTTGTTTCTCTCCTTAACAGGGCCGGTACGTACTACCCCCCGAACCACCCGACCAGGAATGGGGGACAACCCTGATTGAGGTCCCTAAGCAGTGCTTTGTCACCCTCGCTATCTTATCAATACATGCTTTTTTTTACCTATATTTATATACGTTACAATTTAAACTAATCACGACTGCCTATTAAAGGATAGAAAATTTTCGCTGGTTTTTGCCGTGATTCTGTGATCATTTTTTTGTTCAAATCTCGAAAAATCTTCAAGTCTCGAAAAAACACGTATTAAAATTCAATATTTTATATCAATAATGTTAAAGGTGTTAAAATTATTTAAATTTTAAGGATTTGAACAGAATTGTATTCCTTTATTCCCCGTAATTCAAATATATTTATCACGTTTTTAAACAGGGTGTCAGATTTCCAGCGAAAATCCTTGGGCATACTTAGTATATATGGTTCGCCGTTATCTGCGTGATTTACCATCCCTACCGTGGATAAAGATGTCCTATTATAGTTGTGTGTTAGAGTTAGCATTTTCGAATATCGAAAAGGAGAGCGCTCGGAAAAAAAACAAGATAAAAGAAAGTAAATTGATAGATAGAGCTAATGTGATGAAACTAACTTCGGTTCATTTAACAAACTATTGAGAACGCATTTTTAGGATTATAGAATCATCATAAATAGGCAGGGTTACTTTAAATCATCATCATCATCATCATCATCATCATCATCATCATCATCATCATCATCATCATCATCATCATCATCATCATCATCATCCAGTCCCATAACCAAGTGAGACCGTAGGGTCACTGCGCAGCACCTAATCAGCGCCATCCACATGTCTCGGGAGGTATTCATTGCTACGTAGAGCATGACTTAGACAAAATAAACCTAGCAAAGCCCATCCCTCTTCAGATCAGACCAGTGTCAATGTCCTTTGATTTGGAGGCTCGCATGGACGTTGCTGTTGATTCGGCTGATAGGGCCTTCCGTCCTGACCTTGAACGTAGTCAAAGAAGTTCCTCATCTAACGATGCTGTGCCGTACCATAAACGTCCTGGATATGCCGCCAATAGTTCATTTCCATGGACAGATTTAGCCTGCAACCGCTCGAAACCCACTGAAGTTACTGTCTCTCGGTCGAGATACTTACTGATACCAACCTTGGAACCATTACGTATAGAGTTGCTTGCGGAGTTTGGTTTACTGCGTCTAAGTAATGAGCAAGCTTGACGCCATTTAACTTCGGTTCTTGAACGGGAACAAATACTTTCAGCGTGATTTGACCAAAAGGATGGAAGCATTCGGTACTGTAAGCAATGTCAGAGGTCATGCTGTGATATAATTTTGGCAATAGCGACCCCGCTTGTATCTTGCTATCGAAACGTATGCGGCACAGCTTCCGATGATCGTGACTAGCCATTGAATCAAAGCTGTTTGATGCTAGGAGTGCGCATACTGTTGTTCGTATAGTGAGGGAGGAACCTCATCCGTTACGGCCTGTCTGGCAGTTGTCCTCGTGCAACGATTTTGCAGCGATCACGCACACACAAACGCACACACACAAACACTCACACACACACATGCGCGCATATATCTGTATGTGTGTCTTCTGTGTGTTTGTGTGTGTCTGATCGCTGCCCAATCGCTGCAAGTGGAAGACTGCAGCCAAACATTATATATATATATATATATATATATATAGTTAGGTGCGCTTTTCCATCGAATGAACCAACCATTGCACATCTAGTACAATAATATTTCCATATAATCTTGCATTCTTTTATATATATATATATATATATATATATATATATATATATATATATATATGTGTGTGTGTGTGTGTGTGTGTGTTGAAACTTGACTAATGCATGGAATAATAATGCAAACACAAAATGTAGTTAGAATAAAATGTATTGAAACAAGAAAGTGTACACAATATTTACATATAGTCTTTTGTATATTCCTGGGAAGACCGTTCCTGGAGAATGTGTTGAAGTCGCAGTCGGGCAGAGTCTCTAGTTGGATCTCTTGATTTGCCTCCCTGTCTTCCGGTACCAACCATATTTATATCGTCGGTACTCCGCTATGCAAATTAGGTGGATCCTACCACAACAATATATATAAAAGAATGCATGGTTTCCATATAATCTTGCATTCTTTTATATATATATATATATATATATATATATATATATATATAATCTTGCATTCTTTTATATATATATATATATATATATATATATATATATATATATATATATATATATATATATATATAAAGAATGCAAGATTATATGGAAATATTATTGTACTAGATGTGCAATGGTTGGTTCATTCGATGGAAAAGCGCACCTAACTTCATTGGCCCCTAGCTACTGAGTCAGTCTGCCAATGGTCTTTGCGCTACCTACTCAAGGTTTTGGAACATTTTGTTGGAGGTGTTCTGTGATCTTTAAGACGTCTGACAAATTCGAGCAAAAGTTTCGCGTGAAACTCGGCATATTTTGTATCTGAGACACCCCCACACCGCCAAAAATGTTTTACCATGCTTTGAGTGTACATTTTTCATTAGTCCGAAAACAGGTCTTTCATTTGCAGGTGAGTTACAAGGCTGACTGAGTGTTGATGAAATATGACGAGCAGTCAAAGCGACCAATTTTTACCCAAACGCCAAAAAATGTAAAATAAAATCGTGAACTCATCCATGTGAACCTTCACCGAAATTCCATCAGCTTTTTCGCATGGCATATATTACTTACTAGAGTAATAGTGTATTCATTTAGATTCAGTCGGTAACAGTCACATGTGTAAACCACTGATATATATACATATATATATATATATATATATATATATATATATATATATATATATATATATATATATATATATATAGATAGATAGATAGATAGATATAGAATAACCACTTCGCAAACGTACTTACAATTACACGCGAACAGACACTTTCTATCTTTAACACACACACACCTCATATATTAAGATGCGATCTCTTCCTCTTCCTGCTCTCTTTTGACTTCTCACACAGAGATATCCCCGCCCACTCACGCGCACACATATTTTCTTTCTCTTCACACGCACACACACATTCTCACACACACTTATAACTGTTCATAGACTTATGCTCTAACACACATACACAATTCCAAACAGAAAATTGTGCACCCATATGTGAATACGTACACACGTAATATATATATATATATATATATATATATATATATATATATATATATATATATAAGTCTATGTATATATGTATGTATAGTGACCCAGCGATGCATACAGTGAGGCGCATACCTCCACCAAGTGATCTTAATGTTTTTGCCCGTAAGTTCTTTTCTGTCCACGCCTTAACGCTAGTCGGACGAACGGCTTTTTGGCCCACCCACGTTCTGGGTCTCTTGTGTTCTCTGACGTTTTTCGTTACTATCATTCTTCAACTCATTTATTTACAATCCTTATTTTTTAATTCTTTTCTTCTAATATTAATCTATTCTTTTCCCTAATCTCTTTGATTTTTCTCTTCCAATTTATTTCTAATGGCTCGACTTTTCGCCATTTTTTCCTTTTTCTCAATCTAGCCTCCTTTTTCTTCTAATCGTTCACCTCTTTTTTATTGAAATTTTTATTCTTATTTTTCTTTCATACATTTTCATTTTATTCTTCGTTCTTAAGAACATATTTTTTCTTTCTTTGTTTCTTTTTCTTTATTATATCATTTTCTTTTTTATCACATACCATATTCTCTCTTTCAAACACCATTTTCTTTCTTTTTCTTTCATCCTTTTTTTCTCACACGCCATTTTCGTTTTTCTTTCACATGCCTTTTTTCTTTTACATATTATTTTATTTCTTTTACTTTTTCTTTCTTCCACACACCATTCTCTATTTCTCTCCATATCATTTTTCTTTTTTCTTTCTTTCAGTTTTCCTCCTTTCTTCCCTACTCTTCTTTCTTTCTTTTTTTCTTTCTTTCTTCCACACACCATTCTCTATTTCTCTCCATATCATTTTTCTTTTTTCTTTCTTTCAGTTTTCCTCCTTTCTTCCCTATTCTTCTTTCTTTCTTTTTTTCTTTCTTTCTTTCTTTCTTTCTTTCTTTCTTTCTTTCTTTCTTTCTTTCTTTCACGCACCATTCTCTATTTCTTTCACATATCAGTTTTTTACTTTCACAAATAGTTTACCGCTTTTCTTTTCCATTCTTCTTTCTTTCTTTCTTTCTTTCTTTCTTTCTTTCTTTCTTTCTTTCTTTCTTTCTCATTATTATTTAAACACTCCACAGCCGATGTCGATTAACATTTTGCCTTGGCATGACCTTGCCACCCCATACACACCAATAGCAACAACAAAATCACATATCTCCTTCTTCCCTTCCAATGACAGCCATTATCTCCCTACACTCTTCACATTCAATCCGTACCTTTTTCTATTCTCGCCCCAGTCGACTCTCTTTTTCTGGCTGTTTTAACTTCTCATTCTTTTTTCTCAGCACAGTCAATTATTTCATTTGTTGTTATTTCTTCAGAGCAAACCTTAACAATTAGAGGTAGAAAAAGAAGGGCGAACGATTGAAACGATCAATCATTTCACTGAAACATTTTTATTTTTGCTTTCTTTTTTTACACTTCTTTCTTTCTTTCTTTCTTTCTTTGTCCACTATTCTATTATCCGTTGCTCTCATTTCTTTCTTAAATTTATCTCTTTCTTTTCTCACACACTATTTCTTTCTGTATTTACGATATCAATTTCCCATTTCCCTCACCTGTTTCTTAAATTTCTCTCATTTTTTGTCTCAATCTCTATTTCTTTTTTGTATTTTCCTATTACGTTCACTTCTTTCTTTCTTTCTTTCTTTCTTTCTTTCTTTCTTTCTTTCTTTCTTTCTAGCTTTTTTCTTTCTTTTATGATTTTTCTTTATCCCTTTTTTCTTTTCCCATGTTTTTTCTTATACTTCACAGCCCTTTACTTTTACTTTTATTGTTCCACCATTTTCCAAACATTCTTAATATTTCTGGGCTTGAAATCATTCCACCATTTATTGGTGAACTACCAAAACAACAACGTCTTCGCACACACACACACACACACACACACACACACACACACACACACACACACACACACACACACGATATTGAACTTGTGCGGATATATACCTACATATTTAGATATATGTTCATACAGACGCCATACATGTGCATTCAAGTGTGTTTTAACTCAGCAAGAAACGTACAACAGTAACACACATTTACAGCTGCATTCTTATTTGTAAATGAACACCCTGGATCAATCATACATACTTTCAGATACACATATGGTCATTATTTGCTATTTTCATTCATCATTACTGTTTTTCTAAGGATCTGCGATAGTGAAATGTTGTTCTTTGTTCTGCCTATCAACAAAATGTCAACCCAAGTTTATTACCAAAAGTGATTCCTCGTAATTCACTGAGTTCTTGCTCCACGCACACACAAAACCAGATCTATCTATCTATACAAACATATGCGTATGCATGTATAAATATTCAATCGTTATAACTGAACAGGCACACACACACAAATATAGATTTGTGTAAAAAAATTACATCATTTAGTGGCATATATATTTTATCTTTTAAACTATCTTTAAGAATATTTGAGAGCGTTCTGAAATTTAAAATTTGAAAATTGAACGATATTTTTCCTCCACTTCACTTCTGTGTATAAATAGAAGTCACATGATAATGTATGTACATTTATCTTGCTAAAGTTTTCTTTTCGTCATATATATATATATATATATATATATATATATATATATATATATATATATATATATATATATGTGTGTGTGTGTGTGTGTGTGTGTGTGTATAGATGTATATATATATATATATATATATATATATATATATATATATATATCAATCCGACAGATTTTATCATTTAAACGTTATTTTTAATGGTTACTAGTATTCAAACCAGTAGTCGAAAATAATAAATAATTCTACTGTTTAATAAATAAACGGAGCGTTTACTTAAATACTAGTATACATTAAAAATAACGTTTAAATTGATAATATATATATATATATATATATGGTCATCCACAAACAAACTATTTCGCTGTATCACAGCTCTTCAGAGTGACTAGACGTCCGATTGCTTCAAGCCGGAATCGAAACTCGACCGATTTGGCATTATATATATATATATATATATATATATATATATATATATATATATATATATATATATGAAGAAATATACTCTTAAGGTGTGCTATATTTATGGAATAAAGTGCTCAATATCACAGATAGAGCGTGTGTAAATATAAAAGTGAACATTGAAGTCAACACTTAGAGGCAACAGGCCACGTGACGTTGATGCGTCTAGCATAAAACAGACTGTCGCCCCTAAGTGTGTTCACTTTTATATTTTATATATATATATATATATATATATATATATATATATATATATATATATATATACATTTATTTATTATTTATTTATTTATTTATTTCGACTGTATGTTTATACATTTACGCATCTATTTATATATCCATATCTGTTGAAAAAGTGAATGGCAAAATGAAAGAAAAAATATGTAACGCGTTTCGTCCCCTAAAAAGGACTTCATCAGACTAAAGTAATGTCCTTATTGAAGGAATGATATATATGTAGGGGGAAATATAACCGCAAGCGTTAGTTATAATTATGCACGAAGGGGAAACGCTGGAGACAATCTCATTTAGATTCTTAACGCATTTAGTTTTTGCTATTATCGCAGTTGTTTTTAAAATCCTAAATTGAAGTTCTTTTAGAGGACGAAACGATAGACTTTTTTCTATTTTGTCATTTACTTACCCAACATTGTTCTAATATATATTCACACACACACAAACATACATACCCCCCATTATCAATACGCTTGATTTAGTTGTGTAACTCTACCGAGTGAAGATAGCTCTGGCGGACACCAAATTAGTTGTGTTCCAATCCTGGCTTGAGGCATTCGGAAGCCTAGTCGTACTGAGGAGCTGTGATACAGTGAAACAGTACTGTCTGTGAATGACATATATATATATATATATATATATATATATATATATATATATATATATATATATATATATATATATGAATTTCACCCCATGCAAGGCATTAAAGCCATTAAGTCACAAGGGGTTCAGTAAGTAAAGCCCACATTAAACCGGCCTTGTGCCACATTTGACACACGTGGGCGTGTTAATAAACACTGTAAGTAAATTCAGTTTGTGTGAAAGAATTAGAAAGTAGAAACATTATTAAGGATCGAGAACTAACAGGAAGACAGTAGATAGCGATGCACATTCCTTTTAAATCTTTGAAAATCAAAGTTGTTTGGAAAACATGGAGCAGGAAGAGAAGGGTGAGAAAAGAAACTGTAAGCATAGAACTCAGCTGTAAATTGATGAGACCTCATTGCCAATCTAGTACTGCGCTTAAGTTCATAAAGTCTAGATACTATAGAGGTCTTTCAAATTTTCCCTATTAAATGCTAAAAAAAGTTTTTAGTTTTTTCAATTTTTATTTTCCATTTCATATTTTCATTTTTCGAAGATCTTCTCAACGTAGAAGTTCAATTTTTTTCTTTGTTTTCATTTCCCTTACGATTTTGGCCACCATTGTATATGTATAGTCTTCTTGTCCACCGCTATAAATGAAAACCAATTCAGTCTTAAAAAATTACCGTATTAATATTATTAATATAAACACTTAATGTTCATTAATATAAATACTTACTTAAAGGTTTTTATGTAAATTATTGAAATTATATTATTGGTTTCGAACATATATCAAATTAAAAATATAATATTAAAAAAAGCTATTCATATTTAATTAAGTTATTTTTTAATTATAAAACTAAAAATTGAAGTATTTTTAAAACTGATACACCCACATATGTAATTATATTTTTATTATAAGAGATTATAATAAAAACAAAAATAGCGATGTAATTTTTTTTATTATAATCTCTTATAAATTACAATAATATTTTGCTCTACTTTGTATTGAGCACTTTTAAAAAAGTAAAATCTACGAACTGTGGATTTTTACTCCATCTGTTCTTTCCCTTATTTGTACACACACACACACACACACACACACACACACACACACACAGACACATACATATATATATATATATATATATATATATATACATATATATATATATATATATAATTATTATTATTATTATTATTATTATTATTATTATTATTATTATTATTATTAAAAACAACAGACATTCCGTGTCGATTAATTTTACTGATCGACTTTTCCAAATTATGAATGATCCTTCTCAAAAAATGAGTAAATTCTGTCAGAAATTATCAAACAATTTCTGACGGAATTTGAAATAAAAAAATGTTTGTTGTCTTTAATAATATTTGGTTTAAAGAACATCTGCTGTTTAAATACACAGAATATATACATACATACATACATATATATATATATATATATATATATATATATATATATATATATATAAGAATTCATGGATTTATAGTGGACATTCTAGTTTGAAATAGACGCCCTATATGTGTCCACTATGATTGTTTGAAATAGTAAAAACTGTCGGATTAAACATAAATCCATGGATTGTTTAGAAATTGCTTTGTTCGCGTTTCGGATGAGTAACTGAGTAGATACGGGCTCTAGAGAAAAATATCCGAATAAAGGGGATGTGCTTTCTTTAAATAGCTTAAAAAGAGCCTTACATACTGTGAAGTCCTTCGTGACCGAGCGGTACATTACATCTAATTAAATGTTCGATCCCTGCCAGAGGACACATTTCCTTTACAAAGATTTCTCGAATGCAGCGACCAATAGACATAATACACACTTATTTCAAATAAGCAGTGTCCACTTTTATAACGTTTGAAGTAATCACATATATTTTGAAATTATTTTTTATCCGGCATTATTTCTTATAATTATAAACGTCATTTTTAGTGGGTTTGAGTTGTTATCCCGGTTTTTTTTTTATCTTATTAAACATTGAAATAAAAGATTCCCTGCTTGAATTGAATTGGACTTTCAGACATTTTTAAAAGAGGTAAAACGCTTTTTGAGTCAAAGTGTGCTTTTACCACTTCGACCACGGAGGTTGAAATTACCTATTTGAGAAATGCCCGTTTCTCGTTGGTAATTCTACGAATCTGTATTTTCTAGCTTTTCGTATCCAGAAACGTAAACAACAGTATCTTTTTTTTATCGCAACTCAAACACGTGCATCCAATAAAAATAACGTTTATAATAATAAGAAATGATGCTTAATAAAAAAACCTTTTAAAAAAATTGCTGTTGTTATACGTGTTCCAGCACTTTTTAGGGAAAAAATGAATACAACTTGTTGCAAGGAGAAAAGGTGAAAACAAGTATGTAAAAATTTCTAGTGCAGTTGATATATTTAATATTTCTAATGTGTAACTTTTCATATACTATTGGCGTAAAAAGAAAAATACGAAATCTCAACCATATCTTCCTGGCGTCAATTTAAACTGACGCTTTCCTTTTTTTCCATATCTGTAAACTATAAAATTTCCAAGTTTTCCTCAGAAATTAAGAAAATATGAAATTTAAGCAAAATGGTCAAAATATGTGAAAAAAAAAACTTTTATTTCCATATATTTTGACCATTTTGCTTAAATTTCATATTTTCTTAATTTCTGAGGAAAACTTGGAAATTTTCCAACATATATCAATGACATTTTCCCTTTCCAAAATTATATTTTATAATTATAATTCCAGTCAGTCAGTTCCTTGCCATACGTGATACACGCTTAGGCGATCATGTATCTTTCGATACATGACTGACGAGGCAGATTTTTTCCCGCAGTAGGTTGCCATTTCTTTCTGCGGTAAACCAGTTGCCTTTCAAAGCTATAGAACCTGTCGTGCTAGTTACCCATAGCTAGGGAGAAGAAGGGGATTCATATCTTTCCCAAGAGTATTAGCACGTAAGTGAATGTAATGGATTCGAGTTGAATTCGAACTCGACTCTCCGATTCCTCAATCCGAGCCACTATCCGTTACTCGTATGGAATAAAAAGAAGACGTCAGTTAAAATTGACGCCAGAAAGATATGATTAAAACTCATTTTTTTTTTTACATCAGATTTCATTAATATTCCAACAGATATCAAATAAATTTTCACTTTCTAAAATAATATTCTATTATTAAAGTTTATAATATGTTATTATAGATATGGAGGAAAGAAAAAGAAAGCGTTAATTTAAACTGACGCCAGGTGGAAATAGGATTTAAAAATATATATATATATATATATATATATATATATATGAAAGAATGTATAAACGTAAAAATGTCTTAAAATAATTGTCGGATTTTGTCCATTTCATAATGTGTGACGTCTTTTGTTTAGATTTGGATACGCATCGAGCAGATGTGAATGTACGAGAAAAAAATCATCGAGAATTGTAGTTTAAAAACAGTAAAATCAACCTCACTACCCGAAACGCTCCTCTGTGGCTAAATCGATAAAGCACGTCAGGTTATATGACGGTTCCGTGTAGGATACAGGTTCAATTCCTGTCGGAGGACCCATATTTTCTATGAAAATTTCTCGGACATTCAGGCCAGTAAATGTCGTTAATACTGTTTATTATAAACAGAGCATTTACTTAAATATTTGTATCTATAAAAAAGAATGTATCAACATAAAAATGTCTTAAAATAATTGTCAGACTTTGTCCATTTCATAATATATATATATATATATATTTATTATTTATATGCAAGAGGGGGGAGGGTGAAGAACTAGCATTCCTATAAACAATAGTTCTGAATTAAATTACTTTTTCTTAAAACAGTTTCTCAAAAAAAACAAACTTCTCATGTCCCCTAGCGGTTATCACTCTTTCTAGTACTGATAGGAGTTTCCTTTCAAACCTTTTCTTTAATGTAGTGCGGAAAGTCAACAGAGCAATATTTCCCTTTCTAGTTATATGTGCTGCACATTTTCGTTGTTGCTGCTGTTGGAAGTCTTCAAGTGATTTGGATTTTTATTATTTGGTAAATTGTTTTTTATTCTGTAGTCTTATGTAAGATTTAAAGGATTCATTCGCTTGAAGCCAGTTTTAAACATTGATCTGGGAAAACGGTTGTATAGAGATTATATTTGAGACATTACTGAACAAGTCACACGCCATGAATAAGATCGACATTAAAGTCTCGATCGGACAAAGCTATTTTAGAAGAGGACTCAAATTCTCAAATTTATATTTTCATTTCGTAGCATCTTACGGTGTTGGACGAACGAATGTGCGCTGTTTATCTGTCTTTGGTGTTGATGTTTTTTTCGTGATGATATTATTAGTGTCGCTTATAGTTTTGCTGTAGATGGCGCCGTTACTCATATTAGGAATATGTAATAGTCAGTGGGGTCTAGCTAATCACTTCTGTGGCTAATTGTGCATTTTTATGTGTTTGCGTTTTACCTCATTTTTTTATATGTTGTATTGTCCGAGAATATGAGGGAGCGGAGGTCAGATCTGTGCTTTCGCGTGTATGCACGTCATATGCTGGGAGAAGTGTGTATGTGGGGAGAGGGAAGTTAGGTGCGTTTCAGTATTAAAACATGTTTGCCTGTTCATTCGAGTTTAAGATTTCGATTAATTATTGTTACGGAGTAACATAGTCCATTTCATAATATATATATATATATATATATATATATATATATATATATATAGCGATGTCAAAGATAGTATGAAGCAAAAAATGCTGACAGTAATGGGTTATTGAGAGAAAAGACATTTAAGGCAAGCACTCTTTGCAATAAAGTGCTCGATATTAAAGATTTATATGAGTAACAGTTCGTCACTTAGCTGATTGATGTTACTCACAGCATCCTGACGCTAGAGTTTCGTAGGCAGCACTGTCCGTCCACTCTTCAGGGTTTATCAGCAATTTACTGCTTATATACTCGCTGATGAGTTTGGAGTTGGGATGCTGAAGGTAACATAATCAGGTAAGTGACAAACTTTTACTGTATCCTATCTATATATATATATATATATATATATATATATATATATAGATATGTCTTTAATATCATATATATATCCTATACACACACACACACACACACACACACACACACACACACATATATATATATATATATATATATATATATATATATATGTGTGTGTCTTTAAATATATTTAAAAACTGAAGCGTTAGGAAATCAATTGACTGAAAATCGCCTCAAGATACCGAATAGTTGAAACCAAGGTAGCGGAATCGGCTCATTTACTAATTTTCAATATATATATATATATATATATATATATATATATATATCTGTGTGTGTGTGTGCGCGCACATAAATTATGGGCGCGTATCTATATATATTTGATTGTTTTAAATGTGTACACGCACACATATACATATATATACACAAACACACACACACACACACACACACACACACACATATATATATATATATATATATATATAAGTATATATATATATAAATAGATTGTTTATTTCTGGAGGGGGCATGCTCAATAACTGTATGCATAAACAGACTGAGCTGCCAGTCAACATGCAGTGTTGATTTCTATTTACATATTATGTATATATATGTGTGTGTCTGTGTGTTTGTATGTGTGTGATTGACCCTTTTATTTATCTATTTGATATATATATATATATATATATATATATATATATATATATATATATATATATATATATATAGCAAGAGAGAGAGAGAGAGAGAGAGGGGTCGCGTGTGTGTGATTGTAAAATTATGGTCGATATAATGAATTTTTGCATATCAAAAACCTCTTGGTTGTTGAACCACTATACTTATGACGATGCTTGTATATTTTCAAAATATTTTGTACATTTTGTAAATTTTGCATAAACTTGTTCACAGTATTGTGCCCCAAGTGAGGATCGAACTCATTACCTTATAATAATGATCTACAAGACTCTCTTTAACCAATACAACTTGACCAGGCGCCATATTTCACTGCCTTGAAGTTACATTCTCTCTATCGTCTCATGCCCAACATACACCAACGGACATAAAATTACAAACACGGAAGGAGATTTTTAAAGTCTATTTTAGCAGCGGGATTAATATAATGTCTAACTTCATTTTTTCTTTTTTTACTGTGAATAGCTTTAGCTAAAAATTTACTGTTGAATAGTAAAAGTGTACTGTGTCATGTCTTGTGCCCATGGGTAGGTTTTCTTGTCTTTGTTGTCTTGATCAAAATGTTTTGGCCGCTGTCCTCTCCAGCCTTCTGATATCTGCCATATTCTGTGCGCTTCTTGGAATGTTTGTGGTTATTCTATAATTGAGGATATATTATTTTCATTCATATGTTTTACGTAATGAGAAATACCTTTTGGAAAGTTCAACAAATCTTTTTTTATTTTTTTCCATAAGCAAAAGCAGGTGGAAAGACTAAACTATTGAAAAGAAATATTTTATTGAGTGGAAAATTCTTCACTATACGCCCTACCCACTGTTTAAAATTCTTTCTATTCGTGACGCGTTATCCCCTCCAACCATGTGTTCCTCTTCGTACGAACACTTCTTTAGTTACATGAAATTTCAACAAATTTAACAGAGAAAAACTTTTTCTTGAGATAAAATCAAAGGTATCAGTATTCATTTTTTATCCTAGTGTCTGCCTATGCAAAGCTATGAAAGAATAACTGGATTCAGAATACGAGAAACAAGAAGAGAATACAGTGAATTTCTTTACATTTTGTTCCGTATGCAGATGAATAAGCACCGAAACGCACCAGCAGAACCTCACTGAATACAAATTGTGCAAACAATGGAGATAGTTTTAATTACCTTCCCAGACAAAAATAAACTACTAAATAAACAATCAGAACTCATCTCAAAATGCAGACGCGAAAACAATTGTTCACTTCGTTACGAAAAATTAAAAACGAACTAGAATAAACGTAAATAAATAAAATAAAGTAAATAAACAAAAACAAGTAATTAATCAAAACAAATAAATAAACTAAGTAAATAATAAACAAATTAACGAACCACGGACGCACTCATAAACAAAAGAAAACGTGGTAATAACAAACATCATTAAAATTATCAATAATAAATAATAAAAAATCAACTAACACTAAAAACAGCCCAAGAATTGCATTCGGATCCACAATTATTCCCACTCAATAGCCCCTAGAATAATTCGAAAGAAAATCATTATCGCCTAATAAACAACCGTTAAAATAATGCGATATACTAACCACAATTGCAAGAAAGAATTACTACTTTCCCAAGCCAACATACATGACTATAAAAATGTTCAAAAATTAAAATTTAAAATATATAATTCATAAATGAATCCCAAACTAAAAATAATTTAAATACTAATTTGCATTATAAAAAACAATACAAGAACATCATTTACTCACTTTGGTTTATTAGATATTGAATTATATCACTTGTGTTATCCATAATTTATGTAGACTTTTCGGCTAACATGTTGACTATTTATGAGGATTCTTAAATTTGAAATTTTGTAAAACCAATAATATTTTTGCTCTTGTATATAAATACTTGTTACAAATTAAAATCCTTACATTTTCCCCATTAAAGTCTCTCAGAGGACAAAACGCGTCGGCTAAGATAAGTTTTTCTTTTGTCTTTATTCATATTGTATTTTTACAGATATATTCTACTTGAAATTTTACATGCATATATTTCTAAATAATTTCACTCCAAGAAAGGCAATAAAGCCACTAAAACGCAAGGGATTGTAAAAAAATGTGTGCAAACGAAAAAATATTATTATGGCGAGAAAACAATAAAAGGACAGAAATTAAGAAGGTGGTTAGCACCAGCTCTTCTTACGGAAGGCATAAAAGGTGATTAAAAGAGAGCAATTTCATTTTGGAGGTGTTCAAATTAACAAGTCATTTCTTGCCACAGTTAACAACAGATTATTGGTCATTTTTTAGATCAGCTGCCAATTTGACCTTATTAAACAGATCAGACTTACAATTAAGACAGGAGTGTGTCATCAGCATGTATATCGAGTTGAGACCTGATGACATCAGGAAGGTCATTGATGAAAATTAGGAACAACGTGAATCCAAGGACAGAGCCCCGGAGACACTCGCATTAATAAAAAGAAAAGATCTAGAAGACTTGCCTTTCAAGATGACATTTATTTCATGAGTAGAAAGAATTCGTTCAAATAATTTATTCGATTCACTGGCAAAGTTTGATTGTTTAAATTTTATTGTATTTTTTCAATTTCAGAATAAGACGCTGCATATCGTGATCAAAACTGTTCGAACGTCATGTTTCTTCTGTTTTTGTTTAACATATTAACCACCAGGTGTTAATTATGAAATCTGATTTCAAACTCTAACTTTAGTACAAATAAATAAATTATGAGATGATTTATAGCTTCAACTAAAGTCTTAACATTTTTTTCACACTAAAAGTATCACTGCGAATAACAACGTTGGCGCCCGCAGATGAAATTACCAAGCACGAGATAACTCGTAGTTGGCACGAGATAACTCACTGTCGGCACGATATAATTCGTAGTCGGTACGAGATAACTCACAGTCGGTGTCATAATAAAAACTGGTAGTCAAAACTAGTTTCGAAAGTCTCAGTCATTATCAAGAATTGGATGTTGTCTTATCACTTGTCGTAACTTAATGCATTCATTTACACATGAATGATCATATGACAAACAAAATTCAACTATCAACATATGGCAAATATTAGTAGATGATATCAAAATATTACTCAGCACTCAGTATAAGAAAAATTCAAAATTCTGTTATTATTCAAAAGAGAAAACACCGCATTAAATAGAATAGGTTTATCCACATGAGAAATTAAATATTGGAGAGTCTATAAAATATTTAATATATAAACAAAATAATAATAATAATAACTTTCATCCCGATGTGGAACACCTTATTCGAAAATTTAAAAATACAATAAATGTTTTACGCAGATAGAACCTGTTTCTTGAATTTAACAAGTTTGTTCGACATATATATGCACACGTGCGCGCGCGCGCACACACACACACACACACACACACACATATATATATATATATATATATATATATATAAATAAAAAAAAAAATTTATTTGTTTAAACGTTATTTTTAATTTATCTATTGAACAGTGTGTTTGTTTATTTCCATCTACCGGCCTGAATATTTGACAAATAGTTTTAGAATGATACGCGCCATCCGACAGGACTCGAACCTGCGTCCCCACGGGTAAAAAATCAGTAGATCTGACGCGCATTGACCTCTGAGCTACGTAGAACCTCCTAAGCAAACGAAACCTGAATATATATTTATCACTTTAAAAGTTATTTTTAGCGATAAAAATTTATCGGATTAATAAAAAACATTACTACTTTAGAAATTACATATCAATACTATTTAAAAAAAAAACAAACCCAAAAAACAGAAAAAAATAATGGTATAAATTTGTTAGTTCGAAATTATAATTAAACACAATATAGACTTACCATTAGCTTTGCACTGTTTCCGAAGTCGGAACTTGATTGGCGAGCCTTCGATGGCTTTCCCATGCTGGTCAAAAACCTGTAGTCCTAAACTGAGATGGGCCACGCCATCTTTGTGTCCGGTACATGGTATGGCTACTTGAAACTCTGTATGAAAAAGAAGATGTTCAAATGAATGTGGCCAAAGCGAACAGTGAAAAGCGGAAAAGAATTTATCTCACTCAAATATACTTAAATATAGTGTCTGTGTACGAAAACTCAAATATAGTGCGTATTTCGCTAACGAGACGTTTAAATTTTGAAGAAAAAAACGAAATAGTGGCCCTACTCGATAACAAATTGGCATTTATCACACATTTGTTCACGTTAACTTCGTTGTCCAGTGAATTAAATGTATAGCCTGTTTACCCTCAGGTTTAATATTTTTCTCCTCACAAAATATTCAATATCAAGGATCTATCTACCACTTTCTATCTCCCTTTCTTTCTCTCTCTCTCTCTCTCTCTCTCTCTCTCTTAGTCTCTTCATGTGTATCTATTGGAGAAAATGAATTATACATTATTTCAGACTAACTGTGGATTAAATGAATGAAAAAATAGAAAAACAAAATAATTTTTTTTCCATTTTATCTATCTATCTATCTATCTATCTATCTAACTATCTATCTATCTATCTGTCTATATATCTATCTATCTATCTCTGATATATTTTTATAAGCTAAACAACTTTAAAAAAAAAAAACTTCCTTTTACTTTCACTTATTTTTCAATCGACCTTCGCCTTCAAGTTCGAGTTTTTCTTCTTTTTGCCACTAATACTGCGTTTCATTATTAAGTCTTACGTACCCTCTAGTTACTTTGATGTCTATTTGCCTTCTTCGCCGATGTGCTACACTGACCCATTGTAGTTTTTTTTTTCTTTCCGTTCGGGATTATCGCTATCAATGGACGCTGCTTGGATACAGCACTCATTAGCCGTGCCCTCTTTCGAGTAATGTTAATCTCTTCATAAAATGTTACAATTGGAACTCGGCCTTTGGATCAAGTCGTATTGTGTACTCCATGCTGACAACAGCTTTTGGGGGTGTGGTACTGTAAGAATGTTTGATTAACCTCGCTCTCTATCGTTTTTATATCGACATGGAGTTCTGTTTACCCACCGGCGTGTAAATGCTGACTATAGACCCGACTTGGAAGAAGTTTAATACGATTTAGCTTACTCCTTATTTTAGTAGCTCTAGAGTCAGTTTGTGGGCAAGTACAATAAAAGTCAACATGTCAGCTGCTCTTCGAAATTTCGTCACAGAGCCATTATCAATTCTGACTCTTATGCGAGCACATTGCCAAAAATCAAAGAAATGCTTTTTTGAGGCTAAAGCTGAATGATGCGCATTTATAAAATGACAGTGCACGTTCCACAACTATTTAAATTAATACCTCTATTAAAATCGCTATACCTAAGGTTTATATTAATTTAAAAAAAATGAAAAAACTTTCTTGATGTTTTTATTTTAACTTTAATTGAAAGCTAAATGATTAAATTTACCATTTTCAAACAGCAAAAATCTTTGCTGTATTTCAAAAAGAAATTATATTGATTGGAATCGATTTTCATTTTTTTTTTCAATAACATCGTCAAAGTTGTCCATTTTGAGATATTTGTAAACACAAGTTAGTTCTCGATTTTAAAAATCTTGCTAAAATAAGATATACTTTTCGGAAACATTATTTGAGGAATATTAGCAGACTTGAAGTATAATAAATTAAACAAATATTATTTACTTTAAGTTTAAAATATCACAGAGATGAATTTTCTAAGTAAACAGCAGCTGTGTTTTTAACCGATAATAGCCATGTTTATGTGTTTGACGAGGTGATGTCGCGGTAATGACAGATTAATTGTTGTTCTACGGAGGCTTTATCTGTAAAACATAATTTAAGAAATGATGTGAGCGCTTTTTTATATAATTTTTAAGTACTCAGTAAACTTTAAAATCTTTGAAAATATTTCTGTAATCTAAGTTTAGGAATGTTGACTTTAAATATACTATAGTCATCGCTCTTATTTTTCTGATAATGTCGTCTATGGTTTTAAAAATATGCACGTTTATATATATAAATAAATCGAAATTCCTTTAAAAATCTTGGTATTTGAAGACTGATATTAAATTTTTCAATTTATGATTAGTAAATATAGTTTATATCTAATAATATAATCTCAAAGGCTGATATTAATACAGAATTTTAAAAGACTTAAAACTTTATATATTATTATAATTAAAATTTTAAAAAAGAAAACACTTCTTGTAAAAATTCATTATTCATCGAAATTTTTTTCTTGAGACAACAGCGTCCTTAATATCTTTCCTAAATAAATAATGTCATAATTTTATTGCATTTTTTATTTTTCGATTCAGAGAAGATTTTCGGTAAATGAATTTTCTGTTAGACAAAAACAAGTTGATAATTTAAATTCTTCAAGGAGTCCTGCTTTTAAGTAAATATGAGGAGGCTTTCTCTAAATTTCATAAAATTAAGTAAATGGAGATAACAGGTGTAAAAAAAATATTTTCGCCAAGATTTTCTAAAGAATATTTTTTTATTAATTTTATTCATTTGTTAATAAGTCCTGAAAGTTTCATTAAAATCCGATAATTATTTGATTTTTGCAATAAATTTCCAAAATATGTTTAACCACAAAATGACGCTAAAATTCCCATAGTAAACCGCTTATGAAAAAAACAAACAAGATTTTTAATCAAAATTTCGAACGTGTTAGAAAGAATTAAAAAAAAAAAAATAAAAAAAATAAAAAAATGCTTTGGTCTTTCTTCATAAACATGTTGACGATAAAACTATTTTCATCAAGTTTGGGGCTTTTTTTCATCATGCTATGCTCTTTTTAGTGAATAAGTGGAGGTACTTAATTGAAAGACAAGTTAAGAAATCACAAGGTGTAGCTAGCTATCCTTGTGTCATTCACTGTTCATTCCAGATGTGGCACCCAAGTCTTTCGTCTGTTTAACTCCAAAAAGAATGACATAAAAGAAGAGCATTTTTTGAAATAGGGTGAGGCGAATGATCAATGAAAGCAGCGAAAAATCTTCGGTATGCAAGTCTTCATTCAAAAGCGTCATGCTACGATTGTGAAGAAAAAAGATGTTGATAACGAGATTTTAAATCCTGAGTCTTTTGTGTTCATTTTGCTATTTGTCTGTTTCTAATACATGTGTTATATGAAGAACAGACTTTAAATTTGGATCGATCCTCGCATATATATTTCCGAGCACACCTGTCTGACAGGACAGTTACAAAATCCCTATTACAGACGCCCGTACAACTAAGTGGTTTATACTGCAACTTTGATGAGAAGTCTTTAGTTAGAGTTTCTGGGAGGGATCGTATAATCTGGCGTGGTCAAGTTTTTTTTGGGTTTTTTTTGAACATGCTTAAACGTTCGGTCACGATGACTTGTGACATCGCGATGACTTGTGTTTTCAGGCAAGTTACAAACGTCCCGCACGCTGGGATCGCTTCCCCAGGCCGATATTGTCAAGAAGTCATCTCCTACACAAATCCGCTATGGTAGATTCGTACCCAGACAGTAAACGTTCTAACCACTCGGCCACGCGCGTACACGCACAGACACACACACAGACATACGCACAGACACAAACAATGTAACAAACATACACACACATATACCCACAGACACATATATATATTTGTTAATTATATGAGATTAAAACAAAAAGATGTTAAAAATAGTTACACAATAGTTTTCATGTTTCAGCACTCAAATTCTGCCTCCTCAATCGATAATAAATAACTGATGAGCCAGTTATTTACTATCGTCTGAGGAGACATAGTTTCAGTGCTGAAGCGTGAAAGCTATTGTGTAGTGATTTTTAACTTCTTTTTGTTTTAATCTCATATAATTAATAATATTAAGCTCTACTTTGTATTGAGCCCTTTTGTAAAAATTAAATGCTATAGACATTGGAATTATACTCCATTTGTTCTTATCTCATATATATATATATATATATATATATATATATATATATATATATATATATATGTCGGAAAAAATTACTTTTACTGGTTTATTCTATGACCTGTTCAGTTGATCCCTAAAGATGTCGATCTACAACGTGTTAAGTGTAGCTAACCAGCAAATTGGCTCAAGAAACTTCTAAGATGGCTTTAACTTTTATATCACAATCAACATTTTGAGATTTTCTCTTCAAGATCCTTGTATTTTGAGAGTTTTTGTTTTTTTTAAGATTTTCAAAGATACATTACAATCTGCCGAAACTGCTATGTTGATATGAAAGCAGATTCCGATTTTGTGGTCTATGTCTGGGCGATTAGCTTTGATTGTTCTGTCTGTGTGTATTGTAAAATCCCATCAAATTGTTACAGGGTCTATGTCTGTAACAGGGTCTGGGTGGTGTTCGTACCAGTTTCTTGCATTTTCTTTATTATTATTATTATTATTATTATTATTATTATTATTAAAAACGAAGTTGCTAAGTTTATTGTCGTCATTATGTTACATTTTTCTGCAGCAATGGCATTTGATATTATCAATATCCTTTTTTATCGTTAATCTCGTTATAAATATCTTTTTGGCACCACCATCACGATAATATAATCCATTTATTATTATTATTATTATTATTATTATTATTATTATTATTATTATTATTATTATTATTATTATTTATACCACCCAAAGAGATGGCAGAAGAAACACAAATAAGCGCTCATCATCTGATGAATGGAATGAGATGCTGGCTTCCCTAAGTAAACAGTCTCAGTACGAGAAAGACCAATTCATCATAAACATTATATATATATATATATATATATATATATGTGTGTGTGTGTGTGTGTGTGCGTGCGCGCGCACGCGCGTGTGTGTATGTGAGCGCGTGCGTGTGTGTGTGCGTATAAATAGGCCTGCTCTCACAAGCATACACACGCACGTATATAAATATAAATAGTTTGACCTAACCCATACATATTACAAATGTGCGTGCATAATACACATATGTATAGAATTATGTTTATACAGATATGTTTATCATTTCCTAATCGTAATGTGACCGACCATGTGCGGAATTTTGATTGGTCACTTAGATAAGCAGACATGACATTGGATTGCGTCCCATAATCAACTAAACATTTTTTTTCTTTTTAATTATTTTTTCTCTTTTGTTCTAATTTAATCGTATCCTTTTTTTTAGGCTGCCTTTTTTGTTTTTCTTTTCTTTTGATTAACTCCCCCCCCCTCAACTATTTCGGTTCTTTTATCTCTTCACTTTTTTTTTTACCGTTTATAATTTTCTAATGAAATTTGTTTTTGTTTCTCATTTATTTCGTCTGATATCACTTGCTTCTGCCATGCCATAATCGGTAAGGGAAACCGGTGATTGATATATTGACGTTGATTTAAATTCTACTGAGGTTCAATTTCTTCACACTGAACGCACACAAACGACGAATAATAAATCTAAAAGTTTGGGAAATTTGGCGAATGATGAATCTGAAACCGTCTGAGCGGACTGGGTTACACAAAATGAAAATATTTCTGACTGATCTCCACTTGCAAAGTTGGGGGTTCTTTTATCAAAACCTGTTACCACATCGCCTGTAATGCATGTGCTTGCTATAACCTTATTAGATTCTATGTTATTACCCTTGGGAAGGTATGAGTTATCTTCTCCCCCACTCCAGATATGGGTAAATAGCAGGACAAACCGGGTTCTATAGCCTTGGATGGCAACTGGTCTACCGCAAAAAGAAATGGCAACCTACTGCGAGGAAAAAATCTGCCTCGTCAGTCATGTATCAAAAGATACATGATCGCCTAACCGTTTATCCCGCATGGCATGTAACTGACTGACGGTTATTATGGGCATATTTTCCCAAATAATAAAAAAAAACACCAGAAAACAAAAACAAAACGCTTATTTTTAACTGCTTCGCACTAGTCCATAAACAGCGATCCCACAAAGGATACAACTAAAAAAGATAGAGTGTCTCCGAGTCCTCACTCTCTCACAGGCGGAATGTGGCGAGTCTCGCATCGTTCTATCGCTACTGCCATGGAAATTGCTCGGACGGACTACATTCCTTGGTTCCGCCAGGTCTAACCTTTACGGCTAGGATCCGCCATGCCACTTACATTGTAGCAAACCACCCACATTCCTTCCATATTCAATCGGTGAGAAGTTCCACTCAAACAGCTTCTTCGCACGAACCACTGCCCCGTGGAACAGGCTCCCAAGAGGTTGTTTCCCCGATCACTAAATTTACATCGACGTCTTTCATATATACACGGTTGGTAAATAGTAATATTTTCAGAATTTTTTTCTAATATAGTGTTCTGGGTTGGTATTGATAAATTCTAACCGTAAGGAAAGTGAAATGAGAAACATTTCATAGTTTGTCAGTTAAGCGTTGTGGGGTTTGCCTTGCAAATTTACTAATGTAATCGATGTGATGCTCACAGGGTTCCCTATAAGTGTTGGCATGTGCCAGGCTACGCATAGTAAATATCTATTTTAAAAGCCTTCTAAATGGACGGATATAAAATCTGATCAAAAATATTTCGCTGATCTATGAATGCGCGTGTATGTGTAAAAATTTGCTGATGCCGATTTTTGGTTTGTAATAATATGAAAAGCAATTTTTAAGTTGAGTGGTCGTCCTTGAAACTAGAGTTTGCCAAACAGTATCTAATTGGATGATCCTAGACTCATCACCATTCACAATGAGGATTTGGTTATTCCTTTTAGCTGCAGAGGTAGTGACTCTGGGCGAGCAGTTGGGTTCGAAGACCGACGGGGGATTAACAGTAAATGTTAAGAATTAGAAAAAAATAAGATAAAGATCTGAGCGAAAATTTAGGCAAATTTTGATGCAGTGCTTTCCCCCATTCAAAGAAAAAAAAAATCTCATACAAAATTTGGAAACATTATTTCTACGTATAATCCTTTTCGTTTGTTTCAAAGCTGTATAAAAAGTGCTCTAAAGATCAGTCTAGGTATAACAGACGTGCCATTGTAAAATGATAGGCTTTAGGTAAATAATTATAAGATCAAAAGAAACTTAATTTCTCTTACCTGTTTGCCTAGACGGTATTTCGCCATGCTCTGTTATACTCAGCAGTGGGTTATAGAGTAAACTTAGATTCAAAGATGTCAGTTCGTCAAACTTGTAGTGATACTGGAAATAAAATAAAAAGATTTTTTAATTCAACAGCAATAATAATAACAAACTACATAAAAGTCAAAATAAGCATCAATAAAATTATTTAATGACAACTGTGCAGAGAGAAAAATGAAATTATCAATCATATTAAGTGAATATGGATGCACGTGTGTGTTTAGCACGTTCGTTTTCTGACCATGAGATCATGGAGGAGGCGATCACAGCGTGCGGTTGCTTTGAGAGGTGCATGAAAACCATACCACGGGTTGACTCAAGTCTTGTGAGCGAAATTGGCTAGACGGAAAATTTCGATGCTTGTGCTAACACGAAGTCACAAGTCATCGTGACCGAGGATTTGTGCGTGCTGGTCTTGTTCAGACTGTTCATCACGCTAGATAATGTGCTCTCTCCCAGAAATTGTAACTAAAGTCCGCTCAGCATAGTTGCAGTATAAACCACAGGTGGGCTCTGTGGGTGTTGAACAAACAAAAATGTGCCTGAGCAGGCGTCTGCAACAGGGATTAACTAACCGCCCTAGTAGATGGCCATCCTCGGATATGAGTGGCCAGCCATTCAAGAGAATATATGAGATTAGTTCAACAAGAATGCAAAATGGTCGGGGAGGAATGATGATTCTCTGTGAATAGTTCAAGTGACTAGGATTGAATTTTGCAGACTAACACTGCACAAATCAGTTATTATACTGTACATACTGCATATCAGATACTATATATAAGATACCACATTCTGTATATTTAGCAGCAAATGTTTTTACACTTCTTGGTTTTACGACTTTAGATTAAAAAAAAACGCTCTACGGGCTTTTATCACATGTGACTACTAACAACTTATTCTTTTAAATAATAAATTTTAAAAATTGCGCTGTGATACCATTTCTCACAAATTTGTCTCTGCCTATCTTGATGATGACTTAAGAAAGTCGAATGCTTTGACTATATAACGTTTATTTTTTCTTCTGAATTGAACTTTAGACAATTCTTGACGGAATTTCCTCCTTGTTTGAGAAAGATTGTTCGTAATTTGTAAAAGACGGCCATTAAAATTAAACGCCATAAAATCTCTGTCGTTTTCAATAGCATTTACAATAAAGCTACCACTTATATGGCTTAAGATACATGATATATGCTATATATCAGACTAAGAGAATAAGACCAAACTAGGACTATATAACAGATACCATATATATATATATATATATATATATATATATACCTTAAAATGCATTATGCATATTATATATAAGATACTGTATACCAGACTAACAGTATATGCATAAATCAGAAACTATACAGTATATACTGTATCTCAGATACTATATATAAGATATATTATATATACTTTAAGATACCTGATATATACTATCAAGCAGTACAAATATTTTGTGACCACTCAAATTGGAGTAGACGCTTCGTTTATTTATTAAACAGTATAATTATTTATTTTCTTCTACCAGCCTAAATATTTGAGAATTCTTACTAAAGAAAAATATGAGCTCTCCGACAAGATTCGAACCTGCGTCCTCCTGAGCCGAAGGAACCATCTATAGATTCGACTTCATTTAACCAACTTGGCCAAGGAGAAGGTTGCCGATCAAGAAAGGCTGTATAGTTACTTTAAGCGAAATATTTCACTTAATAGCCACTTGAAATGTTCGTATCTACTCAGTTTCATATCCAAACGTAAACAAAGCAATTTTTTTAAAGAGGTACTAGACCAACATATTTTAGTTATCAATTTGACAGATTTTATCACTTTGAACCTTATTTTTAGTGGATACTAAATTAGAGTAGACGCTCTTTTTATTTGTTTGGATACTCGAGAAATCACCAAAGGTTCTTCGGGGCACGTCGGATCTAACTACAATGTGAGATATTAAAAACGACAATGCCAAAAACAAAAAAGAGCGATAGAAAAACGAATAAAGTGGGCCAGGTTGTGCTTCTAAACATATCGGAAGCCATAAATTTAAATTTGAAATTAGGCGTCCCTGTACCTTCAGTGTTTCTTTTGATATATAACTAGAACCGACATTTGTTATATTTCGTTCCCCACTCTACACACACACACACACACACACACACACACACACACACACACACACACACACACACATATATATATATATATATATATATATATATATATATATATATATATATATATATATATATAATAACATGTAGAGCTTTTAACTTTAAAAATCAGGAGGTCAGCTGAATCCGCTACCTTAGTTTCAACCTTACGGTTTCCTCAGGCCATTTTTTATTAAATGACCAATTGACAAAGAAGAAGAAGAAGAAGGAGAAGAAGACACATTTTCCACCTCACTTTCTATTACACCCAAAGTCGTGCGTTTGTTTATTTATTTTTGAAAATAATAATGTAGCGTTCTTAGTTTAAAAATAAAATAAAAAAGCGTTATATGGTCAATAAAAAAAAAAAAACCCTGAAGATACCGTAAGGTTGAAACCCAGGTAGCGGATTCAACTAACCTCCTGATTTTTAAAGTGTACACACACACACACACACACACACACACACACACACACACACACACACACACACATATATATATATATATATATATATATATATATATATACACGATTCCACCAGTAAAATCATTAAGACGTCCTATCCAAGGACGAAACGCGTCTCATGATTTTTTCCATTTTATCGTTCAACCCAACATAGCACCAATAAAAAACGCAAAATTATTTTTAAATTAATGTTTAAATAACGAAAATGAGAAAAATCCACAGACAATTGCTGATATCTTTTGACGATTGAACCGAACGATTGCACAAAGGCTCGTCGACGAAACTCTGGAGTAGAGGTTCTGAATATAACATCAGTTCGCTAAATGACCAATTTTATATTTGTATTAATCCTACACACGCACACACACACACACACACACACACACACACACATATATATATATATATATATATATATATATATATATATATATATATATATATATATATGTATATATACATATATATATATTAATCGATATCACTGCATGCAAGGCGGTAAAGCCACTAAGATCACTAAGGATTTACAGGGTGTGGAAGAATTAGGAACAGAAACATTAATAACGAGCGGAAAGAAGAAAGAGTAATCAGGAGGAGAGTAGATACCGATTGACATTGCAGATTATGTATATGTGTGTGCGCGCGTGTATGTGTGTTATAAACAAGTTTTGTTCTAGTAGATATTTTCCTCAGCCCTAAATTTAGCCCAAGTCACTTGACTCAAACGACATGTATTTATTGAAAGGCGTGAGAATTCTGTAAAGCATTCAGGTTGTTTACAATCTTTGCTAAATGTTCGAGAAATGTGTCCTTGCACCTGATTTCGTTTTGATTTACTGAATTGTAATCCAAGCCTGACCTCTGTGCATGGCTCATACAATCTGCCGGATCCACAGACCAAGTCAATTAAATCTGAATAGAGGCTCGGCACTTATATTTCGTTTCGTTTCAAATCATCTTCAAGCCCAGACCTGCCTTAATTCAGAGGGCGAATCGAAATTCATTCTTATTCATTTTTTGGAAAGTCTCTGCGCCAGCACGACCAAACCTAAATAATTCAGTATATCCGGACAAACACTGTTTCCACATTACAAACGGGATCCATTTTATAAGTTTTCCATTGTCTTCCCTGATATCACATGTTTTTTTCCCGCGAAATTAGGAAATTCTGGTGGGAAAACACGTGAAAATAATTCCTTTTAACCTTCTGCATTGAATGAATACACAATTACATATGAACACACACACACAAATACATACATACATACATACATACATACATACATACATACATACATACATACATACATACATACATACATATGCACAGGTGAGGCAGGGTGGAGTAATGGATAGCGGCTTGGACTGAGAAATCGGAGAGCAGAGTTCGAATTCCTGTATTACGTGCTAATACTCTTGGGAAAAGCATGAATCATCTTCTTCCCCCCCCCCAGCTATGGGCAAATAGCAGGACAGACCGAGTTCGTCATCCGCAGAAAGAAATGGCAACCTACTACTTCGTCAGTCATATATCGAAAGATACATGATCGCCTAAGCGAGTATCATGCATGGCACATAACTGACTGATGTACACATTTATACACTCGTACATACATACATATATGCCTGCATAGCTAACTGCATACACACATAGGTTCATATACTAAGACATATACAACTATATGATACATACGCATGCATATACATACATAGATGCATACATATACGTTCATATGAACATGGAACTCTCTCTCTCTCTATATATATATATATAGTGGATACCAATATTTGAGTAGACCCTCCTTTCATTTATTAACCAGTATATATTTATTTACTTTTACCGGCCTAAATATTCGAGAAATCTTATTAAAAAATAAATGACGCGCTCTCCGATAGGATTCGAACATGTGGTCAGCTTACTAAAAGAAACTATCGTTAGATTCGATATGCTGTAGATTAACGGCATACCTGCTTTTTATGATCGAAAAAGAACGCACATAGATACATACATTTATACGCATACGTATACACATACATACCCCCCCATATATATATATATATATATATATATATATATATATATATATATATATATATATATATATAATATAATAATATTTTTAGTTTTTAAAAATATGATTCCTCCGCTACATAAGAGTTCTCATGTTTCAAAAGCGAGAGCCGAGACTCTTATGTAGCGGAGGAATCATATTTTTAAAAACTAAAAATATTATTATAATATAAGCTCTACTTCTGTATGGAGCACTGTCCTTTTGAAAATAAAGCTAAATATTAAGGAACACCGGATTATCTAACTAACGTGTTCTTTCCTATTTCACTGCACACCTGCATACATATATACATATATATATATATATATATATATATATATATTATCCGAGCGCTTTCGGCTATACATTTAGCTATTTTCAAGTTTGAAATTTATTAACTGTTAACAAAAACTAGTTGACAATAGCAAAAAAAATAGGTTAATTTTATATTGCAAAAAAAATTAAAACCTCTAACCTTATAGTTAAAAATAATATTTCACCTCTTGGAACAAAATTAAATAGGACAAATATTATTTACGAATTTAAATTTCCATTAAGGAATTGTATTCATGATCAATCAAAATTCGTAAATAATTATATAGGCCATACTACATGTTTGACACGAAGACTCGCACTATACCTTTCTGACCATAGCTCAATTAGGTCTCATTTAAATGCTCATGGAGACCTACCGGACCCTATTCGCAAAATACCTGTTGACAACACAAATATAATAGCATCATCTACTTGCAAAAAAAAAAAGGCTAAAAATAATGGAAACCTTATTTTTTAAAATAAAAAGACAACACTCAATAATATCAACTATGAACACGGACACAATATCTTGACCGTGTTTTGAAAATGAAAACATTATATAAATACATGCGCACAGCAAACAATTTCTTGTTAACAGTTAATATATTTCAGCCTTGAAAATGGTTAAATGTATAACCGAAAGCGCTCGGATAAAAAGAACAATTGGACAGTTTTTATATTGTATATATATATATATATATATATATATATATATATATATATATATATATATATACTGCAGAGGAAGGTCATGAAATCAAATGTGTGGGTCACTTCGTGGTAAGTTGAGATCCATCTGAAACAAATTCACATTCATTGTCGGCAAATTTAGTCATCAACGCCATCAACATAAAGGAAGCGATCAGCAAAGAAGAAATTAAGTTCTTGGATACGAGATAAAACCGCCGCCGCCGATGACGACGACGACGAAAATATTAACTTTTGATTATTTATTATATTAGGTGCTTCTAGAGGGTACAAAGGATTTTGGAATTTGTATAATGAGGCAAATGTCGCTCACAGGGTGATGACAGAATAGATTCGGTTAGGTTGACTGATTTTATGAGATGTCAAACCCTTTTGGGTTATCTAATGTCAAAATCGCTCCTTTTTTAATTAATTTGAGTCGGGGAGATTTTACTTGAATCCGGGATAGGTAAAATAGTTTTATATTTAAATATATAAGCGTTCAGTTGGTTCGGGAATAGGTATCTCTTGGTCGCTTATATATAAGTTTATAAGAATTCACTTGGCTCAAGGATAGGTAAATAGTGGTTGTTTATTTGACTTTGTAAGCATTTATTTGGCCTCGGGGTAAGCAAATGTAGATCTTTATCTTTGAGTATATACACATTTACTTGATTCGGGGAAATATTAACAATGTATACTTGAGGGTACCCCCATGAAAACTACCATATCGTTATAAGTCTTTAAAATTGGACGTTGATGATTTTACCAATGACTTTGTAATCGATTTTCTAAATCGGTTTCAATATTCAATCATGCAATGGAAATCAAGCAGAAAGAGATGTTAAAGGCAATCGTTTCGCACAAAATACCACCATTTTGTAGTTTGCAGACTGTGGAATCTGAAGGCGCATGGGGATAGCGAAAGATGTCTTCCAAAAGCTAAGTATTAAGAAACAGAAAAAATCGTTAGAAACATAGAAAAATGTACTAAACTATTACATGGTATCATTCCAACTATATGGCATAGAATGAATGCTAGACAGTCCTCTCAAAAATGAAAAAGATACTTGAAGCAACAGAAATTTAGTTCTACAGAAGGATGTTGAGAATACATCGACCGAACATGTGAGCAATGACGATGAAAAATGGAACTTATACTTAACATCAGGAAGAGAGAGTTGACATTTTTAGGGCATATTATGAAGAAAATAGGCTTGAGAATTTTGATACTCTCAAGGCAGATTGAAAGCAAGAGAAAAATAATGCATGAGCTACCTAGTCAGTTTGAGTAAATGGATGGCGGAACAGAGTTTAGAAGAGATAAGAGAAAGACAACATTTATTAAGAGTTCCAAAGGACAGGGAATTGTGGAGAGATATGATTGCCAACGTCCTGAAAGGAGGCAACACATAGAAGAAGAAGAAGGTTCCGAGATTTTGGTTTATAGAAAGAACAGTACAAGGAAGGAAGAAATGCAGGATATTTACAAAGAAGTAGACTAATTTTTGGAAGAGATGAAACTGGAGTAATATCATTAATAGAAGAAGAAGAAGAAGAAGAAGAAGAAGAAGAAGAAGAAGAAGAAGAAGAAGAAGAAGAAGAAGAAGAAGAAGAAGAAGAAGAAGAAATAGTAGTATTTTTTTTTAAGCGTATCCCCCCAATCTGGAGGCCACTATCACGCAAGGGGTTATAGAATTGATACCTATGTAGGAAACATGAACAGTCGTTCCACCACAATACCTTCTCATCGATGTGGCTGATGACCATAATATCAAAGCTAAATAAATTGGAAACCTGTAAGCTTTCAAATTACATTAAACCCAGAATTGAGGCTGCCACTATTGCCCCAGTCATCATTGGGGCGTTGAGTGTCTATACTTAGGAACCTAAAGACCTACATTAAGAAAATCGAAATAAAGCCTAATATTCTATCATTTCAGATGTCTGCATTGCTTGGTTCTGTAAATATTCTGCGATAGGTGTGATCTGTCTAAGATTGTACGACTTGATAAAGAACACCCATAATGCAAAATATGCGGAAGATAATAATAATAATAGTATTTACATTAGTCGGACTATTGT
Organism: Acanthosepion esculentum; assembly: GCA_964036315.1. Classification (NCBI taxonomy): domain Eukaryota; kingdom Metazoa; phylum Mollusca; class Cephalopoda; order Sepiida; family Sepiidae; genus Acanthosepion; species Acanthosepion esculentum. The sequence goes on from OZ038485.1 coordinate 66,639,257, forward strand.
CCTCATCTTTGTCGCCATATTTGTCACAACGTTTCGGCCGTTGTACGCTCGGGCCTTCTTCAGGTGGTTGGAATTTCGAACCGAACCCTTTATTTTCCACGAGCCATGTTTGATGGATGTCAGTTATCAGCTGGTAATTTTTCCCTCTGAAAGTTCTCCACTTCCTGAACCGGGTATTGAACTCACACTCTTTGGGTCTGTCACTGGATATAACCAACGCCTTTATCCACTGTACCATGTGTCCTTAAGGACTTTTGGGTATGAATTTCTGAGTATTATAAACCTAATTTTTCAGCAACCATTTTTTTCAGTACTCATATTGCAATTTTGCTGTTATCATTGCATGTTTTTACCAGATCTCATATTGCAACTTTTTTTTGTTGTTATCATTGCTGTTCTCTGGCACTCCTTATTACTGGTTCCCATAATAATAAATAAATAAATAAATAAATCTGCAGAGAGCCATGATCAGCTACGTTCTGAAGAGTCATAGCATTAAAAAAAAAAAGGAAAAAAAATCAAGATTAAGGTGAGATAATGTTCTCTCATATTTTGGTTACTTCTTTATATTCAATCAAAACCCTTAATTTTCTGCAACATTTCCACCGTGCTCATCCCTGTTCGTGTCTATTCGATCATTTTCATTTTCGTTTTTATTTCATACAGTGCAACTTCATAACATTTCAAGCACAATCTTTAAGAACAAAAAAGAAATTCAGCTTGTTCTGCTTCAAAGGTTAAAGTAAACAACAAATCAACTTTGCGTTTACCTCTGAACTTACTACTCTACTTCCGATACGACTTGTTTCGTATGATGTAAATATCAGATTGGGCCACTCATCCAGAATGAACTGGTTCTAGAATTACAGCTACGGGTTTGTGCGGGTTGTTGACAGACATGGAAATATTGGTGTTTTGAATGCACACATGCGCATACACGCATACACACGCATTCACAAATATACATACGTTACGAACAAGATAACGTGTAAAACCGATATTTTTTAATAGTCATTGCATGTCGTTAAATATTCCGATATTTATTTAGATTATAAGAGCACAGCGGCCTGCTTTTATATGAAAACAATAAGGAAATACTTCCCTTTCATCTTTATTTATGCCTTCATCTTACTCATTTTTATGGGAGACACAATGGCCTAATGGATAGTGGCTCGTATTGAGGAATCGGAGAGCCGAGTTCGAATTCCAGTCGAATCCATTGCATTCACTTACGCGAACCTTGGGAAAGGTATGAATCCTCTTGTACCGTGTTCTGTATACTTGGATGGCAACTGTTTTACCGCAGAAAGAATTGGCAAAAACAAAAAAATAATCTGTCTAGTCATTCATGTATCGAAACGTATATCACGCATGACACATAACTGACTGGCTCATTTTCCGCCGTCATTCACTTTAACCTAACAAATTCAGATTAGAAGATTAATAAAAATAATAACACTAAAGAAAGATAAAGATAACGATATGGATTATAGAATAAAGCTAAATATTAGTGGTCATGACTATTCATAGATTACTTTTATTTATTATCTGTGAAATATGACTTTTTAAGAAATAATGAGGAAGAAGGACTTGGAAAACTTCACTGACACAAGGCAAATCGAGTGCAAAAGAGATAAGGTAAGGCAGCTGTCCTGACGTGCTTGCGTGAATGAAGGCTGGATTATCGGCATTGGAAGAAACGCTGCTAAGGAATATGAGGGATAAGAAGTTGTGGAGAACCATGATCGCTCACGTTCTGGAGGGGCATAGCACAAAGAAGAAGAAGAAGAAGAAGAAGAAGAAGAAGACGACAAAGAACCTCTGACCACCCTCCGGTTATCTCTTCCTTGAAAGGTGTTTTACACTGTGGGACACCAACGCCGGTGACTTATGGGCGCGTCGCTTGACACTGTGGCACCATTAGTGCCTGTAATTTCCTCCCAATATCAACAAAGACGGGGGAGAGGACTCTCTTCCTCTCTTCAAACAGCAGCCCACTTCCATTCATCAATTTCCGAGCTTCCTTCATTTTTTTTTCTTTCTTTTTACTCAACGCTTCTTGCTCTCCCTTGACCCTTTCCCCTTACTCTCCAAATCTGCTTTCTCGGTTTCTTTATAAACCCATCTCCCGCGTAACAATTCAGGGAGCCGTCAAGCAAACGTTAATTTCTATTATTGTTATTGTTGAATGGTTTCTTTTTGTTTTTCTTTCAGCCTTCACTAGTTACAACTGGCGTCTGATAGGCGCTGTTAACATCGTTTATTTCAGTTTTATTCCGGGTCATTTTCTTTATTGTATCTTAGTATTTCAGGTTAACATTGTTTTTATTTCCGTCATTATCATTATTATTTAATCAGACGGCGCTTGTTTTTGCTTTCAATGTGTTGATGATGAGACAGTAAGTCTATTCAGAGATTCAATATCTTTCGCAATGTTCCCTTTATATTGAAGTTTGCACGTTAAATTATGGGTGATCATTCTGAATCCGGGTAAAAGAACCGGATCCATTCATTGTGAACAAAGAAAACACATCAGTTCCAGCAAAATCTTCTGCTTCTTTTTTTTTTACACGTGGGCAATCATGGCTCTTCACAACTTCCTATCTCTTGTATCACTAAACAGTTTTCCAAAACATTGGGAATGTTATTCACTGTTACCTCCACTCATCCTGTTTTCAGTATATCCCGGGGGTGTCAAATTCCCCAGGCCCACTTTCCTAATTATATGACCCAGAAATTTCAACTGACACTTTCTGGGCTTAAGCAAATGAATCCTATTTATACGCGTTTTCCTTAAAGCTTCTTCGTTGCTCACATGTTCCGTCTGTGGAATTCCCAGCATTCTGCTGTAGAACCACATGTCTATTGTCTCAAGTCTCTTTTTCATCTATGAGGAAGTTGCCTAACATTCCCCGCCCTGTAGGATGATTGATATTACGTAACAGATTTCATTGTTTTCGAACAATGTTTTCATAATACTTTGTCTTTTGCAATATCAATGCACCTTTGGCTTTCTGTGTTACATTGTGTTATAGGACTTCTCAGATAGTACTGCCAGCAGTATACAGAGCTAAGAGAAAAGGAAAAAGATTAGTATCAGTACCTCGTCATAAAACCGAAGACATTTTTTAACAAAAAAAAAGGTGAGCCTTGTTCGAACAATTGAAATGATCTAAAAACACACGGATATATATATATATATATATATATATATATATATATATATATATATATATATATATATATATTGTAAAGGAATTAGCGTGTAAAAAAGCGAAGAAAGAAATAATCTTCAAACACGAGTCTACAAATTTAAATAGATTTTATTATTGATTATTTGTTTTCTTTCAAATTGAAAGATACGAATTACAAAGATCCATGAAAAACAAATTAACAGATTTTTTCTTTATAATACAACCGAATCAATTGCGTTAGTTTGATGGAAGAAACATAATGTGTCTACATAAGCAGAGTGTCATATATTTACGTAATTTTATGAATGCGTATAATTTTCTAATAGCCAGCATGTCAGCAGACAGGAAAAGCTGTATTATTGCTCTTACTAATGTTTGCATTACAAAGCTCGTTTGTATGCTTCAAGTCTGCTTAATTTACTTTAAAATCTCTAGGCCCTGTAAGAAGTTACTCGAATAAAATATGTGGAATGTTGAGTAACAAATTATACGGAAGGATTTGAAAATTCAACTCGTCCAAAATAACGGACAACTGACTCTGGTCAAGGTTTACGGAAAAACTGAAAACTAACTTTGTTAATTTACGCGATCGTATTTAAACAGAAAAATAGATCGAAGGAAGCTAAAAAATTAGCTTACTAAACTCAGATGTTTATTGGTCAATTTTTAAATATCTATTTTTAGGAAGGAAAATATTGTTGATGATTTTCTAGAGTATCACTACAAATTTCGTAGCAGACGATAGCCATAGTTGTTTGATTTTTCAAAGCCTTCAGCTCATTTGAAATAATGTCGCTGATTGGATAATATATGGAAATGAGGTAATTCACATCGGCGCCTATTTTGTGCATAAAAAGTCAGTCGACTTTTTGTGAGCTGTTTTTTTTTTACAGAATTTGTAAAGATTTAAAGTTTCTTGTCTTTTAAATTTTACAATAATTTTTAATGGGGTTCTCCACACACACACACACACACACACACTCATATATATATATATATATATATATATATATATATATATATATATATATATATTTTAAACAATTTTATAGATTACAATATTTCTGGTAACATCTTACAATGTTTATAATATATTTAAATTTTATAACGTATTGTTCGATCTTTTGGCTTGTATAATAAAAATTTTTTCACGCTGTCACATGATAAAAATCTTCGCCATGCACGTGATAACATCATCGCGTCTTTTGAAATTAAAAGGATTTTAACATTTATTTAGTTTGTAAAAAAGTAGCCACATGATTACGCTACAAGATAATTCGTAAATGTTTGTTAAAAAAAATTTTGACTAAAAATATTGACCCAGAAGATGAACAATGATGTTCGAAAGCACTAGGTAATCGTATGGAAAATACATATTTCGAAATCATTTTCAAATAAAAAGTCTCATTAGAGAATATGAGAAAATTCAAAAGAAAATATGCAAGACTATGTTGTCTTTAACATTCAATACAACTTGTTTAAAAGAAAAGTTGCTACCAAATTACACACACACACACACACACACACACACACACACACACACACACACACACATATATATATATATGTATATATATATTGTAAAAATCTTAGACATTTTAAAGAACAGATGAAATTAACACTGCAAGTATGCTAATCAATGACCACGTTTTTTTGATAATCGAATATTGGTTACCGACAAGGAAGTTTTTCCGAGTTAACTTTATTCATTGTATTTAAGCAAATGATAAATATATAGTATACAAAAGATTCATTTAGTGATTCAAATACACGCGAAAGCGTTCTGAAAACATCTTGGGTCTACCAAGAGGGGATTAATTACAATTTTTCGATGTTTTGTCATTTGGTCAGATTTGGGAAAATCAGTGGTGAAAATCAGGCTGAGAAATTTCAATACATTTTCTTAGAATGTCTTTCATTTTTACACCAAAATATACAGTTCCACACATAAAAGCGATTACCTAGGACTCTTCCACCAACTCAGACACATACGTATTGAAAATTCATATATAATTCCATAAGCATGTAGTTACATATACAATTATGCATAAGAAAGTACACACTCAAAAATAAATATAAATATATATACTGAGAAAAATATATCTACATCAAATAAATAGTCACTTTCAAATATGCAAATATTTAGATTTAGGTACGAATTAACCCTTTTATATTTGTATACATATGTGCAGATAATCCTTTTAGCACGCTCATAATTTCATGAATATATGTAAACTAAAATAGATATAAGTTTATTATCCTTGTTGATGGGTCTGCCATTTCATAGTTTTTCTTCAATGCAAGCTTGAAAGAAATAAAAGTAGGTGCGATGGACGACTGTCAGCCATGATATGAGTATAATTTATACCCGAGCGCCCTCTTGTGATTAACTGAATGATTAACGACTCTCAAAGTGTGATAACTCCCGACCAATGTCACAACGACCACAAAATCGCAAGGCTGGATGATTTATTAAAATGAAATAAAGTTGGGATTTTAAGTAAACTTAAAGAAGAGAAAAAGAGATAGAAGGAAAAAAAGACTTTGCAACGTGATGAAATAAAGTGATTTATAGAAAGGGAAACAGATCAAAAAGCGAATCATATCTTAATGAAAAAAAAATAAAACATTGGCAAAGGAGTGAAATTAAAAGCAGAAAGAAAAGTTGATATATAGATAGATAGATAGATAGATAGATTATTATCATTATTATTATTATTATTATTATTATTGGTCCTGACCTGACACCTTGGCTTCAGTTACATTTTCACCGCCGTAATGTATTTTCTCTGGGTCTTTTCAATAAATACTTCCATGGTAATTGTTCGGATGAACTCTTTATGGAACCTACGCTTTATTAATTTACCCTCCGTCCTTCTCTTTCTCCACATCCCTTCCTTTACCACTCCTATCTGCTCTTCCTCCAACCCTTCTGTAACCCCTTGCGTGATAGTGGCCACCGGCCTTGCTTGGGGTGATACGCTTAAAAAAAAAAAGTACTGGATTGAAGGCAAGGTTTCACCATTTTACAGTTTAAATGGCTAGATTTAACCATAAGTTCTATGCTAACAGTTTCTTCTTTCGCACTTCTCACTTGTGGAACTCTCTCCTGGCTTCTTTCTTTCAAGCCACATTTGATCTTCACAAATTTAAATGCAATGTCAATCGTTATCTTCTTTCTTGTTAATTCCTGTTCATTTATTGTTCTCCATAAAAGTGTGTTTTTTCTCTCATATTATCTCACACTCAGTAAATCCTTGCGTCTCAGTTCCCATATTGCTTTGCTTGGGGTGAAATGATTAAATAAAAAGTGGATAGGTAGGTAACTAGGTGTTCTAAGACAAAGTACCGTTATTATCTTAAGGAATTATTCTGGCTATTCTTTATTTTTTGGTTGAACGTAATGAAGATTGGTAAATTCAACTCTTGAAGAAAAACGATTAAATATGCTATTTTTATTGTTCGGACTGTCATCCTCATCTTTGTTGCCATAATCATCACAACGTTTCGGCCGTTAAGAGCTACAAAGGACAGTAAAAATTGTGGAGAGCCATGATCGTTAAAACCCTAAAGAAACACGGCACATAGAAGAAGAACCACGGTACAAAACAGACGATTATTAGCATTTCTAATCATGATTTTTGAACTCACATGGCACAGTTGATAAAGGCGTTAGTTAGATCCAGTGACAGGACCGAAAGAGTGTGAGTTCAATACCTGGTTAAGGCGGTGGAGAACTTGGAGAGGTGAATTAACAGGAGATAACTGATAACTGACATCCATTAGACATGGCGCGTGGAACTAGAACAGTCTACCCCAGCGAGCGAAATAAAGGGTTCAGTTCGACATTCCAACCACGTGAAGAAGGCCGGAACGTACAACGGCCGAAACGTTGTGATAATTATGGCAACAAAGGTGTGGCTGATAGTCCGAACAATGTAAATGTGCACATAATAGCTCATCTCAGAAATATAGACGATTAAATATAAGAAAAATAAAAACACTCATCTGAAGGACGTTGTATTTTTTAAAATGGTAGCGAGATATACATATACGTAGAAGATCAAAGGCTGGTTACTTTAGGTGGAATGTGCCCAGACGAACTACATTCTTTAGTTTCACCAGTTCTGACCTTCTCACATTGTAGCGAACACCCTTCATTCCCTTCGTATTCCATTGATGAGTTTCATTCGAGTAGCTTCTTCCCGCGAACCACTGGTCTGTGAATCCGACTGCCAAGAGAATGTTTTCCCGATCACTAAAATCTGTTCAGGTCTAGGTTTAACCGTTATCTTCCCCGCATAAACTGTAACCTAGCTCGAGTGACTCCCGGGCTTTGTACAGGGTGAAACTCACTGTAAAACCCCTGTTCCGTCATCCATTTACTCAAGCTCCCTAGGTAGTTTATGAGTTGTTTTTCTCTGTCCATCTTGCTTACAGTAGGCACTATTCGTATCAAGTTTTCGGAGCCCTCTTTCCTCATTATGTACACTAGAAATTTTAAGTGTCTCTTCCTGTTGTTAAGTATAAGTGACCATTTTATTTCGATTTTCTATAAAAATTCGTCGTTTGTCAAATGTTCTGTCCATGTTATTCTCAGCATCCTTCTGTAGAACCATATTTCTGTTGCTTCTTCATTTTTTGTGTGAATTGTGGATTGATATTACATAACAGTTCAGTACTCATTTCTTTGTTTCTGACGATTTTTTTTCTGTTTCTTAATACTTTACTTAGGCATCTTTTTCTATCCCAATGCAGCTTCATTTTTCAGTGACACACTTTCCGTCCTCTGTTAAAACACTTTCCAGATATTTAAAATGTACTAGTTCGATTCTGGTATCTCCAATTTGTAATTTGCATACTGAGCTCTTCCTTTTGCTAACCACCATGCATTCTGTCTTCTTGCAATTGATAGTTAGTCCTTCCTTCCCGCTTTCTTTTACTACTTTTCGTAGGAGTTCTTGTTGTTTCCTTGTTGTGTCTGCTATCAACACTGTGTCATCTGCATACCTTATGTTGACAAGATTGTGGCCGTGATTAGGTATGTTAAATACATATTTTTTAAACATTTCACCCCAAGCAATGTGGGAGTGCCACTAGAACGCAATTAGTTACAGAGAGTGGGAGCAAGAGTAAAGAGGCGTGATAGAGGAAAGGATGATGAGAAGGACGAGGAATTAGATCTGGAGATGTCGATTGACATTGCATTTGAATATTTGAAGATTATAGCTATCAGGGAAGCAAGTGAGTTCCACTAACGGGAGGTGCGATATAAGAAGCTGTTGGAATAGAAAAGATGACTACATTTAGCCATTTCGACAGTGAAAGGGTGGGACCGAGATGCCAACCTAGTAGCACGTTTAAATCCATGCAGTCTGGGAACCAGCGAAAGTAGCTCGTCGGAGCAGTTACCGTGAAAGTATTTGTAGAAAAGACAGGGAAGCGACGGCACGTCTGTGAGAAAGTGATTTTGTAGTGACTGGGACATACTGAAAAACAAATTAAAAACCAAAACAAGGGTATGTAGAGTTAAAAGTATATTTTATAAGTAAACGGATGTACTGACTACTTTTAGGGCACAAAAAGGATTTTTCTGTTTGATTTCCTGGGATGATGAGTTATAATTCACTTACCCAACAACAGGTAGGTCTTGAAACCTACAGGTTTAGAAACGCCTCAACATATCGAGATCTATTAGTGTATACATTACCGGCTTGCTGTGCCTGTCATGACGCACCTGGCATTTCCCAACAGATTACCCATCTAAGTAACGACCAAGCTCAACCTTGCTTAATTTCAATGATCAGGTGAAAACCGGTGTTTCAATAATTATCATTATTTACATTAGGACTATTATCCTCACCTTTGTTGTTATTAGAAGGAGAACAATCTATACTAGAAGATTGAATAAAGGGTTCCGTTCAAAATTCCCTGAAGTTTACACGGGTTGGAGGCCGGAAAGCACGACAGCCTAAACATTGAGATAATAACTAGAATTATGAAGGCAATAGTCGAATGTAAATAATAAAAATAATTGCGAAAGTATAGGTTAATACAAATTAGCGAGCCGCTTATTTGCGACGGGCACAGCGTTTACATCAGTGTTTCTCAATCGGTGTTCCCTGGGACCCTATGGTTCCGTAGGAGGTCACTCGGGGTCCTGTGAGAAACAGTGATAAATAGAGTAATGCATGTTTTGAGTAAGTTTTGTTTAATTTTATTTTCGTAATTTTACTATGCATGTACGTTATATTGTTGGAAAACCCTTGGTTATTATCATAAAGTCTTCAACCTCTGATATTATTTAAAATTATAGTATTCACAGGGAATGTATTTAATGATGTCTATATGTTTTTTTTTGGGGGGGGGGTTGTAAGTTTTATGCAGAAGTTTCTTGAGACATGAAAAATATTTCAAGGGTTACACAAGGGTTCCAAAAAGATTGAGAACTGTTGGTCTATGCAGTTATAGAAGTCGACGATATTTAGAAAAAAAACAAACAAGAAAACGAAAATAAATAATTTGATTTCTCTTTCTCACACACGTGTGCATGAATCTTGATTTTTGACTATTATTATTATGTTATTGACTGCTCCATGAGTAAGTTCTATTCACATCCTAGACTTGGCCTAGTCAAGCTTTATAGAGTACGCAACAGGATTTTACTTTCTACGGTAAGTTAGTTACGGGAGAGTGATTTGCCCAAATGTTCAGTAATTTACTCGCTTTTTCGTAGAACCTCGTGGCATGAAAGCATGTTTTGTCAAGATATCAAGAAATGAGACAAGAGTGTAGGAGCAGCTATTAAAATTTCGCCAAGAGTCATCAGTGCAAAATGAACACAGGTTGGTTAGCCGTTTTCATTTTCCTTGCTAACGTACGTTACGCCACCTCAAACGTTTATTTAAACACACACAATTAAAGGCGAATATGCATGATTTGGACGTACACGTGTCTGTGTCTGTGTGTATGTGTTTAACCATCAGAAATATAAGCCAAATATGGTGATACATGCATCTAAGGGGACGTAAATCAAGATTTGCGAGCACGAGTGCGCATGCGTTCGTTTGTGTATTTAAGTGTGTGTGTGTGTGTGTGTGTGTGATAGAGAAATGAAATTGCTTATATTTTCGTCTTTTTCCAAATATCTTCGCCAGTTGTCTCGTTTTATTTACCGTATACAGTGTACTGTAGCCATTACTTGCGCACGACCGCTGAAGGACGCACATATGTATTTATTTTTGAACCTCTCCTTCTCTTTCTTTCTCTCTGTCTCTGTCTCTCTCTCTCTCTGTATCTCTCTGTCTCTCTCTCTCACACACACACGTATACATACATAAACTTGCATCTGCATGTTTACAAATAAGCTGGCAAATATAGACACGCAAAATCTGCACGTGCGTCGCGATAATACATAAATTTTCTTCGCTGTCATCTAAGCTCCAATGATCATTCGCTGTGGACAAAATCATTTAAATAACAGAAACGACGATAACAACAACAACAAAGACAACAACAATAATAATACTTATTATTATTATTATTATTATTATTATTATTATTATTGTCTTTGTTACACTTGCTGCTGCTTCTCTTTTGATGTCAATGCGTGTTTACCCAAAACGGAGAGGATGGTTGTAGAATTTATGGAATTCGTTCAAAAGTTTAACTGAAATTTCACTGATGTCCGAAAATAAAACAATAATCTATCTATCTATCTATCTATCTATCTATCTATCTATCTATCTATCTATCTATCTGTTATCGCGTGTGTGTGTGTGTGTGTATCGGTATGCGTGTAAGGTGATTAAAAAATCCTTAATGGGCTTGAAAAATTAAACAGAACCGCATGGCAAATTCAGCCTATATGGTTTAAAGAAAAGTTACAAAACGTAGAAAAGTTCTGTATAAAAACATTTTCCGCCAATCTTCCCTTCAATTTAGAAAAAATAAATATTTACTTATTTTATTGCGTATCAACCCTTTGAAGGTTATTTAAAGCTAGGAAATATATTTAGATTGTAAGATTTTTTTTTTTAGATAATAATTGTTCACTGATACAACTCTTATTAATTAAACCACAGCTGGAGGGAGAAATTCGAATTTTGTACCGTTATCTATTATATCACCAGCACATCCAACTTACAACTCATAGTATTCCCAAGCGCTCGCCCATCTAGTTACTGACCAGGCTTGAGGTTGCTGAAGATGATAAATGATAATAGAAAGAAACAAAGATAGTATTAGATTTTAAATCCCCTCTTTCCATTTAAGATACTATTCATTTCTCTCTCTCTTTCTCTCTCACTATATATATATATATATATATATATATATATATATATATAATTAATTAATTAGAATTAATATTCGCTCTTGTTTTACATTGAGCTCCCTGGATTACATCCTCTTTGGAATTATCCATACGGATTACCAAATTTTTCATTACCAAACTATATATATATATATATATATATATATATATATATATATATATATATATATATATATATATATATATATATAGAGAGAGAGAGAGAGAGAGAGAGAGAGAGAGAATTAATGCAAATATAAACTCTGTCAGCAGACTGATGTTATTTTTAGTAAGTTTTCGTAGACAGACCCTCCAGCAATCGCATCGCTCTTTCGTCAGGAGATACGAGAAATTGACTGTTTATTTTCTCATGTTCGTCAGTTTTATGTTGTTAAATATTATTTATGCACTTTTCATTGGTGCAAAGATCATTTTTTCTTCTTCTTTTATTGTCTCTGTGTGTGCGTGTATGTGTACGTGTGTGTTCCTGCGTGTGCGCGCGTGTGTGCGCGCGTGTGTGCGTGGGTGGATGCATGTATATATACACCATATATTCAACATACACCATATATTCAACACCATCACTTGATCAGGCACCAGAACTGTTGAAACAAAATGGCTATTTTTGTAGTGGTTTTATAAAATATTTATGTTATAATTTTCGAATTAGTGATATAGTGGTACAAACATGTCCTACTATATTTCTGCGACTGGTAACTTCATGCTCTACACAATCTCCAGGCGGCAGTGAGGAACAATGCAAGAAGATTTGGGCTATGTATTGTTTAGCTTTTTTATGTTTTACATTGAGCCCTCTACGTTTTATATTTTACATTGACCTCTTTACGGTTTACATCATTAGCGTTCTTTGACGTATATTTTATAATTAACACATACACATACATAATGTTTGTAATTTTGCCATGTTTACCCTTTTATTTATCTTCGTCAGAAATTTTAGAAATGGGATTAAGCGGAGATATTTCGATTTTTAAATTCCATGTTGTTTTGCTTTCATTGGTTGTATTTTCGTTACATGTTTATTTTATTGTGTGTATGAATATGAATTTTGTTGTGTGGACGTCACGTATATACTTTATAGCGTCTGCGTGTGAGATTAATACTTGGATTGTTAGCGTAATTCAATTGTGTTTAAAAAATTGAGTGTATTTGTGCATGTTAATTGTGTGATAAATATGATATGTTGGTAGTGAAAATTGGTGATATGAAAAAGTGCGTCTAGTAGATCTTTATTGTATGTTAAATGTTTATTAACATTCTTTCAATGGATTTTCATTTTAATGGGTGTAGCATTTTTAAATCAGAATTATGGCCTGTTTTGTGATACCAAGGAATCCAATAGATTTTTTGAACGGAGTTTTCTTCTGTGAATATAAATACAGGTTTTTATATTTCTATATATTTGGTTTGGTTTGGTTTGGCTTGTTTTAAGGCATATCAACCTCAATGGGTTATCTAATACCGACATTTTTATTGCTGGTAATATTTTTTTTTTTCAAAAATGTATTGCTGGTAATATTTTTTCCTTCAAAAATATATTTCTGGTAATATTTTGTCTTCAAAAATGCATAGCTGGTAATATTTTTTCAAAACTATATTGCTGGAAATAATGTATCGCTGGTAATAATTTTTTTACAAAGTATTTCCGATATTAAAACCTATTTTTACACTTTCATTGTGTTTTGACCCCAGTTTGGGGGTTAACTATTTGCCCATAGCTGGGACCCTAACATCCCGAGTCAGGGAGGATATTGGAACATCAGCATCATGCTCCTCAAAACCTCCTGATCAGGTGCCTTGCTGTTGGACGCAGTTTATCGTCTTACCCAGGACGCGGATGTAGTTTATCGTCATATGCAGGACGGGACCCTAACGGGTGCTACGACTCCGGGTCAGGGTGAACCTGGAAACAGCAGCAATTAAGTGGTGCTTCCACGCTCCTCAAAAGCTCCTGATCAGAGGCCTTGCTGTCGGATGTAGTTTATCGTCTTACCCAGGGCGGTATTTCTAGATGTCTCGCCTCTATATTTCTTATGGCATTGCAAACAGTCTGTCTTATATCTATATAAGCTTTTGATTCTTTATAGAGTCTTTGTTTTGTTGCTAACTCTTTGATTGTCTTGGCGCTAGTGGTTATAATTTTAATATTTGGGATAGTTAAATAGCGAAGCATTTTGAATTTCTAAATGTTTTCTTAATAAAACTAATAAATATGCCAAAACGCTGGTCGACCGTAGTCGAGATCATAGCCATTGTGAACGCCATGATCTTGGATACAAAGTATGTGCTACCCCATGGCTAAATACGTTTTTTTTTTTAATCGATATTGAATTTCTTATAAACTGGTTGCCAGCAATGGATAGCGAACTCAGTCTGCCACCTATTTGAACTCTTATATATGGGGGGGAAATAGATGAATTCCAATCTTTCGTCAGGTTATTTGTGCGAAATTGGATGTAATGAATTCGGTTGGATTTGAACTCAAAGTTTCAAAAATTTCCTATTGCGAACCGTAAACCATTACACCACCTGGACACAAATGTTTTGGTGCTTCATCATTATTTAATAATGTATGTGTGTGTGTGTGTGTGTGTGTGTGTGTGTGTGTGTGTGTGTGTGTGTGTGTGAAAAGAGAGAGAAAAGTAGAGAAACACACAGCGAGAAAGATCTACTTTATTCACATGTGCTTGGCACAAAATAAATCAACTTTAATCAATTATGAAATTATTCTCTTTCTCTCGAAATAATCTACAAGGTGATGTCTTTTCTATCCGTTTAAAATGAATAAAACTACACAAAATCTTTCGCTTTGAATCTATACTCTCAAACGCATGCAAATATTCCATAGGTGGCGAGCAGCATTAATTGGAATTCTTCATAATTAATACCAAAGCGGAAAAGCAGAACAGAGCAAATGGTTACCAATACAAAGAATATGAAGACATCTTGGTAAGCGTACACTGACAGAAAGACATACATTTTTCCATCAGATTTATTCGGAAAGGGTGCTGAAGTTTTATATCGTGGTGTAGTGTGTCGCGTCTTTCGAGGCAAACCGCAAATCAACAAGTGACTATACGGAAAGTGACAAACATACAACAGGTTGCTCATTCAAAAGGATTATAAATGTTGCTTCAATAAAGAAAACAACTCAAGTAGGTTTGCCATAAAACTGTCCGGCAAAAAGGACCAGCTCCATGATGTAATGTTGTCGCCTGGTCGATTTTTTTTGTTCTCGAAAACCCTTTTCCTGCCTTTTACTTTTTTCTCATTCACAAGAAAAAAGAAAAAAATGAAAAAGAAAAAAGCTCGAAGCTATACACAGCTTTCTGTGTATCAGTTACAGAATCAACGAGGAGGAACCTCTCTTAAATATGCCCGCTGAGGCTCAAGTGTCCCTATGTTTTATTTGAAACAGAACCTGCGCTTGTCAGAAAAAGCAACAACATTGGCGCAATATTTCAAATATTAAAATGTCCTTTTCTCGATGCAAGTTCTTTTCATCTAACGGCGTATACGACGTAACCTTTCCTTCCAAATTTGATGTCAAAATCTACTTGCGTCCTATACACCAAAGTATTAAGAAAACTGATAAACGCAACTTCCGAGGGATAAAAATAAAATGGCAAAATTTCTAAAATAAACTCTACGAATGGGTCGCGGATCAGAAAAAGCAAAAATTATCAGTTTCTTTCAATCTAATAAGTTTCAAAGCTAAGAGTATTCCATGTGATAATAGTTTAGAAGCTTTTATCGGTGAGACAACTTGGTGTTATCGGTTCATGAAACGTAAAGGCCTATTTATGAGAACTGAAACTGGACTTACGCTTGCACAGGTGAAGCAAGAATCAGCAAAAAATATAAGTGATATAGTGATTAAATCATTTAAGAAACATGGTATCAGTAAGGTAATGGACGGGACCGAGGATGACATTCTCTTTGATCAGAATTTGGGGTCCAATGATGCAATGTCTGATTATGTCCCAATCGAAAATGGAAGTTGATTTTGTTTAGCGGGACATCAACACCTATGTATGAGCTACTTAATGCCTAAATCTAATTAGTTTGAACACAATTTTATGGCTTCATCTAAATATATTTTGAAAGCAACTGTATGTCCGCGACTACAGATAAAATGTATTGTTGGTCATTTTGCTTTAAATATGTACTGCTGATAATGTCACAATAAGTAGGTATTACTGGTAATTTTACTATATAAATTTTTACTATATAGATATTGTTGATCATTTTACTATAAGTAGGTATTGTTTGTTAGTTGAATTTGTTTAGCGACATATCAACCACTATGGGTTATTTAATGCCGAAATCTAAATATCCTGCACGAAATTTTATGATTTCAACTACAGATACCTTGTTCATAATTTTATGCTTTCAGGGTAAAGGTATATTTTTTTAAATATATAGTTTGTAGGCCATAAAATGTATTGTTGGTAATTTTACTACAAAAATATATTTTTATATTTTTTAGTGTTGTCTTGATGGTCATTTTGCCCCAATTTCACCCCATGCAAGGTGATAAAGCCACTAAAACGAAAGAGGTTACTGCGTGTGAAAGAATCTGAAAAAATATATTATTAGGAGAAAGGAGAATAAAAGAAAAGAAATTAAGGAGACAGAAGATGACGATTGGCATTGCATTTCAATTTTTGAAGATCAAAATTGACTGGGAAGCAAAAAGCCGGAAGAGAGTTAAAAAAGAGAGTTAAAATAGAGTTAAAAAGAGTTTAAAAAGAGAGTTAAAAAGAAGAGTTAAAAAAAGAGAGTTTAAAAAGAGAGTTAAAAAAGAGAGTTAAAAAGAAGAGTTTAAAAAGAGAGTTTAAAAAGAGAGTTAAAAAAAGAGAGTTAAAAAGAAGAGTTAAAAAAAGAGAGTTTAAAAAGAGAGTTAAAAAAAGAGAGTTAAAAAAAGAGAGTTAAAAAAAGAGAGTTAAAAAGAAGAGTTAAAAAAGAGAGTTTAAAAAGGGAGTTAAAAAAAGAGAGTTAAAAAGAAGAGTTAAAAAAGAGAGTTTAAAAAGAGAGTTAAAAAAAGAGAGTTAAAAAGAAGAGTTAAAAAAAGAGTTTAAAAAGAGAGTTAAAAAAAGAGAGTTTAAAAAGAGAGTTAAAAAAGAGAGTTAAAAAGAAGAGTTTAAAAAGAGAGTTTAAAAAGAGAGTTAAAAAAAGAGAGTTAAAAAGAAGAGTTAAAAAAAGAGTTTAAAAAGAGAGTTAAAAAAAGAGAGTTAAAAAGAAGAGTTAAAAAAAGAGTTTAAAAAGAGAGTTAAAAAAAGAGAGTTAAAAAGAAGAGTTAAAAAAAGAGAGTTAAAAAGAAGAGTTAAAAAAGAGAGTTTAAAAAGAGAGTTAAAAAGAAGAGTTAAAAAAAGAGAGTTTAAAAAGAGAGTTAAAAAAAGAGAGTTAAAAAAGAGAGTTAAAAAAAGAGAGTTAAAAAGAAGAGTTAAAAAAGAGAGTTTAAAAAGAGAGTTAAAAAAAGAGAGTTAAAAAGAAGAGTTAAAAAAGAGAGTTTAAAAAGAGAGTTAAAAAGAAGAGTTAAAAAAAGAGAGTTTAAAAAGAGAGTTAAAAAAAGAGAGTTAAAAAAAGAGAGTTAAAAAAAGAGAGTTAAAAAGAAGAGTTAAAAAAGAGAGTTTAAAAAGAGAGTTAAAAAAAGAGAGTTAAAAAGAAGAGTTTAAAAAGAGAGTTTAAAAAGAGAGTTAAAAAAGAGAGTTAAAAAGAAGAGTTTAAAAAGAGAGTTTAAAAAGAGAGTTAAAAAAAGAGAGTTAAAAAGAAGAGTTAAAAAAAGAGTTTAAAAAGAGAGTTAAAAAAAGAGAGTTAAAAAGAAGAGTTAAAAAAAGAGAGTTAAAAAGAAGAGTTAAAAAAGAGAGTTTAAAAAGAGAGTTAAAAAGAAGAGTTAAAAAAGAGAGTTTAAAAAGAGAGTTAAAAAGAAGAGTTAAAAAAAGAGAGTTTAAAAAGAGAGTTAAAAAAAGAGAGTTAAAAAGAAGAGTTAAAAAAGAGAGTTTAAAAAGAGAGTTAAAAAAAGAGAGTTAAAAAGAAGAGTTTAAAAAGAGAGTTAAAAAAAGAGAGTTAAAAAGAAGAGTTAAAAAGAGAGTTCAAAGAGCCGGAAGAGAGTTCAACAAACGAGAATTTGAGAGAAGAAAATGTTACTCTAGAACTTAGCTATTTCAACTATAAAATGATGAGAATTATCTGCCAACCTAGTACTGCACTTAAATTCGTAAAGTCATTTGGTACCCCACCAAAGAGAACTCCCCCCCAGAGGTGTCAACAGTTCTAAATGAACAGAACATTCATTGCCGGAATTAGATCTAAGTTAGCCGATTCCATTTTCCGTTCTAATATCCGTTACGCCACCTCACAATTTAATTTAAACGCGTTTTGAACGTGAATAAAAGCGAACGTGTACGATTTGGACGCTTGTGTGTAATCGTTGAGTTGCAGGAAATATGGCTGATAGTTCATGCACATACATCCAAGGGGACAAAAATCAAGATGAACTTTTCTCTATGGTACCTAGACTTTATAAATTTAAGCACAGTACTAGATTGGCGGGAATGTGTCATCCTCTTACAGTTGAAATGACTATAGATGGAACCGTAATTTTTACGCTAACAGTTTCTTCGCTTGCACTTCTCGCTTGTGAAATTCTCTCCCGGTTTCTTGCTTTCCAGTCGATATTAATCTTCAAAAATTTAAATGTAATGTCAATCTTCTGTCTTCTTACTTCCTGTTCTTTTATCGTTCTCCTTTTTATCTCATATTCTCTAACACTAAGTAACCCGTTGCTTCTTAGTGGCTTTATTGCTTTGCTTGGGGTGAAATGATTAAAAAACGAGGAAATGTATCCATAATTCTGTCGTAAATTATTTATGTATATATCCGTTCAAGTTAAACTCCAAAACTATTATATTTAGAACCTTAAAAGCGTATATATGTTCTGACTCAACTGAAGCAAGGTTTTGGTAATTTATTTCTGTACTCTTTATATAACTGAAGATATTTATAAATTAAAATACGTTTTTCAATTTGATTCAAGGTTTTATTTTTAAATGAAATTTTTACACTTAATATTATCCTAGTGGATAAAAGGTGGAAAATTATTTTTGTAAAGAAAGCTAGTCAATTATCTTTGCAATTTTAAAACAAATAACTACTTTACTGAATAAAATGATTACCCACCTATTCTTTTAATCTTTAATTTTTAAATTAATTATATTTTGTCACAGTTTATGAAAAAATAATTGAATGGACGTCCGGTTCATTTATGCAAATAAATAAAACTTGCTTAACGTTTTCTTTTAAAACTTTACCTTGTCGGGATTTTATAAAAAAGGAAAAAAGAATTTAATAATACTTTTTAAAAGTTGTCCTTTATTAAACCATATATGTGGAATATTTTAAAAATCATTCATTCGTTATTCATTCATTAACTTTGCTAATATTTCTTACAAAAAAAAAACAATTGAATGACGTCAGGTTTAAATTGGAAATGGTAAAATATTGGCTTATTTTTGGATACGTTTTCTGTTTCAATTTACAAACGTCTTCAAATAAATCTTTAAAACATTAAATTTAACAAATATCTTCCTTAGGTGTAGAAAAACTGATTCAGAATATATATGGTTTTAATAGTCGTATTATTGTAATTAAGCTGGACAAAATTACATACATATCAACAGACGAATTATTAGAGTAGATAATGTCCTTTATTATAAAGTAAATAGCGAACGTCAGTAAATTCCGTCATGATTGCTATATATTGTTTGGAGCAGCACAATCTTCTCTTTTCAGCCTTGACAGAGTTCAAAAGCGTTTATGCAGCTTTAAGAGTCAGTCAGTCAGTTATGTGCCATGCGTGATACACACTTAGGCGATCATGTATCTTTCAATACATGACTGACGAGGCAGATTTTTTCCTGCAGTAGGTTGTCATTTCTTTCTGCGGTAGACGAGTTGCCATCCAAGAACCTGGTCTGTCCTACTATTTATCCATTGATGGCGGTTGTGGGGGGGGGGAGAAGATGATTCATACCTTTCCCAAAGGTATAAGCATGTAAGTGAATGTAATGGATCTGATTGGAATTCGAACTCGGCTCTCCGAATTCTCAATCTTACGCTTTAAGAGTAATGAGTTATTTTTCATATTACAATCCCTTTCCCACATAATTACAGGCCTCTCGACTTTGTTTGATTGATTCGTTTCTTTACGTCTTATCAACCTTTCGCAGGTTGTTTAAATCTAGAAAATATTTTTAGATCGTGAGATTTCTTTTCAGATAAAAATATTTTAATTTGCTAACTTACTAATCAACCCATAGCCAGGTGGATTCATACCTTTCTCAAGGGTATTTGCGCGCATGTGAATATAAGAAACCCAGCCGGGATTGGAACTAGGTTTCCCGATTAAAAATTCCGAACCATTATCCATTATACCACCTGCACATCCACGGTTACAGCTCCCGGTATTCGGAAACGGTCACACATTTAAGTACTGACAAGATTCGATGATGCTTAACTTTAGAGATAGCACGGGAACCGGTGTTTTGACAGAATGTGGCCGTAAGTCTCTCGCTACTCTATCGCTATTTCCATTGTAAACGTTGAGTTAGTTTTACTAGTTAATATTTTTACAACCATGATCTGCCATGCTACATACACAGGGTCGAATCAGCCTCATTCCCTTCGTATTCCATTGGTAAGGAGGAAGTTCCATTCAGACAGCTTCGTCTTTTTCTTTGTGAAACAGTCTTCCGAGCGGATGCTTGCACGATTACTACGACCTTGACATCTTCGAGTCTAGGGTTTGGCTTTGGGTTGGCTTGTTTTAAGGCATATCAACCTCAATGGGTTATTTAATGCCGACAGCATTTTTATTGCTGGTAATATTTTTTTTATCAAAAGTGTATTGCTGGTAATATTTTTTTCTTCCAAAAATGTATCGGTGGTAATATTTTTTTCAAAAATGTATTGCTGGAAATTATGTATCGCTGGTAATCATTTTTTACAAAGTATTTCTGATATTAAAACCTATTTATACACTTTCATAGTGTTTTGACCACAGTTTGGGGGTTAACTATTTGCCCATAGCTGGGACCCTAACAGGTGCTACGACCCCGGGTCAGGGTGGACCTGGGAACACCAGCAATTAAGAGGTGGTTCCACGCTCCTCAAAAGCTCCTGATCAGAGGCCTGGCTGTTGGACTTAGTTTATCGTCTTACCCAGGACGCGGATGTAGTTTATCGTCTTGCCCAGGACGGTTCGAGTTTAACCGTTATCTGTCCTCCATATAATCCGCACTTCTTACTTCTCTATAATAACCTCATTCGGTAACCCTCTACTTTGAATAGCTATTGGGCTTTGTATTGGATGAAAAAAGGTAAAAAGACGGTGTGTGATAGGAAGTGCATTTGGAAATTGTTCTTTGCTAATGGAAAGCCGAATAAACATTTATGAGACGAACTGGTTTGTAATTCAAATCTGTAACAAAAGTTTCCATTTGCTCTCGATTCTGCCGTCTTTCTTATTCTGGTTTCCTCTTCCTAGTTAGTTTATCTCTTTTGTACATTGTCCTCCTTTTCTCACTTTCATTCAAAGTTTCTGGTGCAAGATTCTGCACCAGAACGAACACCTGTATTCATAACAACATGCAAGGATTTCTTGGTGAATCGAAACGCAAACAAATTTTGTTCTTTCTTCATTCAACATCACAATTTATACTTTTGCACGAACAAATATCCTTTTTACAAACAGCAATGCCAGTTGCGTTTAATGAAAGCAAGAACACAGTATTAAAACAAAGCAAGTTTCTAGTTGCCGTCAGTCGTAGTTGTTGGGCGAGGCAAGTACCCAGCTTTCGAAGAAGCGACGCAATACAATTTAGCGAGAAAAGAACTCTTTCCGAAAATGATTTATCCTTAGACATGTTCAAGAAATATTCAAATATATTATTGTGATTATTAACGAGGCTTTTTATCAGTTATTATTATCAGTTTGATTTCTCTCATAAATTCTCCTCGTAAATCAGAAAAATGGGCAGAACCGAAAAAGAATTAAAATCTCCTAAACAAAGTCTGCAACTAAACACATATAAATGAAAAATTGTTGCCCAGCACACACACACAAACACACAACCTCTCTCTCTTTCTCTCATTCTCTCTCTCTCTCACTATATATATATATGTAAATTTATCTTATGTCGAGAATATACAATCTTTTTATGGTTTTTAGATACGTTTGTTTTTACTTTTAAATTTAAAAAAATAATAAACAGAAAACACAGTAATCCTCTTTTATACAATATAAATCTCAACTTATTAAATTTAATATTTTTTATATATAGTTTTATGTCCGTCTCTTTTCATATATATATATTTAAGATATACGATTTATACATGTTTATTTTAAATATAAAATAAAATCTTGATTATTTTCAATGCAATCCATATTTTAAAAATAAAAACCGTAATCCCCGTATATAATATATCAACATTGCATTAGCGAGATATTTTTATTAAAATTTAACTTATGTAATGGTCCGTCTTTACCTGAAGATTGCGTTGTGCTGTGCATGAGACTCCGAATCGTGCTACCGGTGAGGGATAATATGTATATTTATTTACTAATATGTGTGTGTGTAGTTTTAAGGTATGCTAAAATATAACTTCTAGAACAGAACTCACAATAATTGGTTGCTTGCTCTTACTGAGCGGCATATCAATCTCTATTGGTTATTTCATGCCGAAATTTAAATATTTTGTATGCAATTTTATTTTAGTTTTGGACATAATAATTGTTTACGGATACGAGTCTTACTAATTAATACTCGTTCGGAAGTGAATATAACAAGCTAAACGGGAATTGGAACTCGGCTCCGCGGTTAACAATTTCGAGCCATTGTCCATTACATCACACGCAAATTCAAGCTTTCAGCACCTGACAGTCACCCATCTCGGTAATAACCAGGTTCGATGTTGCTTAACTTCGGTGATCGTACAGGAAGCGGTGTTTCAACGTGATGTAAATCACACGTTAGAATAAGCAACAAATAGGAAACATTTATAAATTTAACGTTTCTTTTTTGTTTAAGCTTCATCAGAAAGTTATAGTAGAGAATATTCCCGTACATTTGAGTTCTGTGTTGATTTTCATTGCTTTTTCATTATTATATATGACATCTGGATATATCGAATGATGTTTGTTGATGTTTGTTGTATTTCTATGATAAAATCGTCTTCAGGTATTTGAATCTTAAATTCTTTAGGTATAGGTTTTATGAATGTTGATAATCTAAAAAAAAGTCTCTGGCGTCTGTTTATAAATAAACGATATTAATTAATACTCCCTTTAGATATTTTCGTCGTAATGAGATATGTTCATTTTTATTTCAGTTTCATTTCTATGTGTTACGAGAGAGTTCAGAACACACGCATACACATATAGACTAACACTACAAGATAAAAACAAACACATGTGATCTACCTGATCAATGAAAAACAAACTATATAGAATAACTCAAAGTACCAGAACATTCACTTCCAAAAACTAATTTCCAAAACTTTCTTCTGAAACTTAAACAAAAAGGAAACATGTTTAAATTATAAACGTTTCCTATTTGTTGTTTATTCTGTCAGATATATATATATATATATATATATATATATATATATATATATATATATATATATATATATATATATATATATATATATATATATATATATATATATTAATAAATATGCATATATCTTCATTTGTATTGAAACTTAAAGTTTCATGCTTTTCCCAAGTCGTCAGGCACGAACTGGTGAATTAAATACTTATTAGAGCTGTATTTTTTTAAAAATACTTGGTTTC
>OZ038485.1:66667642-66682642 GCA_964036315.1 Acanthosepion esculentum
CACGTCGAAGTGCCTATTTTGAGCTCCTATGATTAATTATCGCATTGGCTGGCCTCGCAAACAATTGTTAGTTTATCCCTACTCGAATGCTTTCAAAATGACAGGAATTTGATTACTGATTTTAAGACAAAGCTTCTGAATTTGGTATATTGATACTCTATCATCGTCATGCTACTAGTCGGACTGATTTTCTTTGAGAAACTGAACGTTTGAAATGATCTAGCGTGACGTCATGTGTAATGGCTACTGGGAACAGCGCCGAACAAAAAAGATTGTAATTTATTTATTAGTTTAATTTAATTTTTTTATTTTTTATTATTATAATAAAGTTTATGAGCACATTAATTATATGTTATGCACTTTGAGATAACGTCTTCTCTGGTGAATGATATTTTATTTAATGTGGGCTGTTTATTTTGTATAATAATAGCCGTTGCAAATGACATCACGGTAGGATAATTTCAAACGTCCAGCTTCCCAAAGACAACCAGGATGCGGGCAAAGGAAGGCTAACACATAGACACCACATCGGTTCGTGATAATGACTGCAAAAGTCGAAAGTACTTGAAAAAATAAGAAAATATGAACTTCGGACAGATTTTCCAGAACTTCGAGTACAATACTCAACACAGCCGAAATTTGTAAAAATATAATAAAAAATTAAACCGACAGACCTTGTAGATACTTTTTAATCAGACTAATTTGAATGAATAATTGCTGTCTCAATATACCTTATATATATATATATATATATATATATATATATATATGAATATAGTTTTAAGGTATGCTATATTTATGAGATAAAGTTCTCAATGATAGAGCGTATGTAAATATAAAAGTGAACATTGAAGTCAACATTCTGAGGCGACAGGCTGTTTCATGCTAGACGCAATCGTCAATATTAATATATATATTAAAATAATAGGAAAGAGCAATTAGATTTATAATTCAGAGTTATTAGCATTTACTTTTATTTTTAAAAAACAGTGCTCGATATAACAGTAGAGCATAATATTATAATATTAGCATCGCTTGATAATGAAACTTTGTATTTTAAGTTTAATTTTCATGATTGAATTTGAATTGAAGTTTCCGTTTTGAAACATGAGAATTTCGGTATTGCGATGATAATATATTTAAAAAAAACAATTATATATATATGTGCATATGCTCAGACCATCTAGATTTTCTATACAACATTAATAACTTAACAAAACAATTCCTAAAATGTAAATACCCAATAAATATAATAAAACTAAATAAAACTATCTACATAAATCGTAACACACTTCTCACATACAAGAAAAGTAAAAACAACAATAGGATTCCCATGGTTTTTAAACGCAATCAATATTCCCACACACTTATTTACAATATAAAAAGGATTACAAGAATCTCCAGTTAAACAAAAAAATCAAAGACATTTTCGCTAAACCACCCATTAATCCAAAGAAACAATCACCTAACCTATGAGCTGTCCTCACCTCTACCAAATATCTAAAAAATACAAACCAATCAGGACATTACAAATGTAATAAACCTCGTTGTTTAGTTTGCAAACACTTAACAATCGATAGTGTATTTTCTGTACCCAACACCAATATCAAGATACACCCACCTCGCTTCACCTGTGATAGCCATAACATAATCTACTATTTATTCTGCACAATATGTCCCAATAGTGGATATATTGGTGAATCTGGAAATAATTTTAGATTTCGCTTCAACAACCATAAACTAACCATACGTCAAAACAATCCTTATTCCCCCATAGCTGAACGTTTTAATCAACCAGGACACTCATTAGAAAACTGTAAATGTGTATTGATAGATTCTGATTTCAGTTCCACATACACACGCAGAAAAAAAGAAAAATACTGGATTTTAAAATTAAATACATATAAACTAGAGTTAAAGAAAGACTTGGGTATTTTAAATCTTTATAAATATTTCAATAGTTAAACAAAAAATTTTTGTTAGATATAGTTAAAAAAGTTTTTAAACAACATCTAAAATATTACTACAGTTAGATTTACGTTAGAAATATTCAAACACAGTTGCATTCCATATCACGCGATGTCCGCGTCTCGCGACGGACGCTACTTAATGTAAACAAACTTCTGAAAACAGCCATTTCTGAAGAAAGATCGGGCTGATCTGAAATATTAAATATATATATATATATATATATATATATATATATATATATATATATATAAATATAAATAAATACTTTCACAAAAAAAAATCAATTTTTTAAAATTTGCAACTTTTCAGTTGTTTTTTCTATATTATATATATATAAATATATATATATATATATATGTGTGTGTGTGTGTGTGTGTGTGTGTGTGTGTGTGTGTGTGACGACAAATATTAGTAAAGAAAATGTGTTCTCCGGTAGGGATTGTACCTGCGTCCTCCTTTGTAGGGGAAACCATGGTTTGATCCAACGTGCTTCCTTCTTAAGTAAGAAAATGTTGAATTAAATATAAATCCATCAATTGTTTATAAATTGCTTTGTTTACGTTTCGGATACAAAAATGAGCTGATATTCTCGAGAAAATTAATCTAGGTGAAGGGGCTATGCTTTCCTTAAGAAGGGAAAACAGATCCTTGCTTATTGTGACGTTCTTTGTGGTCGAGTGGTAGAGCTCGCTGATTCAAACCATGGTTTCCCCTGCCAGAGAACATATTTTCTTTACTAAGATTTCTCTAATGAACTAGCCGATGGACGCACACTCTATAGTAAATAAAAATGGGACGTTTCTTTCAAATATGAAATATCCCCAATAATAACGTTTGAAGTAAAAAAAAAAAAATGTCAGATTGAAAAAAATTAATTAATTCTTTATACGAGGGTAAATAAAAAATTATGCGCACTTTCGCCATAGCCTATATTTAGGTGTGTCACAATGCATTCTGCTCATGCACGCTTATAGATGATACTATTGTCGTCACGGGGTAGAATTTTGAGCTTGTTTCAGCCAGTTTTCTTGCTGCTGTTACAGTGTAAACATAACCGCTCCGCTAGCAGTTTGTACTAATCAGATACAAAGAGAATCTCCAGAGAATATTCTACCTCATCGGTGGTAACTGGCTGGTTTGCCATTACCGTCTCTCAAGCTTGCTAAATTTTCTCGTCATTGGTGATGGTTGACGAGCGTTCTGCCCCTTTTTCGTGCGTCATGCTTGTCCGGCCAATTTTAATCGTCACGATCCACGCATACGCGAATCTACGTGGTAGTGCACTGTCGTTGTATTGTGTTAAAAGCTTCCAATGAATTTTAGTGCCTTACATACCTTCCGGCCAGAGAAATCGGATCACTGTATTTATTTTTAATTTTATCTAATTTTTTTATAAAAATTTTAATTTTATTTAATTTTTTTATAAAAAGCTGCTTGCCATTAAGCGGGGTAAATTCGATGTAGCACAAAAACGCAAGTATGTAGCACCCAGTGAGGTTCGAACTCAATACGGATTCGTAATTGATAAAGGGAGATAAGTTGATAATAATTACACCACGTCGGCATTCACGCACACACAATATATATATATGTTTGTGTGTGAGTGTATGTCATATATATATATATATATATATATATATATATATATATATATATATATATATATATATATATATATATATATATATATATATATATATATAATCTTAAGGACAGGGATCATAATTTATTATAAAAATGAGATACAAAAGTATCACGTTTAAAATTTAAGGCGCCTTTCGACTGAAACTTCTTCAGAAATAAAATCGTCGGCAGAATAAAACGTTGTAGTTGATAGGAAAAGTTTTTTTTACCATCAAGTGATATTAAACTGTAAATTACCAATTTCCTCTTCCATCTCTGTAATTTACAGTTTAATATCAGTTGTTGGTAAAGAATTTTCTTATCAACTACTTCGTTTTATTCTGCCGAAGATTTTATTTCTGAAGAAATTTCTGTCGAAAGGCGCCTTAAATCTTAAACGTGATGCTTTTGTATCTCATTTTAATAATAAATTATGATCTCTGGCCTTAAGATTATTTTATCCTGGTGTGTAAACAACAATCTGTTTCTATATATATATATATATATATACATATATATATATATATATATATATATATATATATATATATATATATATATATATATATATATAGATAGATATATAGATATATATATATATATATAGAGAGAGAGAGAGAGAGAGAGATAGATAGATGTATTTATATTTGTGTTTGTGTGTGTCTACAAAGCAAGTATAAAGCAATGTCATCAAGATAAACTCAAATATATATGTTATAATTCCTGTGAGATTCGTAGAAAAAGATCTCACACAAAACTTAAGGTTAAAAGAAAGACTTTGGACGAATATAAGTCATGGTTACATTCGTAGGAGTTGTTTTTTTAACAACCTGGACTTGGGCCAGACGTCTTCACGCCATATCATCGGTGTTTTGTGCTTGCCAGTAAATATATGTGACACATGTCTGACATGGTCGTTGTACCCCGGAGCGAAGCATTGTCGACAACATTTGTAGAAACGCCCTCAGCAGTTTGATCCTCCATTTCATTTCTGTTGACACTAACTGTTTTCTCTTAATTCTCGTAAATCTAACAACTGAATTATGTCATACACCTCGTTTCTTGGAAATCAGCACGGCGTTTTCTCTTTTTTTTATGTATGTAATTACGAGGCTGAATCGAGTGCGGAACAGAAGTATTTATTTTCTACAGATCCTGTTGTACTTTGTTACTGGAGAATATACCGCACCCCACAAAAAACAAGACCCCCTCCCAAAAAAAAAACCCAATAAAGAATGAAAAAAATCAATTTTTGAAATTGTTGATTCTCTAGGTGAACTCCTTGTTAGAGATACCCTATGGTAACCACGTCCGCACACACATATAAATATATTTGGGATTTGAGTTTAAGACAAATGATGGATTCTTCAATCAACATCACTTCAAAGCAAAAGCTAAAACCATTGTGCAAACCGTTCGTGACCTGCTCTTTGCAGACGATTGCACACTTGTGGCCACAACCTTAATAATTTCTCTCGTGTATTTAAAGCTTTCGGTCTGACCATCACCATAAGAAACGGAACTTGTCCATCAGGCTATATGTAACCATACTTCAACACTTACTCCCACTGTTTATATCGATGGAACAGCCCTGAAAACCGCTTCCTCTTTCACTTATTTTGGATCCATCGTATCCAACAATGCTAAGATAGAAAAAAGACACTGAGTGCGGGATTAAAAATGCTATTTATACTTCCGGTAATCATTTATACAGGCTTTGTATCACTCGTGATGTCTCGTTAAAAGTGAAAATTGGTGTGTACATGTCAGTACTGACACGCCCAACTCTATGGTGCAGAATCTTGGGCGCTGTACCGATGACACGTCAATCAACTTGATGCTTTTATGTGTGTTGCCTACGTACCATGTGCAACATAAAATTGAATGACCGCATTAGAAACAGCAATGTTCTGGCTAAATGCAACATGTCAGGTACTGAAGCTGAAAATCCAACTCAGCTGGTTAGGACATCCTTCTCGTATGAGCTATAGCAGATTTCCGAAACGACTCCTCTTTGGGCAGCTTCTATCAAGCAAGTCAGTTTTGGAAGGCCACTCCTGCGTTTCAATGACAAAAATACAACCCTAATCGATGCAGCATCCTCTTTTCTTTCTGGAGGAACAAAAGGTTAGAGCGCAAGTGATGGCGCCTGCCCTGCTTCTCATTTAAACAAAGATCTGCAAGAAGTCGACTTGAACATCGTGATCAACTGCATGCAAATATTAAAACAAGTTAACAGCATGTATCTGTGTGTGTGTGTGTGTTTGTAAAGAGAGAGAATTATTCCCTATCATCAGTCATCATATCATTTATATGTCACAATAGAATACAGGTAAACATAGTAAGCCAATATGTGTCTGATTTATTCAAATAAGAATATACTTGTAAATATTCAGTTATGTGCCATGTATGATACACGCTTAGGCGATCATGTATCGTTCGATACATGACTGACAAGGCAGATTTTTTCCCGCAGTAGGTTGCCATTTCTTTCTGCGGTAGACCAGTTGCCAACCAAGGTTACAGAACCCAGTCTGTCCTGCTATTTACCCATAGTTGGGGCTGGGAGGGAGAAGGGGATTCATACCTTTCCTACACGTAAGTGAATGTAATGGATTCGACTGGAATTACGAACACGGCTCACCGATTCCTCAATCCGAGCCGCTATCCATTACTCCACTGTAAATATTAGTGAAAATAAATGTTGTGGTGGGATCCGCCTAATCTGCATAGGTGACTATCAACTATATAAATAATGGTTGGTACCGGAAGACGAGGAAGAGGGGATCACGAGATCCAACTAGAGACTCTGATCGACTGCGACTAGTCAACACATTCTCCAGGAACGTCTTCCCAGAAATATACAGAAATACTATATGTACTTATTGTGTACACTTTCTTGTTATAATACATTCTTGTTCTAAGTACATTTTGTGTTGCATTATTATTCCATGCATTAGGCGAGATTCAACAATGAGTCAAGACTCAACAATAAATTGTTTAATTCTTAAAATAGGCAAGGATTTTAATGTAAAATGAACTTATAATAATTTAACTTCATGTAAATGCAAAGACTTTTACAATCCTCACACAATCTAATCTGCACGTGGGTGTGTCTGCATATCTATCTTTCATTAGTGCAAAATTTGGGATTTATAAAGTTAAATTCTCTAGAAGTCCACCTCATTATGATCAAATTCTCCTAAACACGGTTATCGTCCTACATATGAAGTCATTGCACACACTCGGAATTACCGCCTTTCTACTTTTCATTAACGATCTGCCTAGAGATATTCCCAGCTTTTTAGTAAATATCTGAAGATGATAGTACAGTTTATGCAAGTTTATCAGAGCCTAGCAGTTGATCTCTCCACTGATCTAGTTCTAACTGCTAAAAGCGTGTAAAACTGATTTGTAACTTTCACTACCTTAAAAAACAAGCAAGTATCATTTTATCACCACCGTTTCATCAAAGAGACCTTAGTGGTTGAATTTAATCAATATATATATCTATATATATATATTTTAGAATTGGACATAGCCCGACAATTTATTTAAAGACATTTATATATTATGTTTAACGTTCTTTTTATAGATACAAGTATTTAAGCAAATACTCTGTTTTATAATAAACAGTATTAAATAACATTTACCGGCCTGAATGTCCGAGAAATTTTCATAGAAAATTTTCGCTCTCCGACAGGAATCGAACCTGTATCCTATACGGAACCATCATTTCGCGTGATGTGCCTTAACCTTTCGGCCACAGACCAGCGTCTGGTTAGCAAGGTCGATTTTACTATCTTTAAACTTAAATCTTCCATGAATCTCTTCTATTCATATCTGCTCTAGCGTATCAAATGTAAACAAATGACGTCATATATTTTAGAATTGGACATAGCCCGACAATTTATTTAAAGACATTTATATATTATGTTTAACGTTCTTTTTATAGATACAAGTATTTAAGCAAATGCTCTGTTTTATAATAAACAGTATTAAATAACATTTACCGGCCTGAATGTCCGAGAAATTATATATATATATGTGTGTGTGTGTGTGTGTGTGTGTGTGTGTGTAGGGAGAGAGAAAAACTTCATCTGCCTCTGATATTCAGTATAAGCCTCCTCCTTGTTTGCAACCTCTCTAAGACCTCATCTTTGCTCACACGTTCGGTCCGTGATATCCTTAGCATCTTTCTGTAGAACCACTGTCTGTCGCTTCAGGTCTCTTCTTCATCTTTGAGGAAATTGCCCAATATTCGCTGCCGTAAAGAAGGACAGATGTCAGGTAACAGTTCAGTATTCTTTTCTTTGTTACCAAAGATATCTTCCTGTCTCGCAGTACTCTGACCAACTTTTGGAATGTGTCCTTGGCGATCCCAATACGCCTACAGATCTCAGTGTCGCACTTACCGTCCTCTGTCAAGACGCTTCCCAGGTATTTAAACTTCCGCGTCTGCTTGATTCTAGTGTTCCCGACCTTCAGATCGCATTTCGGGCTCATCCTCTTATAGACGAACATGCACTCCGTTTCCTTGTAATTTATGCTTAGTCCCTTCTTCTCGCTCTCCGTCGCTACCTTTTGTAATTTCATATCTATGTCTGCTATCAGTACTGTGTCCACAAATTACGAAGGACCTCATCAGTGTAAAATGTGTGTGATCTAATGTCGCTTATTTTAAAAGTTATTTTCAAAAATGTTTAGTGAAAACTCATGATGCCATTTCTGACTGGTTGGGACTCGGAAGAAAATGAGTATATAAGAGAAATCAAAGGAAATAATAATAAAAAAAAACAACATCACCTATAGATATAGGTAAAATTATGCAATTTAACATATGTGATGGTGAGCAAGATTTTGACATTAAGATTGCTCAATAGATAACTAGAGCAATAACAATTATAATTAATCGATAGAATGTTTACAAGACTTGTTTCTGGCCGGCTAAATGTTGCATGATGCTACCATTCATGAAGGTCAGATAAATATCTTGTCTGACCCTGATGAATGACAATATTGTGAAATGTTTAGTAGGGCATATGAAAGTAATGTGAACATTATATATATATATATATATATATATATATATATATATATATATATATATGTGTGTGTGTGTGTGTGTGTGTGTGTGTGTGTGTGAAAGTGAGCATTGAAGTCAACACTTAGAGACGACATGCTGTTTCATGCTAGACGCAATCGTCAGGCCACCCACATATTTTTTCATATATATATATATATATATATATATATTACACATTTTTGGGCGCGCAAATGGAAGTGTTAATGCTTATTATGCGCTTTGAAATGCTGTTTTCAGAATGTCACGTCTATTAAAAAATGCGAAGAACCTGTTCATTTTTCATATCAACTGTAGATGCCGACATTTTGTACATGGGACATCTGCTAGCAAACTTTTACCCGAAGAAAAAGAGAGAGAGAGAGAGAGAGGGGGAGAGGGAGAGAGAGAGAGATAGCGGAATATATAGATAGATAGACAGACAGAGAGAGAGAAAGAAGAATTTAAAGAAGTGGAAAGAGATAGAGAGAGTTAGAAATAGAAGCAGAGAGATAGCGGGAGATGTATATATATATATATATATATATATATATATATATATATATATATATATATATATATATATATATATATCTATATATATATATATATATAGATAGATAGATAGATAGATAAGAAGGAAAGAGAAAGGGGAGAGAGATAGAGGAAGAGATAAAAATAAAGAGAAGTAGAGAGATAGAGAGAGATAGCGGGACAAATATTTAGCTAGCTAGCTAGATAGATAGATAGAAAAAGAAAGAGAGAATCAATGTTTCTTCTTCTAATACTGTCGTGGTATGGTAATGCCGTCTGACGTTTTTATTTCTACTCGAGACACACATGACATTTTTTTCTTTTTACTTCTTTCTACTGACGATAATTAACATTGCATCATCATCAATCAACATTAATTAGTAATTACCGTTGGAAATCTTGTCACAGTCTCCGCATTTTGCACCATGAAAATTACCGCACCCACATACTTCACTCTGCCAACACTGCAGTTCTTCAGCAATAAATCTGTTCCACACAATTCACAGATCAAGTATAATGTGATTTTTTAAAAATCTTTCAATGACTATATCACAAATTTAAGGAATTTTTAAAGTAGACGCCTGTCTGCACAAATACGTGTATCCACTAAAAATAACGTTTATATTAATAAAGAAATAATTTCGGATAAAAATCCATTCAAAAATTAATGTTGTTTACGTTTTGGCTACAAAGCTGAAGCTAGGAGACTTGTAGAAATCCCAAAGAGAAAAAACGTGTATTCTTTAAATAGGTAATTTAAACTTTCTGTATGAATGCGGCCTCTGTAACCGAACTGCTAAAAACGCGTTTCGGCTATATAAACGGTTTCCATAATAGAAAAGGCGATACAGGTTCGATTCCTGTCAGAGGCATAATCTTTCTTTAGAAGGATTTCTCAATTTAGGTTGGTTGTTATAAATTTCAGTGTTTAAAAAGAAAACAAAACAGGGAGAGCAAATGAAATACATGTCTCCACTAAATATAACATGAATAATAATGCACAAATATATGCATCCATGCATAGGTGCATTCATATGCCAAGTGCAACCGAAATCTTAAGGAATTCGAACAGATTGAACCATTTGGTCAGCTGTCAAATTGTTCCCCTTTTTTCACAGAATAGTTCAGACATCTATCGAAATCACTCCATCGGGAAATGGAGAACCTCAGAATCTATGAAATTATGCTTCATTATGAAACCATTTCGCACACTGCGTTAATTTAAATTATAGACGCACGCACATACACACACACACGCGCACGTGCACACACACACATATACATATATATATATATATATATATATATATATATATATATATATATATATATATATATATATATATATATATACGCATAAATAAAAAATACGCAGTCTGATACGTGTTTACTGAGTTTTGATCTGAAATTTTCACTGTATAGTGTTCGCTCTTTATGACTTACAGAAAAAATATTCTGGTTAATTGCAGTGACAAGGAAGGAGATTAAGTGTAATATAAATACTGAATTTTTTGTGTACCTATATATATATATATACATATATATATATATATATATATATATATATATATATATATATATATATATATATATATATATATTCTAAGCGTAGCTTAGATGTGGTACAAGGCCGAAAATATGGACAGACATTATAGGCAGTCACACGGAGAGAAAAACGAACTTTTCTTAACTAAGTGTAATAAATTGTGTATATACAGTGTGCAAACAAATACAAAGGACATGCATACATATACATGAATACACACACACACACATACATATATATGTGCGCGTGTGTGTTTGTGTGCGCGTGTGTGCATGTATGCCCGTGGATATGATCTGAAGCTGACCGTCACCATGTAGAGTTGATTTTTATGTACAATACCTATATGCAGTTTCGAATATTAAGCACTCTAATCTCACAAATAGGGTAAGTTTTGTTTAAACTCTATCTATCTATCTATCTATCTATCTATCTATCTATCTATCTATCTGTCTATCTATCTATCTATCTCTCTCTCTCTCTCTCTCTCTCTCTCTATATATATATATATATATATATATATATATATATATATGTACAAGGTAACCAAAAAAAGTTCTGTCCGTTTTTTGATTAGTCATTGAATGAAGTTGAAATATATACGAAATGCGTGTAGCAATTGTTTTCAAATTCTGACAGCCGGGAGTAGGAACATCAGACGTTATAAAAAAACACGCGCACCGTGTCCGGTCATCAGTTATAAGCCGGACAGGTGTGAGAAGGATGGAAGTGTCTAGAGATCTCGTTCGGGGCTGTTTGCTTTACGACTTCAAAGTGGGCTTATCAGCAGCTGCATCAAGTCGCCGCATATGTCAAGCGTTTGGGGATAGTGCTGTGGATGAACGTACTGCAAGGCTTTGGTTTCGAAAATTCAAGTCGGGAGATTTGTCTCTCCATGATGAGCCTCGCAGTGGACGACCACAGGTCTTGAATGACGGAGTCCTGAAGGCGGCCATTGAAGAGGACAGTAGTCTAACGTGTGGTGAACTTGCAAGACAGTTCAACGTTTCCGACGAAACAGTTAGACTTCACCTATATCGCCTAGGTAAGACGTACAAACTGAGCAACTTGGGTGGGAGACTTTGTGCCATCCACTTTATTCACCTGACCTTGCGCCATCCGATTACCACCTCTTCCACTCCCTGGATAATCATCTTCCTGGGAAACCCTTCTCCAATGAAGCAGACTTGCGCAAAGCCCTCACGGACTTCTTTGCGTCAACCCCCCCCCCCCCGAGTTCTACCGCAAGGGCATTGAACAGCTGGAGACACGTTGGCAGAAGGTGCTGGATGCAGATGGCGATTACTTCGAAGACTAAATATAAGTTACACATACTGTGAAGCGTTTTCTTTTTTTCCTTTGAAAACGGACAGAAATTTTTTGGTTACCTTGTATATATATATATATATATATATATATATATATATATATATATATATATATATATATATTTCATTAAAAACGACTGACAAGGTGCTTTTATTTAGTTAGAACTAAATAAAATCACCTTGTCAGTCGTTTTTAATGAAATGTGCTTGTAAGAAGGATTGCTGCCTAAATACACAAATATATATATATATATATATATATATATATATATATATATATATATATATATATATATATAGTCGTGGCGACTTCTATGTTCACTTTTATATTTACACACGCTCTATCTCTGATATTGAGCACTTTATCCCATAAATATAGCACACTTTAAGACTATACTTCTTCACATATATATATAGATAGATAGATTGATAGAAAGAAAGAGAGAGAGTGAGGGGAGAAAGAGAGAGAAAGAGGGAGAGATAAAAACTAATGATATAAAAATAAAACCGAGTCAGCTCAATTTTCACAGAAATGAAGGATCGTCAGGCCAGCTTAATATTTATCTTCTGTCGTTCGTGATTTACGCCATAAATATGGAGAACTCTCAGTTTTTGACTTTTTTTTTTCTTTTGTTATCTCGGGTGTAAGTGTCATCTGAGTTCAATATTAAATACTTTTGGTGCATGAAATCATCTCGTCATAATTTCCGCGCTCTTACTCAATAGCGAGCCTCGGTTCGGAAACATCAATATCGCCAACTATTTAAAGTTTTAAAAAAAATTGAAAGTGCTTTTTTCTGATTTTATCAAATTTTGCTATGGGTACTGTTTGTCTCTGTATAGTGAGTTATCTTCTTTATCTATTATTTGCCTCAGTTTATGCAATATCAACAATCCCTCGAGCACACAAGCCCCAGCCTCATCAAACGAAGCTACACACACACACACACACACACACACACACACACACACACACACACACACACATATATATATATATATTAATACATTTTTCATTAAATAATATAGAAAAGATTTGTCTATTTATTTTAAGCAAAATCCTTTCATAACGTCTGATAAGCTTAATAACATTATCATTGTAAGACGAAAGAAAATCGCCATGTTGATACATGTTTTATTCTTAATCCTTTCTGAGCTTTCGGCTTACATAAGTAAACATCTATATATATATATATATATATATATATATATATATATATATATATATATATATATATATATATATATATATATATATATATAGGTTAGTTTATATATATATATGTATATATATATATAAATATCTATATATATATATCTATCTATCTCTCTCTCTCTCTCTCTCTCTCTCTCTCTATATATATATATATATATATATATATATATATATATATATAGGTTCGTTTGATGGGTATGAGGCTTGTAAGCTCCTAGTCTCCTAATTTTTTTTTAAATTTAAAAGCTCTGCATGTTTTTATTTTCTTTATACATGTATAAATACATGTTTTTCTGGTCAAATTCAACTCTGAGCAATAACTGAATAATAATTATATATAAAAAATTCAGATAGTGTACATTTGTAAAGGAACAATATGAATGAAGACAAAAGAGAAACTTATCTTAGCTGACGCATTTGACTTGATAAAGTCTATGATAACACGAAACACGTCGGCTAAAATAAGTTTTCCTTTTGTCTTTATTCATACATATATATATATATATATATATATATATATATATATATATATATATAATCGGTATCACCCCATGCATGCCATAAAAACGACTAAGAGACAAGGAGTTACAGGGTGTGGAAGAATTAGAAACAGAAACATTAATAATGAGCGCGAAGAGGAAAGAGTAATCAGGAGAACAGTAGATAGCAATTGACATTGCATTTCAATTTTTTCAGATTAAAGTTGTCTGGAAAGCATAGATCCGTGAAAGAGTTCCACAAATGAGAAGTGCGAGAAAAGAAACTCTTAGCATAGAATTTACGGTTACATCTAGCCATCTTAACAGTAATTTGATGAGATCCCGAAGCCAGTTTAGTACTGCGCTTAAATTAAAAAATTCCAGGTAGCATAGCGAAGAGATCATTCGAACAATTACCATGAGAGTATTTATAGAAAAGACACAGAGAGGCACCCTTTGGACGGTGGGAAAATATATGTATGGTTTAGGGCGTGGGTGTGTCTTTGTATTTTCCTCCACAAAGATAAATTGTGTTTAGATTTCAGGGCATGCTGAAAGTGATATCAGATCTTTCGATGAATATGTCGCGGTGAACGACATTACGATGACAACAACAACGGTTGCAAGAAGTGAGATTTGAAGATGGTCTAAAAAGCCGCTAGGAATTAATACCAGTTGTCATCGCTGTTTATTTACTTCTTTTTATTTTTTCTGCTTTTGTCAAATTTTCTTATGCATTTTCGGAATCTATTATCGTTTCTTTCGGCCCTTTTCTTTCTTTTCGCGCTCTCACAAATGATTTCTCCCCACACTTTTCTTCTGTTTTATCTTTTTTTTTTGTCCTTCTCCCAGCGCTTCATTTTTTCTGCTTTTTCTCCAAGGTCTTTTTAATTCATCTTAGTCCAATTATCAAATAGATCTCGTTACTTTTGTCCATTATCACTTCACCGTTCGTTTTTTTTTTGTTTTTTTTTTTTTGTATTTTCTGTTTCCCTTCAAATTATTTTTTTTTGTATTTTTCATGCGTCTTTTACGCGCCACGCAACCCCCCTCCAGACATACACACACACTTATATGTACAGATCGAGATTAAATGCCATTGCGTAATTTAGAGAATCGGGACAATAGATTGGCGCTTGAAGAGATTATAATACAATTTTTGCCGTTACTCTTTCTGAGTAGTATCCGAGGGAAACCGAAGACAGTAGGTGTTGAAAAGCAATTTTTTAATAAAGTCAAAAGGA
>OZ038485.1:66690142-66697642 GCA_964036315.1 Acanthosepion esculentum
TTTAGACAAAACTTATTTCCTTTCCTTTTTGAAAATTCCGCTAAAATAGCACGTACATTTATAATAATTTAAAATACTATAAAAATTTCTTACATTATTAAGTTACCTCTACCTCTTTCATTATTTAATAGCTAAGATAATGATAAATAATTTTATTAATTATTAATATTACATTAAGTTATTACATGTTCAATTTAATAACTAATAAAATTATTATTATATTAATAATTAAGATATCTCACTCAGTTATTAATTGTTTAAATTGATAAATGATATAATTTTATTATCTCAATTTAATTTTTAATTTAATAACTGAGAGTGAGATAATGTCAAGAGGCTTTCGCCAAGGAGGAGACAAGCCTTGAAACACGTGATCTTTTAACCATAATGTCACTTATGAGATATCATACTAAAAAAATATAACATTTTGACGCACAAAAAAATATTTTAAATTATGGTAAAATGTTTTGGTAGCATTATTTGTATTACGCTTTTAATTTTCGCTTTGTAAATATAGTCCTCGCCTAAAAAACTTAATAATCTACCCTACACTCTGTATGGAAGAATTTTAAAACATTTTTTAAAATTAAATAAAAATAAAACAAAAGAAAAATGCAAACAATTCTTGTAATAATTCTTGATTCATCGAAATTTTTTTTCTTCAGATAATAATGTCCTTAATGTATATTATTTATAAAAGCAAATAAAAACCTATCTAATTCGATAATTGAATAGTTTTATTGCAGTTTTTATTTTACGATTTGGAGCAGATTTTAAAAAAGTTGGCTGAAGTTGTGAAAAAAGATGGATGATTTAATTTCTCCAAGGTATTCTGCTTATAAGTAATATAAAACAATTTGCGAATTGTTTGAAATTCTAGAAAATTTCAGAAAAATTAAGTTATAGGGGTTAACAGATGTAAAAAAATATATTTTTACCAAGATTTTCTAAAAATAAATTTTAAAAATTTAAAAATAAATTCATTCACTATTTAATAAGTCCTAAAAGATTCATTAAAATCAGACGATTATTTGATTTTTACAAGAATTTCCAAATTAATAGGTTTCCTCCTGAAACTGCTACACTAAAAGGGCCATTACCACAAGTAGTACAAATTTAACAAAAAAAAAACAAAACAAAAAAATACGAGATTTTTACCCAAATTTAGAATGTGTTAGAAAGAAGGAAAATATTCATAAAAATAATTAAAAAATACTTTGTTCTTTTCTCTTAATAATAACATAGACATTTTAACGATGAAACTTTGTCTTTATTATTTTGGAGCCTTTTATCATTATGCTATACTGATTCCTTAGCAAATTATTAGAGGTACTTAAATTTATGTTACGTAAGAAAAACAATGATAAATACCTCCCTCTCTCTCTCTCTCTCTCTCTCTCTCTCAATATATATATATATATATATATATATATATATATATATATATATATATATATATATATATATATATATATATTCTGTTTGCAT
Organism: Acanthosepion esculentum; assembly: GCA_964036315.1. Classification (NCBI taxonomy): domain Eukaryota; kingdom Metazoa; phylum Mollusca; class Cephalopoda; order Sepiida; family Sepiidae; genus Acanthosepion; species Acanthosepion esculentum. Next base: position 66,691,631 of record OZ038485.1, read on the forward strand.
GATATTTTTATGGCTACAACTTATTTGAGTACATGGTGTTTTTTGTTTTTAATCGAGCAGTATTAATTACATATACCGGCCTGAATATTCGAAAAATTTCGCAGAAAATATTCCTCCTACGAGTAGAAAATATGCTTACTCGGAGCAGATATGAATTATCGAGAAAGGGCGTCGAACGTGTGTGTTTATAAACAGTAATTAGAGCTTTGCTAAACCGGAGGTCCACTGTGGCTTAATTGATTAACAGCACGACAAATTAAATATTGGTTTCCACGTGGGAGAGAGAGCATTTACTTATATAAGTTGTATCCATAACCAGTAAATATATTAAAATATTTGTCGGATTTAATCCATTACACACACACACACACACACACACACACACACACACACACACACATATATATATATATATATATATATATATATATATATATATATATATATATATATATACAAAAACAAAAATCATCCTTGATAACAGCTAATAGATTAGACAAAAGTGCTCAGATCCACAGATCATTTGGACAGTTTTTACACACTCAATGTCCAGAAATGGAAATACTTTCAAGAAAATTAAATAAAAAAAATTCATGGTAGTGCCGTATCAGTCATCTTTAACAAAACTTTTATAAAATTGGGTTTGCTGCCCAAATACACAATCATATATATATATATATATATATATATATATATATGAATGAAGAAATATAGTATTAACGTGTACTATATTTATGGAATAAAGTGCTCAAAATTAGAAATAGAGCGCATGTAAATATATATATATATGTGTGTGTGTGTACAGTAATGATACAATATGGTAATCCGTGTGTAATTTCCAGGAGGATATAGATCCAGGGAGAGGTCAAAAGACAGAGGAAAATTATTTTTATTGGAATTTAAGTGATTGACATTCTTTAATTATTATTATTATTATTATTATTATTATTATTATTATTATTATTATTATTATTATTATTATTAATAATAATATATATATATATATATATATATATATATATATATATATATATATATATATATAATGTACAGCACGTACGTTTATCCGAAACCATGACAAATGTGATCTCAATTATACATATATATATATATATATATATATATATATATATATATATATATATATATATATATATATATATATATATATAAATATATATATATATATATATATATATATATATATATTTCCAGGAGGATATAGATCCAGGGAGAGGTCAAAAGACAGAGGAAAATTATTTTTATTGGAATTTAAGTGATTGACATTCTTTAATTATTATTATTATTATTATTATTATTATTATTATTATTATTATTATTATTATTAATAATAATATATATATATATATATATATATATATATATATATATATATATATATATATATATATAATATACAGCACGTACGTTTATCCGAAACCATGACAAATGTGATCTCAATTATACATATATATATATATATATATATATATATATATATATATATATAATATATATATATATATATATATATATATATATATATATATATATATATATATATATATATATGAATTATATATATATAATAGTGCTCTTTAATGGCACTTTGTGTCCTCCGTATGTTTTGAATGATCTTTCAACCACCTGATGAATATTTCTAAACGGCGACAAATTTAAAACCCTTTATCATTGAAAAAATGATGTCATTGCTCTTGTACATAAAGACGCATGACAAAATAAATCCTGCATTTGCCCTGTAAAGTCAGTGTAAGAACAGAGCAAATGATAATGATGAAAGCAGAAACGAAATAAAATATTACCATGGGTTTCTAAAGTCTCATAATTATATATATATATATATATATAAAGTTTTCTAAAGTCTCATCATTATATATAATATATATTTGTGTGTGTGTGTGTTATCAATTTTATTTAGCTGTAACTTGTTTTAGACGGTACAAGAAATTCTGGCAATTCTGAGTTATTATTTTAAACTGAGCATTTTAATGGTTAAAACTGCTCGGTGGAGTAAGGGACAGCGACTCGAATTGAGGAATCGGAAAGCCGAGTTTGAATTCCAGTCGAATCCATTAGATTCACTTACGTGCTAATAGCCTTTGGAAAGGTATGAATACTCTTCTTCTCTCACCAGCTATGGACTAATAGCAGGATAGACTGGGTTCTATAGCCTTTGATGGCAACTGATCTACCGCAGAAAGAAATGGCAACCTACTGCGGGAAACAATCTGCCTCGTCAGTCATATATCGAAAGATACATGATCGCTTAAGCGTGTATCACGCATGGCACATAACTGACAGAATTCTGAAAATTAAAAGAAATCAGACGATATATGACTGCGCTGGTCAAAATTTGTTTTAGCATCTGACGAGTTGAGACTTGTCCCGTGAAATTATACTCAGACTTGAACGACTATCAATTGTTGACTGTGATACTTTAATCCGACCACCAGCACCAGATTTCCAGATAGACTAGGATCATCTTAAGTTAGCATACATGTTTACTTAAGTTTAAAATCATACTGTTGGGATACAGAAGGCGATTCTTTCCTTTTGTGGGGGATCGGTCGAGTGACGTCACTTCATACAGTGACCAGAGTGGCCAGTTGTTCAGTTTGTTTGCAGCAGTTAAACCGAGAGCTTGCTTTCTTTAGCCCCCCCCACTCCGCTCAGAAGTTAGATTTGCTTCCCCTGTAGCTTATAAGTCCACGGTGCCGTTTACTTTTGAGAATATATCCTTCCCAAATATAGAAAGAAATCCCAGCTAGAGAAATCCCAAGACTCACCGTTCCCCCACTTCGTGGAATCAATACAATTAAAACTAAATTACTTTTGGTACATCGCAGGTTTGTGTTTTTCTGTGAGATTTTATTGTTCCCGGTATCTTTGTAGAATTTTCTCCTTTCTTGCGTGTTTTTAGTTGCCCATCAATCGAATCTTATGCTGGTGTTTGCCATACATTCTGGAAAAGCCACGAATACTGTTCCGGTTCATGGTGTTATTTGGTACTCGTATGCAAAAACCCAGTTCATGACTGTTTATTAAAATCTTCAGAAGTTTACGGACTGTAGATATTTGTTTATTTGTCTTCTTGCGTTGAACTTTTTCTCTTTGCGGATGTTTTTTTAGTCACTTTTGTAAGGGCTGTTTCAACGGCGCATTAATAACAAGGATCTATTTATTTGCTTCACTGTTCTTGTCTATGATTTTCTATTTATTCGAGTTGACGTATTCATGTCACATGCATAGAAATATGTAAGAAAATTCGTGAAATAGTGTATATGTGAGAAATCCAGCACATATTCATACGCACGCATAACTTCGTTATTTTTGTGCTCTGCGTGTGTTTATATAGCTGTTTTTGCATTCTTATCTATTGTTCTATAGTTTCTTCTCTTCCCTCACCAAATCCTTTCAATCATCATCATCATCATCATCATCATCATCATCGTCGTCGTCGTCATCATCATCATCGTCATAATAATAATAATAATAATCATTAATCGCTCAGACGATTTCCTCGTTGTTGTTTGGAACGATGGCTGCTATTTTCCGCCTCCTATCAGATGTCATTGTCGGGTGAACTGAAGCAGATTGAAGAGCTTTGCGAATGTTCGACCTCGGTGTTCTTCCGACCATTAGCCCAGTCTTATCAAACTATTGTCGGTCGAGAGAATGAAAAAAAAAAAAAACTTAAATCAACCAACCACAAGATTCTGATGTCAAATAAACGATTTGTTATCCAACGCTTGCAGGATTTGCTTGATGGGCATAAAAACTAATAGGCGTGACAGTGGTTTGAAGTTCCCATCATATATCGAATCATCAGCTTCCCTTCTTCTTCTTCTTCTTCTTCTTCTTCTTCTTCTTCTTCTTCTTCTTCTTCTTCTTCTTCTTTGTGTCTTGATCCTATAGGATTATGGCTCTCCATAATTTCCAATCCTTTATAATTCTTTGCAATCTGTATCTTTTTACTTTCCCTCTCACTCGCTGTTTCTCTCTTGCGTCTTATAATGGAAGAATTGTGAGGGTCAAAATTTCCAAGCTTTCTTTCCTTATTATGTATTCCGGAAATTGCAGTGCCTTCTGTTTCTATTTTCCTAAAACTTTCTCATTGTTTACACGTTCCATCCATGCTATTCTCAGTATCCTTCTGTAGAATCACATGTTTTTTTCTTCTCTTCACCTTGAAGTAGATTGTCCGAATCCATTTGTCACAAAGGTGGACTAATATTATATAGCGATTCAGCAACCTTTTCTTCGTTTCTAACGAAATTTTCCTGTTTCTTAATACTTTATTTAGTTTTTGGAAGGCATCTTTTGCTGTTCACCTCCTTCTTACGAGGAAAAAATGATTTGAAACCAAAAATAAAGTTTTTATTTCCCTTTTTGTATAACTTAAACCACATCATGTAAATACCAGTTATTTTCTTCTTCCATTACCCTATTATCGTTAGCCTCTAACGATACCGGTATTAAAATTACTATTTGAAGATCAATGTAAATTAAATATTTGATCAATGTCTTTGCGTGAACACTGACATTTCGAATAGCCGCTATGTGGAGATGTTAGCAGTTATAAGGACAGCGCAAGTACATGCATATTTGTAAGGAAATATAAATTGCAAGTTAGCTAGTTGATGCACCGTAGTGACTAAAAAAATAACAACTGTAAGGCAAGCAACAAGTCGATGCATCTTCATTTGGATATATGAAGAGCTATAACGACAGCAACAAATTCGAGCACCATATTGGCTAAATAACAACATCTGTAAGGCTAGCAATAAGTCGATGTATCATCATTTGTAAATATCAAGAGCTATAAGAGCAGTAACAAGCCGAAGCAAATAAGCAGATAAATAACAACATCTGTAAGGCAAGCAATAAGTCGATGCATTCTTATTTGTATACATCAAGAGCTATAAGGACAGTAACAAGTCGAAGCACCATAGCGGCTAAATAACAATATCTGTAAGGCAAGCGATGTCGATGCATCCTCATTTATATATGTGTAAAGCTATAATGGCAGCAACAAGTCGAAGCACCATAGCGGCTAAATTTGTAAGGCAAGCAATAAGTCGATGTATCATCATTTGTAAATATCAAGAGCTATAAGGGCAGCAACAAGTAGAACCACCAAAATAAGTAAATAACGGTAAACGCAGTGTTCGTCTATCAAACTATTTTCCCTGATTGAAAAGGGGATACAAGTTCAAATTTGTATTGTGTTGGACATCTTCATTTAAACCGGTTGACATTGAAACCGGTTGAAACAAGAACTAGATCAGACCGAAAATGGAGAACTTCTGCCATATATGGATAGAAGCTGCCTATTCTTCCCTTTCCAGTCTCGACAGAATCCAAAATCGTCTCCGCGTCCTTGTGGATGACAAATTATTTTCCACCCTACAAGCAAACCTTTTCTCACCGACGAAAGGTCGCAAGCTTCTTGCTGCTCTATGTATAGAAATAGTTCAGATGAATTACATTCCTTAGTTCCACCAAGAACTAAGACCCGTCATACAACGCACATTGTCGCCAAACATTCTCTTTGTATTTCATTGGTGAGATTTAAGTTCCACTCGAGCAGCTTTTATCCACGAATTGCTGCTTTATGGAACCGACTCCCAAGAGGATGCTTCACCGATTGCTACAATCTTAACCTGTTAAAGTCTATTGTTAACCGTTATCTTCCCCACATATCCGAATAAAATATACCTCTGACGCTGTAACGCTATCTGAAGTGGCTCTCGAGCCTTGTACACGATGAATATCACTGTAAAAAATACCTAGTATTTAGAAGCTATATTGAAAATTTTCTTTCAGTTTCCTTAAAAGAACCCTGTCGGACGGTTGCCAGTATCCCAAGACACACTTCAAATATGTCTTCATACTCTTCTTTCATTTTACTCTCCGCCTTCATATATTATTCTATATTCGTTGTCGCTTATAAAATCCTCCGATTTATCCATCTCGTTTCGCATATCTCCA
>OZ038485.1:66702642-66712642 GCA_964036315.1 Acanthosepion esculentum
CAGACAAAGCATATGTAATCCTACATGTAAATATATAAACACACATTCACACAGACATTTCTTGATAACCACTTGCGTATATGCGTACACACACATATGCACACACATTTACTTTTATAATCTTTGAAAGAGTCTTATACGCACACACGCACATAGTATTTGTATATTTATGTAATTTAAAGATACATATAAGCGTGAATCACTAAGTCTATAGTCTAGCACAATTACTAACTGAATTTAGATCTACAATTTTCGCTGTATAATGTTCGATCAAGGGAAAAATGTTAGTTTAAATGCATTGGCAAAGAGTAAGATTAAATCTCTTAGTAAATATCTGTTGTGTAAATGCTATTTTCACCTTTAGGCTACGGACTTACTGATACACTCACTCCGTGTGTTCCCTAACGTGTGTCTGTGTGTATATACTCATACAGATCCTAAATTTAGAAACATCTGATAGACTAGGGGAGGTCGATTTTGAAACCGTGGTATTGCACTCAATTTGAAAGTTGCTGTTTGCCATGGTAAAAAATGCAATAAAATCCTTTTTTCTAAATCGTTACCGTTTTTTTTGGGGGGGGGGGGGTTCTTTGAGGAAACGAGTTGAAATAATAAGTTCAGGTTCAAAATCGTAGTGTTTGGCATTTCATTCATGTGATCAGTGAAAGCCTTATACGCACAGCCTTATAAGAATTATAATTTACTGAAGCTTTACAAATTGTATATGGATAATTTGCAAGGCACAATCACATTATTACTAAACCACTTTGCCATCAAATAAGACCTTCATTTACTTAAAAGGAAAATTATTCTGAACAATTTAGCTATATTATGATGTAATATTTTATACAGTCAAGTAGTTTTACTGTGATTTTCGATAAACAATGCTAATTTAAAACATTTTGTCTTATAATTTGTGCCCAGCAGTATTATGATGTTATATACTCTTTTTTCTATTTTTTTGTTTTCATTAAGACTAACAAATGATGTAACAAATGATCTGCTATGCGAAGCCCACTAATAGAGATAGCCGTACAGAGTTATCGGCCTTGATCGGTTAGTTTGGTCTGGGGAACAACACCAATGACGGACACAGACTCACATGTAAAACAGCTTTATTCAATACTCTCCCATCCGCTGTTTACATGTTGGTGTTACCAAAAATAAAGTCTTAAATAATAACAATATCTAAACTCCAACAGCAGTTATAACATGATCTAACAAATATTATTTATTGAGTAGACTTTTTGTAATCTTTTACCATTTTTTATACACAGTTTTTACTTATCTAATACAGAAAATATGCATATTTTGCATGTGGTCATTCATAAATAGAATTCTGGTTTGAATATATTTTCCATTCAATGTATTTAATACAAAAAATATCAAATTTATTTGGATTTATTCTTGAAAGAATAAAATCTTGAAGTCAGTTTGTAAGCAAAAAACTGCACAAATTAAGCATTTCTGTACATTTTTTTCACGCGATTTTAAAACTAAATGTTCAAAAATTGGTAAAAGTTGTGAAACTAATTTTTGGTGGCAGTCCTTATCACATCAAAGCCCAGCTTGCACATTGAATGCGATGTTGATTTTCTCAAAATAAGTTAAAAATCAACTTTCCCTAATGATTGACTTACAGAAAATTGTATTTCAAGTGAAGAAAGGCCGAGATAAAAAAAAATGATAGCTGCAGAAAGTAAGAACTTTGGGAAAACAAAAGAAAAACGATATTTAAGGGACTTCGGCGTGACAGAGTTTGATATTACTTGACGTGACGAGTATCTAGGAAGTGGAATAGCCGTCTGCAAACCTTTTTTCTCTTTCTTTCCCATGGGTGAATGATATGTTGGCAGGCCTGGCTTGGTCTGTCAACACAAACGATCATGTCGGCTTCACTTCCTTCTGTAATTAATGAACTGAGAACGAACCTTTAACGACGCCTTACGTTGCTTATCGAGAAAAGGGAAACGTCCAGGCTGATAAGTTAAATCCTTTTTTTCAAATCACTCGTCAAGGCGCGGAGGTAGCGAGATCAAAGAGTATACGAAGATTTGAATAAAAAAATAGTAGATTTAAGTATAGAAGCATTGTTTTATTATTTACAATCGGACTAATGTCATCATCAATCAGAGCATGTTGACCACAGTGCCTGCCAGAGATTATTTCGGATTGACCTCTTCATTTAATCTACGTGTGGCTAAATTGTTCCCTATCCACTGTTCATATCTAGAGATCTCGCTACACACATACACATACACACACACACACACACACACACACACACACACACACACACACACACACACACACACATACATATATATATAATTTTGATTAAAAAATAATGTCTGTTTAATTCTTTATTAGATTTTTCAAATTTTCGGATAAGGTGTTCAGTATTATGGTTGAAGTTGCGGATAAACTCGGGCAAAATACTCAACACCTTATCTAAAAATTGGAAAAATATAATAAAAAAATAATCAGACACATATTGTCTTTTCTTTTTAATCAAACTCTTTTTTAATCAAATTATCATTATTATTATTATTATTATCATTATTATTATTATTATCATTATTATTATTATTATCATTATTATTATTATTATTATTATTATCATTATCATTATTATTATTATTATTACTATCATTATTATTATTATTATCATTATTATTATTATTATTATTATCATTATCATTATTATTATTATCATTATTATTATTATTATCATTATCATTATTATCATTATCATTATCATTATTATTATTATTATCATTATCATTATCATTATTATTATTATTATCATTATTATTATTATTATTATCATTATCAGTATCATTATTATTATTATTATTATTATCATTATCATTATTATTATTATTATCATTATTATTATTGTGTATGTTATGTTTCCTGCTTTGTATCCTGTAAAGCATCTATCTAAAAATTGGAAAAATATAATAAAAAAATAATCAGACACATATTGTTTTTTCTTTTTAATCAAACTCGTTTGGATAAATACTTGCTGCTTAAATATACCTTATATATATATATATATATATATATATATATATATATATATATATATATATATATATATATATATATATATATATATATATCTTTTTTTTTTCTTCATCCACAGACAGACTGTTTCGCAGCTCATCAGTGTGGCCAGACGTCCGGTTGCCTATATATATATATATATATATATATATATATATATATATATATATATATATACGTGTGTGTGTATGTTTTCTTGTAGTTCATGTATTTCATATATGTCTTTGATTAAAATGAGAATGTTATCTACATATCTGCGGTAAATAGGGTTTTTTTTGGGTGGTATTAAGTAGGCTATTTTCTAAATTAGTCATGTAGAAATTTCTAGATGTAGGCCCAAGAACGGAACCCGTACAGACACCATCACATTATACGTATATGTTATTTGGGTGTTCATAAAAAGGAACTTCTGTGGTGCACATCAAGAGTAGTTTTTTTTAAAACATTAGGACGAATTTTTTATAAAGCGGGAGATGGATTGTTGTTGATATTGTTTATGATTATATCTTTTGTTTCCGTGACTGGGACGCGTTGGTGAATAAACTTTCAAAGTTTCATTATTGTTTTGTTTTTTGTTGTTTTTAAAATTTAGAGTAATTCGTGCGTTGAATTTATGCTGTATTTATTCGGAATGTAAGGTGTAATTAGTTGATTAAGAATTTTGGTTAGTTGGGTGGAGATATATCTCGGTTTGTAAGCGCCAATTATTTTTGGAAGTTTTAAGCTATCCAGTCCGCCATATTGTCTGTGATAAGTTTGTTGATTTTTTATTTTAATTAGTTAATCGTATTCTTTCAATTTGGCATGGTCGTCAAGTATTTGTTGCATCTTTGAGTAATAGTTCAATTTATTTAATAGGACGAAAATGTTGCTTTTATCCGCTTTTTTAACTATTATATTGTTGTGATTCCGTACTTCTTTTGCGGCAGTTTTTGTTGTTTTGATAGAAGTCTGGACGTGTTTTTCCTATGCCATGCCTACGTTTCACCGCCTCAGCCTTGAGTAGTCCCCCCGGATTTCTGGTTTTGTATTTATCAGTTGCTGCTCTTCAAGATTTTGTATGTTTTTAGTACAGCATTTCTATTTCAGTCTTCTTATCCGGTCTACTGTAATTTTTATACAGGTGACAATTAGCTCCGTGGTTGAGTAATACTTTTTGATGGTTTGTTAGTTCATAGTTGGAGATATTTATAAATTGGCATTATTATTTGGAAGATGTATAATTCCTTTGTACAATGTATTAAGTTTTTTAATGTTCAAACGGTGTTGCATTTGAGACTTGTTAGTAATTTCTCTAAGTCTGTATAGGATTTCTTTGAGTTGTTCAGGAGTAATAATCGTTTTTAGTTTGCTGTGGATTTCTTGTGATTTATTATTGAGAATTTTTATGTTGTCTTCGGCTATTTCAATTTGCCTTCTCACAATATTACGGTTTATACGATTATATTCACTTACACGGGAATATCCTTGGAAAATTTATGAATCCACCCCTTCTCCCTTCGGCTATGGGTTAATTAGTAGGACTTGTATCAATAAATCATTATTATCTGCAAAACAAATTTACAATCAAAAAATATTTTCTGGCTTTAAGTAACATGCAAAAGGTTGAGAAGCCATAAAAGACAAATCGATAAAAAAGATAAAACAAAACTTGCTCAAAACTGTTGATCATGCGAGAAACACTCTGCCAGAAACAGTTGCATAGTTGCAGTATAAACGACAAGTTGGTTCTGTGGGTGTTGACAAATCACAGATATGCTCGCCACCCAAACAGACGGTCTTACCCTGAATCGAAGAACCATCTATTTCAGTTATGTGCCAAGCGTGTTACACGCCTAGGCGATCATGTATCTTTCGACGAGGCAGATTTTTTCCGCATTAGGTTGCCATTTTTTTCTGCAGTAGACCAGTTGCCATCCAAGAGCATAAAACCCGGTCTGTCCTGCTATTTAACCATATCTGGGGGGCGGGGAGAAGAAAGAGGATTCATACCTTTCCCAAGGGTATTAAGTGAGCATAATACATTTCTTTAATAATAATAATAATAATAATAAAAGGAATTGGTAGATACATATCTCTATTCGGTATTAGGAACAGCATTTTGTTTTTACCTTGCAACGCTGATATCTAGGTTATAAAATACGAAAAGTAAAAAGAGGCCGTAATGAAAATATTTTTAAATCAAGTTTTGAGATGTAAACTTGGCTAACTGAAAGCAACCGTATTGTCATGAAATTGTGAGCAAGGCTTTTAAAATATAGCAAAACCCTCAGGTGAGGCAAACTAGATTTTGTACAATCATTGCAAACAAAATAAGAACATTGAAGGAGCATTCAAGTTTTAAGCATGGTAGTTGCGTAAATGCTGGTGTTGGTTTTAAAAATATACAATTATGATTAATAATAGCAACTGCATTAGAATAAACAGACTCCAAGCATCAAGGAAAATATTCGGAAATAGAAATGCCAGACATTTCATGCGTATAATGTAACTATCAAATATTTCGCACCTGCGTTGAACGAGTAAAAGTGTCTGTTATGGTAGATATCAGGAAAACTCCAAATATACGTAGGCACGCTAGGAAGTTCGTAGACTAATAATAAACAAATTATTTTATACACAACAAATTCAGCTATCTCAGCCATTCAGCAATCGGATATATATATATATATATATATATATATATATATATATATATATATATGTATGTATATATTTATATATATATATATATGTATGTATGCATATATATATATATATATATATATATATATATATATATATATATATATATATATATCCGATATATAACCATTTTTTAAATTAAAGGTAAACGACTAACTTTAATGAATAAATAAATAAATAAATGAATAAATAAATAAATAAATAAATGAATAAATAAATAAATAAAAAGTATCAAAGGCACGGCTTCTTGGATGTCGAAATCTCTCAAGATCTTGACTAGGTCGTTCTCGATCATCTATATTTTGTAGCGGTACGATTTCTGGTCAGTTATCATTATTTTTATATTTCCTTTGATTTCTGGTGTATACTCATTTCTTTCCGGGTCCCGACGTGATACCTAAGGTCAGAAATGGCATTATATTTTCCATTGAGGAATTTAAACACACACACACACACATATTTTACATAGATAAAGCCCTTCTTAAGGTGTGGGCTGTACTCGTGAGAAGAATTTTTGTATTCATTATTATTATTATTATTATTATTATTATTATTTCCTCGGAGTATTTTGCTTTGAATTATGGGTTTTCTCTATCCAGTCGTACGACCTCTGGCATATTGGGCCTTTCTCTTGGCAGTGTCAAGCAATAAGTGATGGGATATTAAGCTGTATTATTTTCCCGATTAAGGATTTTAATTACGGTAGTGTCCACCCAATCGTAGCCTGATCGTACCACATGCTGGCAACTTCAATCTGACGGTTATTATTATTATTTGGTCTGAGTGCACTTTGATACTTTCATTAACATGAGTTCAGTTATCATTTTCAAAAACTTTACGGTTCTAACCACTCGAATTCTAAACCTTCGGTCACACGCCCGAATTGTTATTATCATTATTAATGAATTGCCATGTTCATACAAAATATCAGAATATTATCATTAATAAAACAAGTCTATGTTTTACATGTGAGTCTGTGTCCGTCATTGGTGTTGTTCCCCAGACCAAACTAACCGATCAAGGCCGATAACTCTGTACGGCTATCTCTATTAGTGGGCTACGCATAGCAGATCATTTGTTACATCATTTGTTAGCAGCACCTTCCTCGGTACCCCTTCAGTGTCTAGTAAATCCATAGGATCTTATAGAGTCTCAATCATTCCTTGAATTTCTAATTCATCTATTCTTGGTTTTGACTCGATTCTAAGTACACCATTTATTAAGACCACAACTCTTACATTCAATTCTGTTTGTTCGCCCTCTTTTGTTATCACCCTGTGGTCTGTTGTCACAGGTACATCTACAACCTGGCAGTTTTTTCCCTTGTTTACGTCTCTCGCATCCCGTCTTTTCGACTGATGCGACGATCTGTTTGCCACCACTTCATTGTGACTTTTTTTAATCAAATGGTTTATGGTCTTATCTTTTTCGCCAAAGATGCATCGTTTTTGCGTCTTGGTTTTTATTTATTTTCCCCGTTGTTGCCATCGTCGTTGTTGTTGTCGATGTTAGAGTTTTTTTATTATTATGAAGTTCTACCTTATTCAATTATGGAGCCGAGTCCATTCTTTGGACTTGGGATTACCATGTGGATTTGATGCGTAACATGTAAGCAGTGCTGACGATCTCCTGGACATCTTCTATCTTGATGTTGCCACAGATTCTGTTGGTGTATTTTTCCATCTCTTTTTTTAATGGTATTGTTTTGGTATTCATAGGCAGTATTTTATCAATTCTTCTTTCTAGATCTTTATATTTAGGTGAGGTTTTCTCTAGTTTTCTTTCGGTGGGGACAGACATGTCGATGAGCAGACAAGTTATTTCTTTCCTGTCCTCTGATATTATATCAGATCTCTTGACCTTCATTGCTTTATCGATTTGGAATGGCATCTCCCAGAAAATAGTACCTTCACCGTTTTTCTGTTATAGTTGCTAGTTCATGTTAATAGTACTTGCCTTTGACGTTATAGCGTTTATATATTGTTCAGTCGAGGTATGCTATAGCATTGTTGTTCTTTTGTAGGTATTTTGTTTTGGTCAATCCTTAACATCTAGAGACTAAATGGTTTGTTATTATTATTATTATTATTATTATTATTATTATTATTATTATCATTATTATTATTATTATTATTATTATTATTATTATTATCATTATTATTATTATTATCATTATTATTATTATTATTATTATTATTATTATTATCATTATTATTATTATTATTATTATCATTATCATTATTATTATTATTATTATCATTATTATTATTATTATTATCATTATCATTATTATTATTATTATTATCATTATTATTATTATTATTATCATTATCATTATTATTATTATTACTATCATTATTATTATTATCATTATTATTATTATTATTATTATCATTATCATTATTATTATCATTATTATTATTATTATCATTATCATTATTATCATTATCATTATCATTATTATTATTATTATCATTATTATTATTATTATTATTATCATTATCATTATTATTATTATTATCATTATTATTATTGTGTATGTTATGTTTCCTGCTTTGTATCCTGTAAAGCAGGGTTCAAACTATAGTCCTTAGGCCCTATCAGAGAATTGTCCTTTAACTGATAGCACTATTCTTAGTATATGAGATGTTCCTCAGAGGGTGATCTTCTGGACAATTTGTATGTTGTCACATGGGACACTGTTAGTAAAATTGTTCATTCCTTTTCTCACCAGGTCCAGAGTTCCGATTACTATCTGTAAAGTCTCAGTCTTCATTCTCCACATTCTGTTAATCTCGATCTCGATAATTTCTCGATAATTTTCATAGAGGGGTTTCTCTCAGATGGTACTTCTATGTTAATAAGCATACACTTCCTGAATTGTTTGTCTTTTATGATAATATCAGGTCTATTGGCTTTTATTTCCCTGTCAGTTTCAATTGGCATCTCCAAGAGGATAGTTACATCGTTATTTTGGGTAAGTGTGTCTGGTTGGTGCTCATACAATCTCGCAAAAGTTTCGATTTTGTGCTCCTTGCATATCTTCCAGTGCACATATGTCGTTACCTTGTTATATTTGTGGGTACATTCAATTTTTGCTAGTTCCGGACATCCTGAGATATGTTCGACAGTTTCATCATATTTTTCGCAGATCATGCATTTCGGGTTAGTTCTATCCTTGATTATGTGACAGTGGTAGGATCTGGCTGCAATAATGAGGCCTTCTGTCTTAGCTTTCAACCCGGTATTCTTCAGATGTGTTCTCTGTTGGTCTACATCTGCTTCTTTCGTTTTTTTAGGTATTTGTCCTCCCAGATTTTTCGTAATTTCATTTGGCCTAGTTGTTTTGCTTTCTGTTTTAGTCGTTTGGCATCGATGCTATTCTCCTCGTTTTTTGTTGGTAGGATTTTAGGCATATTAACCTGAAATCCTATCAACAAAACTGTTTCTTGATGTGTGCATCTTCTTTGTTATTATTATTATTATTAACAATCATTTTGTTTGTTGCTTTGTTTACAGAAGCTTTTTTCTGTCACCTTCAGACCCTAGAGTCGACGTACATCTCAATATCTTATCTTTACTTCTGTTGTCAATCCAGCTTCACGAATTTGCTTTCCCAACAGCGAGGAAACGTGCTTCTTGTGTCTACCATTTTCAAAATCATCATTCAGCTTTCACGACTTTCCTATCTTCGACTTTGAGAATATTTTTTCAAGCTTTCGTTTTTAGTGGTGGGTGGATGCAGGAGGCTGCTGGGCGTGTTGATGATTGGCGGGAACATACAAAAGGAATAAACAAAAGGATAACACAGGAAATGAACGACAACAGATAAGAATGAAAATTCGGTTATTCAACAGTTTTACTTGTCATTTCTGGTTTTTCTTTCTTT
The DNA here is from genome assembly GCA_964036315.1 of Acanthosepion esculentum. Classification (NCBI taxonomy): domain Eukaryota; kingdom Metazoa; phylum Mollusca; class Cephalopoda; order Sepiida; family Sepiidae; genus Acanthosepion; species Acanthosepion esculentum. Next base: position 66,712,286 of record OZ038485.1, read on the forward strand.
CGCTTTTATTTCGTTTTCTTTTTTCGCTTCTTATTATTTTAATCTCATTTTTCCTTCTCTTTATCTTTCTTTTTATTTTCCCATTTTTTCTTTCTTTCGTTCTTTCGAAGATCTTTCTCCTTTTTTTTCGTTTTTTCTTTTCTTATTTTGATTTTCTTTTTCTAATTTATCTTTTTCTTCGTGTTTTCCTTCCCTTTTTCTTTTTCTTTTCTTTTTCTTTCCTTTTGCTTTTTTATTTTTTATTTCTTTTACTTTTGTTTCTTTTTTCATTCTGAAGCTTCTCTTTCTGATATTTTCGTTGCTTTTATTTTTTTAAAAATATATTATATTATATATACCGGGTGTAACAGCAAAATT
>OZ038485.1:66720142-66752642 GCA_964036315.1 Acanthosepion esculentum
AACTGAAGAATGATTTACCACACTAATCGAGTATTATATGCACTAATCGAATTTTGGCATATAAAAATTTTAGGTACGGATCCTTATATATATATATATATATATATATATATATATATATATATATATATATATATATGTGTGTGTGTGTATAGGATACCTTGATTGCTCTTCAACTGAATTGAGCTCTCCAGGCCATTGGCTTATTTCGTATAGAAAAACGTTAAAATTAGCTTAGGAGTAGGATATTTGACTGATGACAAATCGGTCTGGTTTTGATCCCGGCTTCAAACAATTGGACTTCTGTAGAACTGTGATTCTGCGAAACAGTGTATCTGTGGGTGACAATATATAAACAGTTAAACTGGCAACATGATGACCCACTTCAAACCACACTTATTTTGGAGTTTTCGAAATTGAACTTGTCACTATGTTACCAGGGATGTAAAAGAGGATACATTTATAAAGCAATTGTTAAGTATGATGAAAATTGGTTGAAAGATCAACGAAAAATAAGAAAGAAACCAGGAAAAATCGCCATTTTTCGCTATTTACGGGGATTTTTACTATATGAGTGGACCCAATTTTCAAGTTAAATGACTGTTAAATAATCAACTTATTGTTGGTTATAATTGGGCGAAGTTTGTATTAGATTGTTTGAAAATTGAAGGAATTTTTACTTTAAAATTCGTATTGAAATCGATTTTTCGTATTTCATGGTTTTTCGCTAATAGCAGTGGCGTAGAAATAAATAAATGTAGTATCGTCGAGCTCGTCATGATGTAAGTAACCTACATATCGGAAAATCGTAGGAAAAAAGTTGAATTTATCGATTTTCGATCAGCTTTATCGATTATTAAGTTTTAAAAAAACTATCGATTTTTTATGCTAAGAACCTATCTTTTATATTGTACAATGTGTATGCCAAGTTTGGTCACAATCGGTTGAATAGATCTCAAGTGAAAATATATCATACAGCCAGACAGAAAAAGACATCCTCTGTTTTATATATAGAGATTATTATTATTATTATTATTATTATTATTATTATTATTATTATTATTATTATTATTATTATTATTATTATTATTATTATTATTTCCCTTGATTTCTGTTGTATATATACATTTCCTTCCGGGTCCTAACCAAAGATCTAAAGTCAGAAATGGCTTCATGACATTTTCACTGACCATTTATGTAAAACAAACAAAAGAAACAAATCACACACATTTTAAATAGAGAAAGCAGCTCTTCGTAATATGTGATCTGTACTTGTGAATACAATTTTTTGTATTTCTTTAAGGCATAGGCTACCTGGAATTCCTTCAATGGGTCTATCGGGGCCTTTTCCAATCAACCCGAGGGAAACAACTACAACTGGAATTATTGGCGTCCTCATGTGCCACATTTTTGAGATTTCCATTTCAAGATCATTGTATTGTGATAGCTTTTTAGAAGATCTTATAAGATAAATACAATCTTCAGGGACTGCCATGTCAATAAGAAAACACATTACTTCCTCAGTTTTTTTTCAACAAAAAAACCTCCTTTAAATAATATGTGGAAATAACCTCTTCGCCTGATGAAAGTCGCAAGATCCGAAATTCGTGTAGCCAAATATGGAAAATAATGTATGATATATATTTAAAAAATCAACATTATAACCAAAAACGTTCGCGGCTTCTCTCTTCTGTTTAATATATATATATATATATATATATATATATGTGTATGTATGTATGTATGTGTGTGTGTGTCTAACTATTTACAAGGTAACCAAAAAAGTTCTGTCCGTTTTTTGATTAGTCATTGAATGAAGTTGAAATATATACGAAATGCGTGTAGCAATTGTTTTCAAATTCGGACAGCCGTAATTATGAACATCAGACGTTATAAAAGACACGCGCACCGTGCCCGGCCATCAGTTATAAGCCGGACAGCTGTGAGAGGGATGGAAGTGTCTAGAGATCTCGTTCGGGGCTGTTTGCTTTACGACCTCAAAGTGGGCTTATCAGCAGCTGCATCAAGTCGCCGCATATGTCAGTCGTTTGGGGAATGTGCTGTGGATGAACGTACGGCAAGGCGTTGGTTTCGAAAATTCAAGTCGGGAGATTTGTTTCTCCATGATGAGCCTCGCAGTGGACGACCACAGGTCTTGAATGACGGAGTCCTGAAGGTGGCCACTGAAGAGGACAGTAGTCTAACGTGTGGTGAACTTGCAAGACAGTTCAACGTTTCCGATGAAAAAGTTAGACTTCACCTGCACCGCCTAGGTAAGACGTACAAACTGAGCAAGTGGGTTCTGCAAACACTGTTGGATGTCCACAAGGGACAACGAGTGGCAGCCTGCGTATCGCTGCGTATCGCCACCGCACCGCATCCTTATTCAATCGAGTGCTTACAAGTGATGAAAAGTGGGTTCTGTACGAAACTCCCAAGCGTTCCAGACATTGGTCTCCTCAGGATGCTATCCCTCACACCGCAAGACCGCCTATGCACCCACGCAAGATTATGCTTTGTGTCTTGTGGACAGGTCGTCAAGTGGTTCATTATGAACTGCTACCAACGGGTCAAACGGTCACTGGAGACCTATACTCGCAGCAATTGAAACATGTGCAACAGGCACTACGCCAGAAGGAGCCAGCACTGGTGAATCGCAAAGGTGTGCTTTTCCTCCATGTCAACACCAGGCCGCATGTCGCGCGAGTGGTCAGGGATACCATACAGCAACTTGGGTGGGAGACTTTGTGCTATCCACCTTATTCACCTGACCTTGCGCCATCCGATTACCACCTCTTCCACTTCCTGGATAATCATCTTCCTGGGAAATCCTTCACCAATGAAGCAGACTTGCGCAAAGTCCTCACGGACTTCTTTGCGTCAAACCCCCACGAGTTCTACCGCAAGGGCACTGAACAGCTGGAGACACATTGGCAGAAGGTGCTGGATGCCGATGGCGATTACTTCGAAGACTAAATATAAGTTACACATACTGTGAAGAGTTTTCTTTTTTTCCTTTAAAAACGGACAGAACTTTTTTGCTTACCTTGTAATTTAAAAACGTATTCATGATCATTAGAAGAATCCCTTTCTTCTGTTATGTGCTGTGTTCCTTCAGAACATTTTCCATTCTCTGTTAAAACACATCTCTGTTATTTAAACTTTTCACCTGCTTGATGTTCACATCCCGTAAATAAGTTATACAAAGCAATAGTTTCAACCATAATTTCAATTTAAAAATAAATGCTGATTTCATTAATAGAGAAAATCATTTATTAATGATAAATCCATGAATAAAGTCATATCTCATCATAGTCGATTTGTTAGGGTGACTTATAAAATGACCTGGGAAGACAATCTCAGAATGCGAAATTCGCTGATGGATGTACTGGCACGAATTCGCTAGTCATCGTGACCGAAGGTTTGAGAGTATTTTACTTGCTAAAATCTGTTGATGAAAAAATTATCGTCATCAACAAATGCCCAACTATCTCAGTCATCGAGTAATATATATATATATATATATATATATATATATATATATATATATATATATATATATATATATATATATTGTGTATTTAGCCAGCAATCCTTCATTTCTATCTGTTTCATTAAAGACGACAGACAAGGTCCTGCGATTATGCTTTTTATGTCATTTTTCTTGTGTTCGAAAAGGTGTTTTGTTTTGTGGACACAGAGTGTGTAGCAAATGTTCAAATGTTATGCAATTCAGAACCCTTTCGGCTATACTTTTAGCCATTATCAAGGATGGTTTTATTTTTATTTTTTTATTGCGTCTTGTTCGAACACAAGAAAAATTAAATAAAAAGATTAATCGCAGAACCTTGTCTGACGTCTTTAATGAAACATATATATATATATATATATATATATATATATATATATATATATATATATATATATATATATATATATATATATATGTATAAAATGACAATTGGATTTTTTTTCTGGTTAATGTAATGGTTTATACCAATATGTCTTGTCCACAGAGTTGATCTGGGAATTTAACTATATTGTCGACTTGAAAAAAAAAATCTATTACTATAAATGTAATTTACATTAACCAGAAAAAAAAGGCTTGGACAGAAGCGTCTATGTTTTTAAATTTGGATTTTAATGTAACTATAACAAAAGAGATATTTCGATTTCATTTTTGCCTTGAAAAAGTCGGAAGACGAAACGCGTCGGCAAGATCTAAGATTTTTCCAATTGTCATTTTATACCAATATGTCTTGTCAACAGAGTTGATCTGGGAATTTAACTATATATATATATATATATATATATATATATATATATATATATATATATATGTAATTCCAGATAGATTGTGAACTGATTCGAAATTCCAACAATTATCACCTGAATAAGGCTGGGGCGTACAACGGTCGAAACATCGTGAATATGGCAATAATAATGAGGACAGCAGCCCGAACAGTATAAATAGCGAAAATAGTTACAATACTTTATCTCAGAAATATAGACACACTACTGTATATAATAAAATTTGCCTATGATTAAACATACACAACAAAAATTTAAAAACTCTCAACCCCGTGGTTACTAATAACACTTCTGAATAAATAAAAATTGATACAAATTTTCTTGTCTTTTACGTAATAAAAAATAATATCGGTTTAAAAAAAAATTACTTATTTAAATTCTTCTTTTATGTGCCGTGTCCCTTCTGGACGATCACGAATCAATATCGATTTTATGATTTTCGAAAATTTCGTTTCCTTTGTAGCTCTTAATGAGTGTTGTCTTTTTACTCTCTCTTCCAGACCCTGATCTGCCACCCTTTACTCAAGCACGACAGGTAGGTTATGTGTTGATTACCTCTGTCCCTCTTGCCTTACATCTGTCCTCTGTGTATCAAATTTTCTAAGCCATCTTTCCTCATTATATGCCATAGTAACTTCAACTGTCTCCTGATGTTAAATATTAGTGTCTTTTTTGTTCCCATTGACTCTGGAATTTCGTCGTTGCTAACATATTCGATCCATGGTATTCTCAGCATCCTTCTGTAGAACCACATTTATGTTGCTTCAAATCTCTTCTTCATCTGTAAAGAGATTGTCCATCATTCACTATCATAGAGAAAGACTGATATTATATAACAGTTCAGTACCCGTTTCCTAGTTTCTAACGAAATGATTATGTTTCTTAATGCTTCGTTTAGCTTTTGGAAGGCATTTTTTGCTATCCCAATGCGATTTCGAATTTCATTGTCGCTCTTTCCGTTTTCTATTATAACACTTCCCAGATATTTAAATTGTTGTATTTGTTTGTGTTGTAGCATACCTACAGACGATAATGGGTATGTCACCATTCACATAAATACAGTAGTAATTACTGTATGTTGGTCTGCAATTGGAGATTCGTCTCCAGTTGTGGTGGTCAAGCTCACTGCCTTTGTGCAGAGAGGATCCCCAGACAAGGCTGTGTCGAAGGGCAGGATCTCGTCTCGGGAAACAGCTACCCGACCCCGTCTTATACGCGGTCTACGGAGAATTTTTGGCTGAGACTACGGGCTCGGATACCCCACATTAAATTTTGCCTTGTGCCACATCTGAACGCGTGGGGCGGTTGGTAGATATCCTGCAGTTGGCGATTCATTGTGGAATTCACTTGATTCACTTCTAGCAGTTGACTACTTCTTTTACGCGCCGCTGGCGAATCTTATATGTGTTGTTCTTGTCCTAAGTATTATCGTTCATTACCAACCTTTGTGCGATTATTCTATTCAGTAACCTTCCCTAGGTTACAACAGTTTGATTATTTGTAATTTGCATGTCGAGTGACTTCTTCTGGTAACATCTATGCATTCTCCCTTCTAGCAATTAATGTTTAGTCCTTTCTGTCCGCTTTCCTTCACTACCTCTTGTAGGGGTTATTATAGTTTCCTTTTTGTGTCTGCTATCAATACTGTGTCATCTGCATATCTTAAGTTGTTAAGAGTGTAACCGCCAATAATGAATCGTGATAGCACATCTAATTCTCTCAGAATCACCTGGTCGAAAACAAAGTTCCAATTTATAGACTTCAAAATATTCCAATGAGAGATGAGTATTTCTTGAAGAGGATAATTGAGTCATGAATGGTGCAGTGACCTTCGTGACCGAAACAGATAAGCACACCTGGCTAAAAGGTGATTTCCTTTGTTAAATTGAATGCAGTTTCAATCTCTTCCAAAAGGTAAATCTTCTTTAATAATATTTTTATACCCTAGGCCGGTAGAAATTAATTTTACTGTCTGGGAAAAACTGAGACTTTTATTCAAATGCGTGTATAAAAAACAATAAGAAAGAAAGAAACTTTTTTTTGTTTCAAATATCCTTACTTTCTACGTAAGTAAATACACGGTAAATACACGGTATTCCCATATGAATATACTTTAAACCGCCGATTCTTGTTTAGTCACCGAAGTTAAGCAATGTTAAGCCTGCTCAGTAACTAGATGGGTGACAGCTTGGAATACCAGGTGCTGTAAGCTTGGACATGCGGGCGGTGTAATGGATGATGGTTCGGAATCGAGAAATCGGAGAGCCGAGTTCCAATACCAACCGGGTTCTTTATATTCACTTACGCGCAAATACCCTTGGGAAAAGTATGAATCCACCTCTTCTCCCCTCGATATGGGTTAATTAGTAGGACAAATCATTATTATCTCCTAAAAATTCTTACAGTCTAAAATTATATTCTGGCTTGAAATATCCTGTAAAGGTTGATAAGCCGTAAAAGAAAAAAACACAATCAGCCAGTACGTTCATGGGGAGAGTTTACGGACTATCTGTTTATTTTCAGGCGTTCTTGATGGTAGAGTTATGTTAAAAAATTCAGATTATTTAAGCAGGAAGAGTAAGGATGATTGACGCAATACAATCTTATTTCTCTTTTAGCTCTCATCAAATGTTCGTAACGAATGCGATGCAGATGTACCTTTTGCATTGAGTGTTTCACAAAACAGAGAAGTAGGTGATAACTCAGATAAACGTTTATCCCGATGAATATGAAGTGACTGAAAACGATAGACACAGATTTAAATGATGCATGCATATACACCTATAGAAAATAGACGGCTTTCAGTTGTCTCTTATTTTCTTTATTTAATATTCTAATTTCTGCGTTTGTCTAAAAAGAGAGACGAAAAGTTAGAAGGAATGTCACGCAATTCAGCAATGGCCGCCGAGGACTGCTTTTAAATCGTTCAGCCCGACTCCATAATAAGCGACCAGCTCTCGTTTCGGCTCCAATTTCAGAAATCTGACCTTTGGGACAAACGGCAGTAACTTGTAGGTTCCCTTGCGAGAATTTTAGTCCAATTCGTCAGCCGGAATAAATCGTAGCCCATTTTTCTTTGAAAATCACTGTTTGCGTTAGGATGGAAGTCGGTGAATGGGAAGCTGGTCGAAATGTGTATAAGTCTTTTCGGGGTTTTTTTTTGTTGTTTTTTTTGTCTTTTCGTTTTATTCTCAGGCTCACTTGGCATTATTTCGTTTAATAAATGCGTCCCTCGCAATAGGACATTTTTAGCTGGTCACGTCTTCTACTGGCAAGAGACATGAGATTCGACCGGAAAAGCACGCGAAGATACTGAGATCTGACTTAATTTTGCGGCTATCTGCATGAGGAGTCGTAGGAAATAAATTCAGTCTTCGAAATTAGATGTAAGAAGAGGGAGTGAAGAAAGCATAAGAATGATGGCAAGATTTGATTTGAACATAATTTGTGCAAGGACAAAAGGGGGTGCATTTCTTAGAAATGAAAGGATAAGCTTCGTTAAGTTTGATACAAGGATATGCAGAATTATCATACCAATTGAACATTCAAATTACAATGTTTTCTGGCATCAGCTTCTTAATTTATGTACTGCAATGGCATTCATCAGATAAATAGCTATATAGATAGAAAGAAAGAAACAGAGAGGGATAGATAGAAAGGAAGAAAGAAAGATAGAGAAACAGAGGAATAGATAGATAGATAGATAGATAGATAGATAGATATCAGGTCGTCCCATAAGCTCTGTCCGAAATATTATATATGTAATTTCAATAAAATTTTATAGTAATCTAAAATGTCAAATGATACTGACTGATAATCACATGAATTTAGAAATCACTAACTTAATATAATTTCTTTTTACAGAATAATTATACTGAATTAATTACTCAGATTCACCCCTCAAAGATGGAGGTGTCAAAGCTGCATTTAAGGCACATAATGCTTTATGTGTTTAAAAAGGGAACTCTGCAACCGAAGCGACTCGAAATATTCAATCAGTTTATGGAGACGAATCCCTGAATGAAAGAACTTGCAGAAGATGGTTTGCAAAATTTCAGGCTTGAAGATGAAGACCAAACAGGACGTCCAGTTGAGTTTGATGATCAGCTACTTGTGGCATCACTTGAAAAAAATCCTGCAGTATCAGTTGAAGAATTGGCAGTGAAGCTATGTTCAAACCACACAACTCTTCATCGTCATTTTCAAGAACTTGGAAAGGTTCCTAACTTTGGAAAATGGGTGCCTCATGAATTGTCTGAAGTCAACCGCAAATCCCGAGGTGACATCTGCTCTTCTCTTCATTCTCGTGAACTCATCTCGTCCTTTTTGGATAAACTTGTGACTGGTGATGAAAAATAGATTTTTCTATCAAAATGCTAAACGTCGGAGGAAAATGTCGTGGGAAAAAAGTCCTAAACACAACCGAGAATGGAACTTCATGCGGAGAAGATACTTCTCTAAATTTGGTGGGATTGTAAGGGAATAATTCACTTTGAGTTGCTACCAACTAATGTAACAATCAGTGCTCAAGTCTACTGTCAGCAGTTAGGGCATTTGAATGCGAATTTGAAGAAAAAAGATCTGTTTTAGCGAATTGAAAAAGAGTGGTGTTTCATCAAGACAATGCATGAACCCCCACTGCAAAAACTCACATCCCAGAAGATTGAAGAACTTGGTTTGGAAATAATTTTTCATCTACCTTATTCTCTCGACCTTGCTTCATGAGACTACCATTTTTCCCGTAGTTTACAGAATTATTTGGATGGGCTAACTCTCAAAACTGACATTTGAGAGTTCTTTTCTTCGAAACCTGAAGAGTTCTTTATTAGTGCGATTAAAAAGTTTGTAAGCAGATGGAAGGAAGTCATTCATAATCATGGAAATCACTCGTTCTTTATTATTCAAAATTCAGACCGAAATTATGGGATGACCTGATAGATAGATAGATAGATAGATAGATAGATAGATAGATAAGTAGGAAGAAAGAAATAAAGAAAGCAGCAGAGAGGAATAGGTAGGTTGAAACATAGAGGGATATATATATATATATATATATATATATATATATATATATATATATATATATATATGTGTGTGTGTGTGTGTGTGTGTGTGTGTTTTGAACAATAAAAAATATTAAAAAATTAAAATCTTCAGGCACACTGGGTTATATATATATATATATATATATATATATATATGTAAATACACAGAGATAGATAGATATAAAGAGAGAAATAGAGATAGAAATAAATAAAGAAAGAAAACATAGATAGATAGAAAGAAAGAAACAGTGATAGCTAGATAGATAGATAGATAGATAGACAGACAAATAAATGCATGTTAAATGCCATGTACCTTGCAGATCGTAGGTAACCATAGCCCACTACATGCTATTTTCTTCAATATATTTGAATTGCTATGCGTGTTTTCTAGTTGCCTTCTCGCCGGTTTGTAATTCAGTGTAGTCCTTCTAGACTCACTGCCATCCAAGGCTTTTTAACACGCAAAAGAGATGTATTCATGCCATTCCCAAGACCAACGCAAAACAGTTTACACACCGATAAACCATAAGCTACCCGTACATTCAAATAGGAACATAATATTTTTCGTTTACTTATATTCAAGCAATACAAAGCCCAAGAGCCACTCAAGGTAGAATTATAAAGGGTATTCCAATAACTTGGACCAATTTTAAATGTGAATTAATTTTAAGCGTCTAATGATTATTTATTTTTTTTCAGATTTAACAACTTAAGTCTCTGGCAATTTCAACTATGGAAAGATTAATAATCAAACAACGTGTTAAAGTTATCGAAGTCTATTACGAAAATGGACGTTCAAACTGAAATGCATTTCGCGCACTTAGCGATTTTTTTTGGTCAAAATAATCGACCAGCCGAAAGTGCAATTGGAAACGATGTAACGTTGTTGCGGAAAGGTTCAATTCCTGCGCGCGATGACGATGGCGGTGTTTGAATTTTCAGCCACATTCTCGTGCATGGCAGCAATGTTTTCAGCTGAACGACGTAAACGAACACGCAATAGTGTTTTCACATCTGTCACCGACCCAGTTTGTTTGAATTTACGAACAATTTTTTCTAATTGCACTCTTGAAACTTTAACAAGACCGGGTAGGAGTATGAACCGGATAATAAAGCGAACCTATTTATCCAGTCAGTGGATGAGAGAAAAAATATTAAAATGAAATAAATAGTTATTAAATAAAATTCAAGAATCCATGCGCAGAAGTTAGGAGTACACTTGCTACATATCTGTTTCGTAAGGAGTACCACATAATTTAAATTGAAAACTTGCTTCTCAAATCCTGAATAGAGATCACAAAGATGTCTAGTATTATATCTTGTGATTTTGGAGATTTGGAAAATGAGAATAGTTAATACTTAACACTATTTATCATAATAAAATTAAGTTAAATCTTAATTATTATGGAATATAACTACCTACAGTTGTTTTATCACAAAACAACAAATGAAAAACTCTGAAGATTTTTTCTGCATTCCATCAGCATGGCTGATGCTAACCTCCAAGAGTGTGACTCCTTGGGCCTTCTCGGTTTTTTTCAGTGACATGAAGTGGAAAGATTATATTGAATCAATTGCTAGTTTTGCTGCTATGAAAGTTGATTCATTCCATCGTGCCCGACTATTTTTCTCGCTAGAATCTATCTTATATTTAAGATCAGGAAAAGAGTACCAGCTCTTTTTTTCTGATTTTAAGTATAAGTGCGCTTTTTCCTTAAAATGTCACCGTTGCTAATATGTTCTGCCTATGCTACCTCATCTGTTAGGACATTCTTTAGCATTCAGAGTCATATTTGGGTATTGATATGACATAGTACTTTAGTACCTTCAGTATTTTCTAGCGCAATTATCCGCTTTTGGGGAAAGAAAGTGTTCTGAACTTGGGTAGGTTACTGAATAGAATAAACAAACGAAGGTTGGTAATGAACGATAATACTTAGGACAAGAAAAACACATATAAGATTCGCCAGCGGCGCGTAAAAGAAGTAGTCAACTGCTAGAAGTAAGTCAAGTGAATTCCACAATGTATCTCCAACTGCAGGATATCTACCAACCGCCCCAGATGTGGCACAAGGCCAAATTTAATGTGGGGTATCTGAGCCAGTAGGCTCGGCCAAAAATTCACCGTAGACACCGTATAAAACGGGGTCGGGTAGCTGTTTCCCGAGACGAGACTCTGCCCTTCGACATAGCGTCGTCTGGGGATCCTCTCTGCCTCCAGGCAGAGAGTTTGACCAGCACAGCTGGAAACAAATCTCCAACTTTAGACCAACATACAGTATTTACAACTGTATTTATGTGAATAGTGATATACCCATTATCGTCCATAGATATACTACAACAGAAAGCTTGAAGATGTTGAGATTCACAGGATATATTGAAGTCAAAATTGCCAGCGGTAAACATCCTGTAACCTATCTGAAGAGTTTTTGCAAATGAACGATAGGACAGTGAACTGGGAGAGATAATAAGAGGCCAAACATTATTTCAAGGATCTACGAATATTAGAAAGTTGTGGGGAGTTATGATCGTCCACGTTCTGAAGTGACATGGCACAAAGAAGCTTCCATGCAGAAGGTTTCCAAAAACGAAAGGCAATTGAAGAGGAAGGAGCAATAGCTGAAAACGTTGTGACTATAACCACCAAGAAAATATCATTGAAAATAAATCAATGTGCAATAAAAAAAATGATGATTTCATAGACGCGTCAATACATCCAGGTCTTCGATAGCAGAACGTCTGTTAATAGAACCGTCAGTGTACTGTGTTCTATTATAATGGCAAATTCTCAGTTTTGAGTCGAGTAAATTCGAACTTCACTTGAATATATTAGAGACAACGAACATTAAGCCTTTACAGCCTTCCCTTTATAGACAGAACGAGTGGCTATTGGGTTTTAATGTATATTGCCTGTGATCTTGATTAGGTTGTATGGGAAATATTTACTTTAGATATTTAAAAGAAAATTATTCTGTAAAACTTTATTTTACATATTTATTTCTACCGGCGTTGAATAAATGAATATTTATAATAAAACGTACTATTTGAACACTACAAAGAGTAAACTGTTTTAGTCACCAAGGAGATGAGTCTGGGTTGGTTGGTTTGTTGGTTGGTTGGCTGGTTGGTTTATTTTGTATTACGGTATATCAACCTCAACAGGCTATTTAATGTCGACAAGATTTTGGGGATATGTTCGTATGAATAGAATGTGTATTCTTTGTAAGAAATCAGTTTGATTGACGTATTTTTGCAAAGAGGGTTTTTGTCGAGAGTCAAAACTATTGTTGGTATTTTTTTCAAAAAAGTATTGCTGTTAATTTTTTTTTTTCAAATAAGTATTGGGGGTTAACTATTCGTCCATACCTGGGATCCTAACAGGTGTTACCACCCTGGTCAGAGTGGACTTGGGAACAACAGCAATTATGAGGTGGCTCCACACTCTTCAAACCTCCCGATCAGAGGCCTTACTGCTGGATGATTATCATCATACCCAGGACGGACCAGTTTAAGACTTTTGTGAACGTCTTGGCTAATAGACGCCGGTTGTGATTTGTGATGTTGGTGTAGAATTTTATCTTTTAAGGCTTGCTCATTTCTCCAGATCAAACCTTTTGTCATGAACTAGACTGTTACCGCGCTTTGTGATTGGTTAAAAACGATAATGCTTTATAGCTCTCAAAAGTCCGCATTTTATACGCCGATAGATATTTACTAAGCTTGAATAACAATGGCATAGTTAGTAAGTAGTGTACAGATTAACTAATAAGTTGATAATAGCGTACAAAGTTACACAAAATATACTGTTATTCATTAATAAACAAAGAAATATACACTGGAAGTAAGTCTTCGATAATGATGTTTATTTTTGCCAGCACAAACTTAAAAGTTAAAGCTATAATATATGTGAATCTTGCATGACAAGTTCATAAGAAAAAATACAAAGTGTCCAGCTGTATTACTGACTTTTGCAATAAACAACAAGCAAGAGATTCGTTTGTAATGCTTTATTCAGTTTAGCTTTGCGTATTCCAAAGGACTGTATTACATATCTATATAAAGGGAGGGTTCTACTAAGGAATTACTTCTGTTTTGACTACTTTATTACTACACATATTTTCTCTTGTTGAATGAGCAGGTTAAATAAATGAAGTTGATCAAAAGGCGATAGTTTTTTTTTCTAGTTGACACTTTAAGCTGTAACATGAATATGAGAACGTTTAAATTTTAATTTCTTCCTATCTTTTCACTTTTTCTTTCTTTTTCAATCTTCTTTAATCTTTTTTTTTTAAATTTTCTGCTATAAGGATTTTCAATTGCGCTTCTTCTTTTCTTTTCTTTTCTCACTTTCTTTTCTATTTGCAAACAATAAGAAAGACATTCGTTTGTAATGCTTTATTCAGCTTAATACGAGTGTCATAAAAATGTTAGTTTGAGTTAATCGACTTACAATGCGATGAATTTTTTAAACGAAAATTTCATTCCACATCCACTGTTGAATTCTACAACAAATCTGTTTTGCCAAGCGGAAAATGGAAAAGCCTATTGAATTATACAAAAATGATAGTATCATTATTTACAAGTATATGTCCTTGTGAACAACTTTTTTCGAAAATGAAATATATTAAATGTCGTTTAAGAACAAGGTTGGCTGATGACCCCCTGGATCTCTTGTCAGCAACAAATATTTCACCTGATGTGGAGAAGTTATCAAACAACAAGCAAAAACAAGTGTCTCATTAAATGATTTGACATTTCTAACTGTATTTCGCTTGTAGTAAGGAATTTGCATTTTTTTTGTTGATTGTATTAATTGTTTTTTACACTATTTACATTTTTCGGACTGTTGTCAAATTATTGTCAAATTCACGACGTTTCGGCCGCTATACGGTTGGGCCTTCTTCAGGTGACTGAAATTTCGAACCGAACCATTATTCCGTCCACCGGGGAAGATTGTTCTAGTTCCACGTGCCATGCCTCTTCTAGATATCTCAGTTTGAGTTATTTCCCTTTAGTAACTCAACTCTATAAGTTTTTGCTTCACCTCTGCTGTGGTCAGGTATTGAACTCACAACTCTTTGGGTCAGGTCACTGGATTACTTCAACCAACGCTTTTATCTAGGAGGGTTATGTGTTAATTGATATGCTGCCATCCAGTGTTAATTGTTATCCTGTTTTTTCCTGCAGTCAAATAAGGAACCTTGTTTAAATAATATAACATTTACTTTGTTGTTTTTTCCTTTTAACCTCCAGAGCAAGGCGGCCTTCTGTACGGAGCGGTCTGAGGTCGAGGCAATTTATTATAGTACATTTGATATCATGGCCCTCCTCCTGCAGAGCTGTCTAACCCAGTCTCTCCAAAAGGTTGACGAACCCTGCTCTAGACTATTGTCCCGTGTGTTCAGTTCGAAAATCCCCGAAGGTTACTTGGAACAACAGACACCCGAAGAAAGCCGAAATGTCTTTTAGGATATTTCTTTTTCACTTTGAGTTTAATCGTTCAAATAGAATGTGAACAAAATCATGAAAGGTTTAAATAAATTTAATGACTTAAATAGGCGGCGATTCTAAAAAATATTGCTCTACACCAATTCATTTCAGGATAAGTAACAGATGAGTGGGAGACATTCCAACTAATTTTATTGCGATTCTAAATTTTCGGTTGTTGGAAGGTTTATTCGGACGAAGCAAAAGACAATCATGTCCAATGGCATTTCTTTGGTTCGGGGGCCTACTGGGGCTAAGATTAATGCCTGCGCGTATATGTGGGGGGGGGGGGTGAAACTCAAAGTGAATTCAAGGAGAATTTTACGTTTTATTTTTAACTTCACCTTTGTCTATTTATACAAATTTCAGACATTTCTTCTTTTTTTTTCTGAACGAATAGTATTTATCCACATAGTCCACTCAAGTGGAATCTGACCCAAGATCGAGTTTAAAGTGGGACGAAAAATTGCTCAAGCTCTCTCGGGATTTACACTTTCGGGAATGCCTCAGCCCGAAGTAGACATTACACCCACCTCCCGAAGGAGAAGTATTGCTTAGGAGAACGCGCTTCGTCCATACCCCGGGGGGTTGAGTACATCATGTTAAACGACTTATTTACTGAAAGTCAGTTCTAAATGAAAGAGTCTTTCTCACTTTTTTTCAAGGCCATTTGTCATCAGTCCGAACCAAGCTGTTTTTCCTTAGTTCGAACTGTTGTTTGCGGGATTTTTCGGATAGTATTTGTCAGGTTACCTCCTCCTAATTTTCGAAACCGCTGCTCTCAGGACTATAAATATTCTGCGATATTTTTCTCGTTCTCTTCTTACCTTATCCGCTTATCCGTCAACATGTAAATCTCTCGCGAAGAACGCGTTTCCCTTTGTGAAATGCATGAACAATACCGACACACACACACACACACACACACATACACACATACACACACACGCGCGTGCGCTCACACACATGCACATACACACACACACACACACACACACACACACACACACACACACACACACGTACATTCGCTCACTACACATAATTTGAGCCAAAACGGTTTCCACACATTATTGTTTTGTCGTTTTGTTGTTAATACATTATGATTTGTTGTACATATATATATATATATATATATATATATATATATATATATATATATATATATATATATATATATATATATATATTGGTTCTTGCCGTTTCTTTTCATTTATTTACGTGGATTCACATCCCGAGTCTGCCATGTTTCTTGTTGGCATTTCAGGAGACACACGTGTTTATCTTTCAGCGCATACATCATCCCGCAACATATTAAAACGCATATGAACTATATATGGCTTCGCAGATAGGATGCTTAAATCCCTTGGATGAATCAAAATTTGTCGAGACTTGTATCTGTTGTGTTATAACCCAGGCTAGGGCTAAAAATTAAAAATACAAAGTAGTAAGTCCTGAGAGAGCTAATTTCATCATGCAAAGGGGACATAACACGGCCATTATATCAAAGATAGGATGGCCCATTCCGAACAGTTAAGGCACGGAATTAAAGAGGAAGACTTCGTGATGGAAGAAGACCTTGACAGAGAAGAAAGGATGAGTTCTTCAGATCAGGAAAGGCAATAGAAGACGAGCTCATGGATGATAGCGGGAGTGACTCAGATACGAAAGATGAAATGAGTCTAAGATCTCCATTAAAAAGAACAGGACATAAACCTCAAGGGAGAATGGAGAAAGAGGCTGTATATGCTCGAGAACAACCAAAGTCTTTAAATCTCTTCGGTTCAGGAAGGCGTAGTGGATTGATGAATAGCATTGTACCTATTTGCATATATTAAATAAAAGAGATATGCAGTAAGAGACAAGCAAGAAATTGACTACTGATCACGTGTCGTAGAACAACACAATATAAGACTATATTTCTACAGGGTACCCAGTAAAAAAGCTATCATGATTCTAGCACAAACTGAACAGTCATCGCAGATGTTCGAAATGTTTGCCTCAATGTTCAACAAAGAGTTGCAAGCTTGGTAAGCAGGAGGCAGTAGCTTTGCGAAGAGTGTCAAAAGGAATTTCATCTCAAGCTTCCGTTAAGTTCCTTTTTAATGTATCAATATGGACGATATCACGACGACGGTTTTGCAAGTGAGTTAGGAGTCTGCTCCAGATACAGTCATCCGTAAGATTCAGATCTGGGCTCTTAGAGGTCCACTGAGATGGACCAATTAGAGCTGGTGTATTTTCTCAAAGAATAAATTTGCCACTTTTTTTTACTGGGCACTCTGTACATCGATGTGCAAGCAATCATCTGAGATGGGGCATGGCTTCCTCGTTCGCGTTATGAAAATAGGATTAAACTGGTGAAACGGAAAGTTTATGCAGTCTGCCGGTCAGCGAGTTTGGTTTTAATTAAAAGAAAAAATTATAATTCCAACAAATTTCATGGAAATATTTCAACTAGCTTGTAGTTTCGTTGGAACTACAAGTTTTTCTTTTAATTATGCATCTACCAACGGAGACATGCATCTTAACTTTGATACGAATAATGCATGGACCTCGCTAAAAAAAGCGGATGCTCTTACTTTGTAAACGTCATCAATTCGGTTTTTTCATTGATTTGAATTCTTAAGCGTTTTTAGTTTCTTTGACCAAGGAGTGACCAAGGCTAGCAACAGCTAGTCGAAATATTTCACATGCATATTCATTCATTTTTCTACCAGATGGAAATATATATAAAGTAGTGTTACAGCTACTTTTTGAAGTAAGAGCCCACGCGTGCTGGGTATGACCAAAATTGATTCGTTTTATCGATATATTACCACAGGCATCAGAGAATGTCATTAAACTCACACATTTTTGTGCAATGTGGATTTACTGTCTAAGAGACGGATCTCCAGACATTTATGCTACTGATAATTATCACTAATCCTAAATGAGGAGCGAAGGTCAAAATGGAAATAGCAATCAGCTTCTTAACAGGGAAACGGATTGGAATGATCGATGGTCTACCATGATGATGGTAATGAAAGAAGAAATGGGCTGGTTTCACAGTGCTTCCGTAGACGTTTTGGTTATTTTTGTGTTTAAACGATTAATTATTCTCTGCTTTTAAAGATTAAGATATGTTAAGATTTAATAAAAAGTTTCCTTTTTTTTCAGTGTGTATACTTAGACTTTGAAGATGCAACTCTCCCACTCTCTCTCCCCCGCTCTCTCTCCCTCCTCTCCCACTCTCTCTCCGCCCTCTCACTCTCTGCATGTCAGTGTGCGAATGAATATTGACTAAACAAGCAGGTCGCCAAAAAATAAAAAGTATGTGGTAAAAGTTGGCGGATCAATCAGAGGTTAAAAGTGGAGTGAAACTAAATCAGATGTTAGGGAGCTAAATCAAATGTAAAATTTTCATTTCATTTCAGTTTTTCCTGATTCTATAATTCTACCTGATCATCTCAAAAAATGAATATTTAAAAGAAAACATCTTTTATCCTACTGCTAGCCTTGGTCACTCTTTCAGTTTGAGTAAAACAATACAAAAAAAACTAGAAACGCTTAAGAATTCAAATCAAGGGGAAAAACGAGTTTCTAGTTTCTTTGCACTGATTTACTTAAATTAAAGGAGTTACCAAGAATAACTATAGCTAGTCCAAATATTTCCATGAAATAAATCATTTGTTGGAACTACAACATTTTCTTTTAATTATGCAACTACAAACGGAGACAAGCGTCCTAACTTTGAGTTTGGTTTTAGCATGATTACTTAGCATTCAAATGCAGCTAAAGTTTACGAAATGCTAATCTTCAGGGTATGCATGTCCTCCATTCGTCTAAAGGGGCATTTATGAAAAATAAAAGGCACTGACGATCTATAAAGTGTTAAACACAAAAAAGAAATGCCCTCCAATGTTCGCATAACTTCGACAGCCTGACGTCTACGATTAGCGTTAAACATAAAAACGGCTCTGCTCTAATAAGAATCCCTCAAATCAGTTTGTCTAATATGCCAACCTTTACACTGTTCATCTCCTGACCATTCTGGTCGCCATGTCAACAAAGCTACCTCTCGATCTTTGGCAGTTCACATTTGCTGTTCATCGTTTACTTGACTTCAGATTCACTCAGCTAATTGTTCTAACAATTACTGATGTCATTATTCACACATGGAGATCATCAGTGGAAAAGACAACGAGAATCAAACAGAACATGTTGAGCTTCGTGCGTGTGTGTGTTTTTTTTTCTTCCTTCAGTCACAACGTTGCCCTCTACCGCCAACGATGGTAGTTATTGTGCTTGCAGTGACTTCCATAAAAATGCTTCGTGTGGGGTAGATCGGGCCGAGTGAAAACAAGTTTAGGTTCACTAAAAGTTAATTTCCCCAAGTACAAAGATATTAAAAAATATTTATCTGTTTTGTTGCGGTTTTAATTAACCAGGTCACTCGGCACTGCCCGGATTATGATTTTCAAACGTGTTTTTCTTTCTGTTCTGTTTCATAAAAAAATATAGGCTTTCGTGAGGGACAGGATAAGGCTTGAACCATCTGTTGAAGGAAGGAAAGCCTTTATCAGCTTTTCTTTTGTGCCAAATTCTGCTTGGCCAGTCAAATAAACAAAACGAATATGTGTTCGACTGCGAATCAAGATCACCGGTGATTGTGCAGAAAAGAGAAATCCGAAAACGGTTTCAGTTCTGTTCAAAGTGAATTGCTAGAACGCTAGGAAAAAAACATTATTTTTGGTAGAAAAACCCTGAACAATGAGAGAATGGAGACTGTAATGCTCCAATAGTGGGCGCGCATGCACGCATATACGCGTACATACACATACAAGCATAGGGGACGGACGGGTAGACAGACGTACAATCACACATATTTACACCCACTCACAAATACACCCACCCCCCCAAAAAAACATATGGCAATTTTCTAAGCGCAGCGTAGATGTGGTAGAAGGCTGAAAGTATAGGGCGCCCGGTATGTACCGTACTCACTACTCAGTCGCAATTGTTCTAGCGAGAGAAGCTTGCGCGTACACACAGATTTATGTGCTTATGAGAGCATATGTGCAGATACACACAAAGACGCAAACTGACACACACACACACACACAAACACACATATACACACACACACACATACACACGCACACACACACACACACACACACATATATATATATATTGACTACGCGTTTCGCCTTCCTCAGCTATTCAGAATGAATAACTCGATGTCTGTGTGTGTTTGTGTGTGCTCCAATATTAAATCCTTAATATCTGTTTGTAAGACTAGCGTCCTCCAGGCTGAATGAAGGAATAAAAGTGCGTGATTTTTGTTTTAAGCCCATGATTTTAAAGCCAAACACTGTTACCCCAGAAAAAAAAACAGGGCTTCTGCACAAAAATACGTATCCACAGATATAACGTTTTCACACACACACACACACACACACACACACACACACATATATATATATATATATATATATATATATATATACAGTGTAACCCGGATATAAGAGAGTTGTGGGGACCGGAGAAGAAGTCTCTTATCCCCGGGTTTCTCTTATATCCGGGTTTGGTCTATTTTGTTTTATTAACACAGGCTCTCGTATATCCGGGTTACACTGTATATATATATATATATATATATATATATATATATACGCCTGCCTATTTACAATTTTACGAATAACACGCAGTAGAAACATAATATATTCCTGTAAAAAATATTGCTGTTAAGACATTTGGTCAGATTTTACAGTGACTCTCTCTCTCTCTCTCTATATATATATATATATATATATATATATATATATATATATATATATCTGTGTGCGTGTGTGTGTGTGTGTGCATTGTTATATATGGTATAACGATATATAAATTTATATAATTGTATATATCAACAAACATTATTTAGAAAAATATGACAAACTGGAAAGTTATTTTTGTGACGCGTTTCTTCCGTTAGTATTTCATCCGACTGAGATTTGTTGACGTTTTCACGTCTACACATGCGCACGAAACGAAAGACGAAAATAATTTCAAAATTTTCTGAAAAATATTTAAAAAAAAAACAAACTTAGCTGACACGTTTTATCCTCCGATCGACTTTATCCAGGCAAATAAAAATAAATAAATTCAACAAGATCATTTACTCACTTTTATTTGTTGGATATTGAACTGCGTCATTTAGCATCCTCTAAAGTTTACCTAAACTTTTCAGCTGGCCAGTTTAATGTTTGTGAGCGTTTCTTGAATTTATAAAATCTGAAAATCATTTTACTTTGGTTTATAAATATTTGCTGCAAAGCAAAATCCGTACATTTGCCTTGTTAGAGTTCATAATAGGACGAAACGCGTCCACTGAAATTAGTTTTCCTTTTGTCATTATTCGTATTGTCCTTTTACTTTTAGTTATATCTGAAATTTCATATATATATATATATATATATATATATATATATATATATATATATATATATATATATATATATATATATATATATTATTAATTAAAGATTATCAAACACTTTTAATATAAAATTTATTACCAGTGGGATTTTAAGTGCTAGATAATCTGTAATTAATAATAATTTTCCTCTGTCTTTTGACAAAGAGGTCTCCCTGGATCTATATCCTCCTGGAAATTACATACGGATTACCATATTACCATATTGTATTATTACTATATATATATATATATATATATATATATATATATATATATATATATATATATATATATATATATATATGATTATATATTGTATAATATAGAAATAATAAGAAAATTGGCGTCAATAATTAGCGTCTTTTATTTAACATATATATACAGGGGTTGGACAAAATAATTGAAACACTTGTTTATTTCAAAGAAAATTTATTAAATATTGAGTTGTTCTTCCTTTAGCCTCATATACAGCTTTAATAGTCTAGGAATGGAATCATACAGCTTCCTGACTTTATCCAGAGGAATTTTCAGCCATTCTTCCATTAATACCTGCTCCAGCTCTTTAAGACACGATGGTGGAGGATAGCAGCTCCTAACTTGTCACTCCAAAATGCCCCACAAATGTTCAATAATATTGATGTCTGCAGATTGGAGAGGCCACTCTATGTGTTCTAGCTCACTTTCATGCTCTTCATACCAAATCGTAACCACTCAAGCAGTATGTATTGGAGCATTATCGTCTTGGAAGATGCAGTCACCATCAGGGAATAAAGTCTGGGCCATTGGATGAACATGATCTCCCAAAATGTTCAGGTAATATTTGCTGTTGATTCTAACATGTAGGGCAACTATTGGACCGAGACATTTCCATGATATGGCGGCCCAAACTATCACTGATCCACCTCCATGCTTCACTGCTGGAAGAAGGCAGTCAGGGTTGTAAGCTTCTTTGGGCTGCCTCCACACATAAACTCGCCCTGAAGTTAGGAAAAGAGAAAAACTGGACTCGTCTGAGAATATGACTTGCTTCAATTGGTCTGCAGACCAGGCATTGTGGTCTCTGAACCGCTTCAACCTCTTCTGAATGTTGCGAGTGGAGAGAAGAGGTTTCCTTACGGCGGCTCTTCCATGATATCCAGCCTTATGGAGCTCACGACGAACAGTTTTAGTAGAAACTGGACTCTTCAGATGAATTATTCAACTCAGTAGTCACTTTGGCCGCATTAGTCCGATGGTTTTTTGCCACATTGCACGTCGGTCCTTGTCAGTAAGTTTGTAAGTCCGACCCGAATTGCTACGGTTCCTAGAGGTTTTGCCCTTTTCTCGAATTGCGTCATAGTTCTTGATATGGTAGCTCTTGAAAAACCAAACAGTTCTGCAAGTTTAGTGATCGAGGGTTCTGCCATGCAAGCTCCAACTATTTGCCCTTTTTTGAACTCGGAGAGGTCACGCATTTACCTTAAATTTTAATAAATTCTAAAAATAAATAAGACAAAGACAGTAAATTAGATAACTAAACGTATTTACAATAGATATAACCTGCAATTACAAAGTTTTAGTTAATGTTCTTAATATAATAGGTCTTTGAAATATAGGAGTGGAATTTGAACCTGTTCCAATTATTTTGTCCAACCCCTGTATGTGATATCTGTCGACATCAATAAATTTATCTGACCCTAATGAGTGGTGTATGTGCGAAACGTGAAGTCGGACAGATAGGTCTTTTACACTTTTATTAATTAGCACGCCATTCTCTCCAACTCTATCTCTCTCGTGATATATATATATATATATATATATATATATATATATATATATATATATATATATATATATATATATATATATATATATATATATACAGAGAGAGAGAGAGAGAGAGAGAGAGTTTTAAGGTATGCTATATTTATGGAATAAAATGTTCAATATCAGAGATAGAGCGTATGTAAATATATATATATACAAATGTGGAAATTGAAGTCAACCCTCAGAGGCGACACAATGTTTCATGCTAAGCGCAATCGTCAGGCCCGACGATTGTGTTTAGCATGTAACAGTTTTCTGTTTATAGATTATTTTTATGGATAAAACTTATTTGAGTAAATAAAAAGTAAAAATAACGTAAAAACAGAAAATGTATAAAAATATTTGTCCATTTGATCTAATATATATATATATATATATATATATATATATATATATATATATATATATATATATATATACTCAAATGGATGGAGCATGTTTATTTTGGTGTTGTGCATAACTATAATGGAAAATTGTATACATTAAAATTTATCATCAAATAAATTCTTTCATGAACACAAATAAATACGTCATGTGTGTGCATATCTATACCTAGAAATGTTAATATTTTTCAAATGTGCTTAATTTTTAAAGATATGTATACCAAATACATATACATGCATATCAATTTTATATATATATATATATATATATATATATATATATATATATATATACATACATACATACATACATACATATATATATATATATATATATATATATATATATATATATATATATATATATATATATATATATATATATATAGGGTGCAATGGATTAATTGTCTCGTCTAAGTTAGGCAAAATGAAAACACTGACATCTCATTTTTACTAGTGGCACGCCTGTCTTTCTTGGGTGAAATGATTTTAAGAAAATATATATACCAAAATTACACAAAAATATTTTGAAATTCTAAATCTCCTGCAACTGTCTGGGTGGTCTTTTTGTTTAAGTTTGTGAATGCTGCCATAATCCTTGCCTTCAGTTCATCTTTGGTGCTATAAGGAGTTTTGTTGGTCTCTCGCTCAACTACGCCCCACAAATAATAATCAAGTAGGGTGCAGTCTGTTGAGTTATGTGGCTAGTTGTAAGGGGTGATGTTGTCGCAGAAATCGTCTGATAGCCGTGCCTGGGTTCTCCTGCCTTTGTGGCATGGTTCGGTATCCCATTGCCAGTTATTGGGTCTTCCAGCATTCTTGACCCAGGGCAGCACTACATCCTCAAGGCACTTGATGTAGACCTCCGTGTTGAATCTGAGTCCCTCACCATAAAATTCGGGAGTTCTTTTCTTATTAGAATGATCAGAGTGAATTTTCCGATTTTACTAATTACCATTAGAGTCATCCTCCTCTTTCCGAATTCTCTACGCTGTCCTCAGATTTACACCCAAACACTTTGAAATGTTTGTATTGGAGCTTCCGGCGTGAATGCCAAACACTACAGCATGCCGTTTTCAAATCGCTAGCGTCATGGTGCTCTTTTTTCTCACAAATGGTGCCCAACTGACCCTACTATACAGTGCAGTCGACAAAATCAAGAACAAACAATGCACATTCACGAAATAAAAATATAATATAGCGACAATTTACCCATCGCACCCTATACATACACACACACACACACACATATATATATATATATATATATACTTAAGTACACGCATGTATGCTTAAATATATTTATTCAAGTATTTGCACGATGACAAGAACATTATTCCAAAACCTATGTGGCACACCCACCTGTCCCTATTTACCTTACACTCTTACACCCATCCTAATGCTCCACCCTCATTTCCTACTTGTCGTCTCTGTGCGCATCACCCCGCCTATCTTCATATTTACATTCACCAAAGTAATGACCCATAGCTTTCCTTAATGGAAGCCAGTGTAAAAAAAATGTGGTCCTTTTCCAAAGATATAATGAGACGCCATCACATCTGCAACACCTGTTCAACAATTTTTAATATGTGCCGAGCTCCCCTTCCATCTATCTGCAGACATCTTGAGTTTTCTCAACCTTTTTCTCTTCGTTTCTTCTTGACAGGATAATATTCTTGTCTTTGCTTGCCTTCTTCTTTTGTTGATTATAATTTTTTTATGATTGTCTGTTTTCTTTCTTTCTTTTGCTTTTGTCGAAATTTCGTTTAAGGTGACAGTCTTATCTTGATCTTCATTGTGCTTCCATCTTTACAATTATCGTTATCTTTTCTTTTTTTCTTCTTTTTCTTCTTTGGCTTCAGTTGACTTTTCTTTCGTCACTTTTTTTTGCTTTCGCTTCTCAGCTTTCACTTTTATGAGTCTAATTTTCCCTTTATTTTGAACGTAGGATCCAATACGCCAGTCATTTTATTTTTTTCTTCTATTCTGTTTTCGTAATCTTTCACTTTCTACTACCCCTCTTTCTTTCCCAGAATTCCACTTCCTTCTTCCTTTTCTCTTTATAGTTCTTCCAATGCTGTAACATAATGTTGCATAGGGAAAATAAAAAAACAGTCCTGCATAACAGTCACTTCTATTGAGAGCCTCGTTTTAGTTCCAGACACAATTTCATTGCCCAGTGCAAAAAAAGTTATTGTCTTTATTGTTTTCCTGTTTATATATATATATATATTTTTATAAAAAATTATCCATTTTCTTGAGTACGCCATATATTACAAAACTTTGTTTGATATATAAAAAGAAAAATTAGATTTATAGTCAATCGCCTGTCATCCATAACCATGTGGTGAACACGATCAATATTTTCCTCGGTGGTGGCAGTTGCAGGACGTCCGGACCTTGAGCAATCTTCGAGAATCTACCCTCCTCCTAAATTCTGCGGCCCAGTTTTGCACTGTTGATAAAACTGAAGCGTTATTCCCTAATGTAGCAAGCATGTCAGTATGAATATCCTTAGGGACTAAATCCTTTTTCTGTAGATACTTGATAGCACTACAATATCAAACTTTGTCCATTTTCAAGAGAAGACGTTATTAGTTACTTTTGAGGTCATTTGAACAGTCAAATGTCAGTTTACCTGTAGATAAACAATGCAGTTATTAATAAGAAGAGTTAAAATTAACGCAAGCAAGATACCAAAACTCTAGCATCACTCCATCATAGTCAGCCTATGAACTTTTCAGCCCACCCTCGTGTAACATTGGGAGCCGAATGATGTAATTGATCATTCGATTGATTTTTCATATGGTGATTAATTGAAAAATGACTTGCCGCATTTACCTGGGGTTCGAATATCGTTTACAGTTGCTTGAGTGACAAGCGCAACTATCTCAGCCAGTACTTGAACCATTTATTGAGAATAATCACTGATTCTTCTTGGCCCATATCTGAGTAAATTTGTAGACATGATATGGAGACGAAAACACTGGACCAGAAAATTTCTCCTAATTGACATGCATTAGACGCATGCAACGTACATGTGGATTTAATCGATCCGTAAATGCAGATGTCTAAATAGGCAAACATGTGCAACGTAATGCAGTCTTCATAAGTAATCGATAAGGAGCACAGTACTACAACAATGGCGCTATTGCTATTCTGGATTTAGCTTACTTCAAATAAATCAATATAAAATTACATGATACATCCATATTTCACAACCAGGGGCGTTAACACACGTACACACATACACACACGCTCGCGCGTGTGCAGGCTTAATAATAATCAAGAAGTTCTTTGCATGATATAATGTTTCAATGTGTAATGTTTGATATATGTGATTGAAATTCGTCAGTGAACTAAGTGCATTGACATTGAAAATGTGTTAAAAATAAATATTAATTTACACTATTTACATGCGGACTCTTGTATACAAGATGGCGCACAAACGGAAAGTAATCCATCTAGAGAAAGGAAAATCCTGATTTTAAACCTCCAAACTTGCGCTCATATCCAGAACACGAAAAAGGCTATGGAAGTAATTCCAAACAGAAATCTCGGAGTGGAGCCACAAAGGCTCTTGATTGTCAACTCTAACAACTTTCCGGCAACTCCTGCAGCTAAGCTGACTCCAAATTTATTACCCTGTATTCCTTTGTATCTTGTCGGTTTGGCCGAGATCTGGAGTATGTCGTCCGGGCAGCGCATGGCCTCTATATACCATCGCCCAGGCCTGCGTCAGAGATAGGTCACTCCAGTCTCAGCACCAAAGGAATGGATTTTGACTAAACTTGGTGCCTCCTTTATCTCGCGAGATAAACGGATGCCTACTATTTTCCTCTTCATTGTTGTACAATAGTCCGCATATAAATAATCTAAATAATGATAAATCCTCATCCCAGAAATTCATACAGAAAAAAATATTTGTTGTATAAAATAGATGCATTTTTTGTCATTAGACTTATTAATTTACCCTCCTAGATAGATAGATAGATAGATAGATAGATAGATGCATCAAATTGTCTGTACGTCAGTGTTGTCACAGTAAAATTAGTATTAATATTAGTTAAACATTCAGTATATACTTATATTTAGACTTGCCCTGTGAATTTCAGTTTACAATGGACATTTTTCATAGAGATCTTTATTAAGAATTTATTATAGGAATCGAGGGTTCTCCATGATATAGCAAGTAAATATATATACTCGTGAACTGGAATCAAACACGGATTAAAATTCGTGAGAATGATAGAATAAGGAGCAAACAGGAAATATATATATATATATATATATATATATATATATATATATATATATATATATATATATTTGTATTTATATCATGTATATTTATGCAGCAATCTTTCTTTCAAAAATGTTTCTTTGAATATGACAGGCAATTTGTAAGGAAGGCGATTTCTGTTGGGAACGCATTAGTTGTACTAGTACAAAGTCACCAGTCATCGTGACCGAGGGTGTGAGTGTACTGGCCTTATTAACACTTATGTGCACGCCAGATTATGCGCTAACCCCCAGAAACTGTAATTAAGTTCCGCTTAGCCTAGTTGCAGTTTAAACCGCAGGTGGACTTTGTGGGCGTTGAACAAACAAAAGTTTGCCGGATAATTTTTCTGCAACATGATTGGCTAACCTCCCTAGCAGACGGTAATCAAGAGTAGTCTGCCATTTTGTATATATGCATATATTTATGTATGTATTGAGGATGAATGTCTCAGACATGGCCAGGTCAAGCGTGACCTCCAATGAGACACTCACTCTGATTTGCTGACTACTATGCAGTCTTGTAAATGTGGTGTGCGTGAGTTCATACTTTTGTCGAGGGCAGCTTATGCAACCATCTGAAAGGTCATCATAATAACCGGAAGCAAGTCATCTAAGCCAACCTGCCTCATCGTATTCCCGGCAACTCCTGTATTGTTTGAAACAAGTTTCGCAGATCATCGTCTAGACTAGTGACGCACGTGGTGGTATGCAGGAGAGTTAGAGAGTAGGCAGATCCAATCAACCCAATCAAAGATACGGAGTATATCTGCCATATATGCCTAATACCTATGAAATCGAATGCGGTTCTCAAGAGTCACCCCAGCGGCCACGAATGCCAAGACGAGACAGAAGCCATCATAAATGTTGCGGTGTGCTCCATCTAATGAGGCTATTGTGGACTCTTCCACTTACTATAAAGTAGTAGAAAAGTAAGCCTCGAGGGAACAGTTATATAGACTGTTCTTCCGAGGCCGTGACTGTTCGCGGTTCCTGTGGAACTCTCTGCTTTGGGCAGAGAGGAACCCGGACGAGGCTGTGTCGAAGGGCAGAGTTTCGTCCAGGGAGGCAGACAGACGTGAATGCGGGTTCTACGGGGATTTTTTGGCCTAGCCTACGGGCTCGGATGACCCACGTTAAACTCGGTCTTGTGCCACATTTACACTTGTGGGTGGGCTAATAAATATCAACAGTGATATAGACTGAACGCTGGTCAACCGACACATACTCCCAAGTCGTGTAACACACTTCTGTTGTATTTACTGTTCAATACACTATTTATCTGCAACCTCTTGTTTTGTTATTTCTTAACCATTTACTTGGCCACAACAACAAATAATGCGAGGGGTGAGCAGCCACTCTTATCTGAGTAACGTATGGCAATCACCCTGTATGTATATATAAAGATAGCCATGGCTCATAAGAATTAAATCATTTCAAAGAGATACAATATTTTCTTTCGCAGTGAGATTCACTCTGTACAAAGCCAGTGCGCCACTCGATGTAGAGGTTTATAGAGTAAGGGGCATAGTTTATGTGGTTAGGCGAGGAAGATAATGGTTAACTCTAGGCTTGAACAATTGTAGTGATCGGAAAAATATCATCTTGGGTGTCGGTTCTAAAGAGCAAGTGGAACATATTTCTTACCAGTGCAATACGGAGGGAATGAGGGTGGTTCGCTACAATGTGTGTAGCATGGCGGTTCCTCACCATGTAGGTTAGAACAAGTGGAACTAAAGAATGTAGTTCCTATGGGCGCTTTCCACGGAAGTAGTGGTAGAGCAGCGAGAGACTTGCGATCTCTCGTCTCTGTGAGTGAGGTTGCAGGGTGGAAAATAATTTGTCACCCATAAGGACACGGAGACGCATTTGGACTCTACCAAGCCTGGAAAGTGAAGACTGGACACACTCTGCCCAAATACGAGAGCAGTGCTTCATTTTAGGCCTTATCTGGTTGCTGTAAATGTAGATGATAGTACGCGCAGTCAGGTACTTGCTGGAGCGGTTTGAGGAAACCGGACATTTTTCCGGCATTTTTAGCAATGGATCTTACGCACAAGGGGTCCAGTTCAGGTATGGATTGAGTCTGAGGATCAATAGTCGCTCAAGGCACGGGGCCTCCCCGAGGGAACATTCATCGTAATGTTACTGAATGATTAGATTATAACTTCAGATATTTCAAAAGGTTTTCGCAGAGATCATGGAACAAGAAAATTGATTACATATTAATAATCATTTCATAACAAAATCAACATGGCTTTAAAATGTCGTAAAAAGAGGTTTATGAAAAATTAAAATCTAATAAGTAAGTAAATTGAACCGCCCTGCAAAAAATATTTGATATAGTTTTAGAACTAGTCAACGAACAGAAGACAAATCTGACGAAGTGGGGTAAATTGATAATAGTGTTAATATAAACGCTGACAATTATTTTTAAGTTCTTTGACAAATCATCTTTTGAGCGGCACACGTCCTGGATAAAAATATTTAAGATAAATAAATAAATAGTATATTCATGTAATGCGCCATTACATTCTGGAAAACTTTAAAAAAACAAAAATGCTTTCATAGAAAGCAAATTGACAAAATGGCAGATAGCTTCACCTGACATTAATTTAATTAAACCAATTTGCAGTTCATCATTAAAATCGATATCTATGAAAGTGAAAAACAGTATTCAAAGATCCTCTGAAAGGCAATACAATCTGCTGCAATTAATGCTAAAGTCGAAAGAATAAAAATGTTAAAATTATTGTTAAATCCAGTTGATTAAAAACTCATGAACGGTTTTAAAATACCAAGAAATAAATATTAAGTCAAATAAAATCCTACTTTATTCATGCATATGGGATATTGTGCTAACTGAATAAGACGATATATAATTGTTTATAAACCATAACAATCTTAGGAAAATTAATGACAAATTGGGGGAAAAATGAAATATATGTGACGGTTTTTGTCTTTTAGGAATACATCGGTCTAAAGTGATATTTCAGTTGATTTAACTACAGATGCGCAGGAAGTGGAGAGTAAGCTGAGATTTTAAACTTTTGAAGGATACATAATGAGGAAGGAGGGCTTGGAGAATCTGATACTCACGGGTCGAATAGAGGGAAATCGTGACAAAGGAAAACAACGCATGACATAGCGGGCTTAAGCAAGTGGATGACAGAACGTGGTCTGGGGGAGGTAGCAGAGGGAAGGAACTTGTTGAGAGCGGCAAGGAATAGAGGGAGGTGGTGACCCATTATCGCCTACGTACTGAAAGAACATGGCACATAAAAAGAAAATATTTTTTAAAATATGTGCCTGTGAATATAGTGTAGGCAATTTCGTTCAATTTCTTTTGATATTAAGTATCCTACATTGTGATAATAGAAGATCGGCTAAGAAAGGTGTTTCATATTGTTTTATTTAAAAATATGTTATGTAGCCTATATCTTATGAATACATTTACAAATAATAATTAATGTTTTATTAATAAAGTCCTGAACTGCTAACGAGCACGTTAATATCAATATCTTTTTTTAATAAGAATAGATATTAAAGGGAAGCTGACACAATAACTTGTTCACACAAATATAAGTATACAATCTTTGTCAAAATTAGTTTGGTAAAACACAGTTTATTTTGAAAATATTGATTCACATAATAAAGTCTGACACGCGTAACCACACAAACACACACACAGTGATATATATATATATATATATATATATATATATATATATATATGTAATTAAGTAATTCATCGAGTCTGAAACCTCAACAGAATGCTGAAAGCACTGGACGGCCGTTTCGTCCTATATTTGGGACTCATCAGCAGTGCGCATCCACTACCGAGAATTGAAACCCTGACAGTTAGGTTGTCAAGCGAACACCCTACCAACTGTTCTACGGGCCTCGGTGACGAAGAGGTAGCAAATCAGACTCAATATAGCGCCGCTCACTCACATTATTCCGTGGTGGAACCCAACTGAGATTCTCTGTAACCATAGG
Organism: Acanthosepion esculentum; assembly: GCA_964036315.1. NCBI lineage: Eukaryota > Metazoa > Mollusca > Cephalopoda > Sepiida > Sepiidae > Acanthosepion > Acanthosepion esculentum. The sequence goes on from OZ038485.1 coordinate 66,751,903, forward strand.
AGTGTGTCCCCGGGAGCCACGACTACTATCACCAAGCCGCCCCAACTGGAGCTATTAGAAGCTGGATCAAGCGGTGATATATAAGTAATAATTATTACTTATATATATATATATATATATATATATATATATATATATATATATATATATATATATATATATATATATATATATATATATATATATATATATATATACACGAATGGCTCAAACACTAATATTCCATGGTTATAATTTATTACATTGTAATCACGATGCAATTCGTCAGACCTACAAATTCGAAAAGGTTCGATGAATTGGATCGTGATTACAACGTTATAAATTATAACCATGGAATATTAGTGTTTGAACCTTTTATATTATATTCTTGCTCTGTCTTTGACATAGAGCTCTACCTGGATTTTATCCTCTTGGAAATTTTTATATATATGTATTGACCACTAATATATATATATATATATATATATATATATATATATATATATATTATGTATAATTTCTTTCAAAAATGTTTCGTTGATAGTCAAAGTAAATTTGATGAATTTTTTTATTAATTTTTTCTAAGATTCTTACATTTCCCCCTTCGGTCGGAGTAAGGGAGTATAAAAATTTCCCGTAGTGTCTATTGTCCCAAGCGCTTTCGTCCAATACTTTAGCCATTTTCAAGTGATGTCTATATGGTAGTACTGCTTATTCCGAGCCTCGCGAATATTTAGGCATCACAAAAATTACATCTTAAA
>OZ038485.1:66757642-66810142 GCA_964036315.1 Acanthosepion esculentum
AACACTCCACCCCCACGTCACAGTGCACAAGTTGTACGAGAATGTTTCGAAGAACATGAAGAAGAATGTATTGCTTGGACCCCTTAAATCCCCAGATCTAAGTACCATTGAATACATATAGGGGGCATTCAATAGTATAGTATAGAACCGTATCTAGAAAATTGTTCAAAAATGATTGTTCGATAAACATTAGAATTGTAAATTTTTTCAATGAAAATTAATCGAAAGGACACTTGTACTAAATGATAATTATTCGAAATACTTATGTTTGAAATGCGAATGGGGTCTTGCTTTGAGAAAGTCTTTTCTGATTTACCTAGAACTAATAACGCCCTTGAAGAATGTCATACGGCTTTTTTGCAGCAAGTGTCATCCCATCATCCCACAATATGGAAATTCTTAGACGATCTTAAAAGAGAAAATGACTTGTAAGCAATTCACATTGCAAAAGCAAGAGAAGGTTACCAAAATACAGAAGATAACGATTGATATTGTAATAAAATAAAATGAGAAAGACCGCGACGGAGATGGAAAACTTAAAAATTAGTTACATTCTTTAACGAGTACTCTTCAGTAGTTGACTATTTGCGAGCAGTATCATACAAATTAAGGTTATAAGGATTTTTTCTTACAAAATTGTTTTATTAACGATATTTGTATTTCGAATAATTATCATTCCGGTATTTCCTCTTTTAATTTTTACATTTTTATTGCAATAAAGCATTTTGCATTTCGAATAATTATCATTTATTATAATTGTCCTTTCGATTAATTTTCATTCAAACAATTTACAATTCGAATAAATGTTTTTGGAATAATTGTTTTCAAAGAATCATTTTCGTACAATGTTCTCATAATTGTATTAACAGTTTCACTCTGCAGAAACGCCACTACTTGCAACTTGCTGTTAATATTCCAGTCCAGAGAAAACTTTTATTCGGGATGTAGAGACCATGCCTGTTCGTGTTATAGGTGTTATGTGGTCCTTAGAGGACCATCATATAGTAATAAGTTATTAACGCATCAGTATGTACAGACACCATACACACACATACCGGGTGTAACAGTAAAAATTTCGAAATCGTGTCACAGCATAATTATCTATCCCACAAAATGTGCAATATCTAAACACAAACACTAAAATAATTTAGTTTCTTTTTATAGGTTTTCAGATAAGACATTTAGCCATCTTGACGCCATTTGTCGTAAGAATCACTGAAAAATCCTCTGAGTTTTTCATTTCTAAGATACAATGGTTCAGAGCTTAATCTCACAATCTAATTTTGCTGTTACACGATTTGGACAATTTTGCTGTTACACGCGGTATATATATATATATATATATATATATATATATATATATATATATATATATATATACACACACAGACACACACACACAGTATATATATATATATATATAGTATATATATATATAGTATATATATATATAGTATATATATATATATAGTATATATATATATATAGGATATATATATATATAGTATATATATATATATAGTATATATATATATATTATATATATATATAGTATATATATATAGTATATATATATATATATATATAGTATATATATATATATAGTATATATATATATATAGTATATATATATATATAGTATATATATATAGTATATATATATAGATAGTATATATATAGTATATATATAGTATATATATATAGTATATATATATATATATATAATATATATATAGTATATATATATATCTATAATATATATATATATATAGTATATATATATAGTATATATATGTATATATATATATAGTATATATATATATAGCATATATATATATAGTATATATATATATATAGTATATATATATGTATATATATATATGTATATATATATATATGTATATATATATATATATATATATATATATATATATATATATATATATATACATATATATATATATATATATATATATATATGGGCGTTATACTTGGGGCTTGGGGTTATAATATAAAGCTAAGTCAAAGCTGAAAGAAGAGAACACGCGCTCGTCTGTGCTTGCAGGAGTAGCTAAAATATTAAAAATTAAGATGGATAGGTTTTATGCCATTTGGCTACATTTATTAGCATCAATTCAGGTAATCTATAATTTATAAAATCCAAATTTTAGTCCTGCGTTCTTTTCTCTCGCGGCCAGTCGTAATGTCCATGATAGGTGTATAGAATATACTAGTAGCAGTAATGAATGTAGTTAAAACCAAATGAATGAAATTTTAAATTATTACTAATTTTTGACTCTTAGGTTTTATTTCTGTTGTTTTTTTTATCACATCTCAGGCGTTGAATTGGCTGCATGGGCCGAAAATAAAAATAGCCTGCTTTGAAAATATGAATATGTATTGCTTAATTTTGGCAGAACAGAGTCTTTTCGATTAGACCTCGAAGTCTTCACCAGTAGATGTCGATCAAACAAGCCATATAGCTCCATTCCTTTAAACCCTGACAGGCTTACAACCACATCACGTCGAAATACCGGTTTCCTAATCCTCGTAATCTCCACTTCTTACCACCGTCTCTTTCGCTCATACCACACACCTAATTCATCATTACCATTTCATTATTTCCATTGTTCGGACTGTTAACCTCATCTTCATTGCCATATTCACAACGTTTCGGTCGTTGTACACTCCGGCCTACTTCAGGTGATTGGAATTTCGAACCGAGCCGTTTATTTCGTCCAACGGGGTAGATTGATTATGCATCTTCCGGATGCCCCAGTTATTTTCCTTTAACTCAACACTACACTTTTTTGTGACGGTGTGGGGGGTGTCACCCCTGCTGTAGCCTGTTATTGAACTCACAATTCTTTGGATCTAATCACTGGATCTAACCAACGTCTTTATCCACATGACCCAGTAAAGAACCAAAAATAATTAAAAAACAAAAAAAACAAACTTGGAGAGTTGAGTTAAAGGGAAATAACTGAGACACCCGGAAGAGGCATGGCACGTGGAACTAGAACAATCTACCTCGGTGAGCAAAATAAAGGGTTCGGTTCGAAATTCCAATCACCTGAAGAAGGCCGGAATGTACAATGGGCAAAACATTGTGAATATGGCAATGAAGATCCGGATAACAGTTTGAATAATGTAAATAATGTAAATAATCATAATACCACATCTCAGAGATATAGACAGATTACCATTTCAGCTGTAATCCCCTCGAGCCTTGCCTTGGGTAAAATTTAATAAACTAAAAAGGTTATCAAGTATATTCATTGTTCTGTACAACTGAGATAAACGTCAGCATTTTTACACTTAAAAATATTCAAATCTTCTTAAGAAATAGATTTGAAAGTACTGTTCATTTGTTTTACTCTTTTATTACTTCAGCACCTTACGACCATATCACGCTCGATCTACCGGTTCCTGTACGATCACTAAAGTTAAGCAGAGTCGAGCTTGATCAGGATTTAGATGGGTGTCTGCTTGGGAATACCAAGTCTTGTAATCTTGGATGTGAAGGTAGTGCAATGGATAATGAGAAAGAATTGCACGAAATTGTTAATGGGAATGCCGTGTTTCTGTTAGACATCTTTCGTTAATCCAATGAATCTTTAGATTTCTGTGTCTTGTTTTTCGTTGTCTGTCACTTCCCCGATAGTTAAATTTCGGTGGTTGCTTGATTTTGATATTTCCAATCTGTAACGGTCACATAAAAATAACAAAACACCGGTTCCTGTATGATCACCGAAGTTAAGCAACGTCTAGGTTGGTCAGTACCTAGATGGGTGACCGCTCGGAAATACCAGGTACTGTGAGCTTGAATGTGCGTGGGTGGTGTAATGGATTGGAAAACCGAGTTCCAATTCTAGTTGGGTTCGTTATATTCACTTACAGTACAAATACCCTTGGGGCTAATATTAATTCAGCACTTCTCCCCGAGCTATGGGTTAATTAGTAAGACTTATACCACTAAACTTTCATCTCCCCAAAATATTCTTACATTCTAAAAATATTTTCTGGCTTTAAATAGCCGTAAAAAAGAACCTTTCAATCAATTTCTTCTCTGGTCTCCACTACACCGCTATAATGCCTTTGAGGTATTATTAAAATAACATTTGAATTACAGAAATGGATTATTGTCAATTAAGTTATTTTCGCGATGAGACAAACTCCCAAGTATAAATCTCAAATCTAACCGGAGTCTGTGGCTTACTTAACCTCCGCAGAATTAAGAGTTGCAATAAAAGCATAAGAATAAAATTATAAAATAATTTATATTAAATAAAATGAACAATGACTGACACTTTAAGTGGAAATAGTGCAAATGAGCAGCCAGTGTAATTATGTACTTGCAAAACCTAGGATAATCCCAATTCTAACTTCAGATCAAGAGGCAGGCAGATAAAGCAAAAAATACACACGTACTCACAAGCACGCGTATGCGCGTACACCGGCGTGATGTTAGTTTCAGGTCTGTCATCTTTAATCTCATTTGTTCTTAGTGAAATAATTTAACTCGAGAGACTTCCGAATATGACCTTTTGAGGGTCTTCCATTAAGGGTGGTGAAACTATCGAACATAAAAGGTTGGCAGAATGGTTTGAGCTAGGGCTAGGAAGAAGATAGGGAGAAATAAATGGCCGCCGTTAGGTTTGGATGACGGGTAACTATCTGGATGAATAATGGATGAGCTGGAGACTTGTTTAGGCAAATTCCGTTGGAAGCAGACAGTGAAAGAATGATGGAGAAAAAAAAGTGTAAAGGGTAACAGGAATAGGGAGAGAGGGTAGTAAGGAAGAGAGCGGCAAAGAGAAACAGGGGTGGAATGAAAAAGTGACTAAGGGAGAAAAAGATTCAGGCCAGACTGTTGATTTTGGAGGACAAGAAAGATTGAAAAAGGAGATAAATAGAACGAAAGAATAAACAAGAAGAAAAAGAGAATAAAGGAAAGCGATAGAGAGAAATTCAAACAGAGAGAAAATCAGAGGGAGGACTTAAAGAAATAAACTCAAAAAAAAGAAAGCTGCAAAAAGAAGAGAGAATAAGTAGAATTTTTAGAAACGAAAAAATGAATGAATGACAAAACAGGCATATAAGAAAAAAAAAACGAAGAACTCATGAAAAAGGAAAAGAATTATGAAAACGCTACTAATTCTACTACTACTACTACTACTACTACTAATAATAATAATAATAATAATATGATGATGATGATGATGATGATGATGATGATGATGATGATGATGATGATTTCAAGATCGTGGATATAAAGTGTTCAAAAGCGAAACATATCAGGACTTTGAACGGAAGCTCAAGAAGCTGGGCAAGATGGAGTCTACGGTATAATAACTGGATCGCTCGGAATTGACGTCAAAAACAATAACGAATAGATTGAAAGAAAAAATTAAGCAAGGACACAAATTACAGGAGTCTGGGAAAATTCTGAGAATGATGCTGTAAATTTGGAGAGAGAGAAAGATGCTATAAATTTGGTCAGATGTTGTCACTTTGACCTCGACACCAACAACCAGATATCTGGGACGAATATGTAAATAGTAATAATAACTTTTATTAAGTGTAAAATCTAAAAAGGAGAAACAAAAAGGAGACAAACCGAAGAAATTGAAAATGAAATGACATAGATGACCGTGAAGAGGACATCTTAAAAGAGAAATCGAATACCACCTAAAGGTGACACTGAACAATTATCACGATTACCGCCACATGACGCTGAATCACTGGTTCTCGCATGATCACTGAAGTTAAGCAACGTCAAGTCTGGTCAGTACCTAGATGGGTGACCGCTTTGTAATACCAGGTACTGTAAGCTTGGATGTGCAGGTGAAGTAATGGATAATGGCTCGGAATTGTTAATCGGAGAGCTGAGTTCCAATTCCTGTTGGGTTTGTTATATTAACTTACGTGCAAGCAGCAAGACGTATGGATCCAAATCGCCTTACCCCCACTTTTGGTTAATTAGTAAAACTTGTATCACTAAACTGTTATTATCTCCCCCCACCCCACCTAAATTCTTACAATATTATTCTTAAAATATTTTCTGACTTTAAATATTCTGCAAAGTGGTGAGAAGTCGTAAAAAACGAATCAATCAACCAATGAACAATTATGAAGACGAACATTGGTAGGGCTGAGCAAAATAGCATGGATACTATTGTGCTATGAAAAAGTTTTTTCGATGAATAATGAATTTTTACAAGAATTGTTTACATTTTTAAAAATATTAATTAGAATAATTCATTAAGTTTTAAATCTTTGAAATTTTTGTATTACTTTGTGCCTTTTAGGTAATATTGTTATTAAGTAAAAAACTATATTTTCTAATCATAAATGGAAAAGGTTAGTACAATTGATCAAACACCAATATTTTAAAGAACATTTCCATTTTTTTTGTATGTGCCGATTTTTGTAGATATGGATATTTATACATGACATTATCAGAAAATAAGAGCGATAACTATAGTAAATTTAAAGTCAAAGTATTTAAAATTCAATAAAAAATTAGATTATGGAGAATATTTTCTTGAATTTTTAAGATTACTGAGTACTTAAAAATTATATAAAAGCCTTATATTTCTCAATTATTTTTACAAATATATACGCCGTAGAAAAACTTCCTTTTGTCATAAAACTGTTAACACCTTAAATAAACAGCTACCACCGTGCTAAAAATGCATTTCGGCGATATTTTAAACTTAAAGTAATATTTATTTCATGTCAGATTAACTAAACTTTGAATCAGATAATATTCCACAGGTAAAGTTTCAGAAAAGTATATTTTATTTTTGGAAGATTTTTTAATAAAGAGAATTACATTCTGATGAAAAATGGCGTCAATTTCAAAACAAAAACTACTTTCAGTCAATTTAAATTAGTCTTACAATTCAGTATGCTTGGAAATACTAAAATTTAATCAATTAACTTGAATTAAAACTAAAATAAAAGCTTCAAGAAAGATTGATCAGTTTTAAAAATTCATTTGAAATCTCAGGTATAGTGTTTCTTTGATAATAATAATACCGCGCCTGCACGCACACACACACACACACACACATATATATATATATATATATATATATATATATATATAGAGAGAGAGAGAGAGAGAGAGAGAGAGAAAGAGGGGGCAGAGGAGGGAGAAAAAAAATGATATTTTACCAATGTTACCAATTTTCTAAAATGCAGTTCCCTTTAATCTTGAAGATTAATAATCAAAATGCAGGTTTTTGCCCCGATTTCAATAACAGGGGCGGTGATCCAGTAGGAAACAAATAATCGTTTAAGCCAACAGGTTTGACGCGCACCAGATAGATCACCTAAGATAATTTGCCGAGAGAACGGGAAGGCGAAAAAATAAAGAGAGAAGGAAGAGCAAGTGTGAAAGAGAGAGAGAGGGGGGATAAGCTGAGGCATAAAATGAGAAAGAAAGTGCAAGGAGGGATAAAGAGAGAGAGAGAGTGGGGGGGGGAAACGGGTGGAGAATTCGAAAATTGTAAAAGTGAAAAAAAAGAAGTGTTCATAATTTAGAAGGATAATCGCCCGTTGGACATCACATGACAGCGTACAGGGAAAAAATGTGAACCGCAACTAAAAAAATTCAAATAAAATAAAAAAAACATCGCAAAGCCAAACAAGCGATAGAATGTAAGTATTCTCAGCATCTTGTTAAAACGCCAGAAGAGTAATATAATGAGCTGATTATGCAGGCACGCAGGTCTAGCCGTAGACAGGAAGAAGTAGGAAGGCTAAAGGGGCAGGAGAAGGGCACGATGGGTTAGAGGCTCGAGACAGACGTTAACGTGTGGAAAGAACAATAAAAATCAGAAGTTGTACGAACTGAAAAACAAATTGGAAAATAAACAGGATACTTAAGTTCACCTGTTCCCTATACAGTAGTTCCTTATTTAACGTTGATTTAGAAATGTTAAGTGAGGACCTCTTGCACTTCTCTCTGAGTTGTTTGTTTCTTTTGTTATATTTTTCTTTCTCTTTCGTTCGTTATCAACTTTTGTTTCCCGCGTTTTTTTCTTTTTATTTCTTTCAACATTTCTTTCTTTCTTTCTTTCTTTCTTTCTTTCTTTCTTTCTTTGTCTTTTGGTTTTCGTTTGAAAAGTATTCGTCCCATTAAATTTGTCTCTTCTTTCTTTCTTCCTTTCTTTCTTTCATTGTCTTTTGTTTCTCGTTTGAAAGGTATTCGTCCCATTAAATTTGTCTCTTCTTTCTTTCTTCCTTTCTTTCTTTCACTGTCTTTTGTTTTTAGTTTGAAAAGTTATTCATTCTCTTTAATTTGTTCTTTCTTTTTTCTTTCTTTTTTCTTTCTTTCATTGTATTTTGTTTTTCTTTTTAAAAAGTATTCGTTCCCTTTAATTTATTCTTTCTTACTTTTATTCTCTTTTGTTTCCCGTTTGAAAAATATTCCTTCTATTTAATTCGTTTTTCTTTCTTTTTTCTCTCTTTCTTTCATTGTATTTTGCTTATCGTTTGAAAAGTATTCGTTCCCTTTCATTCCCATTAATTTGTTTTTTACTTTCTCCTTACTTCCATTATTCTTGTTTTTAGGATGACTCTCTCATCTGCAGAATGCACGGACAGCATAAGTGTTATCGGTGCGAGAAATGGACTCGTTGAGCCCGGTTCAAATTCCGGCTTTGTCTATTGCATTCAATTGGCACCATGTCTTTGGTACAGGTATGAATCCATCTCGTCTCCACTACCAGCTATGGATAAATAGCAAGGTAGACAGGACTCTCTAACCTTGAGTGACGTCCAATTTAGCATGACTATTTTAATTACTAAACCGGGGGAAAAGACCTGTAAACTAATTCCATAACTAAAAGTAATAACTGTCTATATTTCTGACTAATTATTTACACTATTTACATTGTTCGGACTGCTGTTCTCATCTTTGTTGCCATATTCACGACGTTTCGGTCGTTGTACACTCCAGCCTTCTTCGGGTGATTGGAATTTCGAACCGAATCCTTTATTTCGTCCAACGGGGTAGATTGTTCTATTTCCACGTGCCATACCTCTTCCAGAAATTTCAGCAATCAGTTATCTCCCTTTAAATCAATCCTCCAAGTTTTTGTTCACCTCAGCTGTAGACAGATATTGGACACAAGTCAAGTCACTGGATTCAACTTAAAGAATCAGCGCATATACTAGGCTACAAAAATATCCTACGGCCAAGCGTAGAATTTAATACAATATGGGAACCAGTAGAAATTAATACAATATGGGAACCAGTAATACGGAGAGCTGGAGAAAAATAATAATAATAACAAACTTGCAATATGAGCTCTGGTAAAAAATTGTTACTGAGACATTAGGTTTACAAGTCCCCAAAATTTAAGCACTGATGTCCTCAAGGACACATGGCCCAGTGGATAAAAGCGTTGTTTGAATCCAATGACTGACCTCTTGTAACAATGTTGTTTTTAACGCCCCGCTTCAAAGTGCTGCATGCTACAAAAGCAAGTGCTAACAAATCTCTGGGAATATTCCATCCAGATCGGTGTGTTATGTGTTTATTTTTCCTTGGAGAATCCACAACAGATCATGACATTTATATAATGGATCACGTGGTTTCACGACGTGTACTTAGTCTTGTAATTAGTGACATTTTTATTTAACAGAGTCATATATTTCGGGTTATCCTTTGATCGCATTATCCATAACTATCTTTAGTTGCATCAAGTATTAAACTATTTAACATTTTTCCTCTTTTTCTGTTTCCAACTCTCCCTTGTCTTTTAACATTTGCGTAATTTATCCTCATATTGTAATTTCCGATATTATTTTGTCTTTTTTTATATTCTCTTTTCTCTTCCAGGAGTATTTTTCTTTCTCCTCGCCCATCGCTTTCCGTCTATTTTTTCTTCCAATGCCTTTCTCTTCTACATTCTTTCTATCAACTTTCTTTCATTTATTTCGCTATTACGCCATATATTAGTTGTTCCAATCTTCGCAGGTAAAATCTGTTCTCCCCTATCGCTCCTTCTTTCGCTCAAAGCTCTTTTTTTCTTGTAACTCCATCATCATCCCTCTACCACGTCCTAGTTTCTTATTTCTTTCTTTCCATCTTTTTGGAGGCAACTTTAAAACCAATCGTATATCACTCACGTCGTCTCTCTTAATGTTTTATTCTGTTTGTGGTATTTTTATCTCTAGTTTTCTGTCACATTACACACACAAAAACGCACACACACATACAGTCTCTATTTTTTTCCTTCTTTTCCCCATGTGCAGTTTAATCGGTTTAAAATCCATCGTCTTATTTGCCTATCAGATATTATCATCACCCTGAATATCGTATGAAATGTTCACTAACCTAAAATGGCATAAGATGCCTCATTCTGATGCCAGATCTCTGATAATATCTTTGGTGTAGAATCCGACCTGTTTAATCCGGCATTGGGACAAGGCCATTGCCGGACCGCAGAAATAGCCGGATGACGGATATCACCCATAAAAAGCCTCATGAAGACATAGTCTTGTCAGCTCATTCTACACATATATAGTGCTGTGTTATCGAAGGTAGAACAAGGCTTAAAACAGGAAATAAAACAATCATTAATGCTTTCAAATATTTTTTTTTATTGTTTCATGCATCTCCTACTCTCTTGAGAGCTATCTTGAATGGACAAATATGGAGTTATGTATGAGAAATGCGCAAGACCGTATCAGCAAAACACTCTGCTGCTGTCGCTTCCTGTGGAAAGTTGTAAACAACGTGTGGCGATGCTATCGTAGCCGCTCAACGAATTAATGACGGCTGGTTAAAAAAAAAAAAGTGCCGGTCAATGGAGTCGCCGGACCACAGAAGGCCGAAATAAAGAGACTAGATTGTATGACTAAAAGCAAAGTCTTATACGAGTAAATTATCAGCTATGCCATTATACCATAGGTACTACGTTCAAGTTGCTCAGATGTTTTTAATACATTATCATCAACATCATCATCATCATCATCATCAGAACTGTTTCGACTTGAAGGCGCCTCTCATCTTCAGCATGACTGCTCGTTTCCAAACACTCCCCCGTGCCCAGGCTCATTTGATACACTCTCACACGTGCGTGGATTAGCAGTTAGTAGGGACGTCAGAAAGTAGGATCGGCAAGCTGAGCTCGAATTCCTACTCTGTTCACTTTCGCTTTGGGAAATGCATAAGTCAATTTCGTCTTCCTCTATGTTAAATAGCAAGGTAAACTGGGCTTATTATCCTTAGGTGGTAGCTACTCTACGAGAAGGAATACTGTATACAAAACTGTGGAGAAAGCAACGGCTAACTTTCCCCAAGAAGTCGCAGCAATTCATAGAAAATAAATGTAATCTTTGGAGACCCCTGATCACATACTTTTTCAAAAGGATATAGCAATAAAAACCTATTCAGTAAGGTATTATCTTAACTCAAACTTTTATTGAATTATTCATTTTCCTTAGTGACACTAGTTACTTATTTTATATTGAATAAAGGCAAAAAGGAAACTTTTCATCTCCTAACGGACTTTATTAAGGCAAATGTAAGGATCCTAGTTTGTAACAAGTATTTATATACAAGAGTAAAAATGCTATTTGTTTTTCTAAAATGTTTACTTTACGAACGCTCATAAATATTCATTAGGATGGCCAAAAAGTCAGGCAAACTATGGAGGACGCGAAGTGCCACAATTCAATGTCTAATAAATGAACGTGAGGAAATGATGTTCTTGAATTATTTTTTTAGTTCAAATTAGTATTTAAATTATTTTAGTTTGGGTTTAATTTATGCTATATGTTTTAAATAGCATGAAGTTATGAATTTAACCGTTTTCTTTTAATATTATTTTTTTTTACATTTTTATGGTCATGTATGTTGTTTTGGGAATGAAGTAATTCTTTCAGGAAAGGAGATATTTGAAAAAATCCGGGGCGCAGATTTATATTTTGATAAGATTCGATAGCGGCACGCTCGATAATTTTTCTTCTAAGTAAGTTATTTTCTCTTATTTTATATTATATGAGTAATCATTTATTTAGTGTACGGAGTTTTCTCAGAATTATGAAAATCATTTTTAAAAAAATATATATATGCACCTTTTGAGATCTTGAAGACTATCAGTATTGTTTATTGAGAAACGTCATTAGCATTTCCAGATTTGTTCAGGTGATTTCACTTCTTTGTGCTGTTGTTTTTGTTATCAAAATGTTTCCATTGATTTATTGGTTAACATTTCTGATCGCCATCTTGTCTATAAAAGATAAGACTTGACTCTTTCTTTGTGAAACATACACCCAAGGAAGACTGTAGAATGAAACGTTCGAAATACAAAGAATGAATTCAGTTGTCCGAATAAATCCCGGTAATTTCGTTATTACTTATATTCACCAAAACAAATGGTGTTCAATAAATGGCTTTAAAAAAGACAGTATCTTTATCATCAGCCTTTTATGGGTATATATGCTTCGAAACATGTACTGATTTAAAAACTGAAATAAGACATTTTATCATGTGACCAAGGGCATCATGAAAATAATAAAATTTGTATGAACGTCAGTTATCTGCCCCATCAACACACCTAATAATGATAGAAGTTTCAATATTTTTCCTTTTTCAATGCTACTTGGTCGGGCCTAGAACTTTTATGCGCTCTCTCGTAGTGTAAAGGTACCAGCAAAATTTGCAGGCTATTTGTGCCAGTATTATAATGTCATGATTCCTCACCATCCATCTAGTTTAAAATTCCAATTTCCAAATAAATACTTGTAAAATCCGCTTTATCAACTAAAACTCTATTTGGATTGGTGCATGTCATTAGATGACTATCAATATAGAGGATGCGATGTGCAATTTTTCGCCATTGTATAATTTTTAATTTCGCGCATGCGCGTTGTTTCTTTTTGATTTTGTCGTCTGTACAGTATACTAGGGTCAGTTGGGCACCGTCTGAGAGAAAACGAGCGCAATAACGCAATTCACTCCGCCAAAAATTTGGAAACGGTATGCTATATTGCCTGGCATTCGCGCCGGTCGCTCCAATACAAACATTTCAGAGTGTATGGGTGTCAATCTGAGGACAGTACAGACGATTCGGTAAGAGTTGGATGAGTCTAACGGTGATTACGAACGCACAGAAGCTCGGAAAATTTACCAAGGTGTTTGAAGTGATCACTAGTGATGGCGAAATTATGCCTCCATTCATCTTCCCACGGGACCTTAAACCCAACACGGAGGCCTACATCAGGTACCTTGAGGGAGTAGTGCTGCCTTGGGCCAAGAGAGTGGCTACTGGCAAACCCTATGTCTGTCAAAAAGACACTGCATCAGGCCACATAAACAGGAGAAATCAGTTATGGCTATCAGACAATTTCTGCGACCACATCACTAATTTGTGTAATATAATTGTGACTTTTTTTATATATAAACACATTTACTGGAGCATACGTTTCTATGATATAATTGTGACTTTTTTATTCGTAGACCTATTCTGGAGCATTTCTGGTAGCATCAGTTTGTGTGATATAATTGTGACTTTTTACATATAGACGTATTTCTGGAGCATAAATTTCTATGATATAATTGTGACTTTTTTGTAGACCTATTCCGGAGCATTTCTGGTAACATCAGTTTGCGTGATATAATTGTGACTTTTTTTTACATGTAGACGTATTTCTGCAGCATACCTTTCGATTCCCAAGAACGTATTGAAAATTAAAAATGCATGTGGAATTGACAAGATAATTGACTCCGATAAAATTTTACTCCTAGAATTTAAACTGTATGCCTATCCTATTCCGCCCTTGTTAAACTAAGGCCGAAAATGACATTAAAACATAAGCGAGGGGAAAGTTGGTTTACCTCTACTGGCATCGAGTGAACCGTCTTTTCAGTAAATCTAAATTTACCGTCTTCATATAAGAAGTTAAACAAATACCATTGTAAACAGCATGATCTATAACTGAAGTGTAAATCGATAACACTTTACTATGTACGGCGTACAATGAGTAAAAATGTAAAAATTGATTCATAGCTTTCAAACAGGTGACTAGAAAAGATACGCAGCCCAACACATATTTGTGTGCTTGTGAGATTAAGATAGGGAGTTAAGTCAGAGAGAGGGAAGAAGTGAGAAAGTTGGAGGAGAGATTGATTGTTTGAGTAAGAGAAAGGATGAGGAGTCTTCTGAGTGAGTGAGAAGGGGAATGAGAAAGGGGAAGAGGGATTGAGCGTCTGAGTCAGAGAGAGAGAGAGAGAGTGAGTGGAAGGAGGAGAATGTGAGTGAGCGGAGTGAATGAGAAAGTGGGGAGGAGAGAGAGAGTGTGTGCGTGAGAACTGTAGGGAATCGTTTAATGTTCTCGTCTTTCAAACAGCTGACAGTAACTTCCTGCATAACTATATCTACAAAGCTGTGTTGTTGTTTTCAAAGGAATCTCGCTTTCTCTCTCTCTCTCTCTCTTCCTCTGTGTGTGTATATATATATATATATATATATATATATATATATATATATATATATATATATACACACAGACAGATAGACAGACAGACAGATATGCGTTTATGTCTGTGTGGGTCTATAAAGTTCAAATGTCGAAATCATGATTTAATGTTTTGGTAAAGGTTTTAGGTGATTCGCATTAAAAGTAAAACAATGAACAGAGACAAACTCGCAGACAAACCCTAGAACATCAGTTATTCAAACACGGATTATGTGAACAAAATCTCAAGCTCCCGTGAATGATTGAATTCAAGATGTATTTCAAATAAAAATCAGACTAGTTTATTGGTTGATTTCTATGAAGGGAAATAACTCGTTAGACTCGACGACAGTCGGACACGTTCAACAGCGTTTCGCTAATTCTAACATAAAAATTAAAATGGAGGATTTAAAAGTATGGCAAAATATGCAGTTTATTGCCCTCATTAATTCTTTCTGAATGTTTTTATAAATAGTTATGATTCTTTGAATTATTACATCTATATTTTTGCTATTTAATCGTGATTTTATTCGTAAAATAAAATACCACAAAGTTTAAGCAATATTCTGTGCCGATCAGACCCCGAACTACCGCCAGTCACGATCAACGGATGTCCCCTCGAGGGGGCTCCGTGCCTTGGTCGTGAAACTCACACCCGACCTTAAGTGAAACTCTTATGTACGATCCTTCGCTAAAGATGCAAGTAAAATGATCGGCCCCCTGTACCGGTCCAGTAAGTGCCTGACTCCTCATGCTATCCTCTACCTTTAT
This sequence comes from Acanthosepion esculentum, assembly GCA_964036315.1. Taxonomy (NCBI): domain Eukaryota; kingdom Metazoa; phylum Mollusca; class Cephalopoda; order Sepiida; family Sepiidae; genus Acanthosepion; species Acanthosepion esculentum. The sequence continues at coordinate 66,772,895 of OZ038485.1, forward strand.
AAGAGACAGATGAGGCCTAAAATGGAGTACTGTTGCGATATTTAGGCGGGAGCTGCCCAATTCTCACTTTCTAGTGTTGATAGAGTTCAAAAGCGTCTCCGAGTTCTTGTTGAAGAAGAATTATTTTCCACCCTCCACCTTCTCCCTTACAGACGGGATGTGTCGAGTCTCTCATTGCCCTATGACTACTACCATGAAAAGTGCTCGGACGAACTATATTCCTTGGTTCCGCCAGGTCTAATCTTTACGGCTAGGACCCGCTATGCCACTTACATAGTAACAAACCACCCATATTCTCCATCGGCGAGAAATTCTATTCAACAGCTTCTTCCCGCGAACCACTGCCCTGTCGAACAGACTCTCAAGAGGATTTTTACCCGATCACTACAATCTTATTCATATAAACTACCTATTAACTCTACCTGGAGTGCCACCCACCCGTGCCTCGTACAAGTGAACCTTACTGTAAAAAAAAAGATAAGTAAAAATTTACTCATTTTATCGATTTAATGAAAGTAAAACATTTTAAACTGCTTTTTTCAGATTTTAATACGATTTCCTTTTTATGATCGGATCAATTAACTAAAAATCATTTATCAGGATAATGAAACAACTTACCAGGATAACCGGCGCCATTATAATCCATTATTATAGAAAGAAAATATCCAGGACTATTGAAATAAACATTAAATATCTTTCATCACAGTATAAATAAAATATTTCATATGCTGACAAAATAATAATGTGTATAAATATTCGATGCATATTTTTCGGTGTTGTCTTGTTCTATTTAGCCGTCACACATTATGTCGCTTGAACTAATTCAAATTCCACCGCTAAAAAAGAAGTCAGGATGTAGCCAATAAAATCGTGTCGACTGTACTGATAACATAACACCCAATTCTTGATAATGACTGAGACTGCGGAAAATATTTGAACAAAAGCAAAAGAAAATATGATAACTGTTCGATCAATGAATGCCGAATGTTTCCTCATAAAGAAACAGTTGATCTCACCATTAACATATTTTTGTGATGTCAACGAATACTCGTTGCCACTTTCATAATATTCGTTGTAGTAGAGACTTTGTAATCGCAGATACAACTATAGTAACGCCATTGAACAATACTGGTGTCAGAGGCCTTCGAATAACACTCGCACTAATAGTACTTGCTCGATAATACCGCTCAAAAAGTGACCACCGAATAGAAAAATAATATAGTGGCCATGAGTGGTTCGTAACACATTATTTATCATCTCTCAGTTGCGTCTCTGTCTTTGGGCAAAGTGCACTCAGGGGCGGCTCCGTCAAAGGACAGAGTGGCAACAGGAAAATTGAGAAGTGCCTAGCTCTAGGAAACAGCTGCCCGAGGCCACACCCTCTCATTGCACGAAAGATAATGGACATTGATAGGGAGGCCAGTTGCGGGGGCTGCGGGCAATTTTTGTTCCTAGCCCGAGTATACGCGCTCGGATCCCCACCTTAAAAGCTGACCTGTCACAACTCATCTTAGTGGGGAGACCTAGTGTAGTGAATAGAGTAGAGAATAGCAGTCCGTATAATAATGGAGGATAGAGAAGAAATAACAGAACAATCTAGACGTCGTGTGACTTCCTACTTCTGCGTTTTCTCTATGGTCACGTGGTCTACTTAATTCAATAAGGGGATCGCCTATGTTTGCTCACTGGCAGTCTATGTTCAAACTCAATTGTCGGCAGCGACTCTTTATTCCTATATAACACATATATATAAACAATATAAATATCAACCGAAAAGGTCTGTTTGTTTAAATGTATCATGATCAAAACTGTGGATATACTGTCCCGGAATTTTTATATTGTTTATATATGTGGCAATGGGGAAATTAGGCGTTTCCTTACAAGGAAACAATCGGCATTCACTCAGCAAACAGTTATCATTATTGCCGATTGAAATTTATAAAAATGTTTGTCTTTAAATAGTTTGTCAGAAAAATAGGCTTAAGTCCAATAACTGAATTCGTTCTTTCTGGTATTGAAGGGAGTTTTTTCCCAACCTTCTGTTTAAAGTATTGTGGAAAGTCAACATACTGATTTTATCATGATTTTCCATTCTAGTTACATGTGCTCACCATTTTAGTTGTTGTTGCTGTTGCTGTTGGACATACTTAATCAATATGATTTTAATCATTTCGCCCAAGCAAGCTGCTAAGGCGACTAAGACGCAAGGGGTTATTGAAAGTGAAAGAGTTGGAAAAACATTATTCATAAGAGAGGACAATAAAAGAACAGGGTTAAAATGGCAAAAGATGACAATTCACATTGCATTTAAATTTTTGAACATCAGAAGTCGATTGGGAAGCAGAAAGCCGAGAGAGTGTTCCGCAAGCAAGAAGTGCAAGAGAAGAAACTGCTGGCATAGAAGTTATGGTTACATCTAGCAATTTCAACTGTAAAATGATGAGACCTAACTGCCAATTCAGTACCGCGTTTATGTTCGTAAAATCGATGTATTAAAGGAGAAAGCACACCAGAACAATTACTATGAAAATAATTATAGAAGAGTCAGAGGAAAATTACGTTACGGCGGTGGGAAATTGACTGAAGCTGAGATGCCACTACAGATTCTTCCTTGGGTTTCATAAAAAAAATCTCTAGATACATAGATTGTTAATTTTAATTCTGTAGCGCCTGTCTGTGAGATCTGGGCTTGCGGCCATATCACGTTGAAACAATGGTTCTCGTACAATCACCGAAGTTAAGTAATGTCGAATTTGTTCAGTATCTATATGGGTGACCGCCTAGAAATACCAGGTGCTGTAAGTGTGGATGTTCGAGGGTGTAATGGATAATGGCTCGAAATAGTTAATCGAAAAGCCGAGTTCCAATTCCAGTTGGGTTTATTATACTCCTTTATGCGCAAATAGCATTGGGAAAGTTAGGAATCCACTTCTCGCCCCCACCCGCAGTTTTCGGTTAATTAGGTTAGTAAGACTTGTATCACTAAATCATTATTATTTCAAAAAAATTCTTACAATCTAAAACTATTTTCTGGTTTAAATAACTAACTGGTAATGGGTCGATAAACCATAAAAAACGGATCAATCAAATCTGAGATCTGATGGAGTATTCTCTTTAAGACAAACAGTGTTCATTTGCGTGAATCTAGTTTTAATAATTGCTCTGAGAAAATGGTTGTATATAGGTTATAGTTTACATATGTGTGGGGATATGTATGTGGAAATACGTTTCTGAAGTCTCATGTGCCTCATCTTGAAGTTGAATATGTTTATCATTGTAAACCTGTATTACGTTCCACCCATTTTAATATATAGTTGTTATGCAATATAAAGGTAGTCGAATACAACTTAATACACTGATTCCGATCGATCTTAATCGAATTCTGCATGGTAATTAACAATATTTTTCTTACTTTGTCAATTTGATACTTCAAGTTTTAATGTAAACATTCACCAAATATTATAAGCTATTTAGTCTGGGAGACTTTGCTTCAGCGTGAATTTTTGTGAACATGTTTGTTATGAAGAGTGACATCTGAAACCTGGTCTTCACTTAGATTTTTGTACTGGCATCAAAAACATTCTTCTAGTTATTGTTCAGCCAGCTAAAGAAATTCCTTCTCTATTTGTTACATGTCGAAGAAGATGAATGAGACGTTATCCTTGCTATGAATTTCACTGTTCAAAACTTAACGTTTACGAGATTTTAAGCATTGATTTTGGTAGGCCAATTAATATCTCGTGTACTACGGGAATCACAGTCCGATAAAGTTTACATGGATTTTGATTTGGGATCAAACCCGGTGACATTATCGTTATTGCTCAAGTGGTCCTGAGAGGAAACAAGAGCGACGTATATATTTTTTAATCTCAGGAAAAGTATGATGGGATTAGACTGTCTGTTTAGATGCAAACCATTGAGGCTAAATGTGATAGACTATGTTTATGTAGTAAAAAGATATGAAATAGGCGAATTATTTCTATCGGCACAGAAACATTTTCCATAAAAAATTCGCGCGGATTCTCTCAACATATAACAAGACGCGTACGGTTAATTTTTGTTATTCCCTTTCACTATATATCTACTAAATTATATATATATATATATATATATATATATATATATATATATATATATATATATATATATATATATATTTGAGTGATAAAAATATAGTTTTAAGGTATGCTATATTTATGGATTAAAGTGAACATTATCAGGGATAGAGCGTACAAAAGTGAGCACACACACATATGTGTACGTGTTTATATATACGTATATATATATATATATATATATATATATATATATATATATATATTAATACATGTCTCATTAAATAATATAGATAAGCGTTGTCTATATATTTTATGCAAGTTTTTTTCATATAGTCTGATAATCTTAATAACATTATCATTAAATAATGAAAGAAAATCACAATATTGATACATACTTTTTTTTATTTAATCCGATCTGAGCTTTCGGCTTACATAAGCCATTATCAAAGATGACAATTACACAATATATTTATGCAATACACGAACAAGAAATTGATGATAGTATTATTTGTTTACATGGATGATTTCCAAGCAACGATAAACACGTGCATATAAAACGCTGAAAGCGAAAATCGCACGACAGCTCATGACGTCACACATGACCACGCGAGAGTATATATATATGTGTGTGTGTGTGTGTGTGTGTGTGTGTGTGTGTGTGTGTGTGTGTGTGTGTGTGCGCGCGTCTGGGTGTGTGTGTGTGTGTGTGTGAGAAAGTACCTGTCTCCATCGTAGACACAAAAATTATTTTCCTACGTAGAGTTTAGTCTGAAACAGTAATTGGAAGGATGGAATAAAAAAGGGAGCTGAATTTTTTTTAGATTTTCTAAAATATATTTTTTTAATATCTTTAAATATATTTTTTTTTAATATTTAAAAAATATTTTTAAAATAAATTTTTTTGATATTTTTTAACCTGTATTTTTTAATTTTATTTCGCATATTCTAACACGTGTGGTTTTGTAATTTGTTTGGAGTAATTTATTTTGTTTATTTTATTGTTGTTTTGTTTGTTTATATATTCATTTATTTTTCTATTTTAAGTTACGTAGTAAAAATTTGTTTTCATGTCTGCATTTTGAGATTAGCTCGGATCTTTTATTTAATAATTTATTTTGATCTGGGATGGTAATGATAGCTATTTTTCCTCCAAGCAAAGTTTGCAAGTTTTTGATAGGTTGTTGTAGGCTGATGATTTTTTCCTTATTTTCCAAGATATTTTTGGTGTGGTGTGTGTTTTGTTTTTTATTTCCCAGATATACTTAGAAAGCATTGTGCTGTTCGCATATTTACTATTTGTGAAAGACATTTTGTGTACATAATTTCTTTGTTTCCATGGTCCTTCGGTTACACCTATGTATACTTTTTCTTCATTATCTGCTGATTTTATCGTGGCTTGGTAGATTACGTTGTTTTGTAAACAATTACCGTTTAAGGGACATTCGTTTTTTATTCTGCAGTTGCACGTGGGTTTAATTTGTTCGTGTTGTTTGTTAATAATTTTCCTGTTGTGCTTTTTTATTATTTGTGCCATGTTCTCGGTGCAACTGTAGCTGATTTTTACTGTGTTTTTGTTGAATATTTTGTGTAGGGTGCTTGATTCCGGGAAGTGTTTGTGTAAAAGTTTGAAGAATATTTTTCCTATGTTTGTTTTTACGTTTTTGCTGTACGGTGGGTTGAACCATATGATATTTCTTTTCCTGTTGGTCTTTTTTGTGTTCTGTGGTGAGTGTGTGAGTGTTGTTGGGAATCCGCTATCTTTTAGGGCTGTTTCGTAGTCTTTCTTAGCTTTGTTAAATATAGATTAATCGGAAGAATTGTCGGAAAGCCTGCGGTTAATCGATTTTGGTATCTGTTTGATTATAGAAGGCGGGTGGTTGGAGTATATGTGTATGTACTGTGGTTTATCATTCGGTTTTCTGTATGGTTTGTGTGTGCCTTTTCTTAGGTTGAAGGTAACATGTAGAAAATCTACTTCGTTTAGGTTAGTTTTTATATCTATCTCGAATCCGTTATTTTTTTAAATTTTGATTATTGCTTTTCTAGTTTTATCTGTGTTTTGTTTGTTGCAGTTTCTTAAGATTATGAGACCGTCATTCCTGTAGAGCCCTGTGTCATTTCTATCTATTATTTTGCTTAGTTCGTGTAGGAAGCAAATACCTACGATTTCGCATGTCTTTGCTCCGTCAAAGCTTCCCACTGTAGTGTCAAATATCCCATCTTTCTTTATCCATGCTTCTTCATTGTGAAATAATAATGATTTACGGGAGTGCTTAATGATGTCGATTTCGTTTGGTTTTATTATTATTTGTTCCTGAGCTAAGTTGATGGCCTTATCTAACGTACGTTCTGTTATGGATGGGTAAAATTCTTTTATGTCTAATTGTAGGAAGTGGCAATTTTGTTAGTTATTTATGCTGTTGAACCAGTCAATGGTTGCTTTTGTGTTTTTCCACTGGTTTACTCCTAACGTCTTCCTAAGTTTAGAATTAATTCTTTCTAGTATTGTTTTACTTATTTTACCTAGTTCGCTTTTGGCTGGGTTTATGAGTCTGCATGCAGGGTTGGTTTTGAAATTTTCTTTGTGGTCTTTTAGTGTGATAAAGGCTTGCGTCTTGCTCTTGCAACTTATTCAGTCATCTAGGTCTAATTTTTAAGCGATTGCTTTAGCTTCTTTATTTATATCGTGTTCTTTTGTTTTGAGTGCCTTTTTGTATGTTTTGATTATGTTGTTCTTTAGTAATTTATTGTGCGTAGGAGGGCTTAGTTTGTATAAATTTCTTGTTTTATCGGCTGCAATAAATACACTTGTTGAACTGTTTATTTTAGCTATATCTTCTTTTAGCTTTTTTTGGAATGCATCTGGTTTTTTATGGAATTTTATGTTTCTAACTAGGTCAGTTAGTCATCTAATTCTTTTTGTTGAAAATTTTTTTATTTGAATTTTTTATTTTTAAAATATATATTTAAAAAAAATATTTTTTAAATAATATTTTTTAATATATTTTTTTAACAATTTCCGGTAATGAAACGTTTTGTGCTTGAATTTGCTAAATCTAAGTTAAAGAGCGGGAAATTTACCGAATATGTAATAAAATGGGAGGTTGGAAAAAGAATGTCAGGAGTGGATTTTTCTCAAAAGATAAAAAAAAGAACAGTAAAGATTAATCGTCTATGCACGACCATTTAGAACTCAAAATATGTTGTTCTGGTAATTCTTTAAGACGATGCCATCTTTGCCCTCCTACTTTTACGAGAATTTTTGTAATCTGTTCAGTGAAGGTGTTCTTATTATTCTGCCCACACCACTGACCATCCCCTTGAATATTTATTTGCGTTTCATTCTCTTTTCCTTTTTCTTTCCGATAACCTAACCCCCATCTCAGATGTAAAGTTGGTGTCGATTTGTTTGTAGGGTGCCGAACAAGGCATAAATTAGCTACATCATCATGGTATCTCGAAAAAGGGAAACCTCAAAAAGTACCAAGGAAAAAGATAAAACAAAAACGTGGAAGTGCAAGAGATAGAAATCAGGAACTCGTAGGTGGAAAAAAACATGTTGTAGGAGACTCTAGAAAACAAAAGAAAGACTTACAAGAATGAACAAACGATGAATGAACAATAGGAAAATGAAAAAGAAAGAAGAAATAGGTATGTATATATAATGAGGAAGAAAGGAAGAGGTATATGCCAGTGTGAGGAATGATTGTAGAAATGCGAAACGAATGAATTATGTCATTCAAGTAAAAAAGGGAAACACTTAAAAAAAAGAAATATAATTTGCAAGTGAAAGGCAAGAAGACGACAAATGAGAAATAGATAGCAAAAATGGCGACTTGAAAGAGACACATAAGTAGAAGAGAAAACATTGCTCCAATTATAAAATAACCTTAGCTAAAAACGAGTCTGCAATGCTCGACTGCGGCACGCCATCAGCATCAAAAACAATAAATATTGTCAGAAAGTAGACAGTGAGGCCCCAAACAAGATACATCTTCTGGCATCTTTCGCCTTCCATCTTTATTTTTTAAAACGCAGGGTTTGTTTATTTTTAGTTTTAGTTTTTTTTATCTGTTTTATACTTTTTCGTCTATTTATTCCGCATCGTGTTTAAAGAGGAAAAAATTGGTGGAAAATAATTCTACACTTCAAAAGACCAGATTGCAATAGGGTCTCGAATGTCATGCGCAAACGGGTCTCTCGATTTGGACCCTTTTTTTATATTCTCGTCTTTTCTCGACGTTTCGCTGCATTCTCGCGTTTTCCCGTGTTATCTGCTAAGTTCGGCCGATCACCTCACTGTTTGCTTTCCTGCTATCTTTAACACGTTTTAGTGATTTGTTTTTTCAGGCCAAGACATGTGCGCATATATTGTTTATCTACGCCAGGCTACCGGTAAGTGCATATCTAAATAGCCATTGACGATACTTGGGTATTTTGAACACCCCACACTTACGTGTAGAGCAACTATTCTCAGAATGTAAACGTCGATATTGGTCTCATGCTAATCTTTGCAAGCAAATTGTGTAGGAGAGAAAAAAGAAGAGATTAGAAGCGAATATATATTTTTATCAAAGAATAATAAAGGAAAAACTGATATCCTATGTCGTAAAAATAATACTAAAGATTACGTCCATATCACATTGAAACACTGCTTCTCGTCCGATTACCGAAGTTAAGCAACGTCGAGCCTGGTCAGTACCTAGATATCTTGGAATTGATTGATTGATTGGTTTTCGACGGCTTTTCAACACTTTGCAGGTTATTTAAAGCCTGAAAATATTTTTAGAATATAAGAATTTTAATTTTCATATAATAATGATGTACACAAGTCCATAGCTGGTGGTGAAGAAGTGCACTCATAACTTTCTCAAGGGTATTTACGCGTAGGTGAATATAACTAGGATTTGGAACTCGACTCTCCGATTAACAACCATTATCCATTGCACCATCCTCACATCTAATCTCATAGCGCCTGGTACTCCAAAGCGGTCGCCCATCTAGGTACTGATCCAGTTCGGCGTTGCTGAACTTCGGGAACCGGTATTTCAATGTGATATGGCCATAAGCTGTAACCGCTTCGAAATACCAAGCTTGTAATATGCGACTGCTGTGAATAGATAACGGCTCGAAATGAAAAACAGGACAGCTGAATTCGAATTCTAGTCGAATTCGTTACATTCACTTAGGCGTAAATATTCTTGGGAAAGGTATGAATCTATCTCTCCTCACCAGCTATGGGTTAAATAGCTGGACCGACTGGATCCTCTACCCTTGGTTGGTAACTAGTCTACTACAGAAAATAACGATTCTACTGCGGGAATTCTTATGCCAGGTTAGTCATGAATAGAAAAGACACTTAAGAAAGAAATAGCACTACCAACAGAAAATATGTACACGTGAAGATTAGTTTCTTGGTTTGTTTTGTTTTACGGTATATCAACCTCAATGGGTTATTTAATGCCGTCAACATTTTCATTACTGGTAATATTTTGTTTAGTCAAAAATCTATTTCTGGTAATTATTTGTTTTTCAAAAATGTGTTGCTGTAATAATTTTTTCAAAAAACTATCGCTGGTAATACTTTTTTCAAAAATGTTTTGCTGGTAATTCGTAATTCGCATAAAATACTAGTAAGATGCATGGGACTGCATTTGCACAAACAGCTCGCGCGCGAATATCGTTTTATACATATTCGGTTGCATGACAAAATACGGTAGGATGAAGGGGCCATTGGTGGCACCGTCATAATCATTCAGCTGATCAATGGGAAATAAAATTAACAAAAACACAAGTGTTGTCATAATTAGAAACCAAAATGTTAAGAGATTGAGAGCTCAGTAATCAAGCAAAATTTGCTTGTAGACGAAACGCGTGGGTATGGCTGCGCAGAGGACATTGGAAGAGAGAAATTCAATAGTTAATTATAACAATCCAAAATATTTAGAACAAATTATACCAGCACGAAAGATTATTGAACGCAACAGTCAACGGTTTATTTAAAAAAGAATAAAATTAATATTATAAATCGCTGCAACTAGCTCTTGCAGAGGATTACTGTTATGGTCCAAGTTCCTTGTACCACGGTGATGGTCCAAGGTAGAACCAATGACGAATAACTCGAACACAGGTATGGAATAACACAGATATATTACAAACAGAAATATGTACAAAGAAGTAGAAGTATTAGTAATGACAATCAGATTTGGTTAGAGTGAACTATATTGTCTCAACAAGTATCACTGTTCCAAGGTCTTACAGTAATCGTAGACTCTGTCTCTGACTGACTCTGAACTCTGCTCCCTCTTGAGGCGCAGTATTTTTTATGTCCGGAATAATCCATTATTATTATGGGTAAGTTCCTATAACAATTACAAAGACAGATGGGATAATTACAAATCAGATGGGATAATTAGAAATTGTGAAAACGACTTGGTTGTGGCAATGCAACTATAAAGTATGACCGAAAACTCTGGTCACACAAATTGAAATCTTTTTTAAAAAATCCCCAAGTGCATTTTAACAACAAACATTACTAAATATATTAGTGTCCTTAAGAAAAATAAAAATTTGTCTTTTATTTACTCATAGTAATAGAATTATTTTGTTTTGGGAAAAAAAGATTTAATGGATGAATGAAACATCTGGAATAATTATTTATAAATGTGTGTGATCCTAATGTAGTCACAGATTATAAAATACGAGCCTAGATACACGGACCTGCACACACACTCTCTCTCTCTCTCACACACACACACACACACACACACACACACACACACACACACACACACACACATGTTGATTGCCCCAGCTTCACAGATGGCTGCCGTCTTGCCCATCAACACCTACATTCAATCTAGATCATTGTTTCCTCTCAAATGACTTCGAAGGTGACTTTTCAAACCAGCAGCTGATTTGCAAGGACTATAGCATAGATGACAGATGTAGTCCAGAGTCTTCACACGGTTAAGCGGATGTTGCTGTGGTAGGTCATCTTTGTGCACCACCATATTCCTCTTCAATCCAGATATAGATTCACATACATACATACATACATACATATATACATACATACATACTTATATATATATCAGATCATTGCAAAAGTTCGTGCCTGATTTTCATTGTTAATATAAAATGACTGCAACTTGGCACTGGCTTTTGTTTTGGGGGCTGATTTCTAGTGTGTTCGTGCAGTTGCGAATCAGACTTCGTTGTATGTTGGTGTTTTGTTCACAAATGAATGCCCTATGAATGAAGGATAAAAAGTAGCAATTTCAACATATTATTTTCTATAAATTTCAGTGAGGATTACGCTTCGGAACTGAGGTAACAAAAAAAAATTCAGAATGTTTATTTGGATCGTAGCCCAGTTCTTCGGACATTGAAAAAATGGTTTGGTAGATTCCGTTAGGGTGATTTTAATTTAAATAATCAAACACGCCCAGAGCGATCTTCCGATGTAGGTGAAGACGCTCTGCTTGACATCCTGGAGAATAAACGAAAGATTTCGACGGAAAAGATTGTTAAGAATTTTAAAATCGATATCTCAACTGCCTTTTGCCATGAATCCAGAAAAACCATTACGACAACGCAAGACGACATGTTGCAAAAAAGATTTCAAATGTGGGACCATTCAGCACCCACCGTATTCTGCTGAATTGACTCCTTATGATTTTCTTTTGTTCCGGTCTCAAAAGAACAATTTAAATGACAAAAAATTGACTCCGTACAGTCAGTCGAAAACTACTTCACAACGTTTTTCCAATAAAAAATACGATGTGTCTACGAAAGTTTGAAGAACGATTGGAGACAGTTGTTAAAAACAATGAAGACAATGTCCTTGACTAACAAATGCTTTTTTTTGAGTATATAAAATTTTGTCTTTTCTCATCGAGCAAAAACTTTTTCAAAGATATATATATATATATATATATATATATATATATATATATATATATATATATATATATATATATATATATATAGGATTGGTGTATACGAAATAAATTCCAATAACCAAATAATACTATTCTTAAAAGAGTGCTCAATACACAGTAAATTATACACACACACACATACATACATATATATATATATATATATATATATATATATAATACCTGGCCACTCATATTCCAGGATACCCGTCTAAGGATGGCTAGCAAATCCTTATTGCAGACTCACACTCAGGCACATTTGTGCTTGTTCAATACCCACAGAGCCAACCTGTGGTTTATACTGCAACTATGATGAGCTGACCTTAGTTAAAGTTTCTGGGAGATAGCGTGTTATCTAGAATGGTCAACAATTTGAACAACACCAGCACACTCAAACCCTCGGTCACGATGACTTGTGACTTCGTGCTAGCACAGTTATCGACGGCCGCAAGTGTTCTGTCTACCTAATTTCACTCACAAGGCTTGGGTCAACGCGTAGTAAGGTTTTCAGGCACTTCCAAAGGTTTTTTTCTTTATTTCTCTTCATGTTTGACTGTATGAAATGTATATTTTTGTTGTTTTGAATATCAGTAGGAGCGTGCGTTTATTCCGAGCTTCGCATGTTGAGCGCGGCTGTTGTGTGTATGTTTATTGTTTAGATTTTGCTATATTTATAGCTGACTAGTGCATAATATTGGAGATAAAGCTTTTATAGATATAGTCAATTTAGTTATAGAAACCAACGCAGCAGTCTTAAGTGACCTTTACATCGTGGGATTAAGGAATGGGGAAGAATGGAAACTTTGAAACTAAAACCATTAAACTTAAACAAAATCTTGAAACTAAAACCATTAAAACTAAACAAAATCTTGAAACTAAAACCATTAAAACTAAACAAAATCTTGAAACTAAAACCATTAAAACTAAACACAATCTTGAAACTAAAACCATTAAAACTAAACAAAATCTTGAAACTAAAACCATTGAAACTTAACAAAATCCTGAAACTAAAATCACTAAAACTAAACACAATCTTGAAACTAAAACCATTAAAACTAAACAAAATCTTGAAACTAAAACCATTAAAACTAAACAAAATCCTGAAACTAAAATCATTAAAACTAAACACAATCTTGAAACTAAAACCATTAAAATAAACAAAATCATGAAACTAAAACCATTAAAACTAAAAAAAATGTTGGGACTAAAACCATTAAAACTAAACGATAACTGAAACTCAAAGCATTGAACCAAAACCAAAAACTGGCAAGGGCCAGTTTCCTCCGCTAAACTATTCTTGACACACGACTTAGTTGAAAGGTAACGTAATGTCCATAGAAAGTAATGGTTGAATTCTGATGCCGTGAATTTATATGAATACAAAATGATGTTAAAAGTACTGGAAACTTTGACATTAACTTATAAACAATATTTATAAGCTGTAATACTTTATAACCATCCGTTTACTTGATTCCTAGTTGAAATTCCAAACGAGTTTCTTGCGTTCACTTCGCACTATACCCTTGGGAAAGGCATGAATTTATCACATTTTCTCAGTCCTCAGAGCCAACTACACTTTTCTTCTTTGGCTAGCAGCCAGTATAGGAGAACTACTCTGAATTTAAAACCGAGGAAAACATAATGGGGAAACTACACCGATATTTCCCCCCAAAAAATTCATTGATAATAAAGAAATGGAATCTGTGGAGTGCTACGATCCTTGAGTGTCTGCAATGATATGGCATTAAAAATATGCTTCGATATAGGCAAATTAGTAAATTTTTCATTTTCCATCTTTTAATATAAATGACCTTTGACAGCAGTGACTTTGAAACACACATTTTCACATAACGTTTAAAGTGTGAACGTATGTGTTTTAACACTGATTTCTTTTTCCTGTTTTAAATAATTAATGTAAGATAAAATTCATCAATAAAATCTCAGTCTGACAATTATTATCTGATTTTGATTTGACGTTTTCATTGTATAATGCTTTATAAACAAGGGTTAGCTGAAAAGTTCATAGGCTGACCAAGATATAACTGTAAGTAGACACACCAATTGGTAAACTTAAAGACATGCAAGTGCACCAGAATACAACAGCCGATGTGGAAAGATTATATTGAATTAATTGCTAAGTCTGCAACGAAAAAAGTTGGTTCACTGTGTCGTGCAAGACAATTTCTCACTCCATAATCTATCTTACATATTTATAAGTCTACTGTACGTCCTTGGTTATAATATTGCTGCCACATCTGCTCTCGTGCTCCTGCTATATATTTAGAAATTCTTGGTAAAATCCAAAGAATAAGCTGCAATGCTATTGCAATATTACTGACATTTCAACTTCAGTCCTTTCCCCACCGCCATAACGTAGCTTCCCTGTGCCTTCTCTATAAATACTTTGATGGTAATTGTTCTGGTGAACTTTTCGATATGGTACATCGACTTTACGAATTTCAGCGCAGGTCTCATCATTTTACAGTTGCAGTGGCTATAGATGTAACCGTAAGTTCTATGCTAACAGTTTCTTCTATCGCACTTGTAGAACTCTCTCCCGGCTTCTTACTTCCCAGTCAAGTTTGATTTAAATTGTCTCCACAATACGTAAGGTTTACATTAAACCTTACGTATTGTTGAAGGGATTTAATAATGAAAAATCTTTCCTGACGTTTTTATTTTACTTTTAATTTCAAGCTGATAGATTAAATTAAATATTTCTAATAAGCAAAATACTATGCTGTATTTCAAAACTAATTTAAATTGATTGGAAGGAGTTTTCGTTTCAAAATTTCTAAAATATTTGAATTTCGCACCATTTTTAACAAACTGTTATAAAAATATCTCTTTATTAAAATATACTTTTCTGAAACTTTATTTGAGAAATATTAGCTGATTTAAAGTATAATAAATCTGATTTGAAACAACTATTATTAATTTTATTTTAAAATATCGCAGAAATGCATTTTGTTAACACGGTGATAGCTGTTTATTTACGTTGACAGCTTTTTAACTCCGTGACAGCTCGATGACAGATAGATTTTTATCTGATGTCGTTCTACGACTGTTTTACCCATATAAAATTATTGAAGAATATAACGCGAGCGCCTTTTAAGTACTCATTAATCTTAAAAATTTAAGAAAATATACTCCGTAATCTAATGTTTTATTGAATTTTAGAGAATTTTGTCTTTAAATTTAGTATAGTTATCGCTCTTATTTTCTGATAATGTCGTGTATGGTTGACCACATCTACAAAAATTGTCACGTTTATATACATACAAATAAAATGAAAATTCTTTCTTTTAAAAAACTATTTTGGAAAAGATTTTTGTCTAATTTTTGTATTAGTCTATGGCCTTATTGATGTACTTTCGCACTTTTCTCTTTGTCAATGTTATCTTTTTCTTTCTCCTGTTTGTATCGGTTTGTTTTCCTTTTTGTCTTAAATTCGTACGCATATTTCTTCTTCTTTGTTCTATTGGCGAACAACAATCTGCACTGTTCTGACCTGACCTGACCTAAACGACACGAGCAATCTCCTGGGTCAACATTGTATTTGGGATCTCATCACATTGTTTCTCTTGGCAGTCTTTATCATACTTCCTGTTGGAAGAGCTGCGAATGGTCAACAATCGACCGGACATCACTTGTCTCCTTATCGGAGGTGTATAAACGTCATGTCCCTTTCAAAGAAACAGAAGAAACCAATTCACTCTACACGGCGGCAATCTGGCGCCAGGATTGTGTTGATGGCCGAATTTTCGATAATCAAGAAGCACTGGACAAAGCAACGGCTAACATCTCGGGGTCCGTTTGGTCCGCAAAGAATATCCCCAAAATACTTGCAGAAACTCCTAAACGTTGTCATAAAAAATAAAAATAATATTCCATTTGTGTCTTAAGATTTTTGTTGTTGATTTAACTATTGTTTGAATTAAAGGGATCGCGTTTTTTCCTAAGCACCCAGAAAAATAGTATGACCTCGATTTGAGGACTATCGGGTTTAAAGAACCACTTGTAGATCACATGAGACATGTTTTGTTTATTATTTTTAGGCTATTTATTTTTTTCCGGCTGAATTGGGGAAAATCAGCTAGATCAAGGCTAAAATATAACTACCTCCAAAAAAGCAATACCTCAGTTTAAAAATTGGAAAATATATCTTCAAGCTGTAATTTTAGTTTTAATTCCAAGTCAAAAGATTAAATTTAATATTCCCAATAAGCAAAAAACTTCTGAGTGTATCAAACCGAATTTTAATTGATCAGGATCTTTCTTTTATTCTTGTTAGTAAAATCTATAAATTCGTTCATATTAACAGATCTGTCAACACATAATAGTTTTCTTTGTTTAAAAACTCTTTCAAAAATAAAATATATTTTTCTGAAATTTTATTTGAGGAAAATTAGCTGACTTTAAGTTTTATTAATCTGAACTGAAACAAATATTACTTACTTTTAGATTAAAATATCACAAAAAGGAATTTTGAACACGGAGAGGGCGTTTTTCTAACGAGTTAAGTGATTTATTTTGATATTTGGGAAATTTAAGTAAGGAGGACATAACCGAAAGAGATTACTTGACGAATACATGAACGCCTTTTCTACATAATTTGTTTAACTACTCAGTAATCCTAAAAATTTCAGAAATTATTCTATGCAATATAATATTATATTGAATTTTAGGTACTTTGGTTTACTTACGAAGAGGCGTGTTGAAAAAATATTAGAAAATTACCAATAAATTTCAAATCTTTTATTTTCTGATAATGTGTATGGATGTCCGTATTTACAACAGTCGAGACGTTTATCCAAACACAAACAAAATTCCTAATTATTTTTAAAATACTAGTTATCTAGAGTTATTTTGAATTCTAGTGAGCTTTTCCATTTATGATTAGTAAATACAATTTTAATATAATAACAATATCACTTGGACACTACAAATGTATACAGAGTTTAAAAAGTTGATAATTTATTCTAATTAAAATTTTAAAAATTAAAACCAGTTTTGTAAAAATTCATTATTCGTCGAATTTATTCATCGAATTTATTTTTTCTTAAGGCAACAGTTTCCATAATATATTTTATTCGGAAAATCAATCAAAAGACGTACTA
The DNA here is from genome assembly GCA_964036315.1 of Acanthosepion esculentum. Classification (NCBI taxonomy): domain Eukaryota; kingdom Metazoa; phylum Mollusca; class Cephalopoda; order Sepiida; family Sepiidae; genus Acanthosepion; species Acanthosepion esculentum. Next base: position 66,790,016 of record OZ038485.1, read on the forward strand.
TTTAAAAATGACTTAGTATTGTTCCATTTTTTTATTTTACAATTCAGAGTAGATTTTCTGTAACTGATGGAAAAAAAATTGCTGATATAAATTCCCCGAGGAACTGTCTTTGTAAACGTTAAGCGATACAAAAAAAAAATAATTATTTCAAATTTTATAAAATTTAAATGAATTGCGTGTGTGTGTGTGCGTGTATGTGTGTTTGCGCGCGTGCGTGCGTGTGTGTGTGTGTGTGTGTGTGTATGTGTGTGCGCGCGTGTGTGTGTGTGTGTAGGGGTGGAGTAAATGGATGTAAAAATACGTTTTACAAAGATTTTCTACAAAAGAAATGTGTTAAAAATAATTTAATTCATTATTTTAAGTCATGAAAGCTTAATTAAATTCCGAAATTTATCTGATATTTTGCAAGAATTTCCAAATCAATGTTTTTCACCGTAAAACCACGCTCAAATTTCCCGTACACATTTAAGGTCCCGCATTGATACCCACCAAAAAGAAAATTTTTAAGCGAAATTTCCAATGTTCTAAAAGGAATAAAAAAATTTACGAAAAAAAAAAGATTTTTCTTCTTAATAATAACACAAATCTAGGTATGTCCAATATTTCGCTAAAAAGTGGTATACCTTGACGACAAAAGGTCCCCAAATTGATAAAACAATTTTTAACGTTTAAATATTTATGTTGTTATTAAAGAGGAAAGACCAAAGTATTTTCTGAATATTTTTTCAGATTTTTTAATCCTTCCTATAAATGTTAAAAATTTTATTAAAAATCTTGTTTTTTTTCGAGTCAAAAAATTTCGTAAAATCGAACTTATCGACATTTCTGTCGGAAAGATCATAGTTTGTTAGTTAAAAAATCATGAAAAATAAATTACACCTTTTTCTTTTGTTATCTTAGGAAATTTAGAATGATTAAAGTATACTTAATGTAATTTGAAAGAAACATTACTTACATTTTTAGCAGAAAATTTTTTAAGAGAGATATTTCCCACCAGGGTAGTCTATTTTCACAGGCGTTGATTGATGTACGTCAATATATTCACAACTTACGGTACTGAAATTTATTGTACGGTACCGCCAAAGTGATATAATTCGTTCTAATTTTAAGTGAATCTGGTTAGTAGATTTTTTTTAAAAAATTCACTTTCAAATTTTTTTTTTTTTTTTTTTACATTACGTTTGAGGAAGAATTCTGCACTGAAAATAACATTTAAATTATGAAAGAAAATCAAATTTTACAAGTAAAAATAAAACAGTAAAAAAAATACATTTTTTTAAATTGAGGTTTATTATTTCAGTCATGAAATATTTTTCTGAGAATATAAAAATTACATGAAACACCATTAATTGAAACGGGTTAACTTAATGAAATGAGATTTTATTTCTTTTTTATTAAGGCAGATTTTTTTCTATTTATTAATAATTATATGGCAGTAATATGAGTTTTATTTTATTTATTAATAAAATTAACATGCTAATAGCAGCTATGTGGGTTTTGTTTTGACTCGACAAGTATTTTTTAGTTTGAGTAGTAGCGAGCTAACTCCAGAAAATTTAAACTCCAAAAATCGTTTTAATTGATAATTTGTCGTGTGGATAATAATTCCAAAGTAATGTACAATGAATTTATGCATTCGATTTCAAACTTGAAAATTTGGGTGGACTTCCAAGGGCGTTTTTTTTTTTTTGTAATTGTAAATAGTCGATATTTTCTTTTATCCCACTATTCGATTATATTTGAATAGAAAAAGAAAAAAATTGAAAATAATACGACGATATTCAGAAAACTTGACAAGCGTTGTTTTCTTGTTACAAAGCCATTTCTGAAGTAAAAAAAAAACTTGCTTCTATCAAAGGAAACTACTCATGTGACATTATTTCAACAATGTGCATCCGTACTTTCGTTGTAGACGATTTTAAATACAATTTTGGAATATTAAAAATTATTTTTAAAATAATTATGGTTGTCAGATTTTAATAAGCTTTCAAATTTATGATCTTTAAAAAGTAGAGAACATAATATATCATTTCCATAAGGTTGCAGAAAGAACTTAATGTATAAATATATAACAACCTTTTGTCATATTGTGTATTTAAAATTGAAAAAAAAAAAGAAAATTAATGTAAAAATTTATTGTTCATCAAAAAAATTTTTTTCTTTCAGATAATAATTACCTTCGTATATATTATTCAGAAAAGCCATTAAAAACTTTCTTAATTAAATATTGTCTTAGTTTTATTGGGTTTTGTATTTTTACAATTGAGGTAAAAGTTTGGACAATTTCGGACATTTTTTTAACAAAAAAATCGATGTTTTAGATTTTTCAGAGTTTTGTGCATTTAATTAAAAAAAAAAATTGAGGTTGCAAATAAATTTTTTTTTGTGTTTTCATAAAATTAAGTTCGAGGGGGGTAACAGATATAAAAAAAAAATATTTATACCATGACTTTCAAAGAGACAAACATTTCTAAATTAAGTTCATTCATTTCTGAATAAGTTCTGAAGTTTTCATTAAAATCCAACAAGTAGTTAATTTTTACAAGAATTTCGAAATTAATGTGTCTTTCAACTGACAAAAAAACAACTAAAAAAAAACGCTAAAAAGGTCAAAATTGGACATACCTACACAAATCTGTCTATATTTTTGAGATGTGGTATTGCAATTATTTACATAATTTACATAGTTCCGACAGTTGTCCTCATGCTTGTTGCCATAGTCACAACGTATCGTTCGTGAATAAAGGGTTCAGTTCGACATTCCAGTCACCCGGAGAAGGCTGGAGCGTGCGTACAACGGCCGAAACGTCGTGAACATGGCAACAAAGATGGAGCCAACAGTTCGAACAATGTAAATAGTGTAAATAATAACAAATATTTTAACGATGAAATTTTGTTTTTATGTTTTGGGCATTTTTTCATGTTGTATCGCCTTTTTTAGTGAATATTTGGAGGTAAACATTACAATAGTTCATTTGGCAATCCTGTGCAGTCAGAGATTTGTCGGATTGTTTCTAACATTTACCAAATCTTTCATGGTTTTCGGAAAGTCAAAAGATTAATTTGACGCAGTTTGTTTCATATTTGCTACTCTTTGGATTTAAGATTTATTTTTACGCAGTTTGTCTCATATTTGCTACTTTTTGGATTTAGAATTAATTTGACGCAGTTTGTTTGCTACTCTTCGAATTTAAGATTAATTTGACGCAGTTTGTTTCATGTTTGCTTCTCTTCGAATTTAAGATTAATTTGACGCAGTTTGTTTCATGTTTGCTTCTCTCCGGATTTAAGATTAATTTGACGCAGTTTGTTTCATGTTTGCTTCTCTCCGGATTTAAGATTAATTTGACGCAGTTTGTTTCATGTTTGCTGCTCTCCGGATTTAAGATTAATTTGACGCAGTTTGTTTCATGTTTGCTTCTCTCCGGATTTAAGATTAATTTGACGCAGTTTGTTTCATGTTTGCTTCTCTCCGGATTTAAGATTAATTTTACGCAGTTTGTTTCATGTTTGCTTCTCTCCGGATTTAAGATTAATTTTACGCAGTTTGTTTCATGTTTGCTTCTCTCCGGATTTAAGATTAATTTTACGCAGTTTGTTTCATGTTTGCTTCTCTCCGGATTTAAGATTAATTTTACGCAGTTTGTTTCATGTTTGCTTCTCTCCGGATTTAAGATTAATTTTACGCAGTTTGTTTCATGTTTGCTTCTCTCCGGATTTAAGATTAATTTGACGCAGTTTGTTTCATGTTTGCTTCTCTCCGGATTTAAGATTAATTTGACGCAGTTTGTTTCATGTTTGCTTCTCTCCGGATTTAAGATTAATTTTACGCAGTTTGTTTCATGTTTGCTTCTCTCCGGATTTAAGATTAATTTTACGCAGTTTGTTTCATGTTTGCTTCTCTCCAGATTTAAGATTAATTTGACGCAGTTTGTTTCATGTTTGCTTCTCTCCGGATTTAAGATTAATTTTACGCAGTTTGTTTCATGTTTGCTTCTCTCCGGATTTAAGATTAATTTTACGCAGTTTGTTTCATGTTTGCTTCTCTCCGGATTTAAGATTAATTTGACGCAGTTTGTTTCATGTTTGCTTCTCTCCGGATTTAAGATTAATTTGACGCAGTTTGTTTCATGTTTGCTGCTCTCCGGATTTAAGATTAATTTGACGCAGTTTGTTTCATGTTTGCTTCTCTCCGGATTTAAGATTAATTTGACGCAGTTTGTTTCATGTTTGCTTCTCTCCGGATTTAAGATTAATTTGACGCAGTTTGTTTCATGTTTGCTGCTCTCCGGATTTAAGATTAATTTGACGCAGTTTGTTTCATGTTTGCTTCTCTCCGGATTTAAGATTAATTTGACGCAGTTTGTTTCATGTTTGCTTCTCTCCGGATTTAAGATTAATTTGACGCAGTTTGTTTCATGTTTGCTTCTCTCCGGATTTAAGATTAATTTTACGCAGTTTGTTTCATGTTTGCTTCTCTCCGGATTTAAGATTAATTTGACGCAGTTTGTTTCATGTTTGCTTCTCTCCGGATTTAAGATTAATTTGACGCAGTTTGTTTCATGTTTGCTTCTCTCCGGATTTAAGATTAATTTGACGCAGTTTGTTTCATGTTTGCTGCTCTCCGGATTTAGATTTATTTGACGCAGTTTGTTTCATGTTTGCTTCTCTCCGGATTTAAGATTTATTTGACGCAGTTTGTTTCATGTTTGCTTCTCTCCGGATTTAAGATTAATTTTACGCAGTTTGTTTCATGTTTGCTTCTCTCCGGATTTAAGATTAATTTTACGCAGTTTGTTTCATGTTTGCTTCTCTCCGGATTTAAGATTAATTTGACGCAGTTTGTTTCATGTTTGCTTCTCACCGGATTTAAGATTAATTTGACGTAGTTTGTTTCATGTTTGCTTCTCTCCGGATTTAAGATTTATTTGACGCAGTTTGTTTCATGTTTGCTTCTCTCCGGATTTAAGATTAATTTGACGCAGTTTGTTTCATGTTTGCTGCTCTCCGGATTTAAGAAACTAAAGTACGTTGGATAACTCTGATTTCATTAAATTTGGAACGAAAAAAATTGTATCAACTCAGACAGGTATCGAAAAACTCAATTTGGGTTTTGAAAGCCAGTGCTGACAACGCTGTTATTATAGAATCCATTAAAAACTGTTAGGCTTATTTACATTTAAAGCTTTGGAAATTTTCTAAAAGTCGGTTATTGTTTCATAGTAAATTACAGTGCAGATTACATGTAAAACGCCAATTCCAAAATATCAATGTGAGCAAAGAAAGACTGTTTCATTTGTTATGCATCTTTATGCAACATGGATCATTTCCACACTGACCGATTTGGATTTAACAAAATTATATCCAGTAAATGTAGTGATTAATGCAATTTGCTTCTCCTTTAAAAAATGAGGCATTTATCGGATTTAAGGAACATAATCGCCTCTAATCGGTTCTTTAAATCGAGGTTATACTGTATATGCTTACAAAAGATATACACCCAATAACTCTTTTTTCGGTTTCTGAAGAGGCAACTCAGTTAAAACAAGGAAAGACAACCCCGATTCAAAAGTCGATTCATTTACAAATAAAATCGCTAAAAAAAAAGAGAAAAGAATCCGTGACTTCTCTTCGACATAATATTAAGAAATGTTTAGAAAATTTATCAGCAAGTATAAATCTTGTGTATTCTTTTTCTGTTGCGTGTTGAGGGCTTTATGTTAAATTATTCGAAGTTCACCCAAAAATTGTACTTTACTTTAATAGACTTGAAGCTGGTCTTTTAAATTTTCACTCGAGAAGATTTTATCTTATAAGTTTCGGTTGTAATTAATTTAAATGTTTCTTTTTACTTGTAATTTTTTTTCTAATCTCTAGAATTTTTGTATATCTCTGGACATATGTAACCATATGTGTATTCATAGGCTGTGTGTGAGTATGTGCGCGCGCATGTACGTGTGTGTGGTCTTTCTAACAATTCTAGACCGAAAGATTCTTAGGTAAATATTTAGAAGATTGGTTAAAAGTGTGCAGGCCTCCAACTCGCTCGGTTTCATGTGTACCTATACGCTTGCATTTGAATAGGTTTCAATGTTTGTGCGCGTTAAAACATTTTTTGTTGTTTCTTTGGACGACAGTTGGTGTGTTTGGATGATATGTTTTTGTCTGGAAAATATATTTGCACGGAGATACATTACTGAATTGCTATACGTACGCACATAAGAGCCTACATAAGAGGTGTGACAATTCAATTCCTAGAATGACCACAGTATATCGCTGGCGAAATGAATCAAGCAAACATTTTTTACTTGAGCACACTCGAATATGTTCAAACTTGCGCGTTCTTGAGACGCAAGCCAGCTAGATCAGTCAGTTGTTGCCGAACAGTAGAGGAAGTTGCATGTGTTCATGTCATACTGTTGGCGGAAAATGAGTGAGAGGAATATAGAGGAGCGGATTAACATCAAATTCTGTGCGAAGATTGATAAAAGTGCAGATGAAGCTGGCCCTATTAAAAATGGCTGATGTTGACCATGCAATGAAGAAGTCAAGTGTTTATGAGTGATACTGGCCGTTCAAGAAAGAATACGATGTGCGCGATGATACAAGAAATGGACAGCCAAAAACAAAAAGAATATATGCAAATGTGGACAGAATGCCAACCTTGGTGCACAGAGATTTAAGTTTAAATGTGCAACTGCTAGCAGAACAATTGTATATGAATTAGGGAAACAATGGGATAGATTATTTAAGTTTTGGCGACACCAGTTCTTGATTCATAGTACACATATTCTCACCCTGACGCTTGGTTCAATAAAAAATGCACTCGATTTATTTGTACTTATTATTTACGATAATAACAAATTAAAAATCTTAAGCAGGAATTTGCAAAATAGAATGTAAAATAAAATTATATAGCAGCAACATCTTCTTTTCTATGTGCCGTCTCCCATCAGGACGTGGGCAATCATGGCTCTCTACATATTCCTCCCTCTGTTTTTTCGCTAGTTTTCCTATGGTTCTGCCAAACATTTGCACAAGCTAGGTTACACAAGGTAAGTTATGCTCTGCTTTCCTACGCCGATCTTGTTTTTAATATACCTTGTCAGTATCACTTTTTCTAAGCCCTCTTTCCCCATTATGTGCACTAGGAATATCAACTATCTCTTCAAAAGATGTTAAGTATAACTATTCTTTTTGTTTCTATTTTGGCTAAAACATCGTTATGTCCAAACCGTGGTATTCTCAACATCTTCCAGTAGAACCTCCATTTCTGTTGCATCAAGTCTCTTCTTCATCTGTGAAGCATTCGCTACCATATAGGAAGATCAATATTACATAACAGTACATTTCTTTTTTTCTCATGAAATCTCCTCAAATATCCAAACATCAGAGGTGTTTATCGATCCAAAACATTTACAACATCCTCTCATATATATATATATATATATATATATATATATATATATATATATATATATATATATATATATATATATATATATATATTAGATTAGATTAGATTAAAACATGTTAAAAGTAGCTATACAATAGCTTTCATGCTTTAGCACACAAATTGTACCACCTCACCATAGTGATGTAGCGATTTTTAAAATGTTTGTTTATTTATATATATATATAGATAGATAGATAAATAGATAGATAGATATATGTATGTATATATATATTGTAAATAATATATATATATATATGGTAAATAATATATATATATATTGTGAATAATATATATATATATTGTAAATAATATATATGTGAGTTTGTGACCCTGGGTTTCACGCTATTTGCTATCGTCAGAGTTTGTCTGACGATACAATAAGTACCGAGCATATATAATATATAAATAATATATATAAAAAATTGCATATATATATATATATATATATATATATATATATATATATATATATATATACCCCAATATTACACAACAATTAAAAGCTCTTTTCTTTGTTTCTAACGATATTTTCCAGTTTCTTAATAATTTATTTAACTTTTCGAAGGTATCATTCGCTATGCAATACCTTCTTCGAATTTTGGAGTCCCATTTTCGCTTATTTGTTAAAACATTTGTTAGATATTTTAATTTTTGTACTTGCTTGATTTTGGCATCTCCAATTTGTAATTTACATGTTTTTTTTAATTTTATTTATTTATTTACTTTTTGCTGACAGCCATACAATGTCTTCTTGCAATTTATACTTAGTCCTTTCCTCACGCTTTCCTTCATTACCTTCTGTATTTTCCTTGCTGTGTTACCTACAAAGAATCGCTGTATTTTTCTTTCGGGATCAGATACAAGGAGTTTAAATAAAATATTATATGCTCGCAAAAGGGATTTTACAAAACAATACACTCAATGACTTAGTCGTTCATCTTAATAAGTCTGACCATAATTTCAACTCGAATAATTTGGTTTTAATTAAAAAAATACAACGTAACATATTGAGACGAAAAAGTATTGAAAGCCCACTAATTTCAATGTCGCCTGTTGTCTATTTACGTCCTATAATATTTACGTCCTATAATTACAGACACACATATGTGTGTGTGAGTTTCAAACGTTAATCTTAGTGAGTACCCGTATTTGAGTAGACGGGACGTTTTTTAAAAAGTTATTATTTCATCTCCCAGCCTGCTCACTCGACAAAACTTAATAAAGAAAGGAAGGCTTCCGTTGGGATTCATACATACGCCCCCCTTTGCAGGGAAAACCATCTTCTGATCTGGTGTGCTTTGATTGCTCGTCTACGTAAATCGTAAATTTTAAAACACATTCACTCCTTCATATATTTTCGAATGCCATATCTGTTCAGTTTTTTATCCGAAACGTAAACAAAGCAATTTCTAAAGAATAAATGGATTGTGTTTTTTTATTAATCCGACATATTTGGATTAATTCAAACATTATTTTTAGTATCTGTCTATATCTCTGAGATTAGGTATTATGATTACTTATATTATTTACATTATTCGGATTGTTATCCTCATCTTCATGGCCTAGGGGGTAAAGGCGTTTGTTAGATCCAGTGACTAAACCCAAAGAGTTGTGAGTTCAGTACCAGGCTACAGGAGTGGTGAACCAAAACTTGGAGAGTTGAGTTAAACGAAAATAACTGAAACATCCGGAAGGCGCGTGGAAATAGAACAATAAACCCCGGTGAACGAAATAAAAGGTTCGGTTCGAAATTCCAATCACCTGAAGAAGGCCGGAGCGTACAACAGTCGAAGCGTTGTAAATATGGCAATGAAGATGAGCATAACAGTTCGAATAATGTAAGTAATTATTTTTAGCAGATGCACGTATTTGAGTAAACGGTCTTTTTTTAAACAGTTTTTATTTCGTTACACACACACACACACACACACACACACACACACACACACATATATATATATATATATATATATATATATATATATATATAAAATCTTAAGTACTTCAAGTTTAAGGACAAACTTATCTATCCTACAGATCCTTATAATCTGCATTTACTTCCTCCTCTTAATTCTATACAACTTCTAACTTGAGTGGCACTTGGGCATTGTGTTGGGAAAACATTTAGTAAAATATTTGTATGTGTGTGTTAGTCTCCCTCACTCATTTGCAAATATATAAGGGAGTGATCAAAAGTTCTTAGCCTAACCAAGTAGCTCTTTTAAAAAAAAAAAACTAATGTTTGGGCATTTGTCAGATTTTCGGTTGGCCCGAGCACCCTCCCGGATATACAGTGATGTACTGAATTTTTCAATCACCAAAAGGAGGTTTTCTGTGTTAATAAAGTAAAAAAAAAAAAAAGCAAATACGAAAACGTAAAATATCTTCCCCAAACTGGTGTCGATGACAGGTTTATCTATTTTGGTAAAACAATCGTAAAATATTCCTTCCTCTTCTAAATAAAATTATTTTTCCCTTTTTAAATTAGCCAGACAGTCTTGAAAGAGAAACGGCGAACATGCAGATAGCGACAAATGTTTGGTGGTGAAATCAGTGCGGTTGGAAAAAAAAACTGGAATTTTTAAAAGGGAACTTTTCTTGCACCTGGGATCCTCCAGAAGAACTCAGCGTGGGTGGCAGAATTAACGAACGCTGTTTTCATTCTCTCCTCTGCACCCCACCATTTTTTCTTTCTTTCTTTCTTTCTTTCTTTCTTTCTTATGTGCGTGCAAGGAGTGGTGAGTTCGGATGTGTTCACGAGTGAATGAAACAATTTAAGTCGTTTTTTTTTGCCCTACCGTAAAAGAAATGAACCTCGAAAGTATTGTCTTTATAAAAACAGAAAATCCACACATGAACAGAAGGCAAAAACGGATACTTTTTGAACCCGGATGAAAGCAGCATTGCGACGACATGTCTACGGTCATGTTCTACATTGATAGAAACGATTACAATTGATGAACTGTTCTACTACCAAGTCTGTTCATTTCAATCTAATTTTCAACGAGTGTTTCTTTCATCTTAATTTCATTTTTTAACTTAATTTTCACTTCGTCATTCTACAACCGTTTGTAAATTAGATTAAAAAAAATGAATGATTTTTTTTTTAATCTGATTCTTTCTTTCTTTTTTATTTTTACAATGATGTTTACCCTGTACAAGGCCTCAAAACTACTCGAGGTAGAGGCCTACAGAATATGAGGAACAGTTTATATTGATATGTGGGGAAAACAACGGTTAACCCAAGACTTGAACCGATCAAATGTGTCGTGATCGGGGAAGCATCTATTTTGGAGTCGGTTTCAAAAATCAGCGGTTCCTGGAAAAAAGCTGCTTGAGCTGACTTACATCTCACCAATGGAATACAAAGGGGCTGAGTGAGGGTAATTCACTACAATGCCCGTGGAAATGGTGGGTCTTAGCCGTGGAAGTTAAAACTCGTGGAACTAAGGAATGTAGTTCGTGAAAATAGCGATAGAAAAGCGAAAGGCTTGCGATGTTTCATCTCTGGGAAATAGAGTTAATTCAAATGTTATATTTATTTCACGTGTTTGAGTAAGCGTCCCCGATTTTTTAAATTTGAAATTAATATCTACTGGCTTAGAGATCAAAATCTTATTAAAAATATGTACTTCTCGACAGAAATCGAAACTATATTTGTATTTCTTTTCTATTTTTATCTGATAAAGTACAAGTTAGAACCTGGCGTGCTTTATCATTAAGCTACGGGAAGCCATTACGACAAAGCAAGGTTCAATTACTCTGTTAAGAAAGGAACATCTTTTTTTAAAATATTTCAAAGTCTATATCTGCTAACTTTATTTTTGTATTTGAAACATAAATAAAGTGGAGCTTCAGTAATAAATGCATCTTTTAATTCGACATAATTTCGATTTATATCAACTTTACACTTAGTTGATGCACATGCTTGACTAGACATCCAATGAAAACGATGAAATCAATAGGTACCGATACTGAGATATTAATCTCTTGGCATCTCTTTTTAATCTGAGAAACCTCCTTCGAAGCAGGTGTGGTTTACCATTAAGCTACGGAAAGCCATTGGAGCAAAGCTAAACTCAATTATCCTATTAAACATGCACTTCCTTTATTTCGAAGTTCTTATCTGTTTACTTTTGCAACCGAAACGTAAATAAAGTAATTTGGGAACAGTTAAGAAACAGTGATGTTTAATCAAACACGTGTAGCCACAAAATATGACTTTTATATTAATAGAAATTAATTGTAGCATTTTCTTAATTTCTTAGATGTTTTCAATTTACGGGCGTTCAGATAAAAACCAGCTGAAATTAAGATTAAACAAAGTTTGGTCGAAATTTTAGTAATAATAATAACCATTTTCTTTTTAAATTTCTTTAGAAAAACTCAAACGTTTAAGTGAATTTATCATGCGTGACTTTAAACATTAAAAATATACAGATAAATTTTAAATAAGTTAAATAAGTCAGTGGTGCATATCTTTCGTATTTTTATTTACATGTTTATATTTTAAAAGTTGTAAAACTGACTGGAGTATATAAACTGAAAAGGATATTACTATTATTTTATTTTATTTTGATCTTCGACTTAAATATTTCGACCGGTTGATGATGTTTATATCTCAGCTTCTACTCGCGTCAGAGACTAGACACATTCTTTAGCGAATGCGTTGTTCTAAGAAGTGCTTCCATTTACGCATTCCCAACGATGTTAGGTATCCCTAACGCGCCGTGCGGGGTAGAAAGATTCCGGAAAATAGTACCGTGTTCGCCAACTACACAAGGGATAAGATGAGCTGCTGCTTGGTACATTTCTCCGATTGGTCCTGTCAGGTCAAGTGGCCTTTTGATTTTCTCCTGTTCCGACTTCACAAGGTTTTTAGCCCAAAGATACGACAACGTCTACCAGGATCCATTCATTGCTGCTCTTGTGTACAAGTGTGATATCAGAGCGATTGCTCTCCAAAAGCTTGTCGGTCAAGATGCTTGTACCCGACAAAAGCTTAACTTTCTCATACTCGGCAACTGATGGTGGTGATGCTCAATCGAGCACAAAAATATATAAATGTTATGGTAATTTACCCACGCACGCATGGATTCTCTCAGCTATAAATAGGAGCAGGTACTGCCTTTTGATGAGAGGGTAGTTTCCAGCAGTCGGCTCTGACAGTCAGACCGAACATTCTTGCTGTAGCACACTCGTTTGTATACGTTTGTATTATTGTATTATTGTATTTAACTGTTTCTGTTAATATATTCGTTTAACTCACTTCCTCTCTTTGTGTCTTTATTTCTGGCCCTAACAAAGCCACAACAATAAATATGTGCACAAGGACAAAAGAAAGTGGAAGAAAACATTCTCCTTAAATAGCATCTTTCTCTACAGGTGCAATTGCACATGCAATTGCTAAAGACGCTGGAAAACTGGTAGTCTTATTCTATAAGTACCTGACACTTACTGCCATGTCGTATCTTTGCATGAATAAGTTCAGACCAAAACTTAATATTGCTGTCACATCTGAGCTGGTGTTGCTCTATCCACACATGTCAGACTTGAAAAAGTTCAAAATCCTTTATGCGCTTTAGTATATTGTCTCCGCAGAAACACAGCGCAATGCCCCACTGCCAGAAGAGAGCCGGTGCGAACCCCAGAACGTCTGGTCATGAAGAAAAAAAGTGTCTACCAGCTTCCCTATGATAGCCGGGGCGGTGAGATGATCGCTGTCAGCTATGCAAATATTCCTTTGCTAGCCAACCGCTAAAGTTTTAGGCTCCATATAAGCCAGTCCATTTTCTGAAGAGGTAATTTGCCGTATATCGGGATCGCAGTGTGTTACCCAGTATTTCTGTTCCCCAGCGTAGTTTGAAATTCATTCGTCCTTGTTTGTGTTTCCGGTGTCACGGCTGCGTTCGCCCCATACATTTGGTGTTTCCGTGTGGAAGTCTTTTTCGTGCCATGACCATCGTGATCTAGTTATGATTCTGATGCTGCTGATTTTTCCGTCCAACTTCGGGTAGATTCGCTGGGTATCTACCAACTTCATTGGTAGATACCCAGCCAATCTAAACCCTTAGAAATGCTCAAATGAGCTCCATTGAGTAGACGCTCCGTTTACTTATTAATTTTCGTCTACCAACCTGAATGTTCGAGAAACATCGTTAACGAAACATTTGCGGTCTCCGACTTTTTCGAACCTGTATACCTTAGGCATTTTGTTTTTGTTGAACTGAATATGTAGATTACACACACACACACACACACACACATATATATATATATATATATATATATATATATATAAAGATATTAAAACATTCCTATATATATATATAAAGATATTAAAACATTCCTATATGTATATATATATATATATATATATATATAAAAACATTCCTATATATATATATATATATATATATATATATATAAAGATATTAAAACATTCCTATATATATATATATATATATATATAAAGATATTAAAACATTCCTATATATATATATATATATATATATATATATATATATAAAGATATTAAAACATTCCTATATGTATATATATATATATATATATAAAGATATTAAAACATTCCTATATGTATATATATATATATATATATATATATATAAAGATATTAAAACATTCCTATATATATATATATATATATATATAAAGATATTAAAACATTCCTATATATATATATATATATATATGGAGGAGGGAATGTTTTCATTTCCAAACACGGTTGGCATATTGTATCTTTATATATATATATATATATATATATATATATATATAATGTACTTGTGTGCATATGAAATTATAAGTGTAGGATCAGACCAACATATGTATGCTTTAAAAGAGTTGCATATTATGTTATTCTCGCACTCATGTACGTTCTTTCTGTGTAAGTATTCGAAGTGAGCAGCACCTGGTGTTTGTCTAAACCATAAACAGTTTTACAAACGAACGCTTTCTTGACGTGTGTAAAGCCCAAACCACTTTCCCTGCTTTCTCGTTTACCCCGTCCCACCTTCTACGATTGCAACTCCTGGCGTTTGCTTTTGGGCTCAATCTATTATCTGACTGGCCGTCATGCTAATAGAATAAAACACAACCGGGACTCAACATCATTTTGCTTTTGGGCTTAATCTATTATCTCAATGCCAACAGAATGAAACCTAACCGGGACTCAACAACCGTTTGCTTTTGGGCAAAACCTATAATCTGATTGGCCTTCATGCCTATTGAATGGAACATAACGGCACCTCAACAACACGGAAGCAACTAATGTTATGCAGTATCGTATTCTTTTTCTACCTTTCTCTCGCTCTATTTTTACTCATTCTTTTTTTCTTTTCTTTTTTTGCCTTTCTCTCGTCCTCTTTCCTTCGGTCTTCTTTTCTTATTTTTTCTGTAATGTCTTAATCTCATCCTCTTTATTTCCTGCTTTTTTCTTGCACTTCTTTTTCTTTCTTTAACTAACTGTCTTTCTCTCGTCTTCTTTCTCTCACTCTTCTTTTCTTATTCTTTCTTTAGACATTTTATTCTCATATTCCCGTTGCCTTCCTTTTTGAGTCATTTTCCCCCGCTTACTTTCTGTTTAAATAACGTTTTACTTATTTCTTTTATACACATGTTTACTTGAATACGACGTATCAAGAATATATTGTGAGATTTTTACTCATTTTTATCGTTATTAGAACTTTTTTATTAGTACTAAGAGTGTGTAAGAACTGTCCATTTTAAATCTTATTCCTCATAAAAGAGGAAATGTAAGAAAACAAAAAAAAAATGAATAAAAATTATTACTTGTCCCATCATATTCAATGAAG
Source organism: Acanthosepion esculentum (assembly GCA_964036315.1). Classification (NCBI taxonomy): domain Eukaryota; kingdom Metazoa; phylum Mollusca; class Cephalopoda; order Sepiida; family Sepiidae; genus Acanthosepion; species Acanthosepion esculentum. The sequence continues at coordinate 66,805,307 of OZ038485.1, forward strand.
CATATATAGTAGAAGGATCGCTGTCCATATATATATATATATATATATATATATATATATGCTTTCAATTTTTCCAAAAAGAGTCCGTCCAAAAATTGCTTACTGGCAAAAATGTGTTTGACACCATAAGAACTGACAGTGCTTTACCATATTAAAGTAGAAATTCTGGTAGGCAGTGACCAAACACGACTGCTAGTTTCTTGCGTTTATTGTCAAGCGGTCGGTGTCTGAATTTTTGCAAAATGGGTACCTTATATACCACCAGGCGAGTTCAACATGGCGAACCAACCAAACCCGGTTGAGCAGTTTTCGTTGTAATAGGCAACACCTTTTCCGGTAGAATTTTTTTTATTTTTCGTCTATTTTTTATCTTGGCCGTATGGTTTACCCTCTCCCAGGCGAATTTGGTTGGTTCACCATCTTGAACTTGCCTGGTGTTATATACCGACTGCCTGACGGTTGCGTGATAAATGCATGAAACTAGCAGTCGTGGCCGATCAGTGCCTACCAGAATATTTACTTTAATATATATATATATATATATATATATATATATATATATATGGATACAGTGTGAATTGAAAGAAACTCCATATAGAAAATTACTCATAACTTTTGTTAACATCACCACATTTGCATGAAGCAAAATATATTATGACCCCTAAAGTGGTAGAATTTCATTTGCTAATTACTGTTTTTATTTCAGAGTGACAATTGTAGCACAGAATGGCACAAGACCTGACATTGCATGAGTTCGCTCAGCTAACATCTCGTTACGAGGTGTTGCAGCCGGTGGTATGAGTGCGCAGACGGTGGGGCATTGTTTATTGACCTCGTGCCAAAACCATCAGAAAGCGCCATTACGAGCTGACGAGTACGGGATCTGAGGTAAATAGCCGCAGAAGTGGTTCTCCAGATTGGAAGAAAATGGGCAAAAGATAGAATTCTGACATTGTCTACAATTATGCTTTTCAAAATAAAACCTGTTTTATGAAATCGAGCAATAATTAATAAGTTATCAATTTTTAAATAGCGAGTTGCTTTCCAACCACCCTTATATATATGTGTGTATGAATATATATATATAGTATAATATGATGGAACTCGACGTATGAGAGCCACACAGATCAGTTCCCAGAAACTGAAAGCCCGACACCCACACAAGATTTGATTATAGTGGTGAAGGCTTTGTGCAGAGCCATCCACACTTTTTGGAGGGACGAATACAGGAACCTGGTGCAACGGATGCCACCAGGTCCCCAAACGACCCTCCGCAGGTTTTGAATTCAGAGTTGTCCTTCTCATAGACCAGTTGCCATCCAAGGCTATAGAACCCATAGTTGGAGGGAGAAGCAGAGGATTCACACCTTTCCCAAGGGTGTTAGCACGTAAGTGAATGTAATGGATTCGACTGGAATTCCTCAATCCAAGCCGTTATCCATTACTCCACGGTGACATATATTATATATATGTCATATATTTTTATAATATTTATTTATTTATATATATATATATATATATATATATATATATATATATATATGTTTTCATTTTTGTAGGCACGTGTTTTCCATTTTCTCTTTTTTATTGTTTTATTTTCTACCAATTTATTCCTGTTTTTCTTCCTTTTTAAAAGCTTTAACTAGTTTTTTTTAAAGTTCCACGATTCTTTCTTCGTTTGGAAATCCCATATTTCATTTCGTCACATCACTCATCAAAGCAGTATTGGTCGCCAGAGGGCGCTATTATCACCATCATCACCGTCATTATCGCGATCGTTTGCGCCCTCGGCTCTGTTATCATTGACTGACCATCAACGCTCTCGCCGACATCACTATCGTTGTCGCCGTGCGCCCAGTTATCGTCCCTGACAACCTCTTGACCCGCATAATGATGACCGTCAACACAGGTTTCCTTATAGACATCATCACGTTGCTACCAAAGACAAATTCTAATATTATCATTACTTCTAGTCATTCTTCTCTTATTTGGGATATCCTTGTAGTTTATGCATCACAAAACCTTTTTTTTTTCTGTTTTTTTACTTTTCCTTTCATTCAGGCAGATTTTTTCGAAAGAAATGCCTTGGATTCCCGCTTGTCTGCTTCTCCGAACACTTTTTTGATGTGGATCAGTTAGGTCTGAATTTCTTCGCCTCATCCGTGTTTTGCGCGGATTTTGTTACTGTTGCTACTAGATTTTTTCAAACAATGATTAATCATGGTAGTTTCGAGATTAAAATTCTTAAACAGTTTTTTTTTTAAATTATTTCCAGACATCCTTTATCTTTTTTTAAAATTCTACATATTCTCAAAAATCATTTGTGATGTTAAATTTGGATAAATATTCAGTATTTCACGAAAGGCAAATCCTGCTTGCCAAAGGTTTGATACTGGACAGTAGGCATGCCATTACTTTCATATTAAAATTAGGATGTTTGAACCCTTCAAAACAAAGATCACTTGTTATATAATTCTCATAATCTCCACTTCCTACCAGCATCTCTTCCTCTCATATCACATACCTAATGCATCATTACTATTTCAGTTGTAATCCCCTACCTGGAGTGAATCTCGAACCTTGTCCTGGGTAAAATTTAATAAACTAAAAAGCTTATCAAATGAATTCATATTTATATGCAACTGGACTAAACGTCAGATTTTTTACACTTAAAAAGATTTATTTTATTCATTTATTTTTTTAAAAAATTTGTATCACCCCAAGCAAGCCAGTAAAGCCAATAAGACACAAGCGTGTGGAAGAATTAGGATGGTTTGATTTAGTTTGTTTTGTTTTACGGCATATCAACCTCTATGGGTTATTTAATTCCGACAAGATTTTTATTGCTGGTAATATTTTTAATGTAGAAATGTATTGCTGGTAATGTAATATTATTTTCTTCAAAAATTTATTGCTGGTATTTTTTTTTTTTACAAAAACGTATTGCTGGTATTAAACCTATTTTTACACTTTCATAGTGTTTTGACCCCAATTTGGGGGCTAAATATTTGCCCATAGTTGGGACCCTAACAGGTGCTACCACCCCAGGTCAGGGTTAATCTGGGAACACCAACAATTAAGGGGTGGTTCCACGCTCCTCAAAACTTCCTGAACAGAGGCCTGGCTGCTGGACGTAGTTTATCGCTTTGCCATGACGGATTACACCTGCATGAGGATATTTATAGAGATTTTTTTTAAAGTTCAAAGCTAATAATTTGGGGGAGAATATTGATACTTTTTAGCATATCATTTCAATACACATTTTAAATACTTGGATGGATTTGGTTTAAGGTATATCAACCTCAATGCGTTATTTAATTCCGACAAGATATTTTATTACTGGTAATAATTTTCTCTTCAAAAATTTATTGATGGTAGTATTTTTATAAAAATGTATTACTGTTCTTAAAACCTATTTTTACACGTTTTGACCCCAATTTGGAGATATTTCACTATTTGCCCATAGCTGGGACCCTAACAGGTTCTACCACCCCAGGTCAGGGTGAATCTGGGAACACTAGCAATTAAGCGGTGGTTCCACTCTCCTGAAAGCCTCCTGATCAGAGGACTTGCTGTGGGATGTAGTTTATCGTCATACCCAGGACGCAAGAATTAGGAACAGAAACAATAATGATAAGCATAAAGAGAAAAGAATAATAAGGAGGTCTGTAGATGGCGATTGACATTGCATTTTTTGAAGATTAAAGTTGGCTCGAAAGCATGGAGCTGGAAGTGACTTCTACAAGCGAGAAGTGTGAGAGAAGAAACTGTTAGCATAGAATCTATATCAAGCCACCTTAACTGTAAATTGATGGGATCTCAATGACAGTCTGGTGATGTACTTAAATTCAGAAACTCTAGGTACCACAGTGAATAACTCATGCGAACAATTGCCATGAAAGTATTTATAAAAATGATATTGAAATCTTCTTAAGAAATGTATTTGAAAGTATTGTTCATTTGTTTTACTCTTTTATAATTTCAGCTGCTTGCAGCCATATCATGTTGAAACAATCCCGTACGATCGCTGAAGTCAAACAAAGTTGAGCTTAGCCAGTACTTAGGTGGGTGATCGCTGTAAGCTTGGATGTGCGGGTGGTGTAATAGATAATGGCTCGCATTTGTTAATTCGAGAACCGAGTTCCAATTCCAATTGCGTTTGTTATATTCACTTACGTGCAATTAACATTGGGAAAGTTATGAATCTACTTCTCCTCCCAGCTATGGGTTAATCAGTAAGACTTGTATGATTAAGTCATTATTATCTAACAAAAAACTCTTGATGTTGATTATCGAATATTGCTAATAAGAAACAAATTTAAAATCTTTGTCTCCAGTCACAGTATGAATTGTAAGATATAAGCTGAATCATATTTCTTCACGAAAATTATATTTTTGTTTTGGAGGAGAAGTTATAATTGTTTACATCATTTACAGTCGGATTGCTGTCTTCATCTTTATAGCTTTTATAACAAAGGATCTGCTGTTTTATTTTCCGAAGCCTCTTGCTACCGTATCGCTATCCTCGTGGCAAATGTTCTGCCGAAATACACTCATTAATTCCAATATTTCTAACCTTCCCAGCTAAGAGCCGTTATGCTCACAACAGTCGGATGAATCATCCCCATTCCCTTCGTATTCCATTTGTAAGGAGGAAGTTTCATTCGAACAGCTTCTTCCTAAAAACCTTACTTTGTAGAACAGACTTTGAAGAAGGCAACTCCTTGAACACTATAATTTGAGCGTCTCCAAGATCAACCGTTATATTTCCTACATATCCGTATATCTGACACTTCTTACCCCCTCCTCTTCTTAAGTTCATAAAACCTCATTCAA
>OZ038485.1:66815142-66820142 GCA_964036315.1 Acanthosepion esculentum
TTATCAACCCCTTGCGCGTTATTTAAAGCCAGGGCATTTTTTTATATTGTAAGAATTTTTGGTGATAATAATGATTTACTGATACCAATACCCTTATTTCCACTATTGCTGGACGGGAGAAGAGGTTTGTTCATACATTTCCCAATGGTATTTACAAGTAAGCGAATATAACAAACCCGAATGGAACTCAGCCCTCTGATTTCCAATTCTGAGCAGTTATCCATTACACTAACCACACATCCAACCTTACAGCACCGTGTATCCCCATGTATTACTGACCACCTTGCACATTGCTTAACTTCGGTGATCGTACTAGAATCGGTGGTTCAGCGTGATATGACCGTAAGCCAGTTTTTGCTTTAATTGCAAGTTGAGGCATTTAAAAATAAAATTAACTGATCGTGACGTTTTATCAGAGAAAATTGTTACCATATCCTTGTTAAAAAAAATATCTCTTCTCCCCACCCACCCAAAAAACAACAAAAAAACACCGAAAAATTCAAGGAATTTATATTTAGTTTATAGTTTGCCTTCGATGGCTCATGTTAAAATTTGCAGTTCATATGTCCATTTTCTTTGGCTACTGAAAGACGGCATCCGTGACATTTTTGTGATTTAACATCACATAATATGTAGTCGTTAAAAGCAGACCGATTATATAATGTTCCAATGCAAAAAGTAAATAAATAATGAGTAAAATTTAAAAAAAAAAGAAAAGATCTTTATTTATATATTTGTTTAAATTTTGTGAAACGGCTTCTGTTTCTGATTAAATTCCATTAGTCAGTTTCGCATTCCCTTTTCAACGCATGTACGTAGAATAAGAGGAAGTGAATCCATGTGCAAACGATAGGAACATGAAGAAAAAGGTTTATTACCAGAAAACTGCACATGCATTGTCTTTTTTTCTAGTTTTTATTTCCTAGCGAACTTCCAAATCACCTGTTGATGGGAGCAAATAATAAAAATAACATTCTTTTTAAAAAATTACATTTAAATTTGCAAATAAAAACATTTATATACTATATATATATTGTTATGAATAATCAAGAGTGGTCTCCCCTTATTTTGTTACTCTCCTCTTTGAGAGAGCTATTTCTGTTTACTGCTCTATAAAAGGACACTATACGCGAACCTTGTATTCTCAGTTGAATAAAGCTTTCTTGAAGCCTACACCTGCGTACGTTTGTCATTACATATATATAAATAAATAATTTTCTATGGTATTTGTCAATCCGACAGATTATTGTCACTTTAAACATTATTTTTAGTGGATACTCATATTTGATTAGACGCTCCATTTATTTACTAAATAGTATATTTATTTCTTTTAGTCTGCCGGCCGGAATATTCGAGAAATCCTATTAAAGAGAGCATATTTTTCTTCACTGAGATTTTTCGAATATTCAAATAAATAAATATACTTTTTAATAAATAAATTTAAAATATACTCAAATATGAGTATCCACTAATATATATATATATATATATATATATATATATATATATATATATATATGTGTGTGTGTGCATATGTGTGTGTGTGTGTGTATTTGGGCAGCAATCCGTTTTTTATACAAGTTTCATTAAAAACGACTGACAAGGTACTTACATATAATAATAATGAAAATATCCTACTTGAAATTATCCCTACTAATTATCAAATAATATTATATATATTACAACAGATTTTCATACTGTAATACAACTGAGTCATCAGGCATATAAGATTTAACATTTTTATTTTATCTGCTTGACGACTTTTGATTATCATCTTAACATATATATATATATATATATATATATATATATATATATATATATATATATATATATATATATACCCACGAGCGCCTTGGAGCGGGTAGAATCGAGATCAATATGTTTGAGTGGACTCAGCAGTTTCAATCAGCTTGTCTGAATCGTCTTCAAGAAGCGAGAGCAAGGTCTAAAAGGTCAGCCAATCTAGCAATGATCTCATCCCACAATACTTACTCTTGCTCCATATGCGGCCTCTTTTGTAAATCACTAGCGCGTCTTAAGTGCCAATTAAGATTATCGCACAAAATTTCATAACTGAATCAATTAAGCTGTCAGATCCTCAAACGTCGAAACCGATGGGAGAGCCCATTATTATTATTATTATTATTATTATTCCCTTTGATATCTGGCGTTTACACATTTCTTTCCGGGTCCCGCCCAGGGACCTAAGGTTAGAAATGGCATCATGACACTTTCCACTGAAAAAAAAAAAAAAAAAAAAAATTACATAGATAAAGCCCTTCGTAAAGTGTGGGCTGTACTTGTCAGAACAATTTTTTGTATCTCTTTGAGGCATGGGCTTCCAGGGATCCCTTCAATCAGCCTACTGGAATCTTTCCCAACCAGTCCAAGGGCTCCAACTACAACAGGAATTGTTGATGTTCCCATGTGCCACATTTTTGAGATTTCGATTTCAAGGTCCTTGTATTTTGACAGTTTTTCGAATATCTTCAAAGACACATTGCATTATTATTATTATTATTATTATTATTATTATTATTATTATTATTATTATTAAGAAAGCCGATAAATCCAAGACAGGAAGTCTTTGCAAATAAAGAGCTTGGTATCAAGAGATAAACCAATAATAATTTAATAGATTAAAAACATCCCCTTCACTTATATATGCATTCTGTCTTCGCCGTCTGTTCCCTTCGAAATCCGCAGAATATTGGCCGCACAGTTATCCATGAATCTTAATTATATGTTAATTATACATTTATAATTAATTCATTAATAATTATAAATACATTTGAGATTTGCTAACAGCAGCAGTTTCAGCAGCAGATAGTTTTACGGCTCAAAGTTCTACACCCATGATTTTCCCACAGGACAGTAACCTAATGGAATATAGCGTTGGTTAGGCAATTTGGTGACATAGAAATTGTGACTTCAATACCTGGCGCAATTAGTTGGAAACAGAGCGAGCAATAATTGAGCAGTACTATATAAAATCTACACGATTTATCCATAATGGTCAACAGAACGAGAAAAATGTACCCCTGTAAATTAAATAAAGTGTTCTGTTTGAAGTCCCTTGAAGTTTACTCGGCCTAGCATGCACATGATGAAGGCTAGGGAGTACAACGGACAAAACGCGGTGATAACAATAACAACAAAGATGAGAAAAGTGTTCGTGTTCAAATAATCATATATATATATATACAAATAATAATAATATATATATATAAATATATATATATATATATATATAAATATATATATATATATGTGAGTGTGTGTGTGTGTATATATATATATATAAATATATACAAATAATCATATATATATGTGTGTGTGAGTGAGTGAGTGTGTGTGTGTGTATATATATATAAATATATACAAATAATCATATATATATATATATATATATATATATATATATATATATATATATATATATATATGCGTATTTTTTGAATATGACAAACAAGGTATATTTTGTAAGTTTTCAGCAATATACCCGTTGTAAATTGTGATACATAGTTGTGTTTGGAAACTAAACAAAAAATACACTGAGACTGAGATTACTCTCACACAAAACAGTAGAGAAAATAAATTCACTAAAATACACCAAAAACAGCACTTCCCCACCACACAAAAATGGTAGAAGATTGAAAGCGCTCGGAAAATAATCACTATGGACAATTTCTAAACACACTCAGCCCTTACAAAAAGAAAAGACTGGTTCCCATATATATATATATATATATTATAAATTAATTGAAAAAAAAAACAAAAAAAACTGCTCATTTTTGCTGTGTTTAAGCAGAGAATCGCAGATGGAAAAGCAGCCCATTACTTTTTTCCCGCTCAATCATGAAGCACCAAACCATCGAAGCGATCCACGTATGCAAATGTTTTCAAAGGTGATATAGCGGGCTTATATAATTTACGGACTAACTCTGCAATATTCTGTGTTGTGTGGCTTGGGTTATTCCATTTAGTCATCATCTGAAACCTGCACAAATTTCCACTTTAGAACCTAGCGTACTACTCACGTTGGTATAATCCAACCGAGTCCTATTAACACAATATAGAATTTTAAATATTAAATATTAAAACTGACTCCCAAAGAGCGTTCAGGGTATATTTTCATTAAATACAGCAAAAGGTTTCGTACAGTTGGAATTAAGATACCATTACCTAATGATCATTTTCACCCGCGAATTTAAAATTTAAAATTCACAGGATTTTTCAAACTATTTATGGTGTGAGTTTGTCCCCTTCTACAAACTGACACGTAAAAACATGTCACTTAGCTGTGAGATGTTATATTCACCATCTGAACTCTGGAGTTTCGTAGAGGAAGTTTTACGTAATCGTTCAGTCCACTCTTCAGATTTCAGCGATTGACTGTGGATTTTCTCATTTTTCATTATTTCTATGCTAAGTTTGATTTAATTATGAGCATCAAAGGCATTTAATTTTCCTCTATTTTCACTTTTAATGTAAACACATTTTAAATTTCTAATCTACAAACTAATTATACGCAAAGACACATTAACTTTCCGCCTTTCAGAAAATTTCAGTCACATATGAAACAAACACAACCTATTGAAAAACGCCATGATTTTTTGTTCCTACCCAATACATATTCACTAACTTTAGGTTAGTGTGGCACGAGATAGGTAATGAACAAACATACGAGAATACGTCTACTATTGCAGGAGCCAAAATAATGGCAATTGTATCAAAGATGTGTTCATGTGTATAACAACAGCTGTTCATACAAAAATTGACATTTCGTTTATAGGCATTTTGTATTAGGTATCTATTTAATTCTAAATGAGGACAACTGACATATGATGCATTATACATTTTAATGTTCATTCATTGTGTGTTTTTCTTTTTCTAATGCGAAGTCTCTTTAAGACTCCAGACCTTTACATTCGGTATAATGGATTTGCACGATGCGTATGACATTCCATTGAAATCTGAATTCATGGTTTTAGCTT
>OZ038485.1:66825142-66840142 GCA_964036315.1 Acanthosepion esculentum
GTGTTTGAGTGCGTGTGTATACCTGTGTCTATAATACTAAACGTTGCAGTGGTCTCTTAATAGAAATGTAATTTGGAGCTTGTTTTTTCTCTTTTTAAAAAAGAAACAGTAAATTTTTATCCATTTAATTTCATTTGGACAGAATAAGGTCCTAAATTCAAAGCTGTAAATTTTACTACGAAACCAAATAAAACGCCGAGATAAGATTCAGACAAACATTTTATTCTCTGTTACATGAACTCATTGCTCAAGCCTTGACCTTATACATTATATAGAGCAATTTAGATTGGCTTTTCCAGCGCAAAGTTATCAGCATTCGGTTAGGCTTTCCAGTGATTAATTAACTGCTTGCAGCGCCCTTGTTTACGAGGTAAAATGACACAAGAACTTAGTTTAAGTTACGAGAACTTGTGTGTCACGTAAATATCTGCTTGTACAGATTGCGTCATTTTCAAATACTGCTATTGGAAAAAATATAGCAGTATCTTATTAATTACTTAAAATTATAATTTCTCAATTTTAAAATAAAATATTTTGTAAACATGATTGGTTTGGTTTGGTTTGCTTTACGGCATATCAACCTCAATGTGTTATTTAATGCCGACAAAATTTTTATTGCTGATAATATTTTTTTCAACAATGTAAAGCTAGTAATATTTTTTCTTCAAAAATGTATTCCTGTTAATATTTTTTCGTTCAAAAAATCTATTTTTTCTTCAAAATGTATAGCTGGTAATTTTTTTCAAAAATGTATTGCTAATATTTTTTCAAAAAATGTATTGCTGGTAATAATTTTTTTTACAAAGTATTTCTGGTTTGGTTTGTTTTACGGCATATCAACTTCAATGAGTTATTTAATGCCGACAAGATTTTTATTGCTGGTAATATTTTTTTTCAAAAATGTAGAGCTCGTAATAATGTATTGATGGTAATCATTTTTTACAAAATATTTCAGGTATTAAAACCTATTTTTACATTTTTATAGTGTTTTAATGCCTGTTTGGGGGTTAACTATTTGCCCATAGCTGGGACTCTAACAGGTGCTACCACCCCGAATCAGGGTGGACCTGGGAACACCAGCAATTAAGAAGTGGTTCCATGCTCCTCAAAACCTCCTGATCAGAGGCCTTGCTGTCGGACGTGGTTTATCGTCTTAACCAGGATGGAAGTATTCACTGAAAAAATATTTTTGCTATAATTGATTAATTTGTTTTGTATGGCACTTCATTTAAAATATTTTTAAACTGTAAAAATTTTTTTAGATAATAATGATTTTAAATAACAAGTCTATTTAGCCTTGATTGGTAGCCAGTCTAGTTGATGTACAACTCTGAATTCAAAACAAGTTAGTGGTGGTACTGGCAACTCCACCCTGTAAAAGTTTACTAACTGCAGACATCACAGTAACAATATCTAGCGTGGTGGAGCTGTGTCCCAATTATCTGCAGATGAAGCTAATAGCACTAAATATTAATTTGTTTGTTTGTTTTAAGGCGTATCCGCCTTTTGCTAGTTATTTAAAGCCAGAAAATAGTATTAGAGTTATGTTTTGCATATTTCTCTGCGTAGTAGTAGTCGCAGAACAGTTCTCTTTGTCCTGAATAGAAACCGGGTTTGCTAGGCATAGCCCTTATGTTCGCCAGTTATTCTCTATTTATACTTGTCTATCTAATTTGCATACGATATTACAATTAGACTGTAAGTTTTTATATTTGAGATAATAATGATTTTATATGTCCTACTAATTAACACTTAGCTAGGAGAGAAGAGGTGAATTTATACCTTTTATTCCTAAGTGAATATAACGAATCCGGCTAGAATTCGAAAATGTTTCTCCGATTTCTAATTCCGAGTCGTTATCCATTAAATCATTCACACATCTAAGCTTACAGTAACTGGTATTCCCAAGCGGTCATCGATCTACATACTGACCCGTTTAGACGCTGTTTAACTTCGCAGATCTTACGAGAACCGGTGTTTCAATATCATTTGATAGTAAGATTCCAATTGCTATAATAATCGGTGTATTTTCACGTATTTTCATATTTGGTTATAATAAGTTGATAATAATAATAATAATAATAATAATAATAATAATAATAATAATAATAATAATAATAATAAAGTCTTCAAAAAGCTATCAAGCTACCAAAATACAAGGACCTTGAAATCGAAATTTCAAAAATGTGGCACATGGGAACATCAACAATCCCTATTGCAGTTGGAGCCCTCGGATTGGTTAGAAAAGATTCCAGTAGACTAATTGAAGGGATTCCTTGATGTCCATGCCTTAAAGAAATACAAAAAATTGTTCTCACGAGTACAGCCCACACCTTACGAAGGGCTTTATCTATATAAAATATGTTTGTTCTTTGTTAGTGGAAAATGCCATGATGCCATTTCTAACCTTAGGTCTCTGGGCGGGACCCGGAAAGAAATGTGTACACACCAGAAATCAAAGGAAACAAAATAGTAATAATAATAATATATTAAAAGGTCACATAGAAATGATTAATGACATATACGATCGTGTCGATACACCGAAAGAGCTGAGTTTTAATAGCGATGCCTAAGAAGTTAGATGCAAATGAATCTGAACTAAATCCGACAATCAACCTCATAACGAAACATACCATCCGCATTCTGATGAATAGAGCGCGTGCAGGAAAGACCTAAAAAAAGGACAAGAAAAAACCGAAAATAGGACAAAAAAAAAAAAACGAAAATAGGACAAGAACAATGTAGTTTCATCAACGACACTGGTACAATTAATGCGATATTTATGCTCAAAATGATATGCAGAAGGATACATATCTATGTTTTATAGATTATGCAAAAGCGTTGATAAGGTACGACGCAAAAAGCTGCTTGAACTGCTAGGTTTTAGGACTTTTTAAACACGGATCGGATCTCCATTTTAAACATTCAATTTTTAGTTTAGTCTTTCCTTCCGCTTGTGCTGTTAGGCATCGCGGAGAGACACAGTCGTCTGTTAGCGGCAAGGCGAATAGCCTGGAGGAGAGATAACTCGTGGGTTCTGAGAGTGACTGCCACTGAGTCGCCCCAGCGTCCTTTTGGTCTGCCTCACGCTCTCCAGCTTGACACTGTATGCTCGTAGGGCTGGTTGGTTCATAGGCATACGAGTGAGGTGTGCGAAGAACTTGATCCTCTATCGTTCGATGTGTTGTATGATTGGTATTGCTCCTAACCTATCTCTTATTGCCTCATTCCTGATCTTCTCTCGCCTGGCCTTGTTCACTGCTTTCCTCAGGTATTTCATCTCACAAGTGAGCACTTTCCTCTCAAGGATTTTTAGGGGTCATGTCTGGCACTGTTAAACATTCAAAGTTAACGATAAATCTAACGCTTTTAACATATATTTAATATGTTAGAATGGTCGTCACTTTTGATATTGTTGGCTTTTATTATCAGGTTAATGTAGATTATTCATTAAACCTTGCTCTCCAACTCTGATACTTTTCTGATTTCCTTCGGAAGTGGCAAATGCACATTATAGTGATAACACCATCCTACCCCTCAGTTATATACACATATATAGGGTTATTCATTTTCAAAGTAATTCCAAAAATTGTAAACATTTCCCGAGAAAGAACAAATGCTTAAAACTGAGACTTACATTTTATTATAATTCTGCTTGTCACTTCCTTAGCACGCACGTAGGTTACTCCCTGTCAAATATCCTCATGAATAATGGACTATTCCGTTTTCATCGCGTGTAAGACATATCAGAGGCGTTATTCGGTTTCAATTAGAAAATAAAAGAAGGAAAAAACAGAAAGAAAGATAGAAAACTGGAACATAGAAATGTTTATCGTCTGTTTTAGTGAAATGGAAAAAAGATATCAATTTCAAATCTTTTCATTTGTACCTCATTATTTATGATTGTTATTCCAATATTTTGTCAAAATTGTTGAGCTCATATAATTAACCATGCGATAGGTGAATTTCTATATATTTTTATTGTAGAATTCGCCATGAGCATATTCAGTCAACTTGAGAATTAAAATTTACCAGAAAATGAAAATAGGAAAACCGTGAAATTTTCACGGATATTTTTAGTAAAAAACCATGTTATTCTTATTGTTTTATAATTTCAAGTCCATTCAGGCTGTTGACGATCATAATATTCCACAGATACTTTTTCTGTTAATCAACTGTGAATTTTTATGACATCTTGAGAATGATCGTGGCGTGGCCATTCATTGTTTGAACTTCAAAGCTGCCCTACTAAACTGTCTGCTACACAATGCTAGAGAGGCCAGACTTCCTTGATATTCAAACGCATAGCTGAGAGCAAAGGAATTAAATCATGACTTCCCAAAGGGTATTTGCTTTAAGTGAACGCAACAAACAAGGATAGAATCTGAACTCATCTCAATTGAATGCAACAGACTAGGACAGAATTTGAATTAATCTCAAGTGAATGCAGCAGACAAGGATAGAATCTGAACTCATCTCAAGCGAACACAACTAGGACAAACCTGAACTCAACTCAAGTGAATGCAACAGACTAGGACATAATCTAAACTCATCTCAAGTAAATTCGACAGACTAGAACTGAATCTGAACTCATCTCAAGTGAATTCAACAGACTAGGACAGAATCTGAACTCATCTCACGTGAATGCGACAGACTAGGACAACGCAACAGACTAGGACAGAATCTGAACTCATCTCACGTGAACGCAACAGATTAGGACAGAATCTGAACTCATCTCACGTGAATGCGACAGACTAGGACAGAATCTGAACTCATCTCACGTGAATGCGACAGACTAGGACAACGCAACAGACTAGGACAGAATCTGAACTCATCTCACGTGAACGCAACAGATTAGGACAGAATCTGAACTCATCTCACGTGAATGCAACAGATTAGGACAGAATCTGAACTCATCTCAAGTGAATGCAAAAGAACAGGATAGAATCTAAACTCAACTCACCGATTTCACTTACGGATAAATGTCACGTTACCGCAATAATAGGACAATTATAAATCTATTTTAAGTGTTTATTTTATTTTATTTTGTTTTGGATGATTTCATTAAGATTTGAAGAGTACAGTTTCCGTTACTTTGACCACTTCCAATTATGACTGATTCAACAACACTGTCTTAATGGGCAAACCTGGTGTGATTTGTAAGGCAAAGTTTTTACTCTCTGGTGTAATTTAGGGTGGGTTCCAATTTTGTTAACGGCCTGAAGTAATTGCCACAAAATATGTTTAAAACGCTTGTGAAAGGAAAAAAATGAGCGAAGCACGAACAGATCTTCTTTTTTTTATAAGAAGAAGCGTATGAAAGAGGCCGTTGGCACAATACCAAGACAGAGAAACAAAGAGGGCGAAGAACTGAAAGTCTCTCAAAGAACACATAAACCTAAAAGGCGGGGTTTAGAAATTGTAATTTTATTAAATAAATAAATGAAGAGATATAATTATCTCTCTGTACATGTCTATCTGTCTCTCTTTATATATATATATATATATATATATATATATATATATATATATATATATATATATATATATATATATATATATATATATTAGGCAAAACTATGACAAAGTAGAAAAAATTATGTTGTGACGCATTTCACCCTTTAGAATTTCATCGGACTAAAGTGATATTTACGTTGATGCGACTACGCTTACGCCCGAAAATCTCTTCCACTTCGTCACAGTTTTCTCTTAGGTTTATAAAAATGTATATATCGTCCCAACCAAATATATCGAAATGGTGCAGCCACTCGTATCCGAGGATGCTCAGGTATATTATGTGTTTGTTCAACACCCACAGAGCCCACCTGTGGTTTTTACTGCAACTATGCTGAGCAGACCTTAGTTACACTTTCTGAAAGAGTGCGCTTGCTCAACAGTCTCAAAAAGGCTAAACCCTCGGTCACGATAACTTGTGACTTCGTGCTAGTACAACCAGCGACTGCTCCCAAGGATTCCGCAGTGGGTGGGTCAATCCGTGGTATGGTTTTTGCCTCCTCCAGATGTCAGTCTATGTACTCGGTAACCAGTTGTAAATTCGAATCTCGAGCTCTTTATTCAATCCACGGGGTTAGATTGATTTCGTTCCGTTTTCCATACTGAGGAGCTATTTTATATGGTTATGAGCCCGCCGTGCCTGTAGAAGCCTATATCATTTATATCCTTTATTTTACTTCGTTCGTGTAGCAAATGTATACCTATAGGTTTACAGGATTTTGCGCCATCAAAGTATCTCATTGCAATGTCAATGGTTACCACTTTCTTTATCCATGCGTCTTCGTTGTCGAATCGTTATGATTTTCGTGAGAATTTTATGATTTTTATTTTTTTTGTTTTATTTTTATTTGTTCTCGAGATAAAGAGATGGCCTTATCCTGCATGGGTTCTGTTATAAAAGGGTAAATGTGCTTGATATCTAATTGTATAAATTCGCAATTACGTTTTATTTTATTTTATTTATTTTTTTAGGTTCCGGAACCATTCTATTGTTGTTTTTGTGTTTTACCACTTATTTAATCCTAATTTCTTCCTTAGTTCAGAGCAAAGAACGAATGTCCCTTAAACGTCAATTATTTGCAGAAAAATGTAATATACCAAGCCACTGTAAAATCAGCAGATAACGAAGAAAAGTAGATAAGAGTAACAGGAAGACTCTGGAAACAAAGGTAAAAACAAATTAAAATACGCGAAAAGCACAATTCTTTATAAACACATATGGAAAAATAAAAACAAAAATCAAATCATACCAACAATATCAGAAAATAAGGAAAAAAACGCATCAATAAATTCAAAAACTGTAAACTCTGTCTGGAGGAGAAAATATATATTTATCTTCCCAGACCAACACAAACTACTAAATAAACGATCAGAACTCATCTAAAAATGCAAATAGGAAAATGAATTTTTACTACGTTACTTAAAATCGAAAACTAAAAACGAATAAAAATAAAATAATGAATATATAATTATAATAAATTAATCCAAATCAATAAATAAGTAAATAAATTAAGTAAATAATGCACGAATTAACAAACTACGAATGCACACATAAACACAAGTAAACGTAATAATAGCAATTAACAACAAATAAAAAACAACCAATAATAAAATTAACAAACAAGACTATAAAGTAACAACATTCGGATCCAGAATCACTTCCACCTAATAGCCCCTAGAATAATTTGAAACGTCTGCGTTATCAACCACCCAGTAACCGTTACAATAATACAAAAGACATATACATAATGCATCACTGACCAGCATATATAAATAGTCGAGCCAAAAGACAATGCACATGACCTGGCGATTGCGTTGAAGCACTAAACAGACTGTCGCCGCTGGGTTTTAACCTCAGTGCCCACTTTTATATTTACTTTGGCTCTATCCCTGATATTGAGCAACACATAAATATAACATACATTAAAAGTACATTTTATTATATATATATATATATATATATATATATATATATATATATATATATATATATATATATTGTTAATATAACAGACAACGAAAGTCTATTATGCTTTATCAAGACCATTTCCAAGCGTCGTATAATGGATAAACATTATAGACATTCGTTGTCTGTTATATTTACCAATATATGCTTGAACAATGATCTGCTGCCCCTGTACATATATATATATATATATATATATATATATATATATATATATATATATATATATATATATATATATATATATATATATATATATATAATAATAATAATAATAATAATAATAAATATACATTTTAGTTTCATTTTGGTCGGCGCATGAAATTCAGTCATACCAAAAGGCGAGTAACAGAATGTATATTTATTATTAGTCGTATAGATTTTAGGTATTGTTATTTCACATCGAGCACTCACTGTGTGCTATTATGCATACATACATACATACATATATATATATATATATATATATATATATATATATATATATATATATATATATATATATATATATACACACACACACACATATATATATATATATATATTTTTTTTTTTTTATATTTAGTGGGTTGGTTGGTTGATTTTGTTTAGCGGTATCTTAACCTCTATGGGTTATTTAATGCTGAAATCAAAATATTTAAAACAATATTTTATGGCTTCAAATAAATATATTTTGAACGCAATTGTATGCCTTCCATTAGAGATGGTCTTTTTCTATAAATATGTATTGTTGATAATTTTTTATATAAAAATGTATTGGCGGTATTTTTACTATAAAATGTATATTTGTACTTTCACGGTGTTTTGTTTTTGTTTGAGGGGTTCACTATTAGCCCATGTCTGGGAACCTAACAGGAGCTGGGACAACAGCAATTAAGAAGTTGTAGCATGCTCATCAAAACCTCCAATCTCCTGATCGGAGGCCTTACTACCGGATGTTGTTTATCGTAATACTCAGGCCACTATTTCATAAGGTAGAAACATTTGAGTTGTTACTTGAATGATAGTAATTCGTACCTGTGTAGCCACTAAAAATGCTTTATAATAATACGAAATAATCTCGGATAAAAAATTAATTCAAAAAGATATATTTTATACTCCTCTCGTTATCTCTCTCACACACGCACACAGATAGATATATATGTCTGTGTGTGTGCGCGCATGCATTTGTATACGAACGCTCGCTCGTACATTTACCTATATTTATCCATTTGATTTTATATATATATATATATATATATATATATATATATATATATATATATATATATATATATATATATATTATATATATATGCCAGATAATATGCCACGTAATAGCACTACTCGAAATTTCATGCAGTTGCAAAATCATCAGGAGCTCCATACCTATATATATATATATATATATATATATATATATATATATATATATATATATATATATGAAAAAGTTTATTTGTGACGCATTTCATCCGTTAGGACTTCATGAGACTGGGTTTGTTGATGGAAGAATCATGGCCCAAATAAACTTTTTTCATTTTGTCCTACAATTTTCTCAATACTGTTCTTGATATATATCGTTATCTCGTATCATATATATATATATATATATATATATATATATATATATATATGATACGAGATAACGAGAAAATGGATAAAGCTTATTTATTTTTGAATAGTGTCGCTTATTTATAGCCATTCGCCTTACTCATAGCCATTGGCCTTATAAAAACTAAGCGCTGATGATCGCATTTGAAATCACTGCATTCTCTAAATGGCGGCAACTTATAGCTTAGCCATTTGAACTTTGTATATATGAGGGACTTCGAAATATTCTTAGCCCGACCAAAAAGCCTTTTAAAAAAACTAATGTTTGGTCAGATTTTTTTTATATGAGTGAAAGAAAAACATTTTTAAGGAGAGAAAACAATACAAGAAGAAGAATAAAGAAGATAACGATTGACATTGCATTTAAATTTTTGACGATCAAACTTGACTGAAAAGCTAGATGCCGGAAGAGATTTCGACAAGCGAGAAGTGAGAGAGGAGAAACTGAATAGAACTTATATCTAGCCATCTCGAATACAAAACGATGGGACCTAATTGGCAATCTATAATGCGCTTCAGTTCGTATGGTCGACGAACCAAAGATGACAGCTCATCAAAACAATTACAAATATATTTATAGGAAAGTAAAAGCGAAGCTACGTTACAGTGATGGGAAAGTGACTGAAGTCAATATGCCGTATCATGACCGATAACACTGCAGATTCTTCTTCGGATTTTATCAAGAATCTCTAATTCTATACATAGCCGAATCACGAGACTAGATGTGACAGCAATATTCAATGAAATGTCGAATGGTATACTTATAAACGTGTAAGATAGTTGTGTTTTTAGTGCTCATGAGACTCGTCAATGCCAATACTTATTATTAGGTTGGTGCAAAATGTCGTTTTTTGACGTTCAACTTCATGTGAGAAAACGACATTATTTTTGCACCAACCTAATACATTCAAAGCAAACTAACTAACCTGTTTTGTAAATTCTGTTCAGGTTGCTTGTACGTCTTCACGTGACAGGCGCTGAATAAATGCACACATCTATATTAAGTTCCTTTTGGCACAATGGTAAATAGCAGTGAACAGGGAAATAATATTATATTGCGCCAATTTCGCTACCGTTGGGTGGGGGAGTTTTGTCTTGGAAATCAACATTTAAAATATCATCTTTCAACTTTTTCCTATTATCGCCATTCACAAACATTCAACTATCCCAACCAACATGCAGCCCATCCAGACATACATACATTGTTAAATTGATATATTCTGCTTTATACTTTCCCTGTCAGTTAGCTTCTGATTTTTGTCTTAATCTTTCTATCTTATCTCTTTATGTGCTTGTTGGTTTTTCTTCATTTCGTTCCTGTTTTGTGGCTTCTTTTTTTTTACTGCGACTGAGATGTTTTTTTTTTCAAATATTTTTAGTATTTCCTCTCTCTTTTGATCTATTTCGTCACACACACACACACACACTCATATATATATATATATATATATATATATATATATATATATATATATATATATATATATATATATATACATATTTGTGTATTTAGGCAGCAATCCTTCTTTCATGCACATTTCATTAAAAACGACTGACAAGGTGCTTTTATTTAGTTTTTTATATAATTTCACGTGCGATCTAATAAAGTTTTTCTTTTCAGAGGATAAATTATATAAAAACTGTCTGAATGTTCTTTTTGAAACAAAAAAAATGAATCACTTTATAAAACACACATATAACAAACTATTTCTAATTCTAACAGTTGAAATATAATCCTTGAAAATGGCTAAATGTATAGCCGAAAGCGCTCGGATAAAAAGAACATTCGGACAGTTTTTACATATATATATATATATATATATATATATATATATATATATATATATATATATATATATATATATATGTGTGTGTGTGTGTGTGTGTGTGTGTGTGTGTGTGTGTTTAGCACTATAAACGTTATTTTTAGTGGATACTCGTATTTTAGTGGGTGCTCCGTTTATTTATTAAACAGTATATTTGTTTATTTATTTTCACCTACCAGCCTAAATGTTCGAGAAATATCATGAAAGAAACATTTGCGCTCCCAGGGCAAAGAGAGCTACCGTTTAACCCAGCACGCCTTCACGCTTGGCCACAAAGAACAGACGGTAAGACGAAACCAATTTTATTTGTGTGGCTGCTTACATTACATAGGTATATAAATCTACACACAGACTGAAGTGAATTTATTTTTGTTGCGCTGTACGCATTTGCCTACATACAAGACCGGATGTGACAGCAACATTCAATGCAAATACGAATAGTAGACTTAGAAATGTGTTAGATAGATTCTGACGAGAAAATTGGTCTAATAAGACACAGTGAACACATTTTCCTAGCAACAGTCCTACCAATTGATTCAATATAACCTTTCCACTTCATATTCACTTTCATATCAGCGGAGAATGTTAGCCTGAGAAGACGCAATGAGTCACTCCCTTGAAGGTTAGCATCAGCCATGCTAATCTGTAATATATATCCGTAAATATACCAATTTATATACACATTTATATACAAAGTTATAGCTCCTTTATCCTCTAACAGTAATTCAACAAATTATTCTTATTTTTGTATAACCATTATGTCACATATCCATTAAATGCTGACTCTATACGTACGAGAATGTTGTTTTTGCAGTTAAAGAAAAGTTCGCTTTTTTTTCTTTCGTATACTGAATTATTTATTTTCTATCTATCTATATTTCTGTGATGAGGTATTGTAACTATTCACAATATTTAGATTGTTCGGGCTAGTGTCCTCATCTTTATTATCATATTCACAACGTTTCGGCTGTTGTACGCCCTGGCCTTCTTCAGGTGATATACGTTGGAATTTCGAATCGAACCCTTTATTTAGTCCACTGGGGTAGATTGTTCTAGTTCGATTCTGGGGATCTCAGTTTCAGTTATTTCACTTTAGTAACTAAACATATGACACAGTGGATAAAAACGTTGATTGAAGTAATCCAGGGTCTTGATCCAGTGAGTTGTGAGTTCAGTACCTGGTGCCAGCAGAGGTCAACAAAAATAACAGTTGCAAACACTTAAACGTGCTATCGAACGTTTCAAATCTTGGTGCCTTTCTCTTTTCTCCTTTTCCCTCTCAACTATATTTACGTCCCCCGGTAGAGCTATATCCATGGTCTAACATCGTCTGTCTTCCTTCTGGATAATAATGATGTCTGGCCTTTCTATTTCAATTACATTATCACCTTACACGGTGAAGTCACGAGGCAGCTTTACACTCTCATTTCCCACTACGGCAGTTAACGTAAGCTCATACTTCATTTTCTTCTTCTTCTTCTTCTTCTTCTTCTTATTATTATTATTATTAGTAGTAGTAGTAGTAGTAGTAGTAGTAGTAGTAGTAGTAGCAGTAGTAGTAGTGTTGTCGGTGGTGTTGTTGGGATGAAATTGGCTGTTGCTTTTTTCTTCAATGTATCTCTGCTGAAATATTAGCTGCGGACATGTGTTAATTTAGTGCAGACGCAAGTTCAGGTGAAGGGAAGAGTAATGCTATTGTGAGAAAGAAGAAAGGAAGAATGAAAACAAAAAGCAAAAGGTCGCTGTGATTGGTTGGATAAGAGAAACACAACAACAGCAATACAGAGAGCAAAACAAGAAAAACAGAGGCAGAAAGCAGAGTGAAGAAAGATGAATAAAATTGCGGTAGGAAAGGGAGTCTGAAGGGAGGACTGGAAAGAAAAACAAAAACAAAAGTTTCGGCAAGAAGAAAGCGTTGGAAAAACGCCATTCACAAAGGAGATTGAAAAGACTAGAAAAAGAAGAAAGTAATGACGAATGAAGAAGGAAGATATACATACATATATGCACACACGCAAACACACACACACACACACACACACACACACACACATATATATATATATATATATATATATATATATATATATATATATATATATATATATATATATATATATATATGAGATTGTACTTTGATAAACTAAAATTAAAAAAAAGCATATATAATTTTAGAGAGATATTTACAGTCTTCCATATAAAAGTCCTTCACAAAATCTGGGAAATCTTACAAAGTAAAGAAAAGAAAACCATCACAAACTTCCCAACCAGGATAAAAAAAAACATCATCATCTGTAAATAAATTGATAAATAAATACACACCTAAAACGACTCGACACTAAAAACAATATGGAGATTTTTTCCATGATAGTATGCCTTTAATCCCGTTCCTGATAAATCTTAAACAAAAAAAATTGAAGGCATTGTCTTTTTTATTTTCCTATTATTTTTCAAAAAAAAAAAAAGAGAGAAAGAAAGACAAATTCACCGAGAGTTTATTTTGAGTTTTTTTTTTTTAATTTTTATTTATTACTTTCTTTGTCGATGTTTTGTTTTTACCGAACTTGATGACAGCGGGCGTTTGTCTGGATGTGTCAGCTCCTGTCTCGTGTCTTTCATCTAAAAGTAGGGGCTTTAGTAATAGTATTTTAATGTGTTCCCTTCGACTTGAAACGCATTTCTTCTTGCACATTTACATTTTCAAATTTATTTACATTATCTATCTATCTATCTATCTATCTATCTATCTATCTATCTATATATATATATATATATATATATATATATATATATATATATATATATATATATATATGTATGCACGAATACTGACTGAAAAATTCTCGGCCAGACCGTGAAAGAATTGCTCCAAACATCGGATACTTGTTTATATGGTCAGATTCTAGAAAGTGGGCCGATCTGAGGACTTTTTATATATATCTGTGTGTGTGTATACATACATACATACATACATACATACATACATATATATATATATATATATATATATATATATATATATATATATATATATATAAAGAATATAGTTTTTAGGTGTGCTATATTTTTGGGATAAAGTGCTCAATACCAGAGATAGAGCGTATGTAAATATAAAAATAAAAGTGAATATTGGAGTCAGGCTGTTTCATGCTAGACGCGGCCTGGCGATTGCGTCTAGCATGAAACAGCCTGTCGCCTCTGAGTGTTGACTTCAATGTTCACTTTATATATATATATATATATATATATATATATATATATATATATATATATATATAATTTTACTATATATATAATTTTACTAATTTACTTTTTGTATGAATGATTCATTGTAATATAAATTGAACTGCACCGCATATTTGATTTAAAAGAACTGATCCGATGTGCAAATTTTCGGTATAACAACTGAGACATTGCTCTAATTATTGAACTATTTAGTTCATGTTACATTGACTGATAAACTCCTGCGACAAAAAAATTCTCAAATTGGCATATTAGTAAAAAACGCAATCACTTACATTTTCAAAAAAATTCAACCTTAGCATTGCGGCTACACGCTCCACATGTTTGTATCCGTTATTAATAACACATTAAAAAAAAAGGTATTTCGATTCGCATTATATATATATATATATATAATGCGAATCGAAATATGTTTTTAATATATATATATATATGTAAAATGTGCATATATATATATATAATGCGAATCGAAATATGTTTTTTTAATATATATATATGTAAAATGTGCATATATATATATATATATATATATATATATATATATATATATATATATGGAGAGAGAGAGAAAGAGAGAGAGAGATACAGATATCATAGTAAAAACATCTTTTTTACATCTGTTAACTCCCCCCCACACACACACACAGACACACATTTAATTTTATGAAATTTCGAGAAATTCATTTTTGTACCGCTTAATTTTTATATTAGTTATACGCGGAACCCTTTTAAGAATTTAAATAATCGTCTTTTTTATTTTTTGAAACACAACCCACAGTTATTGAAAATCTACTCTGATTCATTTTTTTTTATTTTAAATGCAATAAAATTATTATTTAATTAGAAAAGCTTCTAATT
>OZ038485.1:66845142-66855142 GCA_964036315.1 Acanthosepion esculentum
GCATTTAGGTTAATTTTAGAAAGCTGTTCATTTTGGGCAAATTGTCAATTTCATTTGTACGCGAATGCATCGCGAGCCAGATATATGCGCTTGAAAAGGTATCTTGTCTGATTAATATCTTTTGACCGACTTCATGTTTCTAACGAATTTTTATTTTTTAATCATTTCACCCAAAGCAAGGTAATAAAGCCGCTAAGACGCAAAGGTTTACTGGGTGTGAGACAATATGAGAAAAAAAGAAAATATTAAGGAGAGATAATAAAAGGACAAGAATTAAGAAGACAGTACATATCGCTTGACATTGAATTTAAATTTTTGGCAATCAATTTTAATTAAAAAGCAAGAATTCAGAAGATAGTTCCGGGAGCAATGAGCGCCAAAAAAGAAAATGTTGCCATTGAACTTGCGGCGACATCTAGCTATTTTAACTGTAAATGTATGGGACGTTACCGCCAATAAAGTACTGCGCTTCAATCATAAAGTTGAGATACCAAAGAAGAAAGCCCATCAGAACAATTACAATGAAAATATTTATAGAAAAGGCACAGGGTGTAGGAACAATGGCATTGCAGATTCTTCTATGTACTTATTTATCAAAACTATCTAAATACATTGCAGAAGCACGAGATCAGATGTGACGACAATATTCAATGCATGGACGAATGGTAAATTTATAAATCTGTAAGAGATAAACTGTCTAATACAACACAGTGAAACAACATTTCTAGTAGCAGACCTACCAATTGATTCAATATAATCTTTTCACTTCATTTCAGCGGTAAACTTTAATCCGAGAAGGCGAAACGAGTTACTATCCTGAAGGTTAACATCAGTCATGCTAATGAAAGGTGAAAAAGATCCTGAAGATGTTTAAAAGAGATCAGCTTCGTTTTAGATGAGTTAAAATGAAGAAGCCTATTCTTACCCCAGTTACCAACAGATTGTAGGTCATTTTGAGATCAGCTGCTAATCAAACCTTATCGAACCGGCCAGACTTGCAAACGGGATTAAATAGGTGTGTCATAAGTATAGATACCGAGTTGAGAATTGATTACATCAGGAATGCCACTGACGATAGTTAGGAATAAAGTAAGTCCAAAGGATAGATCCCTGGGGAGACACCTGCATTAATTCAAATAAAGATCAAGAAGAAGTGTCTAAAACAGATATTTATGCGCCACACTACTAGGAAATATTTGACCAATGTTCGCAACCCCTAACAAAGTAATATCACATTTGAAGATGAAGAAATCTAACAGATGTGATTGTACAACCAGTAGCAAGCCATCATTATAAATACATACATATATATATAATTAACTTTCCAGGCCAAAACAAACTATTAAACGATCAAAACTTTTTTACTACGTTACTAAAACATCGAAAACCGAAACGAATAAATAAATATATTAAATAAAAATAAATAAAAAACAAGTAAAATAAATTAACCCAAATAAATAAATAAACAAACAAACTACTCCAGCCAAAATAACCGTCAGAATGGACTACCCGCCAATGCACCGCTGATCCGTATATATAAATAGTCGAGAAAAAACTCAACACAAGTGGCCTGACGATTGCATCGAGCATGAAACAGCCGGTCGCCTCTGAGTGTTGACTTCAATGTTCACTTTTATATATATATATATATATATATATATATATATATATACACCTGTAGTAAATTTGGATCTCATCGCTAAAATCAAACCTTTTATCCTCAACAAAGAAAAATGTGCTTGGTGCCTCTTAGAAAAACGAACTATTCTCAAATACATCGATAATTATAATCTACTGAACAAGTGAAGTGAGCTTGAGCACATGCTGTCACGGAAGGAACTCACTTCTCAAATATTTCGATGATAGAGCAATTAACCTAACATCTGCTGTAATACCCTCTCTGAACGGCCTCTAATATTTTCCACATTTTTACACCATCCTTGCGATTAACGGTTATTATAGCCCGGCGTTCCTTTTTTAAATTTGTTTTAGGAGTTTTTATTATTGTTTATATTTTTTACTTTTCCTTATCTTATTTTCTTTTTAGTCTACTCACGCTTTTTTTTTGATAACTACCAACTTTTTAGTTCGTATTACAATAATCTTATCCGTTGACTCAATATACATTAATACTCAATATACGATCAATTATACCTATTAAACTTACTATTAACGGGAGGCACGGTGGAGTAATGGATAGCGACTGGGATTGAGGAATCGGAGAGGCGAGTTCGAATTCCAGTCAGATCCATTACATTCATTTACGTGCTAATACCATTGGGAAAGGTATGAAACCACTTCTTCACGACAGCTATGGGTAAGTAGCAGGACAGACCGAGTTCTATGGATTGCAACTGGTCAACCGGAGAAAGAAATGGCAACCTACTGCGAGAAAATCTGCCTTGTCAGTCATGTATCGAAAGATACATGATCGCCTAAGCGTGTATCACTTAACTGTCTGTCTATTTGTCGTTATCTACCTATCAACACTCTATATTTTGAATTGATACCCCAATGATATATTATATTTATAATAATCTTGAACCTTGAATCCGCACACAATGTAGAGTTGCTTCCATGAGACACAGAAATTAAAACAAAAACAAGCCGTATTGAAAAGTTCATACTTTTTGTACCTGATGAATGGGAAAGCCATGAAACACTGAGTCGTACTGTAAACTTAGGTATATGTGTAATTATAGCTCTCTTTAACTACACTGAACATTATTTTGTCTAGACCATTAAATAAATGGTTATTTGCTCACCTGTATGTGTACATAATTGCTCACATATATGGTTAATCATATCTCTTTATTTAGATCAGTGGGTCCCAACTTTTTTTTTACCCATGGACCCCTTTCCCCATCTTTTTTTCTTGGCGGACCCCTTTTCCCTTCTTTTTTTCTTGGTGGACCCCTTAATAGCTATTTGACATAAGACAACAATATTCCATTTTTCACTAATAAAAATTTTGAGATTTTAATAATTAAAGAAATATTATATAATTAAGTTTTATTTTTAAATGAAAACTAACTTTATGCAAATAAATTATTTTATAAAAATAGTAATAAAAATAACAATAATAATAGTAAGTAATAATGAGTAATATTTCTTTCAAATCAGATTAACTTAACTTTAAATTTTCTAATTTTACTCAAATTGCGTATCATAAATATATAAATATAATTTTGGAAGATTTTAAAAGTCGATAAATTTGTCTTGTTTACAAATTACTTAAAAAATTAAGAAAATGTCCGCTGTTAAGAAAATTTTAAAAAATCGAGCCATTATTAGACATTCCAATCTATATAATTTCTATCTGAAATACACAAGAATACTTACTTACTGGAAATAATAAATTTAATCATTTAGTATTCAATTAAAGCTAAAATGAAATCTTCAAGAATGATTTTTCATTTTTAAAAAGTAATTTTAAACCTTAGGTATTGAAAATTCAGTGGAGATAAGTATGTAAAAGAAATAAAGAAAGACATTATCATTCATATATATATATTTCAATATAGTATAAATTACAGTAGAAATGTAATTTTTAATAATAAAACACATTCTGGGTTGGCTGTCTTCATGGACCAACAAAATATCATTGTGGACCCCCAATTTGTTATATTTTGCCTGTGGACCCCCAGAAATATTACATGGACACCTAGAGCGCATGTGGACTCTGGTTGAGAACCCCTGATTTAGATCATTGCTATACACACACACACACACACACATCAGTGGCAAAAGGCTCATGTATACAACGCATGTACTGCATGCGGTAGATTTTTTGTGACAAAAAATGAATTATTTTTACTATCTTTTTGAACTGGTGATCATTTTTAAAAACTCCCATTCGTTAATTTCTTAGGATAAATTGTGAACAAGAGACATTGAAAGAATAGTGTAAACAGAGAAGACTCCTACTTTAGTATACCAGTCCCGCATCAGTTGTATGTATAGACACAGAGAGGGCAGGAGAACCAATTCAGAAAAAAGTTGAAGGGTTAAAGATGAGTGTGAGGAAAAAAGAAAAAAAGAAAATGGAGTTAGCTGCTGCTTCTTGTTCTCATCATGAAGATAGATTGAGTAAATTGATTTTCGTTCGCACAATTAAAACCTTTTGGAAATTGAAACGGCAAAGCGCGGTACTGCTACTTTTTAAAACAAAATGATCGACGAATCTTCCAAAACGAAACGAACAATTGGATTCATTTATAAATACATGAATTTTAAATACGACATTATTTGTTGATTTTATAATTTTCTCAGATTTCTCTCGTAAACATTAACGGTCATCATGAACTGCACGGCCACATTCACCATTTGCCACTGACGTATATATATATATATATATATATATATATATATATATATATATATATATATATATATATATATATACATACATACATACATATATATATATATATATATATATATATATATATATATATATATATATATATATATATATATATATATATATATATAAAATGTAGTCGGTCTAATGAGATGAATATGCTTATATTCAACGAAATAAATTTATTACTGACTTTGGATTTTTAAGATTTTTTCCTAATTATTCTTATAATTTGCACTGTATCATATATATATGGACTAAAAGACCTCTTTGGAATAATCCCTACCAATTACAATTTGGTATTATATATATCTATATCTATCTATCTATCTATCTATCTATCTATCTATATATATATATATATATATATATATATATATATATATATATATGTGTGTGTGTGTGTGTATATTTTCATATATTGGATAGTGTTATATATGTATTTATATTTTTATATATTGGATAGTGTTATTCTTAAATGTTACATTTTGCCTGGACATTTGCATTTGGTTTTTATTTCTTATTTGTGTATGCGTATATATTTATTTTTCTATCCATTTCTATATATTTTAGCGTCCTTTTTCCTGATGTTGTTCATTTACGAATATTTGTTTTTTATTTTACCCATATAAAATTTTATCTATTCAACCATTTTCATCTCTATGTCTTTGCCTGTGTAAGTCATATTCTAATAGTATGTTTGAATTCGTTTATTAACACTTTCAAATTTGAATATTTCTCGGTGGGTATATGTGCGTGTCTTTATCAATGTATGTGTGTATAATCGCTTATATGTGTCTTTCATTGTATATATATGTTGTCGTTTTTTTCTTTTTATTAAGGGCCGTGGACACCTATTTCCTGTTTCGTTCGTGTTTTTGCGAGTTTATATATCTAAATATTGTGTATATATTGTCTTTTGCAAGATTTCACCCTCCCCTGCTCATATAATCACTTCAAATGTATCTAAGTTGTAACGAAGCTCAGAGCAATATTAGATTTTAACGTTTATTCTAACTGAAACAAAATAAATAACAAAACATATATTTTTCGTCCGTTTCTTCTTTAAATAAATTTATAATTTTTAAACTTTATACAGATTAAATTTAAAATTTAAAATTGGTAATTTTGAATTTTGAATTTTATAGATAAATTTAATGTTAATTAGTTAGAATGAATTCTATTTTTGTTTAACCCCAACATTTAAGCATTAATTAATTATTATAACTTAGGTTCGTTGTCAAGTTTTTTGAATTCTCATATACTTGTATTTTGATTGGTCATTCCAGCTTATGTAACAGCGTTTACCCCTAGTGAGGGATGTTTGATTGATTTGAACCTTTTAAAACCCGTTATTCTACATTCAACATCATCATTTGAAAAGACACCAGAAGTGTTGAAACAAAATGGCTATTTTTGTAGTGATTTTTATAACATATTTATGTTATAATTTTCGAACAAATAATTATATGTATATAAATATATATATGTGTGTGTGTGAGTATGTATACGTGTGTGTGTGTGTGTGTGTGTGTGTGTGTGTGTGTGTGTGTGTGCGTGTGTGTGTGTGACATAAAATTGTGACACTAACCTGAACATTTCTGATTGAAACCACGGTTTTAGGAAGGTTGTTTGTTCCAATTATTTTATATCTGAAATTGCTCTATATTTTCGTTTTTTTTTAAATTGTATCCAGCACTTTTTTATTTATTTACTCCGTTCTTTGGCAACTATTACTTTTTGGCAAAAGTTGGATTTTTTAAATATATATATATATATATATATATATATATATATATATATATATATATATATATATATATATATATTTACTTTATATATATAATATATATATATATTACGTTATATATATATATATATATATATATATATATATATATATATATATATATATATATATATATATATATATATATATATGCCTCTGTGTGCATGTGTGTGCGTTTATTTAGGTACTGATAAAAACTGCGTTTTAAATTTGTGAACTTCGGAAAGATGTATTGTATCTTATTATAAAAGCGCCTTGCACTGTATGAAGCTGTCTAGGTAGCTTCCCTCCTGCCAACGGCGTCACACGCATACATAGACACGTATGTACAAATTATAGTTGCCGACCTGCTCTGTGCTGACCCTGCAGTTGTACTTACAAGACGCTAATGAATCGCTTGAAGTGACCCCTACTTGTTATTGTTACTGTTGGGATGACGAAGTAGGAGGTAAGTTGGACGGGAAAGAGGTGGAAATGGTCATAAGGCACGTGGGTACTCAGCGTTCGTACCATTCGATAAATCATTCGTAGAGAAGAACTCTTGGGCTTTTTTTTTTTGTAAAAAAGAAAGAAAGCAAAGGAAATGAAACATAAGAAAAATAGGAAACAAAGACTAGAAGTGGTTTTACAGATGAGATATTAAGAAAAAGATTTTTTAAAAAAACGTAAGAATCTGGTGGGGACAAGAGTTAGAAAGTTGATAGTATGGGAATTTAGAGAGAAAGAAAAAATAATTTGTACAAGAGACGAAAACAACAACAAAAAAAAAGTATCAGAAAGCAGGACTCGAAATCAACGTTGTTCTTTCAACCCGAGGACGAATACACATTTATTTCGGACAACTGGTAATGTGCTTTGGGATGATGATGAAACAATACAAAATTTAAATAAAAATTATATTAGACGCAACTAGTTTCTTAAAAAATACTCCTTACTTAAATGGAACACACACATACAAAATAAACAAACTTGAGCGTTTTTTTACTAATGTTCACCCAATAAGAGCCACTCAAGCTCGAGGGTTACTGTGTGGTGTCGTATGTGCGTAATAAACGGCAAGAAGTAATGTTCTTGCGGTTATACAGGAAAAATAACAGCTAACTCTAGACTTGAAGAATAAAATAAAAATTTCAAAGTTCAGTCGGAGACGTAAGACGTATAGTGTGGAAATTGACTTTAGAAGGCGCCAGAGGCCCAGTCCTAAACAGGAAACAAGGAATAATTCTCTACACTTGTTCAAAAGACCAGGGAGGTATGTGAACCAGAGGATAGGTGAACTTATCTAATCCAGTTAGGAGAGAAGAAGAAAAATTACAATTAGTGAATTAAATTTCAGAGCTCAGTCGGAGACTTTAGAAGTATAGTCGAAGTAGAGCTAAACAGGGATAAACCGCTACTCCTGTTCAAAAGACCGGAACTTACTTTTAAACTTGTGATTTACCTTTGGATATAATAAAGTTTTTATAGGCTCGTGTTCTTTTTTTTCCTATTACAGTGTAACCCTGATATAAGAGACCCGGATATAAGAGAAACCCGGATATAAGAGAGATTTTCTCTGGTCCCAAATTAGAGCCTGTGTTAATGTATCTATAATAGACCAAACCCAGATATAAGAGAAACCCGGATATAAGAGACTTATTCTCCGGTCCCGACAACTCTCTTATATCCGGGTTACACTGTATTTTTCATTTAATTGTAATCATGGCTTGTTTAACCAAAATAATCTCTCATAAATATAGCCTAGGATGTACCATTTACTAATAATTTTACTAATTACTAATTTTTTGTTAATTTGCCCTGCTGAAATTGGGGTGCGTCTTATACACCGGTGCGTCTTATATGCCGTCAAATACGGTAAGTCATTCGTCAATTCGCAACTGTTCTCATCAACCAACACGTCCATTTCATTAAACAATCTAAACGATCAATTTCATAACAATCATCATATCGGTGAGATTATTTTTTTAATGTTTATATTTGTATTTAGATTATTTACATTCGGACTAATATCGTCGTCTTTATTGTTTTTATCACAGCGATCCGGCCTTTGTACTCTCCCGTCTTCTTAAGGTGCCTGTTGAATTTCTAACTGAGCGCTTTATTTTATCTACGTTGTTCTCCTTCCGCTGTCTATGTCTAGGTGTATTCATTTCCCTGTCTTTTTTGACGTCCCAAACCGGGGAATGAACAAAATGACAGATTTCCGTAAGATTTATACTAAACTATTTGATTAATTGCTCTTACTGACGAAACATTTTAAGTGGATCACGTCCCCTGTCATGTTACTCGCGTTTGAGTTGCATTCCTTTCACGCAAGTGTCGTTTCAATCCCTTTGTAGCGTTGAGTATCAGTACAAGCGTTTTTCTCAAGTCAAGCGCCGTTTGTACAAAGGCTGGTTTTTATATTTTTATTCGTATATGCATTTTAAAAAAACTTAACTCGAAGAAGAGATGCATACTATCGAAATATTGTCAAACATTATTATACAACGTCGGTTCAAATAAGCGTTCGCTCGAGAATTTTTAGACAAGTAACAAAATAATAGGCACAGTACCAGCGTACAAATTGAAGGAAATTTTTTTTTTTAAGCTTATCACCCCAAGCAAGGCTGGAAGTCACTAGCCCGCAAGGGGTTACAGAAGGTTTGGAGGAAGAGCAGATAGGAGTGGTAAAGGAGAGGATGTGGAGAAAGATAGTGGATCGATCAAGGCAAGGGGGTTACAGAAGATTTGGAGCGAGAGCAGATAGGAATAAAAGGTGAAAGGATGTGGAGAAGGGAAGTGGATAGATCAAGGCAACTGAAGATGTCGATTGACGTTACACTTAAATAGTTGGAGATTGTATTTGTCAAGGAAACAGGAATAAGGAAGGGAGTTCCACAGGCGAGATGTGCGAGACATGAAGCTATTGGAGTAGAAGAGACGTCCACATCTAACAGTTTCAACGGTGAAAGGGTGGGAACGGGATGCCAGCTTCGTAGGACGTTTAAATTCATGAGGCCTAGGAACCAGCGAAAGCAGCTCATCGGAGCAATTACCGTGAAAGTATTTGTAAAAAAGACAGAGCGAGGCAACGTCGCGTCTGTAAGAGAGCGACTGCAGACGAGATGACGGATCAGGGCCAATTACATTGCATATCCGTCTCTGGACCTTATCGAGAACCCTGAGGTAAACAGCAGGGTCTCCAGACCATATATGGCAGCAATCGTTCTGTCAGCTTTTTTTTGGTACAATGTAATATAAATGAAAAGTGACTGATTACAAAATCTCCGGGAAGGTGGAGGAAATGAAGGAAGACGTGACCGAAGATAACAGCAAATGTCGTTGAGAGTCCTTTTTTTGCGAGACAAATGTGACAAATTTCGTTTGAATGGATTCTTATTGGTCAGCCATGTGTGTGTGTGTGTGTGTGTGTGTGTGTGTGTGTGCGCGCGCGAATTTTGGCAGAATGTCATTATTCAGGCATGTGTTATTAAAGACTACGGAACTCTTCCGCTTGATGATCTTTTTCTCGTTTTTTTCTTGCTTCCTCGCAAGTTTCTTAATGTTTGGATTCAGGTTGTTAACGTAAGATCCCAGTCGATAGCTTCCTGCCAAACGCTTTCGGTTGTCCTCAACCTTCATTATGGCGTTTGTTTTTGCTTGGAAATATGCTATTGGTAGTTTTAGGTTTATAGATAATATTAGACTAACATTGGCCTAGTTCAGTATTGGTAGGGAGGGAATTGATGTTTTTTTATTGGAGGATTAGTTATTAAATATGCTTAATATGTTTCTACCAGTATTAAATGCTATTTTGTTTATGTCGGGTTTTTGGTATTTGATGAGGATCGCTTCCAGAATTTGTA
>OZ038485.1:66860142-66865142 GCA_964036315.1 Acanthosepion esculentum
GCCATTTCCCTTTACTATAAATTAATCTCGTGAGACCGAAAAAGTGAAAAAATGGCAAGTTTTCTGAATTCATTTTTATAAATATTAGTAAAAAAATTCAGATGTTTCTCCTATGGTCAGGTCTATGTAGCTACGTCTGGAGAAGAAAATTCGAGCACAATGAAAAAAGAACTTGGAAAATGGATGTCTTGCTGAAAATGTTGTCTATACAGTCATTTTAGTGAGGTAAAGGAATTTCTATGACAACTTACATTTACATTATTTTACAAGCAGATACCAGAATCTGGACACGAAAATAGAAAGCGACAAAACCTTTGATATTCAAACTGCTCAGTTGATCAGATTTAGTCTTCGTAAACAAAGTATTAGCAAGATATTAAATATTGCCGTTTCATCAGATCATAGGTGAAATCGACAAAATTGAATAAGATTTATACATAAGAACGCGTCCGTTAAATATTAAGAGTGTGTTGGTGATTTTTAAAAATACCTTTACTGTACACTGCATTACTTAGTGCGTGTAACGTAGTGGTTATCGGTGCCGAAAGTGGAATCGACGTGCCAAGTTCAAATTCCAATCAAGATAGTTGCGTTCAATTTCGCATCTCTTCTCCTCCCCGAGGTATAGATTACATAGAAGGACAGACTATGCTATCTAGTCTGGGTAGAACAACAACTCTGAAGTCAAAACCTGTTGGGGATGGGACTGACAAATTCACCCTTACTTCAGAAAACCACTGTAGCAACACCTAGCATGGTAGAATTATAGCCACATTCTCCACATTGGAAACTAATAGCACTAAATTTTGATTATCTTGTTTTTTACGGATTATCAACCTTTTGCAGATTATTTAAAGCCAGAAAATATTTTTTGACTGTAAGAATTTTAGAAATATTTACTGATACAAGTTTTACTAATTAACCCATAGATCTGGGAGAAGATGTGGATCCATACCTTTCCTATGGATATTTGCGCGTAAGTGAATATAACGAATCTAACTGGAATTAGAACTTGGCTTCTCCGATTCTTTCCAAGAAAATGGTCGGTTAATCGTATCGCTCCAAAAAGTACCTGGCTACTTCTGTCATGTTTTCTCTTTACATGAGTTAGATTAGAACGAAAATGAAGTATTGCTACTATATGTGGACTAGAGCTGCCCATTCCACACTTTCTTTACTTGACAGAGTTCGATATTCTTTAGACAACCTTGTGGGGGATTTTCCACCCTATAGTCCCTTTCCCACAGACGCGATGTCGCAAGTCTATCCCTACCCCATCGCTACTTCCATGGCAAATGTTTCGACAATCTCCAGCTCAGTTCATCTCAATCCTTTACAGCCAAAACCCGCGTTGTTACATCAAGACTCACCACCATTCTCTACGTATTCGTTTGATAAGAACGGTGTTCCGACCCCAAGGGTTCTTTCCTTGACCCACTACTTTGTGGAATAGCCTCCGCCGGGGATGCTTCTCAGAACCCTACAATCTTCATCTTCTTAAATCTAGGTTAAAACACCATATTCTCGTAATTTTCATTTCCTATTTACGTTCCTATCACACACTACACTCAGCAAACCCCCTACCTTGAGTGGCTCTTGAGTCTTCTATCGAGTGAACTTTCGTCAGACAAATATGCTTTCTCTCTCTTTTTATTTATCTACTTTGTACGGCCACAAACTTATACATTTGCTAATGTCCTCATCGGCTTCCGGCTTTGCACCCTTAATGCTCGAACCGTGGCGATCATGATGAGCTTCACAGTCTGAAATAACCTCCATCGTAAGGAAAAATCACTTATTTTTGGCAGGGGCCTCGCCCGTCCCGCCATGCCAGTCGCCTCTTGTCAAAATATTCTGCCGGGTTTTACACGACCAAAGTCAACAGAACGCGCCTAACATCTACCTGTTAGCGGTCTTGTGAGAGCAGCGGCAAGCTTCTGACAAAAGACGTTGATAGATTCCAGGTTTTTCGAACACATTTTAAATTGGACTTTGAAATAACGAAACGAAAAGCTTGCAAAGTGTTCGCTCTACGCAGACACATAATCATGTACTTAAACCCACCAGCTTAGTAGTATATACGTCTTCTCGGCCGATAAATGAACGTGGGTGTTAGCACGAAAGCCTGTAACAGTCTACTAAATGTTCTTAACGTATCTAAAGTTATTACCAGCACCAAAGTTTAAAAACTAAACACTTACATACAGAGAATTTACTAAACTTCTCTTAGTATGTCACATTAGCTTTTGACTATATATATATATATATATATATATATATATGTGTGTGTGTGTGTGTGTGTGTGTGTGTGTATGTATGTATGTATTTAACAAACAGCAGATCATCTAATCGATATCTATATATATGTATGTATGTATGTACGTATTTAAAAAACAGCAGATCATCTTTCGATATCGCCAGGCGTTATAGGCCTATAACGCCTGACAATACCGAAAGGTTGAAACCAAGGTAGCATGATTGGCTGAGTTCTAAATTTTTTTAATTTAAAAGCTCTGCATGTTAAATTTTCTTTTCTTTACACATGTACTGAACACTTTTTAATATAACTATTTCCTGCTCTAATTCTACTCTGACCATTAACTCATTTATTTTATATATATATATATATATATATATATATATATATATATATATATATATATATATATACCCGAATTTCCTCGCTCGTGAGATCTTCAGATGACTTGAACTTTCAAGTCGTCTGAAGATCGGGTGAACGTGAAACACGTGTTACGACTAGGGCCATCTTTTTATACGAATTAACGTTGTCAAACGTTTTTTGCTCTGTCTAGGCAGTCTAAACTCTGAGCACTTTATTTTAGGTAGGTTTGCCTTTTGGATTTTTTTTTTCCTTTTTACAGTATTGACGTTTGTATTTGAGAATTTATCTGCATTAGGGTTTTTAGGTCTTTATTTTTACTTCAATCATAATAATAATGATATATATGTGTGAAGAAATGAGATGGTTTTTTATTTATTAATCCGACGTGATTTTTATTACTTAACCGTTATTTTTAGTGAAGACTCTTTTTAAAGTAGACACTCCGTTTTTAAAAATCTTCGATGGACTCATTGACCGACACTAGAGTTTCACTTCAGATCGCTCATCAGGATTAGATGTTCGATAAATCTATTGCATTATTATCAGATTTCAAATATATGCTGCTCAGATCAAACGTTAATAATAAATTTCAAATTTCACGCGAAAATCTGGAGTCGTTCAATGATCATTTCTTGATCTATTAAATATTGTGTAAAAATTCTGCTGGCCGAGAAATATGGTCAATTCTCGTTATTTTCACGTGTTTTTAATAAGTGTATTTGAGTTATATTATTAATATTATGATGATTATAAATATTTACTGAGTTTATCTTGCTATTTGCTTTTTCTATATAAACATTTAAAAAAAATAGGAAACTTAAATATTGTCACGATTTTAGCTTAAAATATTACAGTGGAACCTCGGTTAACGAATTTAATTCGTTCCTGAAAGCCGTTCATAACCCGAAATGTTCGTAAACCGAAACTATTTTTCCAATAGGAATCAATGTAGAGAAAAAAATCACAGTACAATAAAATTGGAAAAGAAAAGCACGCCACAACATCCGAATGTATACAACACGGCGGTCTATTCATAATTATTCCGTTCGGGTTAACTCGGTTCAGCAATGTTATTTGGGAACGGAAATTTTGTTCGATAACCGAGGTTTTTTCATCTCGAATTTTATGTTCGAAAATCGATTGGTTCGACATATGAGATGTTCGAGAACCGAGGTTGCTCTCTATTTGATATTTGCTGCGAGTGAATGAAATAAAGTAATTAAAAAATAAATATATAATTAAATAAGCAATTTAAAAATAAGTAAACATTCAGTAATTTTGACTATTACGATAGTTTGTTTATATGATTGTTGGCAAAATTTCATTTTATTTTCTTAATTTTATTTTAAAAAATATACATTTTATGACAAAATTATATAAAACTCGAAAAT
This sequence comes from Acanthosepion esculentum, assembly GCA_964036315.1. Taxonomy (NCBI): domain Eukaryota; kingdom Metazoa; phylum Mollusca; class Cephalopoda; order Sepiida; family Sepiidae; genus Acanthosepion; species Acanthosepion esculentum. Next base: position 66,864,157 of record OZ038485.1, read on the forward strand.
TTTAACTTTAATATAGTCATATTATGCAGCTGAATATTTAAATGCTCTCGACATAGCATAAGTTTCAACTTTGAAATTTGCTTGGAGTCTATGAGTAGTGTATCTCATGTAGAGTATAATTACGATATCTGTTAAGAATTCAGTAGATTTATCTAACCTGATGAGCAGTGTGTTCGCGAAACTTTGAAGTCGTTCGAAAGATAAGTAGATTAAACTTTTACTAAATTATAAACCACACACACACACACACACACACACACACACACATATATATATATATATATAGAGAGAGAGAGAGAGAGGGGGGGAGACATAGATAAAAGTGTTCATGAGAACCCAATACTGTGTGATGAATGTCAGTTTCACGCTTCAACCGATCTACGAGACATACAGACAGAAGGTCGTTTAAGGCGGGAAACTCAGAATCATTATGTCATTCTCAATACTATTTATATCTATAAAAGCTCTATCTCCGATACTGAGCACCCTTCATCGATGCATTTAGCAAATTTTAAACTATTTAAACTGATTCATTCTCTCTCTCTCTCTTTCTCTCTATGTATGTATATATATATATACACACACACACATATATATATAGCGATATATAATTTTATATGCCAAGAAACCGTATTAAGAAAATAGTATGACAAATTGAAAAAAATTTGGTGTCGCGTTTCATCCGTTAGAATTTCATATATATATATATATATATATATATATATATATATATATATATAGAGAGAGAGAGAGAGAGAGAGAGAGAGAGAGATAGATAGATAGATAGATAGATAGATAGATAGACAGGAAAGTAAAGTGAACATAGAAGTTAACACTCAGAGGTGACAGGCTGTTTCATGCTAGACGCAATCGTCAGGCCGCGAGTCTTGGATTTTTTCCGACTATTTATATATATGGATTAGTGGCGCGTTGTGGGTAATCCATTCTGGCCGGTATTTTGGCGGGAGTGGCCTGTTTATTCATTT
>OZ038485.1:66870142-66930142 GCA_964036315.1 Acanthosepion esculentum
AATTTTCTATCTTGTCGTTCAATTACCCACAATATATTTCACAAACGAAAAATTTGGAGAAGGTTCAGTGATTTTTTCAAATACCGCCTATGGACGGCGAGATCCACTCTAGACAGGCAAGTATATCCATAGCAACTACAAGAGAAGGTCTGGTAGCTGGATAGAGTTACGGTCTTACGGCATTACCCCTTCTATGCAGACTGAAGCCGTGGAAATCCCTCAGGCTTTAACAAGCACATTTTGATGGTAGATACAGCATGTGTGTTAACATCTCTCTCTCTCTCTCTCTCTCTCTCTCTCTCTATATATATATATATATATATATATATATATATACTAGCAACATGGACCGGCGTTGCCCGTGCTTGATTAAAAAATCGTACGACACATCCAGCAATCGCGATCATTTGACTTAAAATATTTTTGCTCTTCCTTGCCTTTAAAGGAGTGCCCTTTGCCGTGCTGATATTGCTACATGCCTTACTTCTTGCCTATTTCACACTGCAATTTTTTTATAAGCTCTATACTAAACATTAAATCTGTTACGAAAAAAGAACTAAACAAAATGAACACAAAACGATCATCTTTAAAAAAGGACATGTAACTGGAAAAACCGAATGAAAAAAGAATGTTAACAACAAATACTTTTTCACACCCAACCCAGTTCTGTGGAATCAGAATCAACGTTGAGTTTAAGCAAGCGAATGAGCCAATTGGAGTAAAGTGCCATGCAGATTTAAATTTTTCCCACTTGTGACGAGTGAAGCTATCGATTTTTTTTTGCATGCTAGTTAACATTCGTGTCAGTCAGCTGTTGGCTCTCACGCTGGCCAATAGAATCTTCCTGCCTATTCGTGGCAGTCAGCTATAGTGTCTCACTCTGGCCAGTAGAAAATGGCCGCAAACTACATGAAAACTGTCGTAGAAGTATGAAAAAATCGATTATTTCCACTATCGATGGGAGTTGGAAAATGCAAAGTCAGCCTGTGCCTTTGTACTAACCTGGAGCATGTGCATGTAAATTTTGGTGCAAATCCATCGAAAATTGCGGCCGTGCATTCGTTACACACACACACACACATCCTGCTTTTATAGAGATGTTCATTGGATATGACAAACATGCAAACAAGGAAAATCTGAAGAGTTTTCTAATAATCTTTTCTAGTATACTTCCAGTTTCACTGGGTGGGATAAAATAAAGTGTAGAAACTGTCAGAGGTTATTCTTGTCCCAAGTGCTTTCGGCTAAGTAATTAGCCACTTTCAAAGTAAACGCTAAATAATTTTGAACAATAAACAATTACGGAAAATTTCTACACTCTCTATCACTTCTTCCACCCCGAGCTATGGGTAAATAGCCCGACAGACTTGGTTCTATAGCCTTGGATGGCGAACGGTCTAGGTGAAGGACAACTCCGAATTCAAAACATTTGGAAAGATTTTTAGGGTCCTTGTGACAAACTGTGCACCATTTCTCTGTATTCGGGTCTTCCACAAAAAGTGTGGTTCTTTCGCCACTATAATTCAATGATACGTGTGGGTTGTCTGGCTGTTGGTTCTAAGAAGTGAGCTTGATCCTCATACGTCGATAATGGAAGAGACCATTATATATATATATATATATATATATATATATATATATATATATATATATGTATAAGTTAAAGATCAAATGTAGATCAAATATGGATCGGAATCCGACATAATGATAAAATAAAAGAACAAATAGGAAACGTATATCAATCTAACGTGATTCCCTTTTATTAAAGCTTCGTCAGAGTTTGAGAGAAAACTTTTCTCTCATGTAAATGGTATATATATATATATATATATATATATATATATATATATATATATATATATTGCGTGTGTCTGAATGTTAAGTCTTGGGTATATTTACCCTTGGAAGACATTAACAAATTCAAATATGCATACATTTTTCAAAGTTCAGATTTTTTTTATTCTTATTTACATTAGAAGAGTTGGCCTCACCAATGAAAGCATCTGTTCTGGTTCAGCAAACCACAATTCATGTATGTAATGGAGATATCTAACCGATTTCTTTGGCCAACAGGGATAGTCCATGCAATTGTTGAGCTAAGAGATGATCACAATGTCTCGCGTAAGCCTATAGAACGCTTTACATCATAGAATGGCGACCCTATTTAAGATGTGAACAATGTATTCATTTTTATGTTTAACACGTTTATTGCCACACAACGCGCACGCGCATTTTGTTGCCTCGTGCTGGGCACGTATATTACCGCCATTTTTATGGATTAACTTAATTTTTATTTACTATATTAATGTAGCGATTTCTAGCGGTAACTCTAACAAAATTAAAAATACCTGAGAATGTGAAAAACGCTTACAGCATGAAATCTTCTTCTATTTGTTGTATTAATTCAGGATTTAAGCGGTCATGGCTCACCACAAATCCCTATCCGCTGCAGCGCATACCAATATTGATCTGTTTGCCATCCGTCGCACATTCTTTTCTTTCATGCAATTACACAAGCTGGTTAGGTATGTTACTCCTTCTTTCCCGCTATCCCTCATGCCTTAATTAATATATCCCGTGAGTGTTAAATTTTCCAAACCTTCCTTCCTCATTATATGTCCGGGGAATTTCAACTGAATTTTCCTTAAGAACTTTTTTCAGTACTTACATACTCCGTCCATGGTATTCTTAGCGTATGTACACATGCCCGACGCCTCACGTCTTTTCTTCATATGTCCTTCTCCAGCATTCACTGCCATGCAGGAGGATTGATATTAAATGCGAGCATTAAATAGTCAAATTTGTTTTGATTTTAATACCCAGTAAATTAAAAAAGAAAACATCTGCTTCCTTTCTATTGTTTCTTAATTAGTTTCTTCCAGAACAATAATAATATAATATATACCATATATTATATATAATATATATATTATATGTAATTTTCATATAACAGTAAATATTACATATATATAGTGTTGTTATATGAAGATTATATATAATATATATATTATATATGCTATATTATTTGTGATATAATGTTGTTATATAACTGTTAAAGTATATATATTGCATATAATATAATACGGTCCTTATATAAAGATTATAAAACACACACACACACACACACACATATATATATATATATATATATATATATATATATGAATAAAAGGAGAGGAGAGGAAAACTATTTTTAGCCGGCGCGTTTATCAAGGCAATGCTCTTGCCTTGATAAAGTCCCTCAGAGGACGAAACGCGTGAATAGTTTTTCCTCTTGTTTCTTTTTATTAATTTTGTTTCTTTACAGATACACTGTATCTGAAAATAAGTTACAAACATATATAATTAATATAGAGATATTGTTATATAATTCTCGTAATATATATAACATATTACTACCTATAATATTGTTAGCAAAGCTAGCAATATATATCTATTATATTATTTATAACATAATATTGTTATAGAGGGTTTATAATATACTGGATTGGCTCAAAATTTTGTCCACTTATTAAGTAAAAAATTTACTATTTTTTTAAAAACATTTCACCCCAAGCAAGGCGGGAGTGCCACTAACACGCAAGAGGTTACAGAGAGTAGGAGAGAGCAAGAGTAAAGAGAGAAAAGATGAACAGAAGGACAGGGAATTAGATCAAGGTATCTGAAGATGTTGATTGACATTACATTTGAATATGTGAAGATTATAGCTATCAAGGAAGCAAGTATGAGAAAGGGAGTTCCGTACACGGGAAGTGCGAGACTTGAAACTATTGGAGAAGAAGACGGCTACATTTAACCGTTTCGACAGTGAAAGGGTGGGACTGGGATGCCAAGCTAGTAGCACGTTTAAATCCATGCAGTCCGGGAACTAGCGAAAGTAGATCGTCGGAGCAGTTACCGTGAAAGTATTTGTAGAAAAAACAGAGGGAAGCGGCGGCATGTCTGTGGGAAAATAACTGTACACAAGATGCCTGATCAGGACAAATCACATTGCATATCTGTTGTGGTGGGACCCACCTAATCTGCATAGGTGACTACCGACTATATAAATAATGGTTGGTACCGGAAGAGAGGGAAGCGAATACAGAGATCCAACTAGAGACTCTGCCCGACTGCGACTTAGTCAACACATTCTCCAGGAACGGTCTTCCCAGAAATATACAGAAATACTAGATGTAAATATTGTGTACACTTTCTTGTTATAATACATTCTTGTTCTAAGTACATTGCATAAGTGTTGCATTATTATTCCATGCATTAGTCGAGATTCAACAATGAGTCAAGACTCAACAATATCCATCTCTGGAATTTGTCGAGGACCTTGAGACGAACAGGAAGGGATCCAGACCAAATATGGCGGCAGTATTCGATGCAAGGGCAAATAAACAGAACGAATCTTTGGCAAACTGTTGTGGTGGGATCCACCTAATCTGCATAGGTGACTACCAACTATATAAATAATGGTTGGTACCGGAAGAGGGGGAAGGAGAATCACGAGATCCAACTAGAGACTCTGATCGACTGCGACTAGTCAACACATTCTCCAGGAACGTCTTCCCAGAAATATACAGAAATACTATATGTACTTATTGTGTACACTTTCTTGTTATAATACATTCTTGTTCTAAGTACATTTTGTGTTGCATTATTATTCCATGCAATAGGCGAGATTCAACATTGAGTCAAGACTCAACACAAACCCAATATAGAATTTATAATATAATAATGTTCATAAGTAAAACTTACATTCAATGTATATTATATATAATACATGACCTATTTTTATTTTACAGCGAGGTTCACCTTTTACAAGGCCAGAGAGCCACTCGTGGTAAAGGTTTACGTTTGGAGGCCATTTGTGTGTATAGGAGTGGAAGATAACGGCTAACCCTAGCTTTGAACAGGTTATGATTGTAGTGATCGGAGTAACATCCAGTTGGGAGTCGGTTCCAGAGGGCAGTGGTTCGCGAGAAGCTGTTCGAGTGGAACTTTATTTTCACCGATGGAATGCGGGGTGAATGTGGGTTGTTTTTTACCATGTAAGTGGCATGGCGTGTTCTTGCAGAGGAGGTTTGCATCGGCGAGACCAGGGTAGTTAGTCCGAGCACATTCCTTGGTAGTAGCGGTAGAGCAGTGAGAGGTCTGCCACATCCCGCCTTGGGCAAGGGTTGAAAGGTTGAAGGGCGGAGAATAATTCTACACCCAAAGGACGTTTTTAATTCTATCAAGGCTAGAGAGTAAGATCTGGACAGCTCCAAATATGACATCAGAACAGTTTTGACCTGATTTGGCTCTTGTAATGGTTGGGGATAGCAGGTACTTGCTGGAGCAGTACAGAGAGCCGACCATCTTACCTGCATCCTTTGCAATGGATCGTATGTACAAGTTCTATTTGTATACACGATCCATTGGTCGGGTGTGAGTTTGAGGTCAAACAATCTTTCAAGGCACTATATATAATATTGTCGTATAAATTTTATTATATATATTATATAATTAGATTACAGATCTTAGAAACAATTTATATAAAAAAAAATTAAAGCCGGCACTGAACAGAATTAACTATGAATACTGCAGTAATGTTCTGAAATGCCTGTAAAGGAACAGTTTTTCACGCTTTAATGCGCACGTGACCATGACATTATAGACTAGAGAGAAAAATCCCATAATGGATAATTTTTTCACGTTCTAATGAACGCTCAGCACATTGTCAACCATTTTGCCTTTAAAAGCATAATGAAAAAATCACGATAATGAATAACAACACACAACTTTGTATAAATATTTATATTAATGAACAACAGATAGTTTTGTGTTCCTTGCACCCCTGAAAATGATCTTGGAAAAAGATCGAAAGTAATTGAGAAATGAAAATAAAAGACATTTAAACAGCTATAGCGCATTCCTCTCGTCCTTTAACATCAATACACGGAAGGTTATTCGTGAGTATGAACGGATTTTATTAAAAATTAGCAGACATAATGTCTGTAATTTATTCAGTCAGACATGCCTAAAAGAGAATTTGCTGCATAAATGCACAAATATATATATATATGTGTGTGTGTGTGTGTGTGTTAATATTGTTGAAAAATCTGTAACGTTAAATCCTCAGAAAAAAGAGAATGCCTTTTGGCAAAATTTTTCTTCGAAATCTCTAAAACTATGCGGTCTTCACCATTAGGGAGATGAAGATGACACCAATTTACTATGTGTCGTAATGGCTAAATAGACTTAGAACTTTTTTTTAATCAAATTCAATGAACTCAAACAGATGCTGGTGTGAAATGAAAAGCGAAGTCAATGAAAGCAAAACATCAATTGATCCCGGGACCCTTTCCCGAATTTTCTGTCGCATCTTGGATATTTCTCATAGTTGATGATCCTTTTCAGCGACCACTTTACTCTCTGCTGAAAGAGTTACAAATTTCGCATTCCTCACTTAATCGAGTACAGCGTCAACGGTCGGCAGCACCTGCTTAGATTCTGGCACGCCAGAAAGAAGACTGCGGTATGCGACGGGGAATGCGATACTTCTTAACCCAACTGAAAAGTGAAGATCTCTCTGTTCCAGACTATATTGACTAGTTTACTACTATACCAAGTATCAACGACTGCTAATTTTGCCAAAATAGATCTACCTGTAGAAGCTATATATTCATTTTTCTTAACGACATAAATATCCGCATTGGTAAGGCATTGACTACCATAGAGAGATTATGAAGAATTTGGAAATCAGATTTAACCATCAGCATGAAACAAAACTTATCCCAAACCATTGCGTCATCAATGCCATGGTCGTTACCAAAGGCACCCAAAAAGAAATTAGATGTTATATACGCAAGGATGTTGTGTGCTTAGGCAGGGTTAGGGTTAATCGATTCTGGAGACGGTACCCTCTACAAAAAAAAAAGAGATCTATAACCATCTACTTCCTATCTCATCGATCATCCGAGAAAGAAGGATACAGTTTGCAAAGCAGCCAGGGTGACGTAGAAATAGGCTTGACAGCGAGGTGTCTCTTAGGACAACAAAACATGGTCACATTAATGTAGGCTGTCCGTTCAAAAGGTACATTCAACGATTATATGTTATATGATGAAACAAGATGCAAACCGAAAGACAGGCCAGGCGCAAGGAATGCTTGTGGAGACTGAAAAGAAAGTGTTAGCAGAATTTGTTCAATCAGCACCACCTGAATATATATATATATATATATATATATATATATATATATATATATATATATATATGCACGCAATGATGCATGGATGCGTATATGCGCCCAGTCCCGCGCTGTTCATATATGTATATGTTTGTGTGAGCTGCAATGCGTGAGCATGCGTGTGTGTATATGAATGACGTCCCGAGGATGACGCAGAGGAGAATTTTTCCTCCCACTACCATCAAACACCGATATATACAACCATAAATAAATCCAAAATTTAAAAAAAATAATCAGTTTGCCTGACGATCGCAAAGGGCGTGAAACCCAGGGTCACAAACTCAATCAACGCAACTAAATATGTTAGCTCTATCACTGATATCGAGCGCTTTCCAATAAGTACCTCGCATATATAATATATATATATATATATATATATATATATATATTTCCTCACCGATAACACGACTCGAAGTTTCATAGATAACGCAATCTTCAGGTGTTGAGATAAGGCTTAAAATATAGTTTATAACTGTGTTATATTGCCTCGAGCACTATATTGATATTAATGTCTATCTTTTCTCCGGAACTCGCTGCTTATCAGATTGCCTTCAGGAGTGTGCACTTCGACGTATTGTATGATTAGCTAGCTTGTCTCACTAGATCAATTGCGACTTCGATCGTCATTGGGTGCTCCATACTTTTGGCTTTGTGCCACATCTAAGGTTCGTTTAGTAAATCGCCTAGCTTCCTACCGAAGGAGGCAGTACATCTTCCGGGTGGATCTGGATTTATTGCCCGGTATCTAAGGCCTCTCCAAAAGGCGAAGTGCAGCGTTACGGCTAACAAACCTACATTGAACCGACGATGTTCCGAGTGGACGTGTATATAAATACCCAGTTTGATTTCAGTATCAACATTTGGCTTTAAAGTTAAACTGAAGACCGGTTGTTGAAAACTGAGCTTAAAGGCCATCTTCTTCTTTTATGTGTCGTGGCCAATTATGGCTTCCCAAAACTTTGTAGTTCTTGTCTTGTTACCATCCTTCCCACTTCTCGTTCTCCCATCCATTCACATAAGCTTGTGAGGTAGGTGACCTGCTGCCCCCCACTGTTTCTTCTTCTTCTTCTTCTTCTTCTTCTTCTTCTTCTTCTTCTTCTTCTTCTTCTTCTTCTTCTCCTCCTCCTCCTTCTTCTTCTTCTTCTTCTCCTCCTCCTCCTTCTTCTTCTTCTTCTTCTTCTTCTTCTTCTTCTTCTTCTTCTCCTCCTCCTCCTTCTTCTTCTTCTTCTTCTTCTTCTTCTTCTTCTTCTTCTTCTTCTTCTTCTTCTTCTTCTTCTTCTTCTTCTTCTTCTTCTTCTCCTTCTCCTCCTCCTCCTTCTTCTTCTTCTCCTCCTTCTTCTTCTTCTTCTTCTTCTTCTTCTTCTTCTTCTTCTTCTTCTTCTTCTTCTTCTTCTTCTTCTATGTGCTTTGTCCCTTGAGTGATCATGCCCCCCCCCTAACTTCCTGTCCTTTGTAGGCCTTTACACGTCTCCACATGCCAACGTGATGTGATACAAGGTCAGGTTTATTGTGGGGCACCCGAGCGCGTACACCCGGGCTAGAACCAAAAATTGCCCAGTCCTCGCAACCGTCGGTTGTGCTGTCATCGATATTACCACCGACATCCTCTTTATTTTAAGGTATATTTACAAAGTGCCTAGATGGGCGTGTGAGTGGTATAATGGCTCGCGGTTTGTGGCGAGAAATCGACGAGCCGAGTTCGTTACATTCACCTTTGAGCAAATAAATGAATCCACTTCTTCTCCACCCACCCCAATAGCTTAAATCGTTGAGCAAACTGGGTCCTTCAAATTTGGGTTGCAACCACACTTAGTGACGGAGAACTCTGAATTCAAAACCGTATGCAAACCTGGCGTAGCACATAGCATGCAGCCATCAATAACATGAATTGTGCTCGCAAATACATTCGTCGATGTATTATTAATAGACATATGATCGTTATAGGCACGGAATCAACATACCGCGTTTAAATTGGGACTAGTAACTCCACATGGTAAAAAGAAAACCTACTTGCTACTGAAACCACAGCGGCAACGTTTAGCATGTTCAGGTTGTGGTCCTATGCTTTACAGGGGGTCTAGAGAATGTACTTATATGCAATGTGTCTGAGTAATTGTTCGGTATTTTCGTGTAAAATCTCAGTCATCTTTGATCCTTGGGAATCTGAATTGATCGCCCTCCTCATTTCTTCATGCTTTCTGAGTCCCCTTGAGTTGTGTAAGGGACTGAATCCTCATTAAGATAAATAGTAGCGAAATGGCTACAGGTAACTTATCATTTACCATATTTAAGTTATTAGCCCTATCATGCGTGTTTCTACCTACGGGTAAATATAGTCAGCATACACTTAGACACAACCCTATACATATTTATAACGGTACAGCTTTTAATATATATATATATATATATATATATATATATATATATATATATATATATATATATATATATATAATCACTGCATATAAATAAATGCATATGTATACGTCTATAATTAGATTTGTAGATATGAGTATGTGCGTGCTTGTTTGGAGATATACGATTATCAATATATTCACACATCAAAGAGTTATAGAGATAGAAGCAGTCATCTTTTAGGTAGCGACTTAGTAATGAACACGTACAATGGCACACCACACGTTGATAATTTCCTTTTCACTTGAACAAATTTGGCAGCCACTTTGGCCCGATTCGTTTAACAGCGTGAAGTGCGTCGAATTGGTTAAATAGTGTTGGCGTCGTTATCGCAACGGGCCACCCACCCTTTTCGCATTTTACGCCCGCTGATCTGTTTAAAGTGCGTTGGTTTTTTGGATGGTCACCTGGTTGAGATCTTCATTTGGTGAGGTTTTGTCTTATGTTTCCCAGTGTTTTTTTGTTTTTGTATTTTTTTTTTTTTTTAAAAACGTTAAAACGGTTGAAATCCGATACAAAAATGGGGCACAACTGTTGATGAAATATATTCTGTCTGAATTTCTGGGGTGAGGACTTATCATTAATTACATGATTTAAAGCGGATTAATATCCTCATCTTTGTCATTTAAAGATGAGGACAATAGTCCGCCTGTAAGTAATGATCGACAACGCTCAAAATCAGCTTTCATAAGGAATATAATATGTATTTTTTATTGAACAGGAATATAATATGTATATTTTTTTCTTGTGATCAGAATATAACCATTTATAGAGAAAGGGTTCCTTGTTGGAATATGATGTGAGGCAAAATCTAATTAAATCAGCAAATGTTTGTTGACATTGTGATTTGAATACTGGATAAGGACATAACTGTTTTACTGAATAACCAAGTTGAAGTCATGCTCAAGAATTGATGTAGAACTTTAAAATACCGCAAAAATACATTTTTTAAATATGCCATATTATTTCAAGGTGTAGGCGATCATGTTTTCTCCGCAGATTTCTTTTCTTTATTATCTGTGAATTGCCATGGATTTTTGGGAAAAATAGTGGAATGGTTTCCTGCGGCCTTTTTCCATGATTTGGAATTCACTGCTTTCTTTATCTTGGTCGCTAGACAAGGCTAAAGAACCCAGTCTACACTATGATTTAACTCATAGTGAGGAGACAGGAAACGGATTTGGGCCCATCCCAAGTTTGCGCAAAAATGAACAAAACATCAGAGGAGCGCTAAAACTATGTTCAAGAACATCAGGTTTTAATATATATATTAACGTGTTGACGTTGTGAAGTGTTTTCTTTTCTGCTTAGAGGGTCTAGGCGTTTCAACGCTTTAATTTGCCGCGGAGGTAGGTGTTTGCCTTTTGGACTGTTTTTCTGTCCTTGTTCGGTATTTCTTTTCTTGTCTAAGGGTTTTAGGTTTTTGGGAAAGTTGTCTGTTCGTTGCAACAGTATTGTTGTACACACACACACACACACACACACGCACACACACACACACACACATATATATATATATATATATATATATATATATATATATATATATATATATATATATATATATATATATACACAATTATAGGATTGGTGTATACGGAAGAGATTCTAATAAACAAAAAATACTATTCTTAAAGGAGTGCTCGATACAGAGTAGAGTAAATATAATTTATTCCAAAATTAAAATATAAATATGTTATAAAATCACTACAAAAATAGCCATTTTTGTAGTGATTTCATAATATATTTATGTTAGAAATTTTGAATAAATTATATATATATATATATATATATACACTATTTACATTATTCAGACTGTTGTACTCACCTTTATTACCATATTCACGACGTTTCAGCCGTGGTACACTCCGACGTTCTTCAGGTGATGTACATTGGAATTTTGAATCGAACCCTTTATTTAGTCCATGGCGGTAAATTGTTGTAATTCCATGTGTTATGCCTTTTTTAGATATCACAGTTTCAGTTAATGTCCTTCAGTAAATCAACTTTATAATTTTTTGTTCCCTCAGCTGTGAAATATATATATATATATATATATATATATATATATATATATATATATATATATATATATATATATATATATGTGTGTGTGTGTGTGTGTGTTTGTGTGAGTGTGTGTGTGTGGTATCCGTCAGTTTGTAGAGACCTTGGATTTGCGGCCAAAGATTTATGCCTCACCTGCTGATGTTATGGCTGCACAGGCCCACACGGGAGTGACTATTGCAACTAGTGCACGTGAAGACGTTCTCTCCCAATGTCGTCGTGTTGTTTTCTTTCTGTTGAGCACGTTTCTCCCCGGTGGCAAGCCTTCGTTTCTCCTCTCCTCGTTACAACCCATTTATAAATCGTGTCTCCAGCATGAGCGATCGTTGGCGGCTCCTTCTCACCCATCGATGTCAATGTCCATCACCTGATGTCACTTTTGCGGACGCCCTTGAAGCCCTCTCACCGGTGGACAGTTCTCCATACAGAAGAACCTTTGGAATACTCCCTTCCGTCATACGGTGTACATGTCCAAGCCAGTGGTGCTGATGCTGTTGGAGAGTAGCGCGCGCGCACACACACGCACAGACACACAAACACACAGACATATATATATATAATTAAATTAATTAGTCAAAATTAATAACTCACCTCTTAGAACAAAATTAAATAGGGCAAATATTATTTACGAATTTAAATGCACATTAAAGAATTGTATTCTTGATCAATCAAAATTCGTAAATAATTATATAGGCCACACTAAAATATGTTTGACACGCAGACTAACTCTACATCTTTCTGACCATAGCTCAATTAGATCTCATTTAAATATTCACGGAGATCTACCGGACACTATTCGTAACATACTTGTTGACAACACTAATATAATAGCATCATCTACATGCAAAAAAGGCTAAAAATAATGGAAGCTTTATTAATAAAAACAAAACAAAAAGCAACACTTAATAATATTAAATATGAAAGTGGACACAATATCGTGACCGTGTTTTGAAAAATGAAAACATTTTATAAAACATACAGGCAACAAACTATTTCTTATTTAACAGTTAAAATATTTAATCCTTGAAAATGGCTAAATGTATAGCCGAAAGCACTCAGATAAAAAGAACATTCGGATAGTTTTTATATAATTTATCATCTGAAAAGAATAAAATTATTAGATCGAATGAAAAATTGTATAAAAAAATAAAAATAAAAGCACCTTGTCTGCCGTATTTAATGAAATGTGCATGAAAGAAGGATTGCTGCCTAAATACACAAATATATATAGGCGAGCATTAGGATTGTGCATTGGTAATGAAGTTATGTTGAAAAGTAAATACTTTAGCTAACAACAAATTAAGTATCTACAAATTGGGCTAGGGAATTATTGGTGTAATTACGTATTCAAATCGGTTAATTAGGAAATAAAACCGTTTTTTAGGAGTTGGTATTTACCAATGCAAACCGTAATCTTGCAAAACGTTGCAAGGTGATTTCGGAAAATGAAACATTTGATAATCGTGGACATCAACATACAGTCAGCCATTTATTTTTTTGTTCAATTGTGAGAAATTGTACAAATTGTTCGATCAAAAATCTCCAAATATAAAAAACTTACTTAAAGAAAAAAATCATTTTTGAAAATGTGCTCAGTTCCTTTTACAAAGAATACAATTAAATTAAATGTCTGTCTATATTTCTGAGATGAGATATTATGTACAGTATTTACATTAGTCGGACTATTGTCCTCATCTTTGTCGCCAAGTACACATGGTACAGTGGATAAAGGCGTTGGTTAGATCCAGTGACAGACCCAAAGAGTGTGAGTTCAATAACCGGTTCAGGCAGTGGAGAACTTTCAGAGGGAAAATTACCAGGAGATAACTGATAACTGACATCCATCAAACATGGCTCGTGGAAGTAGAACAGTCTACCCCAGTGATCGAAATAAAGGGTTCGGTTCGAAATTCCAACCACCTGAAGAAGGCCGGAGCGTACAACGGCCGAAACGTTGTGACAAATATGGCGACAAAGATGAGGACAATAGTCCGACTAATGTAAATACTGTAAATTAGATGTTATTATTGGGTTGGTGAATAATTATCAGGCGAGTTATATGTTAATAAAAATTGCTGTTTTGTTTACTTTTTTAAAATAAAAATATTATTTTATTTTCAGGTTATAAAAATGCGTGTCGGTAATCATACGCTGCGGAATAATCATTTAAAAATGTTATTGTTGAATTGTTATCTTTCGTTCTTCATAATAAATATTGTTTAAAAACGCCTGATAATTATGCACCAATCCAATATAAAGAAATAAAAAATATTTATTTCTAAAATGTGGCATCAAATGGAATGACATATATAATATCTAATAAAGGAAATGTGCAAGCAATTTCATGGAAATACAGTTGGAAAAATACGAGACTTTGTAGAAATGAACGTCAATTCGAGTGTCACGCTGAAATGTTCTCGGTTCCAACCTCAACTCTAAAACTCCCAAATGACTAAATATCAGAACCTTTCAGCACACCCCTGATATATATATATATATATATATATATATATATATATATATATATATATATATATATATATATATATATAACGATATATAATTTTCTCTACCAACAGTATTTAGAAAAATATGAAAACAAAAAAATATAACCGGTGAAACGTGCCACAAAAACCTTTCCAGATTGTCATATTTTTCTAAATATATATATATGCATATTATATATATATATATATATATATATATATATATATATATATTTCATTGAATAAGACAGACATGGTGCTTTGATTTACTTTTTTATACAATTTCTTATGTGATCTAATAATGTTTTTCTTTTCATTATCAAAACACGGTCAAGATTATGACATTATGTAAATACATACATGCAACAAACTATTTCTTGTTAACATTTAATATATTTCAACCTTGAAAATGGCTAAATGTATAGCGGAAAGCGCTCGGATAAAAAGAACATTCGGACAGTAATTATATAATTTATCATCTGAAAACAAAATTATTAGATCGCATGAGAAATTGTATAAAAAACTAAATAAAAGCACATTGTCTGTCTTATTCAATGAAATGTGCATGAGAGAAGGATTGCTGCCTAAATACACAGATATATATATATATATATATATATATATATATATATATATATATAGTCAAACCTAATGAGCCAGACACACCTACCAAGGTTTCACTTAGGCAGATCGTCCTAAGTGAAACCTTGGTAGGTGTGTCTGGCTCATTAGGTTTGACTAGGTTTGCTCTACGCTTGTATTGAGCTCTTTAGTTAGTTGTTTACTCGTATCGGGGTTTTTTCTTTGGGCCTTGAACCTGTATCTGTGCGATTATTTTCGACAGACTTTCATGTTCCTGGCTCTTTCTTTTTTTAAAACCTTTTTTTTCCTACGTGATTGATTTGGCTGTTGTTAAATCAAGAGTTCGAAGGTTTTTCGACACGAGTATAGTTACCTATATTTATATTTATATATATATATATATATATATATATATATATATATATATAATTTATTTGTTTAAACGTTATTTTTGAAATGGATAGTCATATTTGATTTTTTTTTATCTACCGAAACAAATAAATAAAAAAATCTGTTGGATGTAATCCATTTCCTAAAAAATATCTTTGTTTACGTTGGAATACAAAACAGTGCAGATATGTTTATTTCGAGAATCTGGAGGAAGATATGTGTTCAAAAGCACTATTCGAGAATTTGCCTGATCGGGAGGTTATACCTGCCCGAGTTGGTCTAAGGCATATCAAATCTAATGACGGTTGGCCCTAAGGGATGCGGGTTTAAATCCTACCGGAGGTTACATATTTTTCTAACATGATTTCTCGAATATTCAGGCCGATGGATGTAAATACATAAATATACTGTTTAATAAATGAATAAAAACGGAGCATCTACTCTGATATGAGCATCCATTTAAAAATTAACGTTTAAACAAATAAATTAAAAAATCGGTCGGATTTTTTCTTCATTTCCTAATATATATATTAATATATATATATATATATATATATATATATATATATATATATATATATATATATATATATATATATATATATATATATATATATACTAGCAGGCTTCTCCCGCTCACTATCGCTTTGCAAAGTAAGATATAGTCACTACCTGAAATCTTTGAAACAAAAATTTTAAATTAACATTTCATTCATAAATATGAAAGAAAACATTTGTATTTATTCAGATAGCTAAACATTAGAATTTTACCCATTTTTAAACAAATGAAACATGGTGAAACTGAATAATATTTAACAGGTGTTGACAAATAAAATGCATGTATTTGCATGAATTTGCATGAATGAAAAACATAATAGTGAAAAAACTGAAATCAAAATGAATATTAGAAAACACAGGCCAAAAAATGTTTTCATTTGAAGTTCAGTGGAAATTAATATCAAGAAGAAACAAAATAGATATTAGACATTTAACAGGTAATTGTGAATGGATTTCTAATTAAAATTAAAAGAAGAGGAGAATCATTTAATAGAAGATATTTTAAGCAGTGTATGCAAATTAACCATTAGCTAATTTCTGTTAAGACTTTTTTTAAATAAATAAATTAAAAAGGGATCATTTATATATTTTCTTTTGGGGTAGGGGATACGAAATATTGTTTGCTTTGTTTTTTTACGTGTTCTGCTTACTCAGAAAAAAGTCCTTTTTAGTAGAATGTAGTTTGTCGAATTTCCTGACTGTAACTTCTGTAAAAATGCAGCTAATTATGGATGGTAGATATAAATGATGTTTAGCTTCGAAAAATAACTTCGTAATTTTTCTAGGAAAAATGAATTGTTTTTCTATGGGATTAATGCTCACTCCTTATGAAATGTTGTGGACATTCACTATATTTGTTCAATGGCTGTAAAGACAGAAGAAATTAATTAGTTGGGTGCGTGGGCAGCTAGTTATAGTTAAGAAAAGTTTTACATATTATAGATGCCAGCTTGTTGAAGGCCAAGTAAAATGCAAATTTCGAACAATTTTTTTGCACTATATGAGACAATATTCCTAAAGAGAATTATTTTTATATGAAAATCAAAACAATCCTCGAATAAAAGAACAGTAACGAAGGACAGTTAATTAATGAAATATACTTTTAAAAAAAAATCAATATGCAAATTAGTTAAACCTGAAAAGTGATAGTGTCTGGAAGTCGATAATATATAATACAGATATTGAGCCCTTTGAGTGTAAGTTACTATAAAGTAGCCTGGGGGGGATTTTTTAACCTCGGAATTCGTAGGAGAATTAATCTCCGATTTCGCATTTATTCATGTGGCATGCAATATTTATGGGTAAAAATTCTCAGTATCAGCGACAGAGCGTGTATGAATATAAGAGTGGACACTGAGATCAACAGAGGGAGAGGACAATATGAGGCAGTCTTTCGCCATTCGGTGTTGATCTCAGTATCTACTGTGTATTATTACTTTACTTTTAGTGGATACCCATATTTGAGTAGAGGCCCCGTTTATTCATTAAACAGTGTATTCATTTTCGTCTACTGATCTAAACACACGAAAAGTCTACCGATGAGCGAATATTTTCTTTAATAAGATTTCTCGAGTGTTCAGGCCGGTAGACGAAAATGAATTAATATGCTGTTTAATAAATAAACGGAGCGTCTACTCAAATATGGGTATCCACTAAAAATAGCGTTTAGGTCATAAAATCTAGCGGATTAATAAATAAAAATCCATGACTTATGTAAGAGAAAAATTAGGGATTTTCTTATCTCCAACCCAGTGTGTGTGTGTGTGTGTGTGTGTGTGTGTGTGTGTGTGTGTGTGTGTGTGTGTGTGTGTGTGTGTGTAGTATCAGGCATAAAACAATGATTGTAAGTAAAAGGAACATTTTTAATATCGATATTTAATTAACGAAAAATAATTTTTATATTTCGATGATTATTCATATGATGATGCAAATAAACATTGAAATATCAACCGAATTCATTGTCTGCTAATCAAATTTTAATTATCTCTTAATCTCACATTCTTTCAGGATGTAGGCGATCATGGCTCTCCACAGATTCCTTTTTTATTATCTATCCTTACTTCATGCTGCCCATTGCTATTTCCACGGTTTTAATTTCAACGTTCTCCAAGACTAGATACCATCTAAGGCTAGAAATTCCAGTTTAAATTGCTATTTAATCCATACTGGAGATTTAGGGAGAGGAGATGGATTCCTGTCTTTGACGAAGAGGACTGAGGCGAAATTGAACGCAGAAGACTGTGCCAGATTCAGAACTTTTAACATTTTTCGTACTATTAGCCATTTAATTACCCACACATTCAGCTGTTGATGACCCACAACAACATTCCTGCCCACATTCGCAATATAAAATATTACTAATTGACAACACAATTATCCTACACCATGAAAACAACAAATTTAGATTACAGATACTAGAAGCAATATATATTAAAAAATTAAAGCCGTTACTGAACAGAATCAGCTATGAATACTGCAGTAATGTTCTGAAATACCTGTAAAGGGACATTTTTTTCATGCTTTAATGCGCGTGTGACTATGACATAACATAGAGGGAAAAATTCCATAATGGATAAATTTTTCACGTTCTAATGAACATTGTCAACTGTTTTGAATTTAAAAACATAATGAAACAATTACGGTAATGGATAACAACACACATCTTTATATAAATACTTATACAAATGAACAACAACTAGTTTTCTATCACTTGCGCTCCTGAAGATGATCTTGGAAAAGATCGAAAGTATCCTTTAACATTAATACGCGGAAGGTTATTCGTGAGCATGAACGGATTTTATTAAAAATTAGCAGACATAATGTCTGTAATTTATTCAATCACACACACACACACACACACACACACACACACACACACATATATATATATATATATATATATTTATACACTTTTGATATTTACTAAGCTTCTCTTCATATAAAGTGAAATGGTATGTGGGGAGAACTGCTAACCTTGAAAATCATCACTCGAACTTAAGGCTTGAGCTGGGATCGAGCGCAAGTACTATCCCAATCATAAAGATGGCCATTTGTATAATTATAGTCATCATGGATGTAAAAGGTCGGTGATGATAAATTTCTTGACCCGACCAGAAGGATCGCCAAATTGTTAAGATTTTGAGAAGTGGGTCGAACTGAGGCCTTATGAGCATCTCCACTTATCTTGATGTGTGTGTGACCAATTTTTATTTTATTTTATCATTTCACACAAGCAAAAAGCCACTAAGAAGCAAAGTATTACTGAGAGTGAAATAAATGTCGAGGAGAAAGAGGACATTAAAAGACCCGGTTTTAATTTTTTTTAAAATACTTTCTTTCACTCAAATTATTTTAAAAGAAATATTTCGCAGTTTCATAATAATATGCATGTCAGGTAATTTCATACTTGTAGTACAGTATAGCTGGCCACTCGTATTCGAGGATACCCGTCTACTAGGGCGGCTAGACAATCCTTACTGCAGACGCTTGCTCAGGGGCATTTGTGTTTATTCAACACCCACGGAGCCACCCTGTGCTGAGCAAACATTAATTACAGTTTCTGGGAATTATCAAGCCCAGCACGCTCAAGCCACGATGACTTGTGATTTCGTCAGGGGTTCCGTCTACTCAAATTCACTCACAAGGAATGGGTCAACCCGTGATATGGTTTTCAGGCACTTTCCAAAGGTCCCGCACGCTGGGATCGACCTCTCCATTCCGATAACATCAGGAATTCTCCTTCCTGACAAATCGCCCATGATGAGATTCGAACCCGCGTCTCATTGTCAGAATGCGAACGTTCTACCTACTCGGCCACGTGAATTTCATACTATAACTGGCGTGTACGCATCTAGATAGAGAAATATAGTGACACACACAGACTTTAGTATACACACAGGTACGTTCTCACACAATGATACCAGCATAAACACGATTGTGTGAGTGTGTATTTATAACTGTTCCAAAGTCTGTGTCTGTGTGTGTGTGTGTGTAATCCCTTGTTTTTTGGGGGCGAAATGAGTATCTGCCTACGCCAATATATGATAAAGAAAATAGGAAGTTAAAAAAAAAGAAATCATTTTGAGTAAAATCTACTTATGCAAAACGTAAATAAATAAATAAAACGGGAAAAGAAAGAGGAAGAGGAAGAGAAAGAGGAAGAGGAAGAGAAAGAGGAAGAGGAAGAGAAAGAGGAAGAAACTGTACAAACCTTTGTCGCTCCCGCTCAGAAACAAAACCAAAAACTACAAAATAATCACGGAATCGGAAAAAAAAACCTAAACGAATAAAAAAGAAGGGAAACGAAATCCCAACTTTATCTTTAATCTCAGTAAATCTTTCCTCTTGTGCCAGCTTTCGGCAAACATTTAGCTGACTTATTCCACCTACGCCGATTCTCCCACTTTTTATGATAAACTGATTAAACCAGCCGACATAGACACACCCCAGTTACCCACCAGACTCAAAAATCCAAAACTGAAAGAATCTCAAGTACTACCTGAGACTCCCACACACGTTTTGTTGGAGATGGTCGGTAAGAAAAGAAAAGAAAAATGAAGAAGCAAACGAAAAGAGAGAAAGAAGAAAAGTGAAAACGAAAAAAAAAAAGGAAAAACCCAAACTTTTTCCTCCCTTTTACATTTTTTTAACATCTTTACTTTAGTGTTCCCTCGATTACATACCCCAACCTTTATTTCACTTCAGTCCTGAAGATCTGACGTTAGTAGAAATGTCTTTGCGATCTTCCGTTCCCACTTCTCACTACAGTTGGGAAGTGGCGGAGAAGCTGGGTGTTGAATTTTGAAGAGTTGAAACCGTGGGTTGATGTGTAAAGGCTGTGTAATGGTTAACGTAGCTTGTGCTACCGAAGTACTCAACACAAGCGCTTAAATCTAAACCTTTAGTTGAACCATAATGTCAACGATTCCATCGTATTTTCTTTCTATTTTCATTCTGCGAAAGAGGGCAAATTATCTATTTCGAAGGGGTTATATACATTTTGTAAACAAAACGAAAACTTTTGGCAATAAGACGAAGATTTCTGGAAATATAAAAACTAGTGCAAAGGTTACCAACATGAAACTGGGTTCGAATTTCAATTGAGATAGCTTATGTTCACTTTTCATTATTGCACTTGAGAAAGGCATGACACCATTTCTCCCTGCTCTGTCTGAATGTGAGATATCACGATAAAATATGTCTTCGTTATCTGTTTATTTTCTGAGATGAGGTATTGTAAATATTTAGGCTATTCACATTGTCCTCATGTCTACTGTAACATTCACGACGTTTCGGCCTTCTTCAGGTGATATTTGTTGGAATTTCGAACCGATCCCTTTATTTAGTCCACGGTTGTAGATTGTTCTAATTCCATGTAGCATACCTTTGGATATCTCAGTTTTAGTTAATTCGCCTTGATAACCCTCCAAGTTTTTGTTCTCCCCGCTGAGGCCAGGCATTGAACTCAGAATTCTTTCGTTCAAGTCACTTTTTGGTTCAACCACCCAACGCTATTATCCACAGGGCCATGCGACGCATGTGTCAATTAAAGATGAGGACATCAGTCCGAACAATCTAAATAGTGTAAATATGTCTTCGTTAGTATGTCAAATATCTGACGATAAACTATAACGCATAACATAACACAGTAAAAAAAACTTTTAACCTCATAATCACAGTTGTCAGAAGTAATAATATAAAAATCGAAGGATTTAATAAACCTTATTTTTTAAATTTTATATTATTGATAGTTCGAAACTCGTCGCTTCAAATTTAAAATCTAAATTCTTTGTCGATTAAGCATGTTGCATGTATTACTTTTGTGATATCAACGTAATGCTCGTTGTAGTAGAGACTTTGTAATCGCAGATACAACTATAGAAACGCCGTTGAACAATACTGGTGTCAGACGCCTTCGAATAGCACTCGCATTGTCGTACTTGCTCGATAATACTCGCTCGAATAGTAACCACCGAATAGTGATCTGAATAGTAATCCGTATTGTGAGATATTCACTAACCGCCCCACGCGGTCGGATGTAGCACAAGGCCGAGTTTATTGTGGGCTATTCGAACCCTTAGGCTCAGTCAAAAATTCCCCGTAGACCCCATAAAAATTGAACGAATTCTCGTGTAAGTTTAAGGAATCCTCGTCGCCACTTTTGTAATGTCAACGAATACTCGTTGTCACTTTCGTAATGCTCGCTGTAGTAGAGACTTTGTAATCGCCGATACAATTATAGTAACGCCGTTGAACAATACTAATGTCAGACGTCTTCGTATAACACTCGCATTAGTAGTTATTTGCTCGATAATACTTGCTCGAAAAGTAACCACCGAATAGTGATCCGTATAGGGATCAGAATAGAGAAATAGTATAGTGACTAGTACAGAGATAAAGGATAATGTAGAAAGAGTGATCCGTGATATAATAGAAAGAGTGATCACGTGATCTACTCATTCAAAAATGGGATTGCCTTTGTTTGCTCTCTGCCGATCTATGTTCAAACTACAGTGTTGGCAGCCACACTATTTTTCGATATAACAATTACAAAATATATTCAGATTAAATACAGGCGAAGTCATAAAAATGGCTTTAAATGACGGCACATTTCGACTTACATGCTTTTCCTGTTACCCAGAGGTAGTTGCTAGAGAGACAGGGGAAATAGCCAACATTTATGCCCACTTCATTCACTGATTCAAATTATCTGTAGATGTACGCATGTTTGGGCGACTTAAAAATATTTATACGAAATAAAAAAAAATACTTTGAAAAAAGATCAATAAAATTTTATAACCATTTGATTTTTTAAATTAAAAAAAAATTATCTCAAACTTTATGATTTTATTGTTCAGCACATGGCAGTGGTTGTCCAGACATAGTGCGAATGGAATGTATTATTCCACTGTCTTCTTTCAAATTCAGTTTAAAGGTGTGTGCGTGTGTACATGTGCGTGTGTTTATGTTTACTTTAAGTGGAGCATGCACATATAAGTCACATACAACGCAGACATACACATATACATAACATGCTCGCATACAAAGTCGCACGCAAACGGTTCGTGACGGAGAATCAGTTCTTCTTTTATAGTATAGATTATTATTTTCCTATTTTTGCTGCACATGCAGGGGCGGATCCAGAATTTTGAGCAGGGTGGGGTCAAAATGGAGAAATTTATGGAGAGCACAGTTGGTGGTCAATGTCTTGGTAAGGAATTTGGTGGTTGTTTTCTGTAAGTAGAGCCATTTTTCACTTTCATTTGAGTTGACATTAGAATTCACAAAAGAGTAAAGATTACTAAACAAAGAAATTTGCCGCAGGACCGATAAATAAATAAAAATTACAGAAAATAAAACGGAAGTCATTAAACGAAAATTATTAAATTTACGTTTAACATTAATTTATGATATTAAAGTAACTGATGGTTACATTATTATTATTATTATTATTATTATTATTATTATTATTATTATTATTATTATTCATTCCCCCCAAGCAAGACAATAAAGCTACAAAGACACAAGGGTTATTGAGAATGAAACGATATGAGAAAAAGAAAAACGTTATTGAGGAGAAACAAATTGAATTAAGAGAGGTGATAACAACTGATATTGCATTTAAATTTTTGAAGATCAAATTTGACATGAAAGCCAGAAGCCACAAGAGAGTTTTACCAGCGAAAAGTGCGAGAGAAGAAACGGTTATATCTAGTAATTTCAACTGTAAAATGATGAGACCTAGCTGCCAATCTAGCACTGCTCACCTGAACAGGGAGCGTGGCCAGATTCCATGGAGCCCGCTTGGTTCAGCGCCTATATGGACATCCTTCTTTTCCGTGTCGTGTTCTTTTATAATGTAGGTGATCATGGCTCTCCACAACTGCCTATCCTATGTATCTCTAAGTAATATTTACTTCTTTACTATCTCTCCTAGGTTTCTTCTTTCATCCATTTGTACAAGCTCGTTAGTTATGCTACTCTGTTTCTCTTTGCCCATCTTGCCTTCAATATCCTCCGTGAGTATCAAATTCACCAGGCCTTCTTCCCCTATTAGGCGTCCCAGAGATTTAAGCTTTCGCTTTTCGATTCTAAATAAAAGTGACTTTTTCATTTCCCCTTGCCTTCCTGGTTTAAAAAAAGAAACGAATATACGATTAATGGTCAAAATATTTCGTTACAAAAAATATATTCCCCGCAGTCGAAAATGTCGCGGACACAAATTTTGAATAAAAAATGACATCGCTTGACTAAATCGAATAACAGACAACACGCACTTACAACAATTTTCCTGGAAAACTAAGCCTATTTTTGGGATTTACATTGTTATCTTTCAAATTACCTTTTAAATTGAGTGTAATGTAATCTTTGAGTTCAGTTCACTCATTTTTTTACAGTTATATTCACACTGTACAAGACCCGGGAGCCACTCGAGGTAGAGAGTTACAGAGTAAAAGGCAAAGTTTATGCGGGTATATGGAGAAGATAACGGTTAACTCTAGACATGAAAAGGTTAAAATTGTAGTGATCGTGAAAAATATCTTCTTGGGAGTCGGTTCTACAGAGCTGCGATTTGCATGAAGAAGATGCTCGAGTGGAACTTACAGTACTCCATTTTGGGCTAAAAATAACCTGCAAGGGGTTGCTAAATCGTAAAAACTCACTCAATACAAATATATATTGTAAATGATTTTACTACACATATACATTGCAATGATTTTAGTAGGAAAATGAACTGCAAGTGATTTCATTTCAAAAACGCATTGTAAATTATTTTCCTATAGATATTCAATTTTACTATTGTAAAAAATTTCATAATGAGATTCTAAAAATACTTTGTAAATTGTCATTGTTTTGTTTTGGCTTTGGCTCGACAATTTATATATTCTGGCCAGTTATGTATTATGGGTAGTAAGGTATATTGTGTGTACGATAACGGTTATGTTTCAAATTATTATAGAGGCTATGGAGTATAAATAATTGTGGATCCGAATGCGGTTATTTGTAGCTATATTATCGTGTTGCTTGTAACTTCTTATTCGTTATTTATTATTTATTACTTAATTATACTAATATAATAGAAATTACTGGCCATAAATGCAATCTTAAAAGCCATGTGCTTTATCTTTCCTACACATGGCCTGAAGATTACCTTTAAACATAAAACAGAATGTCGTCGCTTGGTGCTGAATTCAATGCCCATTGTTTTATATTTTTTTTATGTTTTTGTATATTTTATATATTCTTATATTTATTTTCATATATTTTTACATTTTATGTTTATTATATATATATATATATATATATATATATATATATATATATACCTTTAAAAATCCCTGTGTAAGTAATCCAGGTGAATCCTAATAATATAAAATATTAAAATTGATACACAAAAGAGAGCTTAATATATTTATTATCAAGCCTATTAATGAATTACATAAAAATTAAACTCAATTGCACCCTATTTATATGGCCATTTCGCTCCTCGAGAGATTTCTCAATTAGAGAAATTCCCTGTATTTTTTCAATACTAAAACGTTTGATAAAAAACTTTTTTTTGTTTATCAAACGTTTTAGTATTGACAAGCTCCAGGGAATTTCTCTAAGAGATAAATCTTTCGAGGAGCGAAATGGCCATATAAATGGGGTACAATTGAGTTTCATTTTTATGTAATATATATATATATATATATATATATATATATATATATATATATATATATATATATATATATATATATATATATATATATATATATATAGCGGTTGTGTGTATACATTATACTTTACATATATATATATATTATTTTATATATATATATATATATATATATTATATAATACAATTATTGTCTTTTTATTTCTTAGATTCCCAGTGAAAAAATATGGATTTAAAATTGGCATTTTGTAACCCTATATTCGTCAAACATGCTGTGTATGTGTGTTTGTGTTTGTGCGTGCGTGTGTGTGTGCGCGTGCGCGTGTTTGTATTTGTTTGTGTGTGTTTGTGCGAGCTTGTGTATGTGTGTGCGTGTGTCATTTTCTAAACGAGAACAAATACTGTACCTAGACACGTCTATTTAGCGAAAGTAGAAATTTATGGTGTACGTGTGTGCGTACCTATCTGTATAAAATATATGGTAGATCCACCCTTATATATAAAGATATCCTCGACACACAGCTGCATGTACGTATAGGCTTTAAACAGATGCAATGAGGCATTTGAAACGTGTGAAAATTTCAATACGTTTGGTATAGACATATTGCATATAGTTACGTGCGTGCGTGCGTGCGATTGTGTAGGTAGGACGATGTGTCGCTATTTCAGGAAAACGTGTGTAGATTTTTCAGTATGTGCGTATACTTTGAATTATTTCCGGTCCTTTGAAGCACTTTTATTACTGTCTTCTTGACAACGTGTTAGAATTCTTTCCACTGGTTGCCTCGGACGGCGGCTCCGTTAGACACACACTTTCTAGTGCCGCACTCTAAGTGGCCCAATAAAGCAAAAATAACAATCTAATAAACCTATACATCACTCGGTCCAGGAGTTAAAAAGCGACAAGAAATTTCTTCACTCATCGCCAGCCCCGTCTCAGTAAACAATATGTGTGGGTGTTTGGCCTTTATGACAGCACAAACTTTTTGACCATTCAGTGAAGCATTTGTATTCAAAAGTTTGATAGCTAAGAAAAACCTGACTGTGTTTGAGGTTTCTTGTCTTTTTTTGTTTGTTTTTTAATCAGTCAGTTAGTCATCACATATGTGCCGTGCTTGATACATGGTTAGGCGATCATGTATCTTTCGATACATGACTGACGAGGTAGATTTTTTCCCGTAGTAGGTTGCCATTTCTTTCTGCGGTAGACCAGTTGCCATTCAAGTCTATTGAACCGGGTCTATCCTGCTATTTACCCATAGCTGGGGAGAGAAGAAGAGGATTCCCACCTTTCCCAAAGCTATTAGCACGTAAGTGAATCTAATGGATCCGATTGGAATTCGAAATCGGCTCTCCGATTCCTCAGTCCGAGCCGCTATCCATTTCAGCTTGCGGCCGTATCACTTTGAAACGCCGATTCTCGTCCGATCACCGAAGTTAAGCAACGTTGAACTTGGTCAGTATCTAAATGGGTGATCGCTGGGGTATGCCAGGTGCTGTAAGCTTGAATGTGGTGTAATGGATAATGGCTCTTAATGAGAAGACCAGAGTTCGAAATCCAGTCAGGTTCGTTATATTCACCTATGGATTCATACCTTTCCCAAGGTATGAATCCAACTCTTCTTCACCCAGCTGTGGCTTATTTATTTTCAACAACTTCGAGCATGGTCAGATGAGTGGCTGTTTGGGAATATCAGGCGCTGTAAAGTTGGATGTGCGGATGGTGTAATAGATAACGCCTCGGAATTGAAAATCAGAGCTCCTGGTTCCAATTCCACTCGAGTTCGTTTCACTAAATTATGGGCAAATACCCTTTGGGAATGTTATGAATCCAACTCATCTTCGCCCATCTATGATTTAAATACTAAGACTTGTATTACAAAATAATTATCCCCCCCCAAATTCTTACAATCTAAAAATATGTTTCAGCTTTAAATAATCTCAAAAAAGAGTGATAACGCATAAAAATTCAATCAATCAATCGTCATTCATTCATTTACTCATTTAGCATATTTTGCGCCGCTGTGGTCACCCCTCGCTTCCATATTATAATTGTGGTTCATGGTAACATTCAAGGCAGAATAGTGCAATGACTTGCCGATTCCTTTTACACCGGTGATGTTGAGATTTTATCCGTCCCTCCTCTCAGACGTTAAAGAGGCAAGAATAACAAGTCAGCGTGAGGTTTGAATTCAGAGTTTTCCTTCTCCTAGATGGTATACGGAGGTCGTGCGCTGACCAAACAACATGCACCCCCTCTCGACCGTACCGACAAGACCTAATGGAATAAAGGGCATTTACATTTGGGGATGGTTTGGCTGCATGCGGAAAGTTGTCAGAAGACTTACTTTCATAGCCTTTTCTGTGTTTTGGATACAACCGCAAAGCAGCGGAGGTTTAAAATCAGGGTTTTCATTCCCCTAGTTATACTGACTTCCTGGACTGACTACAGAAGCAGCTGTTTATAAGGCGCCAGTTTTCCCCTTTCGGCCATTCTCCGGCTTGGAGTTGAACTTAGTTGTCAGCAGCAGTTTGAGATACATGACACGGAAGAATTTTATAGACAATGGGAGCTTGTCCCCACAATCACTCCAGGCAGGTGAAATGGACTAATTTTCTTCGTCATTATTTTGTTCCTTCTCATACTGAGTTCGATTCGTTGAGGTCAGTCTCACCTCTGGTTGTGTGTCACGGTGACACTGCTTTCCCAAAGGTAAAGATAACACGGAAACTCTGCAAAGCCAGCTTGGAGACTCATCAGGAGGGTTACCATTTTGAAGTCTCCGATAACCTCCCTACTGAAATTTTCATATTTCAAGGGATCTGGCAAGATCTTGGCACTGCTGTATTCCTCATTGAGCTGCACCGAGTGAGTTAGGAGAAGAGGTGGGTACACGTTTTCGTTATGAAGCAGCTTTGAGGCTTCAGTATGAGCTGTTGAGAAGAGTTGTCATTTTCTGGGGTTACAGGCGTCTCCAATTGCCTCAAACAGAATGATAAACTACATCCAACAGTAAGGCCTTTGATCAGGTTTTGAGGAGTGTGGAACCACCTCTTAATTGCGAGTATTCCCAGGTCCACCTTGACTCGGGTTGGTAGCACCTGTCAGGGTCCCAGCTATGGGCAAATAGCTAATTCCGAAAAGGCGTCGCAATACATTTTTGGAAAAAAATTATTACCAGCAATACGTTTTTGGAAAAAAAATATTAACAGCAATAAAAATATTGTCGGCATTAAATAACTCATTGAGGTCGATATGCCGTAAAACAAAACAAACCAAACCAAACCAGAACAGTCATAATGTGGCTGAATGTCACAGTTTGAGAGGTGAAAAATCTTGAAAAACACTGGTAACGCTTTCTCTGACTTCCATAGGTTCATCTAATAAATTCCACTGCTCGAGCCTCAACGTCAAAAGCTCGGTATTGGACTTAGGGAGACCATGATCTCTGATCAGGTCATTGAGGTTTATTTGTTGGTACTATGGGTCTCTCTTCTCAGCTGCGCTTCTGTAATCTAGATCAATAGCTTCATCCTCTTCTGAATTGCTATTCGCTTCTGAAGACGGTTGCTTTCTCTCTTTGGAGCAGTGGATACGGGGAGCTCAGGGCCAGTGTGACAATGGGGGATGGATGACAGAAGGTCTAGCTATATGATAGCAGGCGCATTCTTACCAGCTCGACGTTTGCAAGGGTCCACTATGCAGAAGAAACAATTGCTTGAGTGATCAGTTGGTTCCGTCTAAATTCGTGGGATTGCGAATTTCATGGCTCTATTTTCCCTTCTGTGCAGGTCGTAAAAGACAAGGTCATTTCCTTTGTTTTCTAAACAGAAGCAAGTAGGAAATAACACTTACTGACCAAAGACAAAAATGTCAAAATTTTGTTACACAGTGAATCAAACAATCAATGCATTACAGGAACATTCAAATCAATTTAGCCTTTTAATGCCAGACATAAAATCCGATATTTGTTAGAAAAGTTTTTAAAAAATCTTGTATTAACTATCGGTTTATAAAAGTCCTGTATTAATTATAGGCTTTTACTGATAAACCACTCATACCCCTCGCTGATAAAGCTCTTTAGCTCACACGTAAATATCAGTAAGTATGTTGCCTTTGATACCGATTTGTTTAATTACATTCAACCTGATTTTAAAATAACATTAATACACAGAATTGGAAAGAAAAGATCAAAACATTTAAAAATTCATTGATTAACTTATATTATTTTTAATTAATACAAGAAAAGGACACTTAGATTAGTAACTTTCAGTTTAATCACAATGTTTTTTCAAACATGCATGATATAAGTAATAATTAAATTACAAAAAGAATTATATAAGTAATTATACTTATATAAGATAAAAATATAGTTTTAAGGTATTCTATATTTATCGGTTAAAATGCTCAATACCAGGGATAGAGCTTATGTAAATATAAAAGTGGATGGACTGAAGACTGCGTTTAAACATGAAACAAACTGTCGCCGCTTGTTATTGAATTCAATGTCCACTTATATATATATATATATACATATATATATATATATATATATATATATTAATAAATATATATATACCTACGTTCGTAGTGCAACTTAAAGTTTCGTGGTTTTAACACGAACTAGTACGGTTGTTTTTTTTGTTTTTTTGTTTAAAAAAAACAGTTTTTTAAAGCACTGTTACACCTTATAGTAATATAAATAAAAATTTATTCGCTTACCTGTGTATGCACGCTAACGCACATATATACAGTTCCTAATATCAAATTATTTAGTTTGTATCCACATTTACACAACACACATACACACACACACACACACACACACACACACACACATATATATATATATATATATATATATATATATATATATATATATATATATGCATGTATTTATTTATTTATGTGCTCGTTTGCCGATTGAGCACTACATAGAAATAACATTTTTAAAACAGTTTGGTTTTGGGTTTCCCAACGGACAGCGAATTTGAAGTTATTGAATATATGCATAATAAATAGGATGTGTAGATTTTATTGGTTTGTTTTGTTTTACGGTATATCAACCTCAATGGGTTATTTAATATCAACAAGATTTTTATTGCTGGCAATATTTTTTTCAAAAAATGTATTGCTGGTAATTTTTTTTCTTCAAAATTGTATCGCTTGTAATATTTTTTTTCCAAAAAAGTATAGCTCTTATTATGTTTTTTCAAAAATGTATTGCTGGTAATAATTTTTTTCTTCAAAAACTTATTGCTGCAAAGAACTTTTTTTACAAAGTATTTCTGGTTTTAAAACCTATTTTTACAATTTTGTAGAGTTTTGATCCCAGTTTGACCCCATCTATTTGCCCATAGCTAGGATCCTAACAGGTGCTACCACCCCGAATTAGTGTGGGCCTGGGAACACCAGCAATTAAGTGGTGGTTCCACGCTCCTCAAAGCCTCCTGATCACAGGCCTTGCTGTTGGACGTAGTTTATCGTCTTACCCAGGACGGGGATGTGTAGAAGGTATTGATGACATTTCAATGTTTATTCATTTTTTGTTTTTTTTCGCTTTATTCTCAGATTATATTTTTTTATATCTCAATTAATATATGACTAGGTAGAAGATTTTCCTGCAGTAGATTGTCACTTTTTTCTGCAGTATATATATACAGGGTGAGATGGATAAATTATCGTATAAATTACGCAAAAATGAAAATAAGACTGACATCTCATTTTAACAGATATATTTACCAAAATTGCACAAAATACCTTGAAATACTAAAGAGTAAATTTATTCAATAAAATAGAGTCATCCAACTATTTCCGAATTCTCTACACTGTCCTCAGATTGACACCCAAACACTCTGAAATGTTTGTATTGGAACTTCCGGCGCGAATGCCAAGCAGTACAACATGCCATTTCCAAATTTCTGGTTGTGCGTCATGGTGTTCATTTTCTCACAGACAGTGCCCAACTGACCTTATTATACTGTGCAGTCAACAAAATCAAAAAACAAACAACGCGCATGCACGAAATTAAAAATGTAAAATGGCGACAATTTACCCATCTCACCCCCTGTGTGTGTGTGTGTGTGTGTGTGTGTGTGTGTGTGTGTGTGTGTGTGTGTGTGTGTGTATTTAATTGTCCGGTTAAAATGTTATTTTTAGTGGATACTCGTATTTGAATAGACGCTCTATTTATTATAAACAATATTTATTTCATCTACCCCCGACTGCGTACTCGAGAAGACTTAATAAAATAATATGTCATCCGGTAGACGAAATGAATAATGTTTAAAATAAATGGAGCATCTACTCAAATACGATTATTCCCTTAAAAGTAATTTTTGAAGTCATAAAAGTAGGTCAGATTAAAAATAAAATCCATTAAACCTTTAGAAGTATTTATGTGTGTGTGTGCGTGTGTGTGTGCGTGTGTGTGTGTGTGTGTGTGTGTGTGTGTGTGTGTGTGTGTGTGTGTGTGTGTACATGTACGCATGTATGTATGTAGATTTAAAAGGGCGGTTAATAAAATCTGTTGAATAAAAAGCCAACAAAATAATTACAATACTGGTAATCAGATTGATGATATTTATTATATATTAGACTTTTGACTGAATTGAAGCAAGAAGAGAAAGATTTTAAAATCGTAATTTTCGGACACGACTGTGTGCTTTTTCAACAATAATAAACAAAGAAGTGGGACTCACTCTTTTGAGGAACGCTGTTATTGTTGGTTAAATGGCTTCTTGTAGAAATTATGTTCTCTGAGTAAACCCAAATCGCTGTTTAATCCCTCAATGTGTGAATTTATTTTGAAAATATATTTCAACTTTGATGTGCGTCTTTCTTGTCGGCTGTTGAATGCTAAAAGCACGCATCTGATGTCATCAATGCTATGAAACGTTTGGTTGAAGTGTGCAGCGAGAGAAAATTTTTATTGTTGATAGATTCTTTTATGGTTGTTACACCGAAGACGGAATTTCGTGCTTGTTTATCCACATGATTACCTTTTTTTTCTTTTTCATTTGTGGCAGAAAAGTAAATATATAAAATGTGAACTGTCACACGTCAGAGACGGTGGTTTGAATATTGTGTGAGTGCTGGGGTGTGTGAAATTGCTACCAATGATGATATGTTTACAGACTTCGCATATGGTCTGGGTTTATTGTAGGTGATATTGCCTTGGTGAAGTGGTGAATTATATATATATATAGTCTTATGGTTAGAGAGAATCTCAGTTGGGTTCCACCACGGAATTTGTGAGCGAGCGGTGCTATATTGAGTCTGATTTGTCACCTCTTCGTCACCGAGGCCCGTAGAACTGTTGGTAGAGTGATCGCTTGACAACCTAACTGTCAGGGTTTCAATTCTCGGTAGTGGATGCGCACTGCTGATGAGTCCCAAATATAGGACGAAACGGCCGTCCAGTGCTTTCTGCATTCTGTTGAGGTTTCAGACTCGATGAATCACTTAATTATATTTATCAAATCCTCCTAATATATCGTTTATATATATATATATATATAATCAATAGAAGTAAAGATATATATATATATATATATATATATATATATATATATATATATATATATATATATATAATATCAATAGAAGTAAAAGGCTTGTCCCTTAGTTGATTAATGTTACCTGTAGCAATCTCAACTCCTGAGTTTCGTAGACGAACCATCTGGGAACCACACCGTCCACTCGTCAGGGGGTATCAGTAAATAACGGCTATATAATTATATATATACTGAACTTATAAATGAATCTCAATTTGCAGTTTCATTGATTTTTTTACATCCAGTCTTTGGATGGGTTCCTTCATGAATTTGGATACAAAAAAACTTCAAACTCCAAGATTCATACATAAGTTATGTGAATTGTTTTAATCTATTATTAGTAATAATTATAATTGGTCTGTCTTTTTTATATCAATCTCTCTATTTGCAAAGACTGCTCGCCTTGGATGGGGTGTCTCCTGGAATTGTTCACATTTTTTGGTGAAATAAAAGTCTTCTTTCTTATCGTTATATATATATATATAATGTCCCACACATAATAATCAAGGGGGTTGCAGTCTGGGGAGTTAGGTGACCAGATATACAGGGTGATGTGGTCACAGAAATTGTCTGACAGCCATGACTGGGTTCTCATGCAAACTAGGTAATCCGTATGCGTAGGAGGATAAAATCCAGAGAGCTCAATGTAAATCAGAGCTAATAATTTAAATAAAAATAAAAACAGACCACTTTAAGGTTCCATGTCATAAATTATTTCACCACAGCCCTTTGAAAGGACCGCGGATCATCAGACTTTACTTCCAAAGGTTGAAACGAAAAATGAAAAGAAATTTACATATGCTTAGTACTGCCAATCAAAAATGTATAAATTTCTTTTCATTTTTCGTTTCAACCTTTGGAAGTAAAGTCTGATGATCCGCGGTCCTTTAAAAGGGCTGTGGTGAAATAACTAATTACATGGAACCTTAAAGTGGTCTGTTTTTATTTTTATTTAATATATATATATATATATATATATATATATATATATATATATATTACCGTATATATGCTCATAACTCATTGCTATAGGAATAAATTTTGTTCTCTTTTTCTCGTTTGCATGTTTCATTGTGATTACTAGCTTTATAGTTATAGGGAAGACACATAGAAATACGCTGTTAATTATATACGTGAAAAAGTTTCCAACGAAAAAAAATATATTTAGCAGCATTTTCAATTTTAACAAAAAAAAAAAATTGAAAATTTTCCAAGTAGCTAACATAAAATGAAGACATGTATATTTAATTCCCTCAAACGGTCTCTTTCTTTGTAAAGGTTTGTACTTACCCTGACATCCCCGGCTTTCCATTTTAGGTTGACTGTCTCCAAATTCGCGGGTAAAATCGGCATATATTTTTCCAGTTCCGGATTGCGCAGGTAAGAGTTGACGGCCCCGTCCTTGATTATCGCAATCTCACTCCGCCATTCTGCTTTAAAAGGAAAAATAGGAAAGGTCGGACCTTTGTAAACTGAAATTTGTTATGATGGAGGAGATGGATTTCCTCGAGGTAGAGATGGGAAGAATTAGAGAAAATGATTACAGCGAATGTTTCAAATATTACAGAGTCGGAAAAGTTTGAAATGCATGAGTGTGTATCTCCATAGAGTAGTCCCACTTTATCAGCAGCGGATATGTTCCAAACCAACAATAGACGCCTGAAATCGAGGAGAGAACTGAGTTATATATATATATATATATATATACACACACAGTGTAACCCGGATATAAGAGAGTTGTCGGGACCTGAGAAGTAATTTATATCCGGGTTTCTCTTATATCCGGGTTTGGTCTATTATATATACATTAACACAGGCTCTAATTTGGGACCAGAGAAAATCGCTCTTATATCCGGGTTTCTCTTTAATCAGGGTCTCTTATATCCGGGTTACACTGTATATACATATGTCCGCAAATCCCTGGTTTTTGAGTTTATGTGCTAATACCACTGGGAAAGGTATGAATCCTCTCCTTCTCCCTCAGCTATGGGTAAATGGCAGGACAGACCGGGTTCTATAGTCTTGGATGGCAACTGGTCTATTGCAGAAAGAAATGGCAACCTACTGCGGGAAAAAATTTACCTCGTCAGTCATGTATTGAAAGATACATGATCGTCTAAGAGTGTATCACGAATGGCACATAACTAAGAGTGTATCACGCATGGCACATAACATAACTATATATAGTGTGGATATCGGAATCAACACTGCATGATGGCTGTCAGTTTCACGCCTCAGTGCACTCTAACAGACCAAGTGTGGCTACTTCTTTAGAGAGTTATATATATAGGACACTGGGTATTATATATGCAGTTCGTCAACGGAGTAGATCTAAAGATCGTATGGGGCGTGAAAACAGAGTCACCATACACTGTTAATTCCTATGCCCACATGGTCTATATCTATAAACTGCTTTTCTCGACATTAAGCACTCTTCCGCTATAAACATATCAAATTTGAAATTATACATATATATATATATATATATATATATATATATATATATATATATATACAGTGTAACCCGGATATAAGAGAGTTGTCGGGACCGGAGACTGAGTCTCTTATATCCGGGTTTCTCTTATATCAGGGTTTGGTCTATCTTGTTTTATTAACACAGGCTCTAATTTGGGACCAGAGAAAATCTCTCTTATATCCGGGTTTATCTTATATCCGGGTTACACTGTATATATATATATATATATATATAGTTGGTTTGAAGATCATACTAAAACAGCAATCAACATACAGTATGCATTCCCATATTCAAACTATCTCTCTCTCAATCTTAACACACACAGACACACACACACGCACGCACACACGCACGCACACACACACACACACACACACGCACGCACGCACACACACACACACGCACACACGCACACACGCACGCACACACACACACACACACGCACGCACACACACGCACACACACGCACACACGCACGCACACACACACACGCACACACGCACGCACACACACACACACACACGCACGCACACACACACACACACACGCACACACACGCGAACACACAGACACGCACACACACACACACATATGTATGTGTGTATGTATTAATGTATATTTGAGCAGCAACCTTTCTTTAAATATGGCAGACAAGGAAGATGTAATTAATTTTTTATTTAGATATTCCAACATATTTACGTTTTTCCATTTTGCAGAAATAAGAGAGTACAGAGATTTTACATAGTTTTCATTGTTCCAAGTGCTTTCGAACACTTCTTTTACCATTTTAAGGGGGGGGTGTTGTTAGTTTTTCCTCATGTTTTGACTGTGTAGATTGAATTTTAATTTTTGTCTTGTTTTGACTAGTAGACGCCTCGCGTGTCACTTGTCGGATCGAGGTGCTATAGGGAAACATCTATCAGCTCTAAATTTACAGGAAGCCTTTGAAGAAATTCTGGTCAAGATCACTAAAATTCTGTCTGAGTCACATTGCGGAAACATCTCGCTATTAGAGAGGCCCTATATATTAAACATATCTCTCCTGCTATCAATCTCACCTTATTTAACAGTAGAAATGGCGTGTTAAAAGTTTTTAAAAAATATAGGAAGATCAACACGCGATAGCTTGTAATAAAATTTCAAATCCTCGGTCACGATGACTTGTGATTTCATGCTAACACAACGTGTACAGTCTACTCAATTTCACTCACAAGGTTATGGTTAACTCGTGGTTTGGTTTTCAGGCACTTTCCAAAAGTTCCGCACGCCGAGGTCGCCTCCTCAAGAGCGATAACATCAAGTGGTCACCTTCCTGGCACATCGACCATGGTAAGATTCGAACCCGGATCATGCTCAGAATGTTCTAACAACTCAGTCATCGTGGAGACAATCGTCCGCATGTAAATAATGTAAGTAATCCAGAATGTAAATAATCATGAAAATTCAAGCAGTAAAAGATAAAGCTTAATTGTATAAATTAATCACAATATGAGATTTTCTAAATAAGTAATAATTGAGTAATTATATGTAAACCAGGAGCTTTTGAGAGTATTATTAAGTTAAACAAACGAATTGTTTATTTCTTTGCTTTACGAAAAACGCAAAACCGAAGATAAGCGGGTAGGCACGCTATAAAGAATCTGACAACAGAATGAAGAAGGGTTGAAATCAATTTGCAGTCACCTCAAAAAGATCTACAAATAAATATTTTGTATTCTATTGTTTCATCCGATTTCAACTGACTAACACAGCTTTGACTTGGAATTGAAGAGACCGAAAAATAAAGTAGAGGCTTCAAGTGATAGTGCAAGTTATTTTTCCCAGTATAAATAAAAATGGATGACGAATTAGTTCCAAACTTAATCAGAGTGAAAATAACAAAGAGAACTAGTTATGTTTTTAGCATTTCGACCAAATGATAAAATAATGGAAAAGCTTAATATAAAAATGTTGCATTAAAATAAAGTCCGCCCATAATTATAAACACGGAGAAAAGAAGTCACGTCAAGTTATGTCACAAGTTCTGTAACTCATCGGAGTCGTAAGGACACTACATGTACGGCGGTCATAGCAGTAGTATCTTGGGCAATACAGCTTCACGGAACCAATCCTTTTTCAAGCTGGGTTTGAATACCGTTTTTCTGTTAGAAAGGTTGCCACCCAGAGTTGGAGATTTCAGTTTACGCTGTTATTTAACTTATTACTGGGACAAGAAGAGATGGATTTTCCGTCTCCTAAAATGGTTGCCACTTAAATCATACCTAGAGGAAGATGGGTTCATGCCTATTCCAAGTGAATGAAACGCTTTCACTTTCCGCGACGATAACCCTTGCACTATCCGCACTTCGAGAAAGAAAGTATGCCAAGTGAAAACAAACATTAAAAAAAAAAAAAAAAAAAAACGATGGCGAAGATCATTTAGAAATGAAACGGAGGTTTAAAAACTTTATCTGTCTGTTCACACGCAAACTGTACACTATGGCTACCTTTTGTTCCCCGCCTAACTTCCCTACACGCCATTCTCGGTGAATTACATGCAAGTAAGGAGGAATTTAGGTACACAAGTCGTAAACTTTGACGGGATTGTTCGTCGCGGCGGGAAACGAAATATTTCCACAAAGGCATTGCGGCTATTTTTGACTGGAACATTTCATGTGGAGATTTCCAGCAGTCTCGGTCGCCAGGAAAATTGGAGGCAAGGACGGCCATAAAGATGAATGGGGTGCGCGCAAAAAGCTGCCCAAGACATACACCTATGTGTACAGCGCAAGGGCTGACAACTTAGCTGAAATGAATGCGGATGTCTGAAGGCCAACGTGCTGAATAGAAGTGTGTGAATATCAATAATAATCAGTTTATTATCGTCGCGAGTTCTTTGCATTTTGGTTTGTCTAATGCTCTAAATGATCCTCATTAGATAAATATATATGTAAACGCTATACATTTAAACACACATTTCTACTCACGCTCACACACACACACACACACACATATATATATATATATATATATATATATATATATATATATATATATATATATATATATATGTATATATATGAAAAATTTCTCAGAGTTAACCTGTAGAAAAAGACAATATGAGTAAAGGTAAAAGACTAGAAAAACTGTATTAATAGCCGACGCAAAAACAAATGAATTTATTGTTTGTTGTTAATAGTTACATTGTTTTCAATAAATTAATTTCGGTTTTGCCTTGTAAAAGTACACGTTAATAATAATGCAGTTTTCCTATTGTCTTTTACCTATATATATATATATATATATATATATATATATATATATATATATATGTGTGTGTGAATAAATACAAAAGGAAAATCCGACGCGATTCTTCCTCTGATTGACTTTATCAAGGAAAAATTAAGGATTTTATTTTGCAGCAAATTTTATGAACATATATAAAAATGTTGCCAATTTTTCAATTTTTTTAATTTAAGACACGCTCATAAATATTCATCAGGCTAACTGAAAAGTCGAGGTCAATTATGGAAGATGCTAAGTGATGTAATTTAATGTCTAATGAAAAAGTGAGTAAATGCTGTTGTTATTGAATATATCTTTCTTTAAACTAACAATATTTTTTACTTTTGCTTATAAATAATTACTGCAAAATAAAATCCTTTAATTTATCTTGATAAATTCCATTAGAGGACGAAACTAATCGGCTAAGATAAGTTTTTCTTTTGTCTATTCATATTGTCCCTTTATAGATATATTTTTTAGTTATATCTGTAATTTTGCATACACAAACACACACACACACACACAGATAGATAGATAGATAGATAGATAGATAGAAAGAAAGAAAGAAAGAAAGAAAGAAAGATGTTTAGTTAAAAACAAAGGAAACATTGTTATTTATTTTTTATTTTTTCTATATTTCGGATCATTTCCTTGGTTACAGATATATATTAATGTTTTTTTTTTTTTTGTCAGTTTCTTCATTTTCAGACATCTCGTTTTCTTGTGTTCATGTAACCATGTCACCATTTCTTGTTTATTTAAAAAAAATATATTTGATATATTTGTTCCGAAACTTACTATCACGTTTTGATAATGGCTAATGATAGCCGACAGTAGTCACATAGTGGACAATTTACATCTAAAGAAAAAGAATCTAAATGAATTTGACTAGATTATATACTCAAACACATTTTCTAAAAAAATCAAAACCAACAGTCAACAAAATTTATTACGAGTGTAGTAGCAATGTTTTAAAATGTATTTGGCCAACATTTAATGCCATTTGAATTTTTACCAACTCTGGTAAGATCCCTTATATGGTGGACGCTTGTTTACAAAAAAAAAAAAGAAAAAAAAGACCACCATACCATAGTTACAATGGTTAATTTTAAAATAATTATAGCAAAGCGTGTTCACGCATGTTTACAAAAATCATCATCACAAAGATCAGAGTTACCTTAAGTTTGACTTCTCAATCCACCGCTGAGGATGACCTCGAAGGAGATCGAACGTACTTGGGTTAACAAAAATTACGGCGCCTTCCTTGATGTATTTCAACATAACATCAAGAAACTAATTAGAGAACTAGAAAGGATTATTATAAAAATAAATAGGCATAATATGAGTATAGTATTTAACGAAACATGCTTGAATGAAGATATGCTCCCTAAATATATATATATATATATATATATATATATATATATATATATATATATATATATATATATATATATAATTAGAAATAGGGATAAGCATTTCCCAAAATAGAATGGATAAAGAATGCTCAATACCATAAACATGGTAGAGGTTTAATGTATTTTAAGTAAATTTTCAAGTGGGCAGTGACCGACCACGACTGCAAGTTTCATGCGCTTTCACGCAATCATCAGGCGGTCGGTAGCTGTAGTTTGTGAAAATGCCACCAGGCAAGTCCAAGATGGTAAGACAACTAAACTCGCCAGTAGGAGGGTAACCTATCTGACCAAGATCAAAATAGCCGACACCTCCAAAACAAATAGAAATAAAAAGAAAAATTCATCCAGAAAAGGCTTGTGGATGTGGCAAAAAAGCCCTCATAGCCATAAAGCACAATAACATCACGGTAGAAGAGCTTACAGCTTCAAGCAAAAAGGTGCCCTACAATACTGGGCCACTAAAGTCACACAAGTTAGTGCATTTTTTTTTTAATGTCTTGCCGAGTTAATTTAGAGTATTTTTCTTTTTCTTTCCTTCATTAAAAACTATAAATGAGATCGGCTAGATATATAAGAAAAAATTCTAAATAAAAAAAATCTAAATTGTAAAGGTCCCAGTACCCTACGTTTGTGCGCATGTGCAGTCGTACCAACATAACAAATTTAGTCCGATGAAGTCCTGAAGGACGAAAGCAATCACAAGTAAACTTTTTCCACTTTGTCATATATTTTACCCAATATTGTTCTTGATATATAAAAATATCGTTATATCACACACACGCGCGTGCGCGCACGCACGCACACACACACACACACACACACATATGTGTGTGTGTGAGTGTGTGCGTGTGTGCGTGCGTGCTTGTCCGTGAGTCCGCGTATTCGCTCAAAACAGCATTAACTTTTAAATCCATTCTGTTTGATGTAAGAACATTAAAGTTATATTTTATTTTGCTTCTTCTATTATTAATTAAGCTTTAATTCCCTGCATTAATCAGGAATTTCTATAATTTCCTCGTTTCCTTTTACATTATTTTGTCAGGTTTATTAATTTTTTTTTTACTTTCCACCGAAACATCAATTTTTCTTTTATACTTTCAAGAAAGAAAGATGTAATGCTTTCAAAATAAATGTGTGTGTATTCGTGTGTGCATGGATGTTTAGATATATATGGATAGACTGGGATAGATAGATAGATAGGGAGAGAGAGATAAATATGAATAGACTGAGATAGATAGATAGATAGATAGATAGATAGATAGATAGATATGAATAAACTGAGATAGATAGATAGATGGATAGATAGATAGATAGATAGATAGATAGATAGATAGATGGTGCTTTTATATTTAGTCCATATATTATGCCGTACTAATGATGATATTAAGTTAAACGTTTATCGAAAATCCATCAAATAAATGATCTTATAAAATTCTATTCCTACCACAAAATACAAACAGAAACAATAATAAGAGTCTATGTAAGAACGATGAGAATGTGTAATCCTAATCATTTTCAGCATAAAGAAAAATACATTTAAATACTTTTACATTCTTCCAATGCCCTTACTATCTCCTATATAATGCAAAGTGGAAACCTGACAACATTCACAAAAACAAAATAATACAACTTACATGAAGTCCATAACACAATGTACCAACACAGTAACGCCTAGATTTTTTTATCGACTTCATTCATCCCAAGCAAGGCAATAAAGCCACTGAGACGTAAAGAGTTACTGGGTGTGGAAGAATTAGAAACAGAAACATTGCTAAGAAGCGAGAAGAGAGGACGGATAATCAGGACAGCAGATAACAATTGACATTGCATTTAATTTTCTGCAGATTAAGGTTAACTTAAAAACATGGACCCGGAAGGGAGTCCCAAAAACGCAACTTGCGAGAAAAAAAAACTGGTAGCATAGAATTTACGGTTATATCTAGCAAGCACAACTGTAAATATTAGTGAGACTTTGTCGCCTGTCTATTGTCCCAAAATTTATCTAAACTTAATAAAATTTCTTCCAACTTTTTAAAAAGAATAAGAGATGTAATTAACAGAAATAAAATAACAAGAGCATTAAACCAGAAGCAATAATTGAGAGAATAAAGTGCAAAAATGTCCCCAAAACACATTGTTAAATCGTCTAAGAATTTAAATAAACGTTTATAAGAACAGGAAATACATCTATCTATCTATCTATCTATCTATCTATCTATCTATCTATCTATCTATCTATCTCATTCTCTTCATTTTCTTTCTATCTATCTATCTATCTATCTATCTATCTATCTATCTATCTATCTATCTCATTCTCTTCATTTTCTATCTATCTATCTATCTATCTATCTATCTCATTCTCTTCATTTTCTATCTATCTATCTATCTATCTATCTATCTATCTCATTCTCTTCATTTTCTATATATCTATCTATCTATCTATCTAATTCTCTTCATTTTCTATCTATCTATCTATCTATCTATCTATCTATCTATCTATCTATCTCATTCTCTTCATTTTCTATCTATCTATCTATCTATCTATCTATCTATCTCATTCTCTTCATTTTCTATCTATCTATCTATCTACCTATCTATCTCATTCTCTTCATTTTCTATCTATCTATCTATCTATCTATCTATCTATCTATCTCATTCTCTTCATTTTCTATCTATCTATCTATCTATCTATCTATCTATCTCTATGTGTGTATTTATGCAGCAATCCTTCTTTCATGCACATTTCATTGAATACGACAGACAAGGTCTTTTGATTTAGTTTTT
Source organism: Acanthosepion esculentum (assembly GCA_964036315.1). Classification (NCBI taxonomy): domain Eukaryota; kingdom Metazoa; phylum Mollusca; class Cephalopoda; order Sepiida; family Sepiidae; genus Acanthosepion; species Acanthosepion esculentum. The sequence goes on from OZ038485.1 coordinate 66,913,023, forward strand.
ATACAATTTCTCATGTGATCTAACATTTTTTTCTTTTCAGATGATAAATTATATAAAAACTGTCCAATTGTTCTTTTTACCCGAACGCTTTCGGCTATACATTTAGCCATTTTCAATGTTGAAATATATTAACTGTTAACAAGAAATAGTTTGTTGTATGTATGTATTTATATAATGTTTTCATTTTCAAAACACGGTCAATATATTGCGTCCATGTTTATAGTTGATATTATTGAGAGTTGGTTTTATATATATATATATATATATATATATATATATATATATATAGATAGATAGATAGATAGATAGATAGATAGATAGATAGATAGATTTATTTATTAGTGGTCCATCGTAATAGATCCAAAGATTATTTCGATATAAAAAATGCAGTTTTAATTAATAAAGAAAGCGAAAATGTGTTGTACGTGCCGTCATTACGAAATCTTCTACGGTAGACCTACGCCCGAGATCATAAAACAAATCTCCTTTCCTCGTAAAATTAGTAATTGTAGTAGCATGATAGAAGGCGGGATACTTGAAAAGAATAACGTTAAAAAAAATTTTTAAAGTTGATAGAAAGCTGAATAAGGTCGATGAGGTTATGCATCTAAATACAGCGGATGTTAAAAATTTACAAAACTTAAATAAAAGGAAGCGTCTTCATATCGTTGGCGATTTCAATGTAAAATTATAACCGGGGGTTGCTGCATTTCTTACTGGGGAGATAGATAGATAGATAGATAGATAGATAGATAGATAGATAGATAGATAGATAGATAGATAGATAGATAGAAAGAAAGAAAATGCAGATAGATAGATAGATAGATAGATAGATAGATAGATAGATAGATAGATAGATAGATAGATAGATATGAAGAAACTGAGATAGAGAGATGGCTAAATAGATAGATAGACAGATATGAAAAAAATGAGATAGAGAGATAAATAGATATGAAGAAACAGATAGATAGATAGATAGATAGATAGATAGATAGATAGATAGATAGATAGATTGTCAAAAGAAATGTTCAAGTGTATTTGTATTTTTCTGCAATTGCACAAACACATATGCACCTAAAATCTCTCCATATTTATAGTGGAAAATGTTAGGAAAATGGTAACCAATTAAGGGAAGACTTTTTGTCGCAAAACAAAATAGCCTGCCCGCTGTGAAAATTATCATATTTTTTGGCTTGGCCTGGAATACAGACTACCAGAAACAGTTAAAAATACGCAATTATCTCAACCACATGACAGACCGCATCGTATGCCCATGTCTGCATAGATAAAGATTATATGAAGAGTTTGCATATAATATAATCCTAGACGTTTTTTGGATTAGATTTTGTTAGCAGATGCCAAAAGCACATATTCTCTTGTCTCAAATGCCTAAAAAGTACACTGGTTCAGCCTTTCTATCTCTTTTACACGAATATAGATAGATAGATAATAATGATATTTAGATAGATAGACATAGATACATACAGACAGACTGATAGATAGATAGATAGATAGATAGATAGATAGATAGATAGATAGATAGATAGAAATGATATTTAGATAAATAGATAATGAATCGGTTTAGATAGATAGATAGATATGTACTCACACACACACATACACACACACACACACACACATATATATATATATATATATATATACATAGAGAGAGAGATAAATAGATAATGAAGAGACTGAGATAGATAGATAGATAGATAGATAGATAGATAGATAGATAGATAGAAATGATATTTAGATAAATAGATAATGAATGGGTTTAGATAGATAGATAGATAGATAGATAGATAGATAGATATATATTCACACACACACACACATATATATATATATATATATATATATATATACATAGAGAAGAGAGAGATAAATAGATAATGAAGAGACTGAGATAGATAGATAGATAGATAGATAGATAGATAGATAGATAGATAGATAGATGCCAAATCATATTATATATGAAAGTTCAGTAACTGCTTGCGTTTCTATCAATTAATAAAACGTACGGTTTTTCCTCTGTTTGCCGTTATTGCTGCAAAAATCATTACTCTGAGATTTAATACATATTTCTACACGTATCCCTGGTTTGTAAGGTGAATTACGTATCGGCCTTCCCGAGAGGAATACTGCTAAAAGGACAGAAAATAAAAGGTACAAGAAGCAGGAAAAGCTGCAGGCCTTCAAATAAATCTTGTGCCTCGATTCGAATAAATCGCTAAAATTTGTTCAGTTACGTCTTATGATTTTATTGTAGCAATTAAACGTGGCTGCATTGTCAGTAACATTGTCCATGGAACTAAATTTTGAAATCTGATAAATCGTTGATCGGTGCTCAGTATTCAGGCATTCGATAATATTGGCATGCTTTGGAGATATTGCAATTTCGGTTCCATATCACCGCATTTTTTACAATATTGTTCACCCTGTATAAGGTCCTAGAGCCACTCGTGGTAGAGGCTTATAGAATAAGAGGCACAGTTTATGGAAGTACATACCGGTTAACCCTAGACTCGAAAAGGTTAAGATTGTAGTGATCGGGAAATCATCCTCTTGGTAGTCAGTTCCACAAAACAGCGGATTGTGGGAAGAAGCCACGCGAGTGAAACTTCATCTCATCAATGGAATACGAAGGGGGCGAGAGTGAACCGCTACATTATACGTGGCATGGTTGATCTTAGCAGTGAAGGTTAGAACTGCTGGAAATCAGGAATATGTTGAACTCCATTAAAAATTGTAGAAAGAAATTCAATAGATTTAAGTAATATCACTAAAATCTCAATTCTGTGAAAATGAGTGATCACACAGACATAAACTCAGTTTTGTGCAAAAATAGGCTCACACGAGTTTCAAATTCAAATTTCCAGATTAGCTTTTATTAACCAATCACCGACGTTATCTCAAATGCCATTCAAGTCTTCAGAAAGCAGACAACATTCTTGTCTTTTGCTTAAAAAAAACCTGAAAACTAACAGCTAGAGATGATTAACACTCTTTTCCCACCTAAAAATAGAAATTAAAAATTGGGAAATATATTTATTAACCAATAGAACTTCTGAGTAAATCTAATTTTAACATCCTGTGAGCAGACTTTTCTTATAAACAGTATAACGTAAATTTAAAAAAAAAAACAGTTTTGAATATTTCTTGACCGGACGATGTGAATAATAACGGATTCCCAAAATAATTTTTCGCATGCTCAAACTAACTTATTCATTGAGTTCTAAATCTCCTTTTGCAAATAAATTATTGATTTTTAATGTATTTTCATAAACCAGTTCGAACGAATTACAATACGAAAAATATATGAATGAATTATATAAAAAAATTGAATTGTAGCAGTTTTAATAATACAACGTACGACTGCTGGAATTGCACACATACGTTAATTTTCGCATGCTTCTTTTCATTTTATATTAAAGTAATTCATTTCTTTGTGCTATAAAAAGAAAAACAAAACATTTTCCGTTGAAGTTTGTAACTTGTTTCTTTCAACTTGAAAGAAAACAAAGATTATTTTTATAATCAATAATAAAATTAATTAAATTTGTAGACCTATGTTTGAAGATTATTTCTTTTCTTCGCTTTTTACACACATTTTGTGTACAAGTGTCGTTCGTCTTATCAATTTCCATGGAAATAGCTATAGAGCAGCGAGAGGCTTGAGACGTTGCTTCTGTAGGAAAGGGGTTGTAGGGTGGAAATCAAATCATAACCCACAAGGACACGGAAATACTTTTGGACTCTATCGAGACTGGAAAGTGAGAACTGGGCAGCTCCTGTCCATATATGAAGCAGCACTATATATTCTGTCTGATCTGACGCTTGTTCAAGCAGAAGGGGTTAGGTACTTACAAGAACGGTACAGAAAACCAACATTTTCCCAGTATCCTTAACGATGGATCGTAGATACGAGTTCCACTCGAGGTTTGGGTTGAGTTCAAATAAGCGCTCAAGACATGAAGTCTCCCTGGGAGAACAACCGTTCATCGCGACTGGTGAAAATTCAGTAAAGCGAATATATTAATAAAGCGTATTTCTTATTATTTTAAACGCTATCTTTTAGTGGATACCCATGTTTCAGTAGACGCTGTATTTATTTATACAGTCCATTCTAGAATCTTAATACAGTGAAAACCCGGATATAAGAGAAAACCGGATATATGAGAGATTTTCTCTGGTCCCAAATTAGTGTCTGTGTTAATGTATATATAATAGACCAAACCCGGATATAAAAGAAACACGGATATAAGAGAAACCCGGATATAAGAGAAACCCGGATATAAGAGACTTCTTATCCGGTCCCGACAACTCTCTTTACACTGTAAAAATAAATTTGCTTTCCGATAGGATTCGAAACTTTAACTCTCTTTATAGAAGAAGCTAGCATCTAATCAGACGGGTTCTAGATCGCATGGGTTCCAAAGAGCTTCACTGACCAGCAAGATACAAAATACTCTTTTATTTATTTATATGCAAATTTCGCTCAGATCTCATCAAAAGCCTCAATCATCAAAATTCCATATCTACTAACTTTATTGCCGTATCCGAAACGTAAACAATGTAATTTCTAAAGAAGTATTGGATTTTTAACATTTTTAATCCGACATTATTTCCTATTATTTTAAGCGTTAACTCTTAACGTAATCAGAAATAATATCGTATTAACAATAAAAAACAAATTTAAAAAAACTTGTTCATTCCCTGCAATATTATTGTTTCCAACTTGGCATACCGACTTTGGTCACTTTCGCAAAGCTGTAATGTAGCATTTTCGATAAATATTTTCATGGTAATTGTTCTGATGAACTTTATGTTACCTAGACTTTATGAATTTAAGCGCAGTACTAAATTGGCAACAATGTCTCTATAATTTAAAATTTAAATTCGCTAGATGTTACCATAAGTTCTATGATAACAGTTTCTTCTATCAGACTTGTAGAACTCTATTCCGGATTCTTGCTTTCCAGCCATCTTTGAAAATAATTTTAAATTTAAATGCAATGTTAATCGTAATTTACTGTTTTCTTGATTCCTCCTCTTTTGTTGTTCTCGTTTCTTAATAGTGTTTTCTTTTTCTCATTTTTCACACTCAGTAACCCCTTGTGTCTTAGTGGCTTTTTGCCTTGCTTGCGGTGAAATAACCTTTTTAAAAATTCCTTTGCAATTACAATAAAGGTTATATTCCAATAAAGTGGGCCTTACAATGTTGAGACTAACAAGTTGGAGATGTCAAACTCAAGCAATTATAGACATTTACTTTTACTATTGTTTACCTGACACAAAGTCTAAGCGCCATTCACAGTAGATGGCCATGAATGAGTATATTTAAAGGCGTATAGAGAAGGAACAAGCATTTCGTATTATGAGGATATAATAGATAACGGTTGACCCTAGACTTAAAGAGGTTAAGATTATAGGATTTCATCAAGAATCCGTCCCATATTGCATCAGTTCTGGGGGAAGAAGAAGGTGTCCGAGTGGAATTTCCTCTTTACCAGTGGACTATGAATGAAATGAGGCTGAGTCGACGCGGTATACGCAGAATTGCGGGTCATAAATATCAAAGTCTGGACTGGTGGAACCAAGGAATATAGTTCGGTCGAACATCTGCTATGAAAATAGGGGTAGGATAACGAGAGGCAAGCAAAGTTTCGTCTGTGGGAAAGCGGTTAAAGTGCGAACAGTTCATCACCCACAGAATGCTTTTAAACTCTGTCGTGACTGGAAAGTGAAAATTGGCTAGCTCCTGTCCAGATGTTCCAACAACAGCCCATTTTTGGTTTGATCTGGCTCTTGTAGATAGAGGTGGGCAGGAAGAGTTGGGTACTTTATGGAAAGTGAGAGGCAGGAAGAGTCGGGTACTTGATTGGGAGAGAGAGAGAGAGGGGCAAGAAGATTCGGGTACTTTATTGAAAGAGAGAAAGAGGGAGGCAGGAAGTGTTGGGTACTTTATGGAAAGTGAGAGACAGGAAGAGTCGGGTACTTGACTGGGTGAGAGAAAGTCAGGAAGAGTCGGGTACTTTATTGAGAGAAAGAGAGGGGATAGGAAGAATTGGGTACTTTAGGGAAAGTGAGAGGCAAGAAGAGTCGGCTACTTGATGGGGAGAGAGAGAGAGGGGCAGGATTAGTCGGGTACTTTATTGAAAGAGACATGGGGGTAGGAAGAGTTGGGTACTTTATGGAGAGAGAAACAGGAAAAGTCGGGTACTTTATGGACCGATACAACTAGGCGACTAATTTTGTAGCATCTTTAGCAATGGGTTGTATATACTATTTCCACGAGCTTGAGTTCGAATAGACGTTCCAGACAAATAGCTGCTTTCAGAGTACATTCGTTGATTATGATTAAAGAAAACTCAGGGCCTGCTCTGTGATGATGCAACGTTACAGCTTGGTTTTGGAGGGGTTGACTTTTACGAATCATTTCCTCTCCTATTGAGCAAAGTCAAAGGAGAGATTGGCTGCAAGGTTCTGGTCATTTAGACGTTCGATACTACTCCCATAAATTGTGGTGTCGTTTATTTTTTTTACTAGTGACCTGTGAATGTTCTTAGGCAGATCGTTAATATATAGCAAAAAAGGTTAAGACCGAGGAGAGAGCCTTGGGGACGCCTGCATTGACTTCATTAGCGCCAGAGAACAACGACCTTCATGGAACTACCCTAGAAAAAAGAACTTGATAATCAAGAGGACTCTACCAGAAATGCTATAGATGGAGAGTTTGTGTAGTAGCTCCCTATGCCACACTTTGTCAAAATCCTTAGTGGTTGATTTAATATCAATCGCTTCACTAATTAAATGCGTAATGGATTTTAGGATATCATCAGTGGATCTAGAGGAACAAAATCCATACTGTTTGTCGCTAAGGAGGTTGTTACTGTTGAGGTGATGACAAGCACCTCGTTGATGATAGCTCCAAAACGTTTACGGGTGACACTGAGGAGGCTGATGGAACGATATTAAGATGAGAATGAGCGTTCACTCACATTCTTGAAAACCGTGCATACAGCTGATAATTTCCGTAAACCTGAGAATCATTTCCCCTTCAGATGGAGTTATCAAAAATTGTCATGACTGGGGATAGCTCTATCGGCTAAGGTTCAACTACATGAATTTTAACGGGACCGTCGTAGTGTCAAGCCTTTTTATAAGTCTGGAAACTTCACGAGCCGCGACAGAGATGTCGTAAAGTTTGTGTTCTGTGAGAGATGGAGAAATTAGATAGAGGATGGTCCTTATCATCTAACGTGGAGTAAGAGGCAAAGTTAATTACAACAGATCTTAGCCATATCGGATGCGGACGAGATAACACCGGGAGCGTTTTGCCTCTGTTGAGAATCTTATTTAAAATTTTCCAGAACTTACGGGCGACAACATTTTTTATTTTCAACTTTGCACATAGCTGCTTTTATTATTTTCTAGCACTCTCTTTTACTGATTGCGAAAAGTTCCGAAAGCAATAAAAGAGACTATTAGAAAATACTTAATACTGTTTAACCGCTCATTCTTATTATATAGGTGGTAATAATTGTTATGGCCGTAGCACATTCAAGCGTGAACAAAGACTGCCTATTCGGTATATGGTAATTTCTTGTGGGAATGAAGATTTATTTTCCCCCGGAAAACCGACGACTTCATTTCTAACGAACTCCGGGGCATGACATAAAGGTACATACATTACAACTAAGTCCATTGATCGTTTCTTTCCTTCTTTTTGAGCTATCCTTTTACATGTAAATATCATTTTCTCCCTGTCTTCTTTAGTGAGCTATATTTATAAAAATACTAGTGTATCCGTGCCATAAAAACGACGGCAATTGTTACAAAATTTTAATAGTGAGATGCAATGAAACAAGAGTCTTGAAACAATGTATTCGAATTCAAAACAGCGAAGAAAAAAAATCTAAAATAGAGGCCATTGAACCGTTTAATTAATCCGTTCTTTTATATCTTTTAGACGTTCAATACTATCTATGATTCATTGATTACTCCTGGTATTATATAAATCGCTTTTTGCTCAATAACGTTTCATGTTGAACATTTTATGGGTTTAATAAAACAGTGAAATGGAAATATCGCGCGAAAGAAAAAGATTAGCAACAGAACGACAAAGACGGCAACAACAAAGCCTATTTCAAGACTAAGTAGAAGCAAAGTTATCTGAGAACCGCACATGAAAGGCTTGAACAAATAAGACTGAAATCTAAGAAAAATAGCAGTAAAGAAGCTGATTAATTAAACTGTTCATTTTTGTTTAATTTTGTTTAAATGCAGATAAATATTTTATTTGTATGGACTATTAAAACGACTAAGAGAAGTAAGCACTCATGAATTTACTAACAAGATTTACTTCCCTTCCAACTACAGATGGGACAGTGGATATATAAATAAATACACAGGAAATATATGAATTAATGCACATTGATAATTATTATGTGGTGCGATAGGTAAAATTCTTACGTCTGTTGAATTTTTGTTGAAAACGCTGAATTCGTTTATTTTGAAAGACTTCGCGCTCATCAGCAATAAGTCGTAACTACTTCCGCCAAAAACTGATGACCAACAGCAGCCTCGTCTATTTCAAACCAGCAGTACTTATTCGCTATAAATTAACATTTCATAATCCTCCCCGGTATTCTGAACAAGAACAGAAGTTTATCGCTTGTTTCGTGTTTAGGATTGGATTTACGGTTCCTTCTCAAGTCTACTTCAACTCTATACCTCTAACGTCTCCTCCTAATCTCTGAAATTTTATTCACTATTTATTTATTTGTTTTCCTCAATACGAATAGACAGATTCACCAATCGCTCGGTTCACTCTTCTCCCCAGTCTTTTGAATAGGATTATATGTTTATCTCTTGTTTTTTGTTTAGAAATAAGTTTCCGGTTCCTTCTACAGATTTTTCATTCTCTTTCACACTCAGTAACACTTTGCATCTTAGTGGCATTATCACCTTACTTGGAGTGAATTAACTTAAAATATATAAATTAATCTATTCATAATTATAATATACTAGCAGTAAAGCCCGGCGTTGTTCGGGGTTTTATGTAGTTAAATTGCTTTGAGCTTTGAATTATTGAACTTACGCACGTATCCGCAGTTGTTGAGATAGCAAAATCAATGAGATCAAGGGCAACCGGTTGCAATAGGTGGCTGCTGTGTTGCTGCTCCGTGCTTACCCGAAGACTGCCACCCGTTCATAATCAGTCAAGATTTTTAATTCTGGCAATGTAAAATAGTGGTTGCGTTTTTACTGTAGGACTCGCCCCTTCATTATTAAGTCCATAAGTTTTTCCCAGTTTTAAGCGGAATACGCGGGCGGTAATGTCATGTCTGTGAGTGTAATCCTGTCCGGGTAGGAGTTCACGCGTTATCTCAACCCATTTGGGGTTGCAGGTAAACGTTATAAATATGTCTGGTCGCTCATATTGCATAACGTATGTCATAGTGTCCTGCATGCGTTCATGCATGTAACGCGCCCCACCCCACTTTAGGTAGATGGCAGAATGCACAGCGTCACTAGTTCGCAGGGATTGACTTCATTTTGAAGGCTTTCGCGTAAGTGTACGTAGGAGTCTGAGCGCAGCTGTTTCTGATGATTCCGTATAAAACAAAGCCTCTCCGATTCCATCTTAGCGGCCATGTCAACCGCAAACTGATGGAAAAGCTCCTTGCAAATATGAAGCAGGTTGAAGTCTCCATCCCTAACCATGAAACGGTATGAGTAGAAGGACTAGCACGATAAGGCTTTGGAAGACGTTGTAGGTTGGCCACCCGGAGTATGAAGGGGAATGACGGTAGCCATCGTCACCATAAGCGAAAAGTAAAGGGTACTGCAATGCGTCATATGATCGATGGGTCTCTGAAATCCTACGAAGAACGCCGCCTCTTGATTTGAGGACAATATCGCGAGAGCGGTCTTGCTCCCCATGTATAATAGCGGCCACTTCATTGTACGCAGGAACATTGTAGCAACGTTCGTGTTCATCATGAGGCCGTTTGTCGGCGTCAATTACAAGGCTGAAGGAAGGAAAGGGGAGAATTTTTCCAAAGCATATTTTAAACTGCGAATGTAGCTGTTAACCTCGTGACGCATGGTCTGAAGTACTAGTATGACGTCCCTGCGAGAATCTCTTCCCGACATCGGCAAAATACCAATCCGGGTTTCTGCCTGTAGATTGTAGTCTGCAATAAAGTACAGCTGAAGGAATTTAGGCGTAGAGGTCTCCTCAGGCAGCAAAGACCCAATGCGGTGGTATACCTGCCCCTGTACTTTGAAATTGGGCATCCAACCATCTTCTCAAACTACCTGAGCCCCAAATGAGGTCATTTGAAAGGAGTTGTTGTATTGCCTAATTGTATTAAGGAAGTGGTTGGAGTCGGGATGTGAGCCGGCTATTAGTCCCCTCAACGGGGTAGGTGATTTTTCCAGTAATTGATATCGATATTGAAAATGAATGTCAGCAACTCATAACTGTTGGTAAAAACAATGCTCAACGTAATGTTGGTGGAAATTCTTCGCCATTTGCGAAAAATATAACAAAAATCAGCTTGGCTGGATTTGAATTGGAAGTCAAAAGTGGCATGATGTTATCGATTTTTCCGATAATTGATAGCGATATTGAAGAAAAAGGTCAGCAACTAATAACTATTGATAAAACTAATGCTCAACATGATTTTCGTGAAAATCCCTTGCAGTTTGCGAAAAAAACAGAGCCAAAAATCAGCTACATTGGATTTGAATCGGATGTCCCAAAGTGATCGATTTTATCGATTTTTTCCGATAACTGATATCAGTTTTTTAAAACGAAGAACAGCACCTCAAAACTATAAGTAAGGACATTGCACAACGTGAGTTTGGTGGATATCACTTGTAATTTGTGAAAACTATCACTGAAAAACTGATGAATTTTTTTCGAATCAATATGCGACCCCCTATCGGTTTTATCGATTTTTTCCAAAATCGGAGGAACAATCTAAAATCTGACGTCAAGTACGAATGCCGTAAATTTCCGATCTGTGTGCGAATTTTCATGCCAATCGGACGAACGGTTTCCTCAGGATGAGGTAACAAGTTGACAAACACACAGACACACTAACAGAATGCCATTTATAGATACAGAGACATTGAAAGAATGATAATCTATCTAGGAAATATCTAAGGTGATTTTACTTCATGCATTGTTTTATAGGTTTTGACATTCTATAGAATACTTAGACAATCAATAAAATATTTTGGTACTCTATACAATGCTTTAGTTTCCCACTTTGCTAGTAACAATGAAAAACGGTAGCAATACAACGAACATCCTGTTTCTGCTGTTTTCATGGGATAATTTTTAAATATTAAATGTAAGATGGCGACACTTGTATCTATAAGCACAAGTCTGTTTCTGGAATGCTGTAAGTTCGTTGTAATAACTGCTACACCATCAGAAAACTTAAACGTCTTTTATGAAAATTGTTTTAATTTCCATATTAAATACAAGATGGCGACAATTATATCTATAAGCACAAATCTGCTTCCGGTATGCTGTAAGTTGTAAGTTGGTTGCAATAACTACTAAACCTTCAGAAAACTGACACGTCTTTGATGAAAGTAACGACTCCTCCAGCTTTATGTTATTTGTTTTCTTAGAATAGGCGCCCCGTCTTTAACTTGATTAACGCTTTTGATCTCTTCGCTTTATATTTGTTTAAAAATGATTATAAAAAAAGAGGAAAGCGCATTTTTATTTTTATTTTTTGGAGAATTTTATGTAAAATGCGACTTAATTTGTATACACATTTGGCTCTGGTCCAAAGCCGCAACCCGAAAAGATCGAGTAAGATCTGTGTGCTCAAAGCTGCACCTGTAAACAAAAACAATAGTAACTTTCCCAATTGAGAAAACAAACCAGAATCCCACCAGGGAAAGAAATTAAAATGATCTCATAGACCACGAATATAGTGTACGGTCACGCCCAGACGCGATTTGAGGAAAGCAAAGAACACAAAAGAATTTAATTCTCGAAGTACATATATATATTCACATATGTACAAAATAGAATGTACGCTTACACGACGAATATTTAGCTCCGAGGATTGGACTCTGTATTAAAGACACTGAGCAGTTTCAAGTGTAAGTATGTACTTATTAAAGTATTACATACAAGCGTAGCAGTTACTGTTCTTTTATATAAGCTTGATTGACATATTAGAATTTTCGTTTTTGACCTTGAGCCTGTGTTCGAATCACACCATAGTTGATTTGGCAGGAGAGTGACTTCTTGGTATTATCGGCCTGTGACAAACATATATGTTTTTTCCAGAATAAGGCTTGCCACAAATCATCCTGGAGACATCCAAGGTCAAATCATTGGCACCAGCTGGACTTGGTCATTAGCAGACCTAACTCCCTAAACAACGTCTGCAACAACAGATCTTTACCACGGCGACAATTGCAACAGTGAATACCAGTTGGGAATGAACTCTAACAATTCCGCCGACTCAGTTAAACCCCAGAAGTTCTTAGTTCGTCGGAAAGTGTCTGAAAACAATACCACTGGTTGACACAATGATACAAATGGTGAGTGAATTTGGGTAGATTGTTTATTCTAGCATAAAGTCACACGTTTGAGGGTTTGAGCTTATTAGCATTGTTCAAATTGTTGATCAGGTCGGATGATACCTTCTCTCCCATAAACCGTAACTAAGCAAAATTGCAGTATAAACCACAAGTGATCTCTGTGGGTGTTGAGCAAGAATAAATATGCCTGAACACAAAGTTTGGTCAGCCACCCTATCAGACCGGCATCAAGCATAGTTGGATACTAGAAGTTGAGTGGTATCAGTAATACTCAGTCGAGTATGCGCTTCAGCCTCTTGAACTAAACAGACTAAACATTAACGTGTCAACTCTACAGGAAACACGACTTCTGGACAGTGAATCTCTAAAGGAAGAATGCTAATAATTCATCTGGCAGAAGTCGATTAATGCAGGGAATACGGAGTTGGATTCGCTGCCAGAAACACACTACTCCGTATGACTGAAATTCTAGCAAGAGACACAGAGGGTATTTTCATTCTTTGCCTATCTGCATATGAAGGCCTTGTAAACCTTGTATTCATCTATGCATTAACACTCCAAACTGCACCTGAAGTAAAAGTAAAAAAAAAACAACAGTTCTACGTTCAAGGACAGCGTCCTCAAGCATATCCCAGCATATGAAAATATTAAGCTCCTAGGAGACTTCAATGCAAGGGTTGTCGCTGGTCAAGGGCACCAGCCAAATGTGTCACAACTAAGCTACACTGAGTAAATTATTGCGCACAGTAAAACACAAATTCATACTTTGCTATATTGCAGGCTTTTAGATGTGGACAAAGGTATATTAATTCGTGCTTATTTTAAAATCGTTAAAACTTTGTTAGAAACAAAGAAACTCAGCTGGACTGTAATTTAATATCACTCTTCCTATAGTGATTTTCCAAGCGTAGCTAAGATGTGGCACAAGGCCGAAAGTATAGGGTACCCAGTGAGGATCGAAGCCACTACTCAGTCTTAATTGTTCTAGCGAGACAAGCTTGCCAACCATTACACCGCCTCGGGGTGCCCTATCACTCTTTCTATATAGCTGCTAATGCTGGACAATTTCCTCACAGACGAAGAGAATAATTTGAGGTATAAAAGATATAGTTCTACAGAGGTTTACTGACGAAACAGGCTATCTACGACGAAGTTTTAAAGAACATGAGAACAAAAAAAAGCACTTGTACTTAGAATCGGAAAAAGACTGTTGATATTATTGTAACTTGTAATGAGGGAAGATGGCTTGGAGAATTTGACACTCACAGGAATTACTGAAGGCAAGAGTGGTAGAGGGAAACAGTGAATAACTTATCTAACAGGCTTGTGTAAATGGGCGTCAGAACAGGGACTGAGAGGAAGTGTAAAAATATTGCTCAAGGCTACTAAAGATAGAAAGTTGTACAGAGTTGTGTGATCGCGCATATCCGGAAGGGATACAGCTCATAAAAAAGATAGCTTTGTAAATTTGTCTCAAAGAATTGTTTTTGAACTGTATCTTCTTTGGATTTGCTTTCATCACTGAAGATGTCCAGACTCGGTGAAGAAATAAGATATAAAAAAAAAACAACGGCACAAAAGAATTGCCAAACAGAAACAAGTGTGAACAAATACTTCGATAACTGGTGTGTTATAATCAGGACCAGCGTGCACTACCCACTAACCTTCCAACCCGGGTGGTGGACAAGCCTGATTGAAGGCCTCAAGTACTGCTTTGGGATACTCGCAATCTTAACAACATTTTCTTTTCTATCTACATTTATGTACGTTACAAATAAAAGCTAAGCACAATTGACTATTTAAAGGATGAAAAATTTACGCAGATTATGACGCCATTTTTTTTATTTAAGATGTTTCTAATTTGTATTTAGATACATGCATTTATTTTCAATTTTTAGCTAAATTGTTCGCCTATATTGCATATAGTATTTTCCAAAACGTAGCTTAGATGTAGGAAAAGCATGGCGCACTCAGTGTGGATCGAACTCACAACTCAGTCGTAATTGATCTCGCGAGACAAGCTCGCTAACCATTAGATCACGTCGAAGTGCCCCACCTATACTGAATATGATCCATTATTGTGCATTATTAGGTTACAATAAAATGTGTATTTTATATGAATACTACATTATGAATATTGAGATGTAGTAGTGTGGAGGTGCCATAGATTGGGGGGGGGCGAGACCCTTATAATGATAACTGACACCCAATTTGTGGTTGCTACAATATGCTTGGTACAATTCTGCCTTTTATGAATAACACTATACAATGAAAAATGGTTTCACTTGTTTTTGTTTCATGTTTTCCGTGTATTTCTCGCATGCTGAATACGATGGTTGCATTTTCTTTTTCAAACCGTCAATATTTTGTTTGTCATGTCAAGAATCAGTTTCTATCATGTGTAACTTTCTGTCCCCCTATCAAAATTGTTTATCTTTATTATATTTTTATTTTTTAAGTATTTCATCCCAAACAAAGGGACGAATGCCTCTAAGACGCAAAAGGTTAAACAGTGAATAAAATAAACAGAGAGGACAATAAAATAATAGGATTCAACAAGAAAACGATTGACATTCATTTATTTAAGATCATAGTTGACAGGAAAGCAAGAAGACCCGGACGAGAGTTCCACAAGAAGAATATGTCAACATAGAAATTACGGTTACATCTAGCAGTTCCAACAGTGAAATTATGAGACCATACAGCCAATCTAGTACTGCGGCTGTGTTTTATCCTTACAGATGGGTGCCTGATATACGTCACCGGCTTCTGTGTGGACATTATATTATCCCGAAACAAGAGATATATTATTTCGTGGTAGACCAGATATATTGTACAATGTAACCCGGATATAAGAGACCCGGATATAAGAGAAACACGGATATAAGAGAGATTTTCTCTGGTCCCAAATTAGAGCCTGTGTTAATGTATATATAATAGACAAAACCCGGATATAAGAGGCTTCTTCTCCGGTCCCGACAACTCTCTTATATCCGGGTTACACGTAGGATATTTTAAGTGAAACAGAAGGTCCTGAATTCGGGTCTCGACTCAAGTCACTTTCTCACCGGCGTAATGTAGCGTCCCAGTGTCATTTCTATAAATATTTTCATGGCATCTGTTTGGACGAGCTATTTTCACTGGTGCTCCGACTGCGTGGATTTTAGTGTGCTACTAGGTTGGCATCTCGGTCCAACCCTTTTACTGTCGAAACAGTTAAATATAACCACTTCTTCTACTCCAACAGCTTCTTCTCTCGCACTTCCCGACAGTGGAACTCCATTTATCTTACTTGCCTCCCTGATAACTATAATCTTCAAAGATTTAAATGTAATGGCAATGGACGTCTTCTAATGCCTTGATCCCCTTTCTTCTTTTTATCCGCCTCCGTTCTTCTTCTTATCCTCTCCTCGGTCGCGCATATTCCCAGTCTTTTCCATTATTTCCACCCTCTGTAGCCCCTTGCGTACTCGTGGCATTCCCGCCTCGCTTACGGTGAAATGCTTAAATAATGTTTTTTATCTTTCACTCCAAGGAAAGCAGTAAAATCACTAAGACGCAAGATGTTACTGAGTGGGAGAGAATATGTGAAATAAAGCATAATTAAGAAGAGAGGACAATAAAAGAACAGGAATTAGAAGATAACGATTGACATAGCATTTAATTTTTTGAAGATCGAAGATGACTGGTAAGCAAGAATCCCGAAGCGTGTTGCACAAGCCAAAATGCGATAGAATAAATTGTTATTTACATTGTTCGGAATGTTGTCCTCAACTTTGTTGCCATATTCACGACGTTTCAACCGTCATACACTCTGGCCTTCTTCAGGCGACAGGAATTTCGGACTGAACCCTTTAAATAATTTTAATACATTATCTCAAAAATATAGGCAGATATTGCGGAAACTGTTAGTATAGAACTAACGGGTGCATTTAGATGTAAACGTCGGCCAATCTAGTACTGCGCTTAAATTCGTAAATCGAATTACCAAAGATGAAAGCTCATCAGAACAATTACCATGAAAATATTTATAGACAAGGCGTGTCCAAGTCTCACAGCCGTAGAGGAGAATGGATACGGCCAGCGATTTGTGGAGCTTGAACGGATCAGGATGCTGATGTTGCTCTTCCATATCCTTTCCCGGCAGTCCATCGGTGCTGTTGATTTCTGCGCTTCAGGTACCATCTTTTGACAGTATTGCTCCCATGTATTTAAAGCTGGACACTTTCTCCATTGATTCTCCAGACAGGGTGACGCTGGCACGGGTGATTTTAGATAGTTTTTTTCTTTAAAACAGTCCTGTTTCACTCTAAATTGTAGTTGAACAGTTATTTCATATTGACCGTATAAAATCCTTGAATAATAATTAATCTGTTATATATGAATTCCAATAGCTCAAAAGAACCAAACAGGGATATTTTCTGTTAATTCACCCCAAAATAAAAAGAATTTATGTTTTTAAAATTCACACCAAAATTCAAAAAGTCCTTTAAAATTTGTTTAAAAATGCATTCATTGTTATTTTTTGT
>OZ038485.1:66935142-66947642 GCA_964036315.1 Acanthosepion esculentum
ATATCGATCCCATGTCAATCAACTGGAAGTCTTCCACAAAAATTGTCTCCCCGCGATCTGTGGCTATACGTTTGACGATAGGATGTTCAGTGCTGATCTTCTCGCAAAATGCAACATTAGCGGAGTTAAGACCTTTCTGAGTTAGTCACAACTTTGATGGGCTGTTACAAGGATTAGTGACTATAGAATACCTGACAGTGGACAAAGGAGTGTTGGACGGCCCTGGTTCAGCTATAAAGACAAGCTAAAGAATAACTTCTCAGCTGTCAATGTGCATATTAACTTCGAGCGAGTTGCCCCGGATAGAAAAAACTGGAGATATTTGTGCCAGAGCTGTATCATAAATTTCGAAATCAGTCGTACTGACCGGCTAAGAGACGAAAAACGTCAGCAAATATTCCTGTTGCTATGTCCCGACATCCTCGCTATTACACAATATGTGGACTTGTAAGCTGTTCACTAGTAGGACTGAAGTATCACATACGACACAATCATAAAAGTTGAAGGATCCTCCTACGTCGAAATCAACGGGAGTGTTCATTATCTATCTATCTATCTATCTATCTATCTATCTATCTATCTATCTATCTATCTAACCATATATATATATATATATATATATATATATATATATATATATATATATATATATATATATTCATGGAAAATTAAATTGCAACATGCAGAATATCTTTCAGTCTAATCAAGAGTAATTATATCTAATTAAGCTAAACGATCACATATACCAATCAATATGCATACAATTTCCAAAATAAACGACGGTTAGTTATATTCACTTACTACCAAATACCCTTGGGAAAGGCAGGCATCTACCACATCTCCCCCAGATATGGGTTAATTAGTAAGATTTTGTATCAATAAAGACATTATTATTTAGGAAAAATAGAAATTGCGTAAAAAATATTTAGATTGAGGCATTAAATAACCCATAGGGGTGTTGTTATGCCGCTAAACAAAGACAACCAACCAACTAACCATCCAACCAACCAAAATGAAGTTTATGTCAACAGTTTTCAAATATCATATCCCATCTTAATACATTGTCTATTCTCTTTGGGTGTCAGCACAAGTCTGAAATATCGCATGTATACGATCGTACAGATGGAAAATAATATGATGTGATACATAATTCAACGCCTCTAGTGCTTCTGGTGCATTACAGTAAATGCTGTAGGTAAGCTAACTGAAAGAATCAGCCATCATCCACTCATGACCCAAATGGCGACAGAGGTGCTGATCTTGCTGGACATGGCAGTTTTCGAACATGTTGAGAAGCAGGAGCCTCAGGTGAGACACAGCATATCGCCCTTATTGTGCATGAATGTCAGCAGAATTGATTGAACATTATTCTAGACGTAAATCGTGCCGTTTTTTTCCGTTGCTCATATCAAGGGTCAATGAGAGTTGCAACAAGGTGTCCACGCCATGACGGCAGGGATTTGATCATGCGTTGTGGCGAATATACAGCAACACCAGATCTAGGTCAGACATACAACCATCGCTTGCAAATATTGGTTAAGGAATAACGAAGATTCTTTGTTAATCATTTATTTATTTAATATATTCCAGACCATTTTCCTTGTTTCCGGTACTTATTTAAATATAAACTGTACAATTTCTGAGTACTTTCAGTTTTCATAAGTCATGATCAAATATAGATTTCTTCATTATTAAGTGTAGTGTTTTCACGGGAGAGTTTGTGCTGTCATATCGCCTTTTTTATTTATGAAATATATTCAACGTGTTTGTTTCTAGATTTGATAAAATTTTATTGATGTCGGGTTGTTTGTACTTTAACACTTATAGTATTTGTATTCATTTTTGACAGTCCTGGATATGACGATAAACTACATCCGGCAGCAAGGCCTCTGATAGTCAGATTAGAGGTTTTTGAAAGCGTGGAATAACTTCTTAATTGCTGTTGTTCCCAGGTCCACTCTGACCAGGGTGGTAGCACCTGTTAGGGTCCAAGCTATGGACAAATAGAGAACACACAAAACACTACGAAATTATAAAACACATTTTTATAGTAAAAATACCAGCAATACATTTTTATATAAAAAAAATGACCAGCAATACATATTTATAGTAAAATGACCAGAAGTACATTTTATCTGTAGTTGAAGGTATATACAATTGCGTTCAAATTATTTAGATTTCAGCATTAGTTAACCCACAGAGGTTGGTATGCTGCTAAACAAAATCAACCAACCAACCAAAATGAAAGAACTTTCATGACATTCATCCACATAATATTCTACAATTTCTTCAAACTTTATTCCAAAATATAACTGCAACTAAACTACAACAGAAAACACACATATCACCGCCTCTTGTAATTATGTTCGCACAAACATATATATGCACAAAAGTTGAGTATCATCTACCATGTACTCAATTGTGAAAGCAGAATAACATAACATATTTTCATTACTTCAAAGCTCCCAAGAAAATTAGATTTCGGCACTAAATCCCCCATAAGGAATTAACATGACGTGAAGCAATCAAATCAGTCAATCATTTTTTATAGTTATATGACATAGTATTTTAGTGTTACTGCCTGCCTTGAAGATCAACATTCGAAATCCGAACTTTTCTAGTTATTGTCTCGGCTCGAACCCCGATATCAGTGAAAAACAAACAATGCTAGCAGGCACCCCGCACGCACACAAACACACACACACACACACACACACACACACACACACATACACAGACGCGTACGCATGTCACTGTTTGTTTCTGTCTGTCGGTTGGCCTTATTTTGATTCCCGAAAAGGAAATGGTATTTTGGCCTCTGTACAATTTCAACATATATTTTTAAATTGAATACGAAGTCAAGACGTATGCGATCATGCCTCTCCATAGATTTCTTCTTTTTGTTTTCATTCTGTAAATTGCCAGGATTTCTTGGCATTGTGTACAATTGACATCGGGATGATGGCACATGCAGGGTGCGATGGATAAATTGTCGTCTAAATGACGGAAAAAGGAAAATAATACTGACATCTCGTTTTAACAGATATATTTACCAAAATTACACAAAAATATCTTGAAATACTAAAGAGTAAATTTATTTAATAAAATCGCCATTGGATTCAACCACAGCCTCCAGATGACTTCGGAATCTCCTGAAACTCTTCTGGATGGTCTCCTTGTTTAAGTTGGTGAATGCTGCCATAATCCTTGCCTTCAGTTCATCTTTGGTGTTACAAGGAGTTTTGATGGTTTCTAGCTCAACTGCGCGCCACAAATAATAATCAAGGGGGTTGCAGTCTGGGGAGTTAGGTGGCCAGATGTAAGAGGTGATGTGGTCGCAGAAATTGTCTGACAGCTATGACTTGGTTCTCCTGCTTGTGCGGCATGTCGCATAGACCTGCTGCCCGACATAGTCTTAGAGCAGCCACCCTCTTGGAATCTAATTATTGTGGAGACTTAGATTTATTTTCGACTTTAAGGACACCGGACTCTATAGGGATGACGGTGTAATTCTCCTCCGTAAAACCACCACCACAAAATTTTCGATAATTTACATGAATCAGTCCAAGTTAGATTATCTACCAACTCCAGCAATAAGGAAGTATTTGATGATGATAAAATTAAATAAATAAAATCTTTAGAGCCAATCAATGGTAAAGTAAATTAAGAGAATTTAGAATAAAGCAAAGAAGTTAAAAATAAACAGAAACACCGTAAGCTTAAAATCATATAGTTTAATCCAACTTTTAATTGTTATGTTCAAACTAATATCGGAAGAATTTTCCTCAATTTAATCCATAAGCATTTTAACTATTCACAAACGCTAAAAAGTTTCTATTCACAAAAATAATGTTAAGATCAGCTATAGTTGCATAGACAAATCCATATCCCAACATAACAACATTATAATAAACAAATATATTTCCAACAAAAACAACATAAATTTTTCTGAAAAACAAATGCAACAGCGGAAAAATATAATCTGACCTTCAACGGTCAATGTATGACTTGTAATATTGTATACCGAGCGAGCATATATTCCGGTAACGATGTTAAATTTTATTTTGGTTTCACTGAAAACCCTTGAAGATTTCGTTTCTGCCATCATCGAATGACTTTAGGAAATATAAAATACAAAAATAGCACTGCCCACTCCAAATATTTCTGTCAATTAAAGAAGTGATGGCAATTCTCCTTTCATCAACTTGAATATTATAGCAAGGGCCAAATCTTATGACAGGAAAGGAAATAGATGTAACTTATGTCTTCTTTAAAATTGATCATCTTAAAACACTTACACAACCCTAGCTTATTAAACAAGAGAAAAGAATTGATGGTTTCATGTAGGCATAAAAATAAATATCTGCTTAAATACGTTGATCCAGATTAATTTTTAATATAAAATACGGTTTATTTTTAAGAATAAATTACGGTTTGTTTTTGTTTTGTTTTGTCTTGTTTTATAAAAAATGAACAAGTAATCTCCCTTTAATTAAAAAAGATAATATTCACAACTCTAAAATTATATATATATATATATATATGTATATATATATTTATATATACACACACACACACACACACACACACACACACACACACACACAAGCCGTTTATTTTAAATGCCAAATATAATTTTAAAAATTAAAAAACTGTAATCTCAGTATACTATATAACTGCGCCAACATGGCGATAACCACATATATATTTTTAAAATTTAAATTCCATAATGGCTAGTGTCTACTCCGCACCTAATGATTGCGTCGTGCATGAAACTCTGAGTCGTGTTATCGGTGAGGGATACGATGTATAATCATTAATATATATATATATATATATATATATATATATATATATATATATATCAAGAGAGAGAGAGAGCGGGATAGGGAGGGGACACAACTAGTATCTTGTATTATAAAAATGATATACAATAGCAAATGTATTTATTACATAACTGACATACAATAGTTCAAAATATTATCTAAGATTTTGCTATTTCCTACAGGTATCTGATATCTCTTTTGCTAACGGTGGACCCTGATAATGTCTGTGTTTGAAATGAGAGTGCGAGCTCGTGTATACTCTCTTCTTGACGGTGACCATCTCAGGGATGTAATATTTAAATCTTAGATAATATGTTGAAGTCTTGTATATCAGTTATGTAGTAAATATATTTGGTAAGATACTTGCATTTAGAAATACATGCATTTAAAATGTGTCCCATCATTATGGGACAACACGAACACACACGCGTATATATATGTATATATTATCATATCACATAACATACACACACACACACACACAGACACACACATATATATATATATATACCTATATCTCACACACACACACACACACACACACATATATATATATATATATATATATATATATATATATATATTATCATATCAGCTTGGGGTTGCGGAGCCACCTCTGAGTTCACAGATGAGAGGCAGATACGACACGTCATCTTCGGATTCGAAGGACAACCGACATATCATATCATATCATATTTAGGAATAGCCCCTGAAGGTCCGGCAGCTCCTCCCGTTGTTTGCGATGTAGATTTTATGAGTAATTGGTGAGTGTTCTCTTTTAACACGTCTCAGTATAGACTTTAAAATGACTTTTCTTTCCTTGTTTATATATATATATATATATATATATATATATATATATATTGTTTATATATATATATATATATATATATATATATATATTGTTTATATATATATATATATTGTTTTATATATATATATATATATATATATATATATATATATATATATATATATATATATAGTTATCACTGTGTAGCGAAAAACCCATATTTTAAATCAATTAATTTATATATATTAATGCTCTGTAAATTTACATTGAGCACTATTGTGTATAAATAAAAATATCTATAAAAACACCGGATTTTATATCTTACTGTTCTTTCTTTTTATTTATTTATATATATATATATATATACAGTGTAACCCGGATATAAGAGAGTTGTCGGGACAGGATAATAAGTCTCTTATATCCGGGTTTCTCTTATATCCGGGTTTGGTCTATTTTGTTTTATTAACACAGGCTCTAATATGGGACCAGAGAAAATCTCTCTAATATCCGGGTTACACTGTATATACACACACATATATATATATATATATATATATATATAAGGCTCTTCCCATCCCTGAATTGAGCATCCTCAGTTATTGGCGTGTTTATTCACAGAGTACGTAAAACTTCACATTCCATCTGCCCTAGCGCCGATGGCTTAGGTTGAAAATCTCCGACTGTTGTCGAATCTGTCTGGTTTCGATCCCCGCTTGAAACACTCGGATATCTGGCCACACTGATGAGCTGCGACATATATGATATTTAGGCCCTAATTCTTCGTTTACGCATGTTTTATGAAATATCTGTTAGACACTTTGGTGTGTTTTCAATATTGTTTAATGTCAGGTGTAAGTAAAACATTAAATGACTTTACCGAAATTTTGTGCAACATTCCGAGTACTTTCGATCATCGTTGTTCATTTTGAAGGAAATAAAACAAAAGTCGATATGTAACCGGTGAAAAAAATAATTACCATAAGTCTCAACAAACATTCGTTGTCCGTTCTATTTTATATGTACGGAGATTTTATACATTCATAAATATAAAGTAAAACATATCTATGGAAGCCAAAAGGGATCTTATACGCATTAGTTATACGTAGAAATAAATTCGACTACAACTTTGATCTAAAGAATTATCTAGAGTGCTGCCATCAAATCTAATCAAAATATAAATCTTCGATCCGGATTTTTTCAAATATCTCCATTGATGAAAGAATTACTACTTTTCCAAGCCAACACACATGACTATTATAATGTTCAAAAAGTAAAAGAAAACGGTTAAATTCAGAGCCTCATCTTATTTAAAAAATATATATGGCATATAAATTAATCCAAAAATAAAATAACTTAAATACTTCATTAAAAAATATTTAAATATTTCAAGAACATCAATTAATCACTTTCGTTTATTAGACATTGAATTGTGGCACTTTGCGTCCTCCGTAATTTGCCTGATTTTTTGGCTAACCTGATCAATATCTATGAGTGTTCTTAAATATAAAAATTTTGAAAAACCAATAACATTTTTTGCATATACATATTTGTTACAAAATAAAATCTTTGATTTGCCTTGATGATGTCCCTCACAGGTGTAAATGCATCGGCTGAGATAAGTTTTCCTTTTGTCTTCATTCATAAATATATTCTCTTTTATTCTTTTATTCTAGCAGAATAAACATCTCAACTTCCAGAAAAGTTGATCAGCATTGATAATAACGGAAAATTCAGAAGGAAGTTTCGCTATTTCAGAATCATGGCCATGTCAGTGTAAAACAGAATTCTCATTGGGGTCTAATACAAACTTGAAGCAGTTGGTTTCTAGTGAAGTTGGTTTATCCTATTTATCCACGTCCAGCCCCATAAAAAGTAGCTAATAAATCCCGGCCATGTTCGTATTTAGATTTGATTTATTTCAGTTTGCTTTCGAAGACATCAAACGAACAGGTGAAAGGACAAAAGAATAAAGAGGGAAAGCGATTAAGACACGGGTTGACGGTTGAGCGTTTAAAAGCAATGAAATGAAGATTCCGAGAAGAGGAATTCAGTATGAGATAGAGTGAAAGAAAGAAAGAGAGCATTCGAGATAAGAAGGTTAATGTAGAAGGTAAGTGCTAAGAAAGAAAGAAAGAAAGAAAGAAAGAAAGAAAGAAAGAACATAAAAGAAGTGGTTGAGAAAGAAGGAAAGAAACAGGTTCTAGAGCGAACTGATGTAGAAAAAACGAGTTGACGTACATCAAGCAATAAATGCAGCAGGAGAGAGAGAGGGGGAGAGAGAGAGTGAGCGTCAAAGAGGAAGAAAGAATTCAAATGAAAGAAATAAGGTAATGATCATGAACATGAGAGAAAAGTTCAATAATACATAAATACATATATAAACATAGATAGATGGATAGATAAGATCTTTTCTGTTAATTCACCCCAAATAATGTAAAGTGACATTATCGCAAATATGAATTCACCCCAAGAAAGTATAAATTTCAAGTCAAAGTTTGTTTTTTATTAAATGTTTGGCACTCATTTGAAATTATAAATTTAAACCAAAATTTGTTGAGTTTGCCTCGCAACAACTCCAACCCTCAGAATGAAAAATTACCCAAAATCTTGGAGTTATACTCATTTCGTAAGTGTGGAAGTCACAGAATTTTATGCATAGATTCACCCTCGCTTTGTAATAACTACCGTTTTTGTTTGCCTTAATTATTATGTTATCCGAATTTATTATTTTTAGGACATCTTTTATATTCTTCTGCAAGTTGTACTGTCCCAACTTCATCTTTTTTATCATGTACAACCTGTCTCTTAAAATGCAATAATCGTTCGTATTGTAGGGAAGATTTACAAGATTTGAATCCATAGTCCTCTATTTCATTACTTTTGTTTCTTTGACATGGTGAATATTGAAAAATAATTCCCACCTCCTTCTTCCTAGGACGCTTTCCATTTTCTGCAATAGTCTGATTTTATACTCTCGCTTTCGATGGGTTGCATAATATGCTTAGCTGAATAACTCAATTTGAATGGTTCCATTGCGGTGATCCCTATCCGATATAGAGTAAGTCCAAATCAAATTCGAATGTTTACTGTTGTCGCTAAGAGTGACGAGATACTCATATATACATACATGTATATATATATATATATATATATAGAGAGAGAGAGAGAGAGAGAGAAAGAGAGAGAGAGAGGTAAAAAAAAATCCGTGGGTAAGTAATCCAAGTAGATCCTATTAATATAAAATATTAAAACTGATCCACAAAAGAGAGCTGAATATAATTTTTATTATAGAGCATAAAAGTGAATTACAATTAATGAGATCCAAACGATTTACCTCATACAGATGATCATTTTGTCCACGGGAAAGTGGTTTTTCCCTAGACTTATCAATGTAAATACATTTACTAATATATTACTATATATATTTTCTGTCACAAATGCCAAAAATGGAAATTATCCTGAAGAAACACACAGAATTCCGTCTTCGGTACAATAACCATAAACAAATCATTAAAAACAAGAATTTTCCTATCGCTGTACACGTCAACCAATTGTTCCATAGCAGTGAAGACATCAGATGCGTGCTTTTAGCCTCTTCAAAGTTGAAGTATATTTTCAAAATAAAAAACACACATTGAGGGATTAAACAGGGATTTGGGTTTACTCAGAGAATATAGTTTCCACATTGAGCTCTCTAACCAACAACAGCAACATTCCCCGGAATAGTGAGTCTCACTTCTTTGTTTATTCCTCGTCTCGCTGAAAAAGGACACGGGCGTGTTCGAAAATTCCGACTTTAAATTCTTTCTCTTCGTGCTTCAATTCCGTCAAAAGGCTAATATATAATAAATGTCATCAATCTTATTGACAGTACTGTTATCATTTTGTTGGCGTTTTATTCTTAAAATTTTATTAACCAGCCTATTAAATCTGTCTATATATATGTATAATTTGAATTTTTAATAAAACTTCATTTTTATCATTGTTTATACATACACACATACATATATATATATATATATATATATATATATATATATATATATATATATATATATATATATATATATATATATATATATATATATATATATGTTGTGGATTCCGGGATGAAATCCGATATCAATGAATAAGAAACGTCAGGAATGGATAAGGAAAATAAATGTATTAACGTAATAATACAAACTGGTAATACGGGTTAGTAGATCAAGGAATGCGGGTTAGTAGCAATAATATATATACAGTCTTGGTATTGAAGAATCGCGGTATGACTCCTTACTGAGTCTACGTGCTCGCTAACTGTGACTCTTGTGCTACCCTCCTCTATTACAGACTGTCTGGGTATTCACTGGTAGTAGTATATGTATACCTTGGGTAAGTCCATTTGTGCGAAAAGGGGAGACCCCTTAACAATATATATATAATTTGTGTATTTAGGTAGCAATCCTTCTTTCAAGCACATTCCATTGAATACGACAGACAAGGTTCTTTGATTTAGTTTTTTATACAATTTCTCATGCTATCTAATAATTTTCTTCTTTTCAGATGATAAATTATATAAAAACTGTCCTAATGTTCTTTTTTTCCGAGCACTTTCGGCTATACATTTAACCATCTTCAAGGATGAAATATTTAACTGTTAAATAAGAAATAGTTTGTTGCATGTATGTTTTATAAAAATGTTTTCATTTTTCAAAACATGGTCAAGATCTTGTGTCCATGTTCATAGTTAACATTATTAAGTGTTGTTTTTTGTTGTTTTTATTAATATGGATTCCATTACTTTTAGCTTTTTTTGCATGTAGATGATGCTATTATATTTGTGTTGTCAACAAGTGTGTTACGAATATATATATATATATATTTATATATATATATATATATATATATATATATATTCAAATTTCCTTTCCAAAACTGCTGATTACAAGTTTTATATATAATTATATATTCCCTGTAGTCTGACTCATGGTACATCTTTGTTCATGGCAGTGCATCAAGAGGGATGTGTTTTTTTTTTAGTTTGAAGTATGTGATTTAACCTAGATGCTTAAGAATATCCACAATCTGTGAATTGAGTGTACTTTTAATTTGGCTCCACTTGCAAGGTTATGCGCTGTTTTTTTATCATCAAAAACTGAATTCATATAGTCCACATTTGGCTGTAATGTAGCTGGCAGAGCCTAATCTGCCTGATGGATGTATTAAACTTCGTATATTTGTATCACAGTGTCATTTTGCTGACATACTGTTCTCTCGGTCACTTACGCACTCGCTCAAATAATCAATAATATTATTAAGCACCCTTAATAGCCGAAAAGTGAAGCTCATATGGAACACGATCATCTTGACTGACAGGCATTTGGAGAGCAATCGTCCTGATATCCCACCTTGATAGACGTTCTAACCTTAGGATAAGAACATTGTGAAGACGGAATAAGTAAAAATTCATAAGTACCAAGACCTGGGGCAGGGGCAAATCGGAGCCTTTGTGGTTGGCGAACACAGCTCTATTTTCATGAAGCTTTCTGCCCTGTAAGACGCCTTAGGGTTACCTGACGTCACTGTGAGTGTGCCGGTATGTATCGAGAAAAGTATTGTGTCTATAAACTACGGGTAGGAGCTGAGATATAACTATCTTGGCCGAAACAGTTAAGTGACGAATAGAATATCACCTCAAATAATAATAATAACAACAACAATAATAATAATAATAATAATAATAATAATAATAATAATAATAATAATAATAATAATAATAATAAAAGCTTAATGGAATCTTTCTCGTATGTATTTGTCTACATTAAATTATTTGTCCGCTAGATATTTGAATTGTGACTGCCTTAGATCAAAATGGAACGACAGCCACAGAAATTAGGCAAATTGTATTGAATCTCACTACACCCTGTTTAGTTACGTTACACTTGCACATTGCTTGAATTTGCTCAGGTGAAGACATTTGTCTGATTCCAAGATAATAAAGGTAAAAGTCTGCGCGTAAAATTACAAGAAAAATGTTACTTTAGTTTGAAGCAGTGGATGAATGTTTACAGCTGGGAATGATCGACACTCATTTTGAATGTTCAAGTTTTGCTTTCTTTCTTTTTTCCCTGCGGCGTGTTTCTGTTTGTTTTCTTTCAAGCAAAATTGTTTAGAGGCAAAGATGTGCATAAATAAGAGGTACCTTCCCTGATTAAGAAAATTATACACCGAGGACTCATCACACTCTGCTTCTTTATCTGTCAGTTCGCCTGGCTTCTACATTGACAAAAGACGACCAAGGAGGCAAGGGTGTGGGCAAATTAGTCATCATGGTCAAGATGCAGCAAATATTCACAGAAGAGTGGTTGAGGAAAGAAAGAAAGAAAATGAGTCGATGAAGATGAAAAGAAATGAATAATATAAAAGAAAACAAAATAAAGATAAGTAAAGAAAGAATGAAAGAAAGAAGAAAGAAAAACGAAAAACGAAGAAAGAAAGACAAATGAGTAGAAGATAATGAAAGAAAATAATAAGAAAGAAAGGAAGAAAGTAAAAAAGAAGTGAAGAAAGAAAAAAAGAAAAATGAGTAGATGAAGGAGAAAAGAAAAAAGAATAAGAAAGAAACAAAGGAAGAAATAAAAAAAGAAAGAAAGAAAAATGAGTAGAACATTATAGAAAGAAAAAAGAATAAGAAAGATAGAAGGAAAGTAGGAAAGAAAGTAAAAAGAAGGAAGAAAGAAAGAAAAATGTGTAGAAGATGAAAAGAGAGAAAAATGATTAGATGCTGGAAAGAAAAAGGAATAAGAAAGAAAGGAAGAAAGAAAAATGAGTAGAAGATGGTAAACAGAAAAAAGAATAAAAAGAAAGAAATTAAAAAAGAGTGCAAGATGAAAAGGCTG
>OZ038485.1:66952642-67017642 GCA_964036315.1 Acanthosepion esculentum
ATATAATAGTTATTTTTCGATGGACTGTCGTTTTCAACGTATGAGAGCCTAACAGGGCAGTTATTAGAACCGAACATCCGGACTACCCATGATTTGATTATATTGGTGAATACTTGTGCAGAACCAACCGCACTGTTTTGGAAGAACCGAATACAGAGACTGGTATACACTGTGCGCCATAAGGTCTACCAAATGTCTCTTTTCCAGTTTTTTTTTATTTCAGAGTTGCTCTTTTTCTTTACTAGTTGTCAACAAAGAGCCCAAAATTCACTGCTATTTAACCCATAGCAAGGGGGCAGCAAAGGATGGATTCATACCTTTACTAAGGGTGTTTATGCATAATTGAATGCTACGAACTCTGGCTGCAATTCGAACTCAGCTCTTCGAATTCTCATTCCGAGCCGCTATCCATTCACATACACACACGCGCGCGCACTCACACATGCACTCACACATGCATACCCAAAGACACAAACACACACACACACACACACACACACACACACATATATATATATATATATATATATATATATATATATATATATTGCAGTCAACACACAGTGGATATTGGAGTCAACACACAGAAGGGACAGTCTATTTCATGCTAAACGCAATCGTCAGGCAATCAGATGGCCTGATGATTGCTTTTTACATGAAACAGACTGTCACCTTCGGGTGTTGATTTCAATGTCCACTTTTATATTTACATACGCTCTATCCCTGATATTGAGCACTTTAACCCCTCAATATAACATAACTTAAAACTATATTTTATCACACACCCCCATATACATATATATATATATTTATATTATTAATAAAAATATTTTCCTCACCAATAACACAGCTCTTTCAGGAAAAACACAACCTTCAGGTGCTGAGATCAAACTAGACACCCGCAGATTCCGTTGGACATGAAATATATATATATATATATATATATATATATATATATATATATATATATATATATATATATATATATATATATATATACACGGAATATAAATGCATAAATTAAACGAGTAAGCGCAATGCATTGTACAAGGTGAACCTTACTGCAAAAATATATGTGCATGCTCGTGTTTTTACTTATTTACCTATTTACAGCTTTATATACGTAAGAAAAGAACATACAAATAATACACACACATACACACACAGAGACAAAAACACAGACACACACACACACACACACACACACACACACACACATATATATATATATATATATATATATATATATATATATATATATATATACATACATACATATGGGGGAAGAGAGAAAAGAATTAGCGAGAAACAGAGAGTGAGAGCTCTTCATATACCGCTGAGAGGATTCATTACCCAGAAGTTGGGGTCGCAGTGTTTTCGGGGTCCCAATACCCATTCAGGCTATCTGCTTGTCTTGTGAGAAGTGGATAATTACCATTTGCCCCTTGACTGAGAAACTTTTCTCCACCACGTGTGTATTCTCGAAAAAAATAGTAGTCAATATCGACCAGAAATAGAAGAAATCTAAGGGTAGGTTTTCCAACTAACTATGCAATTAGTATTGTTCATAGACAACAGAGCAAACGACATAAGTTTATGCTGTAACGAGGTTTTACTGCAATGAGATTTTACTGTAAGATAACGAGATTTTATTTATATACTATAGCGAGATTTTACAGCAATAAGATATTATCTTAAAATTAAAAAATGATATAAACAAAATAAAACCTTGTATACTAATTTAAAACACTCAGAACTGACCACTACACATGTTATGTTCTGAGTTAATCAAAAAAATTGTTATAACTATTAAATAAAAATAGACGTCAACTTTTCCATTTTGTTCCTCTAGATTTCCGTAAAGAAAGTGGAATCGGCGATCCACGTACAAGTTCAAGATTAGGTAGATGCGTTCTATTTTCGCATAAAATCCTACCCCTAGGAAAGGAAAATCTGGAAGAACTGGAAAAAACTGAAAACCATATAAATGAATACTGTGGCAAGTACTTAAGTCATTAGGAAATTCACTTAATCTCTAATTCTAAGAATGCCATGGACAGAGCAGTTACGCAAAGAGGAAGTCTTAAGGAATATAGGAACTACAAGGAAACATATATTCAAAATCAGAAATGAGGAAATATACTTGAATACTTTTATGAAGGTAAGATAGGCAGAGGTGAAACAGCGAGTAACATAGGAAACAAGGACAAAATGGGATCTTAAAAAGTCAAAAGTTACTTAGTGTAGCGAAAGAAGGAACTTGTAGGAAACCACGATCGACTACGTCTTGAACGGATATGAAAATTACCAGTTACGAACATTCGATGAACGAAATAATAATAATAACAGCAATGACTCTTGATAGACGCTGCGGTACCTTGGTAGAAGGACATCATGAAGACGAAGCAGAAGAAAAGGTACCTGGCAGGGAAAACGTACCCGGCAGCATCTCAAGATTTTCCTCCTGTGGTCGACAAAAGTGGTACTATTTCCAGGTATCTGTCTGCCTCACAAGAAAGCTTGTGAATTCCTAACATCATTGAGAGTACGTAGGTGGCTACGCTGCTTGGAATAGCCTGTTTTGAGGAAAATGTTGTAGCCTGCAGGTAGGAGCTGAGATATAACCATCGGCACCCGGCCGAAACTTCACATCTCAGAGTCGAAAAGGATACATAATAATAATAATAATAATAATAATAATAATAATAATAATAATAATAATAATAATAATCTGTAACAATTTTATGGGACTTTACAATACACACAGAACAATCAAAGCTAATCGCCCGGACATCGTTATTACAGACCGCAAAAAAAGAATGTGTTTTCTTATTGACATGGTAGATTATAATGTATTTTTGAAGAATTTGAAAACCTATCAAAATACAAGGATCTTGAAGTGGAAATAATTCCAGTTGTAGTTGGAGTACTCGGATTAATTGGAAAAGGTTCCGATAGACTAATTGAAGAGATTCCTGCTAGCCCATGCCTAAAAGAAGTACAAAAAATTGTACTCACAAGTACAACTCACACTTTACGAAGAGCTTTATCTATGTAAAATGTGTGTGATCTTTGTTTTTACAAAAATGATCAAATGGAAAATGTCATGAAGCCATTTCCCGGAAGGAAGGAAAGGTGTATACAACAGAAATCAAAGGAAATAGAAAAAAACACCAGGGAGATGATAATAATAGTTACTTCAAAAATATTTATGTAATTAACGGTAGACCAAAATTGAAACAACAGATTTCAAGAAACGATAAAGACATGGACTGCTGGAAAGAAATAAAGAAATAAAAACGAAAGCCCTTTACTGAGTTGGCCGATAATTTAAAGGGATCACGTGATGGTCATTTCAGTAGAATTCTGATTGTTCTCGTTTTGTCACGCGTGACAAGAATGTGCACATATCTACTCTTATATATTCACGAGAAAAAATTCATATTCACATATATACACTCATATATATATACAAACTAATATTTATAGACTAAACAATTTGAAAATTACGTGTACGTATATATTCATGGGACAATATAATTGCATTTAAAGCAAAAATATGTTAAGTGAAAGATACACGATAAATGTCTTCAAGAAGGGGGTGAGGTGGACCAAAATAACACGACTTATTGAAAGACTACCAAGTAAATATTAAAAGTTATCATTATTTACCAACACACAGAAGCACATTGGTATGCATTTGACATCATGTAATCACAAGAATCTATTCTCAACTATGCATATATATATATATATATATATATATATATATATATATATATATATATATATGTGTGTGTCTGTGTGTGTGTGTGTGTGTGTGTGTGTGTGTGTGTGTGTGTGATTGTGAAGAAATGATACAAAGTAGAAAAGCTTTTTAATGACAACGCATTTCGCATTCGTGCATTTATGTATATGTTGGCGTCTTTAGACCAGAATGTAAAACAAAACTCTTATTTTTGCATTAAATTATTAAGAGCGCGCTGATCTTACATAATATGACCTGTCGTGGCAAAAACAATAGTAGCACAATGCGGTATACGAGCTAATAACAGACATCTACTCTGAATGGACTAATTTCAAATCCAATGGACATTAACAGTTTTAATAAATAAAAAAAAAATGAGGATTTGTTCTTTCATTCCATCATGCTCACCTTTGCTCTAAAGGATGAGATGCAATAAAATTCCTTAAGTTCTTAAAATATGTAGATTTGCATACTTATAAAATTCATTGCCCCAAGATGGTACAATTTTCTTTTTTGATGTGTGTTGTTTAGCGATTAACAACGCGGTAAATGGAATCAACGATTCAATTTCCATTTCCGGCTTGGACAGTTTCTCTTCACTTCACACATATGTACTTGTGAAAGGTAAAACTCCTCCTCTCTAACTGTTGTTTAAATAGCAAAGTAAACTTACCTCTCTAGCTCTGGGTGTCTACCAGTCCTGAACGCCAACTCTGAATTCAAGACCAAGGAGATTGATTGATTGGATTTCTTTCGCGGCATATCAACCTCCATGGGTTACTTAATGCCGAAATCTAAATATTTTGTATTTTGAACATAGTTTTATGGTTACAACTACAGACTAAAATGTATTGTTGGTAATTCTACTTTGAACATATATTATTGGTAATATTACTATAAATATGTATTATCGGTAATTTTTTATATAAAAATGTATTGTTGGTATTTTTACAATAAAAATGTATTTTTATACTTTCATAGTGTTTTTTTTGGGGTGGGGTCACTATTTGCCCATAGTTGGGATCATAAGAGGTGCTACCACTCGGGGTCAGGATGGTACCGGGGAACAACAGCAATTAAGAGTCTGTTTCACGCTCCTCAAAACATTCAATCTCCTGATCAGAGGACTTGCTGGCGGATGTAGTTTATCGTCATACCCAGGACTACAAGACCAAGAAGGTAATGGATCACCACTATTATCTCTCTTCGCAATGACAATTATAGCAAGGCCTTTATGGCTGTCTACTATTCGTTTCCGAACCCACCCGTCTGCCACGGCGGCTAGCTAAACTCCATTACAGACACTTGTTCAATTCACAGAGACTCCCCCCATGGTTTATACTGCAACTATGCTGAGTGGACATTAGTTACAATTTCTGGGAGTGAGCGCATAGTCTGGCATGATCAGTTTCTTCAACAATGCTTCAGTCACTTTCCCACCGCCGTAAGGTTGCCTCCCTTTGCCTTTTCTATAAATACTTTCATGGTAAATTTTCGGATGAGCTCTTCGCTATGGTACGTAGACTTTTTTAAAATTTAAACGCAGTACTAGACTGGCGACGAGGTCTCTTCATTTTACAGTTCGGTTGGCTAGATGTAATCGTAAGTTCTATGTTAGCAGTTTCTGTTCAGGCGTTTCTCCCTTCCGGCTCTGTGCTTTCCGGCCATCTTTAATCTTCAAAAATTTAAATACAATGTCAATCGCTATCTACTGTTCTCCTGATTACTCTTCTTTTGTTCTCGCTCCTTAGTAATGTTTCGGTTTTCTAATTTATCCGCACCCAGTAACCCCTTGTGGGTTTTTAACTGCCTTACTTGGGGTGAACTCGATTAAAAAAAAATGAAAAGAAAAAACCCTAGTACGACTTAACCCTCGGTCACGATGACTAGTGAGTTTGTGCTAGCACAACCATTGACGGTTTCGGAACGATTCCGTTCTACCTGATTTCACGCACAGGGATTATGTCAAACGTACAGTTTTCAGACATTTTCCAAATGTACCGCGCGCTGTGATAGCCTCACCTGCTCGGTAACATCAAGAAGTTATATCGTCAAACAAATCGGCTATGGTGAGATTCAAACCCGGGTACAAATCTCACCATGTTCGATTTGCCTAGGTTAAAAATATTAAAGAAAATGAAACTTGTGAAGACGCATGATCCCTTCGCCGTAATCGGGCCTGGCAATAAAAGAAAGACGTAACTGTATCTTTATTGGTTAATCTAAACTTGCTTAAGATAATTACGTAGTCAGTGTTCGAGCAGGTTAAAAGACATGATTTCAAGCGCTGATCTTCGAAAGATCTTGGGGAAATTATACAGGGTGAGCGTGCTATTCTTAGAGTGGTCAGTGCATTCATGCAATTGAAAAACCTATAATACCTACATACTATAAATATTTATCTGTCATGAGTTCTGACTAACTTTTGTCGCCACCGTCTTGGAAGGGTCCCGAAAATACAACTTAATCCGTCTTAAAAAAATATTAATCCATTCCGAAATCATTTTTTTAAATTTTTGTTTTAACTTTATCATTGTTAGTATCATAATAAAAACAGCATTAAAATGATGAAGATAATTTTTTTTCTTTTAATGTCAAAATAATAAAGTATTAAAAATAATACATACCAAAGCTGTTTTTGCTGTAGTTTTAACAAAAATCACATTGAATTATTTTACATAGAAATATTCTTAATTAATTTCCATGCTCTTTCATTATACTTTAATTTAAGAATCTTACTCTGTCTTTATTTTCTTTATAAAGAATTTTGGCGCATTCCTGCTATTCACAAGCAAACATTATTAGTCTGTGTAAAGACATCTTCATTTACAATTACCTGTTTCATATTATGACTATATTTTCGGTGTTTGTTTATTAGTTTTTAAATCTCCTCTTGTATTATCAATTAATTTAGTGTATGATAAGCAAAATCATAACAGATATATGTTTCACGTTAATCTTTCATTGAAGTTTTTTAATTGTTTATTAAAGCAAAATTATTTCTTACTGTTAGATACTAATTAGTTCTTACTGTTAGATTGGTTACGACCTATCGGTCGTAAATCGATCTGATCGGAAGTTGGCGTGTAATTAATTTTGCAATCTTTTAAAAACTTTTTTAGACATTATTGTATTTTTTAAAAGCATTTTTACGACTCCTTTACCTTTGATACTATTTGTGTAATCTCTGTAGATATTGATTCGTTTCTTATTTTACGTTCGTTTAGTTTAAGTCAATCACTGCATACTACAATACAATTGGTTTAATATTTGCTAAACATACAAAACAAAACGAAATGCAGATGCAAAAAACAGAAAATCGTCGATTTTTGTGTCGAGATCAATGGACTTTCTTTCTTTCTTTCTTTCCTCTTTCTTTGAGAGGTAGAAAAGGAAAATTTTCCTCTTGGTAGATATTCTTGGGAGTTTTTGAAAAAAAAGTTCAAAGACACAAACGGACGTGAGTGAAAGTGTATTTTACCAAGGCTGCCCTAGCACTGAGTTAAACACTCACGCTGGCAGACGCGGAGCGGTCGTGGCCAGAAAGCCAAACATAACAATTCGCGGTGGTGGTCGTAAAGTCAGCAGTCGTAAATCGCGTAGGTCGTAACTCGACGATGATCTGTACTTCAAATTTCATTTGTTAATGGAACTTCATTCTTCTTCTTCTTCTTCTTCTTCTTCTTCTTCTTCTTCTTCTTCTTCTTCTTCTTCTTCTTGCTATGTCTCTTCAGGGTGTTGGTTATCATAGCTCTCCACAATTTCCTATTTTTGTAGCTCTTAATAAATATTGGCTCTTTGATATCTCTGGTAAACCTTGCTTCGCCATCCATTTACTCAAGCTCACTAGGTAGGTTATGTCTTGTTTCCCGCTATGCTTCTTGTCTTCAATCTATCCTTGTTTGTATCAAATTTTCCAAGTCCTCTATCTTGATTATGTGCTCTAGAAATTTCAGCTGTTTCTTCCTGATGTTAAGAATAAATGTCCTTTTTGTTTCCATTACCTCTCCTAAAATTTGTTCTGCCATCAATTAAGTTATGCCTTATTTTCCTCTGTCCTTCCTTTAATCTGTCCTGTTACTAAAAGAAGCGTACGTACGTGCTCATGTGTGTGTGTGTGTGCATGCGTGCATACGCATGTGTGCGTGTATGCGTGCCTGATTCATCTATTATTGAATTTTGATTAAAAACTTTGTATGGTCTTAAAAAACCTCAACAAGTCGATCCAAAATAATCTTCTCTCGTCTCCGGGACAACGAGACGACATTAACCTCGAGCCGAGATATCTATACGTAAGAGTGTGTAAATACCAATATCTGCATATAAATAGATATAAAGTTAATGTACCTTTTTTTTTATTTGACGGGAATATATTTGTTGATAGGCTTTAAAAGACACCGACATACGCGTAGCCATCTATCTTTAAACAGAAATACAATTAGACATCCCAAACAACATATTATGTTGACTACAAAAGGTTAGCTTTCAATTCAGTCTCAAAATGAATAATAGTATTTTGTATGTGCACATCAATTTTAACTTGATATGTTAGAAACGAAATTGTCACAGTAGTCCAATAACTGATACATGTCGACAATGCGAACAGAACAAAAAGACTACACATTATGTCTATCTATTCAAAACCTGCTCATTGTGGCTTCTTTGGTGCATATACTATCATTTAGTATAGCAAAAAGAAAAAAGTCACCTGAAATATACTTGTCAAGTTAATAGTTAAATCGCTCTTTCTTCAGCAGACAGACACCAAATTCTCGTCTTTCCAACTGTTTTTGGGTAGAATGTCAAAAACAATCTTGTTTGCTTGACATTTATGTAATTCAACTTTACAAAATACATTGTCAGCGAAAGAAAAGGTATAGAAATTTTTTTAAAAAGTACAAAGTGTTTATCTGAAATTGCTGTCTCAAATATGTGATGATATGTTTAAAATTCATATCCTTGCCTGTAATAATTTAAAGTCGCGTTAAAAAAAAAAAACTAGGAAAATTACTCGAAACAGTTTCTACGTTTCAGAAAACTGAACAGGGTTGATCAAGTAATAATCTGGCTCAACTCTGTAATCTTTACCATTATCTCTATAATTTTATACTTGTAACGTCTGCACCTAAAATCTGAAATTTTATTTCAGTAGGAGTAGATAGGTTCACCTATTGTCTTTTTAACACTCCTCTCTAGTCTTTTGAACGGGAACTGAAGTTTATCCCTTGCTTCGTTTTTAGGATTGGGTTTCCGGGTCCATTTAAAGTCTTTTCCTTCTTTTACACTTCCAGTAGCCCCTTGCGTTTTAGTGGTATTATTTCCTTGCTTGGGGTGAATATGTATATATATATATATATATATATATATATATATATATATATATATATATATATATATATATATATATATATGATAGAAATTGTAAGGAGGATTTGATAATTATAATTAAGTAATTCATTGAGTCTGAAAGAAACCCCAACAGAATGCAGAAAGCACTAGACGGCCGTTTCGTCCTATATTTGGGACTCATCAGCAGTGCGCATCCACTACCGAGAATTGAAACCCTGACAGGTTATTAAGCAAACATCATGCCAACGGGCCTCGGTGACGAAGAGATAGCAAATCAGACTCAATACAGCGCCGCTCGCTCACATATTCCGTGGTGGAACTCAACTGAAGTTCTCTGTAACCATAGGACTGTGTCCCCCGGAGCCACGACTACTATCACCAAGCCGCTCAAACTGAAGCATTAGAAGCCGGATCAAGCAATGATATACATATGATAGAAATTGTAAGGAGGATTTGATAATTATAATTAAGTAATTCATATATATATATATATATATATATATATATATATATATATACCGAGTGTAACAGCAAAATTGTCCAAATCGTGTAACAGCTTGATTAGCCATACCACAAAATGTTTAATATCTAAAAAAGCACTAAAGTAATTTTCTTTTTACAGGCTTTCAGATAAGACGTTTAGCCAACTTGACACCATTTTTCATAAGAGTCACTGAAAAGCCCTTTATTATTCAGCTAAAAAGAGAACAGACCCACTGTCTTCCCAACTGATCAATGGTGAGAAGAAAAAATCATTCTGACCTTCAATAATGGTACCAACGTTCATACTCTGGCTTCTATCTTCACAGTTAATTAAAAAACCATCAGGAGAACGGTGAATAAGTTTTAAAAATGAGGAAACAGTAGAGAGAAAAACTGGATCAGGAGGTTACAACAGGAAGGGGATCATTATTTCAACTTAGAGCTAAAGAGATCAATGAAAAATGATCCAACTCGATTCATAAGACGTTTGGCACTTGAGAGAAGAGTTTCAGCTATGATAGTCCAAAGAGCAATGAAAAAAACTTGAAAATGAAATCGTACGTGAAACCTTTGACCCACCTTGTTATCCCAGGACAGAAAGAAAGTTAGAGAGGGCGAAGATCATCTTGAACAAGATGGAAAATGATCCCGATATAATATATATTTGAACTTTATTTCAATACTTCATGAGCTTCCGATCCTAATCTATGATTAATTAATGATGAACAAGTCATTTTCATTTATGATGAATTTCCTCACGTTTCTTCTGTTAAGCTTGAAGAGTAATTCTACATTTTTATTACTCAACGTAGAGTCCGATAGCATTATAAAAACCTCAAAGTTCCAGCAAGATATCTTTAATCATTTCTAAGATACAACGGTTCAGAGCTTAATCTAACAATTGTACAATTTTCGGACAAGTTTGCTCTTACACTCGGTATATATATATATATCTGTGTGTGTTTGTGTGTGTGTGTGTGTTTGTTAAGTTAATGGCTAGAGAGCTCGTTCGACAGTAGACAAATATCAAATTATCGTCTTTCCAACTGTTTTGGATAGAATGTCAAAAACAATCTTGTTTACTCGACATTTATATTAATCGGCTTTATAAAATACATTATTAAAGAAAGAAAAGCTGCAAAAATTGAAATGAAAAGAGTTTCTCTGCATTTGCTGTCTCAGCTTTGTGATGATGTGCTTAAATTAATA
The DNA here is from genome assembly GCA_964036315.1 of Acanthosepion esculentum. Taxonomy (NCBI): domain Eukaryota; kingdom Metazoa; phylum Mollusca; class Cephalopoda; order Sepiida; family Sepiidae; genus Acanthosepion; species Acanthosepion esculentum. The sequence goes on from OZ038485.1 coordinate 66,963,432, forward strand.
TCCTTGTCTGTAATAGTTTAACGTCGCATTAAAAAAGTAGCAAAAATTCTCGAAACCATTTCTACTTTTCAGAAAAGTTAATGTGGTTGACCAGGTAATAATCTGGACCAGTTCTGTAATCGGTTCTGAGAACAAATACTCTGCATGGACGAGTTCAGTGAATTCGCTAAAAGAGCAATAAGAGCGAGACAAGACGGCACTTTTTCACCGGATTTATTTAATCTATACAGTGAGACGTTTCTAATAGAACCAAACGACCTGGTAGGATTTATTATCGCCGGAAATAAAATACACTGATGACATTTTGTTGATGTTAGATTCAGAAGGGAAACTGAAAGAAAAATTACATGGAGTAAGGAAGGAAAGCAAGAAAAGGAAAGGCTAATTATTAACTGTCAGAAGACAGACAGTATGGTTTGTCAACAAAGAGACAACCCAAAGTGTGATCTATCTGTCGGGGAAGCTTTCTTTATATTATAAATTCTTTACCTTTTCATTTACCTTGAGGAACCCCCACAGCATTTTCGGTTGAGCTCTCTGGGGAAGGAAGTGGGTTTGTAAACAGTGACTATTAAGGCTGATATAGCAAGACTCTTCGGTAAAGCGAATTGAGTCCTGTCGGTTACTGAGCGTTTATCTAAAAATAAATAAATACGCTAAAATTCACCTTCCTCCCTGTCGCGCGACGACGGCTTAGTGGTAGAAATTCCGACTGACGCCAATTCAGTCGGGTTTCGAATTTAGCTAGAGGACATCTAGCCACACTGAAGAGCTGCGAAACAGTCTGTCTGTGGGTGACAATATATATATATATTGGGGAAATTGTATGACAAAGTGCAAAATGTTTACTTGTGACGCGTTTCGTACTTCGGGCCTTCATCGGACTAAATGCGTTATGTTCGTAGGACTGCGCATGACAGAGGGTGGGGGCTAGGAATTTTAGAATTTTTTTTATCCAGCCGAAAAAAATTATATAAATTAATTATTAATAAAAACTAACAAATATTACAATTTAATTAATAATATAACATAACAAAAGAACTTCTATATAAACCATAAAAAGATTTCTAAAAAATTAATTTAATTTCGAAGAAAAAATTTACAACTGGAAGAAAAATCTACAGCTGAAAATATGAAAGACGTAAACAAATGCAAAATTTAATGAACGTGCGTGTGTAAAAGAACGTTAAATTCATGAATACGCACGTGTACAAAATGGAGTAAAAATGCAGATTGAAAAAGACACGGAAGAAATGGAAAAAAGTTTGAAATACTGTCTAAAACTACAACCCCTGAAGACTGGATATTTTACCAAAAAACATCGATATCGGGATCAAATTGATATTAAGTTAAGTAATCTTTTCATATATATATATATATATATATATATATATATATATATATATATATATATATATATATATATGTATGTATGAGGTGTTGACCTCAGTGTCTACTTTTATATTCACATATCTTCTATCTCTGATATTGAGCACTTTCACCCATAAATACAGCATACTTTATTAAAACCACGATTCACTTTTATTATTCACCAGAGAATGAGACATGGGGAAAAAGAAGAAAGAAATTTGGTATTATTTTTACTTTTGTGTTGTTTGATTTTCATTGTTTAATCATGTTTCAGGCGCATTCGACTTCTTCAACCAACTTTATTATAATTTATGGCGTTCCGAATTCAAGAAGTGACGATGTTCCAATAAAATATCGAATATCTGAAAAACCGTAAATATTGCTTTATGTTTGTAGACGCAATCATCAGGCCACAGTCTAGCATGAAACAGCCTGTCACCTCTGAGTGTTGACTTCAATGTTCACTTTTATATTTCCATCGCTCTCAGATATTGAGCACTTTATTCCATAAATATAGCACACTTTAAATCTATATTTCTGTACATATATATATATATATATATATATATATATATATATATATATATATATATATGTATAGTTGAATGGATATGAGACTGTGTCGTGGGTTTCACGCGTATTCGATCCTTTGTCTGAGAATTGCATAAGCGTGAAACCGACGGTCACAAACTCATATTCATGCAACTAAATATGTTAGCTCTATCACTGATATTGAGCGCTTTCCAATAATCACCACACACACACACACACACACACACGCATCTCTCTCTCTCTCTCTCTCTCTCTCTATATATATATATATATATATATATATATATATATATATATATATATATAAATATTATCAAACTTTTGTCAAACAGTCGGACAGATAAATCTTCTTAAATTATTATAAAGACAAGGTTAAAATAATTGTCCAAAGCTTGAGCTACTGCCATCCATTCATTCTTTTTGTTGTTAACCGCTGCTCTGTCGGGCCAACCCACACAATTGAGATTTAAAAGCTGCAATTGGTCAATGACTGTACAAGGATTTCCTATTCTGAATGAAAAAGGAAGATAGTATTTCCAAACTGTCACTGGACGCGTGTGTTTTTCCGGCCTTCGCTTCCGTTCGAACGGAAGTGAACATTTTACTTGATATTTACGCAAAGGTTTATGTGAGCATGAACGATGGAAAGAGAAAGGGAAAGATTAATAGAAAAAGAAAACCGGTATCGGAGGATGGAACTCCTTGACAGTTATTTCTTAATGTTTATTTTTCACTAGTCGTAAATAAATTGATACAGAAACGTTAAGTCAATCTATGTCCCAATGCGTTCCTTCTTTCTTTCTTTCTTTCTATCTATCTCAGTCTATTCATTATCTATATCTATCTATCTCAGTCTATTCATTATCTATCTATCTCAGTCTATTCATTATCTATCTATCTATCTATCTATCTATCTATCTATCTATCTCAGTCTGTCCTTTATCTATCGCAGTTTGTTCTTGTCTGTCTGTCTATCTCTCTATCTATCTTAATTTGTCTATTCCTATCTAATGCAGACAATTTGTATCCATCTTTGCCTGTTCTTTTCTACCTGTAAGGTAGTATCTATCTATCTATCTATCTATCTATCTATCTATCTATCTCAGCCTGTTCTTGTCTGTCTGTCTATCTATTTCTCTATCTATCTTAATTTGTCTATTCCTATCTATTGCAGTAAATTTATATCCATGTATGTCTGTTCTTTTCTACCTGTTGGAATATCTATCTATCTAATTTGTTCATATTTATCTCTTTGTTGTTTTTTGTTTGTTTTTTGTTTTTTGTATCTATCTCGGTTTGTCATATCTATCTATCTATCTATCTATCTATCTATCTATCTATCTATCTATCTTAGAATGTGACGGTGACATTACGAAGTAAATCTGCCTCACCGTGCATCACTTAAGTTACGAAGACGATCTCGTAGCTGATCCTCAGAGAAAAAGTGAATTGCTAACAGTATTCTGGTGGATAATAGTTCTCAATGTCTTTTCCACGCGCTGAAACAATTCAATGACGCTATAGAGTTAGAAGGTTATAACGACCAACGAGTTTCCAGAGCTTATTTTTCTACTCTCTACACATGCTGAGGATTCAAGCGGTGTCGTTCACCGTCGCTTCACGCGGTTGGAATGGAACGCATGCTCAACAGGCTTCAGGTCATCACTTGGCTCAGAAACATTAATTTCTGAATCAGTCAAAAGCGGACAGAAATATAACTGTGATCAAAGCTCCTGGGACATGCCCCAGTTTCAGGCGGATTTTATGACAGTTTTCAGATACCAAGCTCAGCACTAAGTTTTTACTGTTGTTGCTTACCAAATGACGTAAATACTCGGTAGTACCTGCAATCTGTACAATTAATTACCCAAACATTTAAATCTAAAAAAAACAAACAAAAAAAAACAAACGCTGACAGCTAGGGAGAGGCCGGACAAAGGTAAATGATGATTTTATTTCTAGATAGAGAATATAAGTGTGGAAATATGACATGCTTTTCGCCTACCCTGGAAAAGGCAGCGAGTAGATGTTACGAAAGGGCGCATCATATTGAAAAGGCTGCGCTTTGTCCGCAGCTGAATCCATTGCTAGGTCAGCTGCTAGGAAAGTCGGTTCACTGTCGAGCTAGACAATTTTTCTCTCCAGAATCTATCTTACATATCTCTAAGTCTACCATTCGACCATGCTTAGAATATTGCTGCCACATATAGCCCGGTACCCCTGCTATTTACCTTGATTTACTTGATAAGATCCAAAGAAGAATCAGCAATATTATTGGTCCTGATCTGACGGCTCAGTTTCAGTCACTTTCGTTGCCACTCTATGTTTTTTCTATAAATACTTTCCCGGTAATTGTTCGGACAAGCTCTTCAGGATTTTGTTCTTCCTGGACTGAACTTAGGCAACGCCGCCCGAAATTAGGCTAGTTTGGGGTTGTTTTTGTGTCTTTAGTTACTTCATTCCAGTTAACTTAGCTAGAGGGTGTATGCACATTGACCGCTTTTATTTCTGTTCCTACTTTTCTTTAGTTTAATTCCTCAACACCTCCCTCGTTAGGGGGTCAGTGATGTCAGTTCTCTGATGGATGCGGGGTGTCTTTCGTTTCGCGTGTGTGTTTTCGTATTTGTTGTTGTGTCTGAATGAGTGCGTGTCTGTGTGAGTGCTTGGGATGAATGAATGTTTTATATTATTATAGTCCCGCATTGATTTCGTCCAGTTAACTGATGTTTCTGCCACATTTAAGGATTGGGTGCGGACGGTATTACTAACATTATTTTTATTTGGTTTCTTGTAAATAGTTTTGTTTTCAGATTGTAAATGCTCATTGGGGATAGTTTTTGAATCGATGTTTTATTCCCCTCCCCCGACAGACAATGAATTGTACATATGAGGACTAGTTAGGATTTTCATAGAGACAAGAGGTATTATGGTGACTGTAGTAAGAAAGGTAAGTAAGAATGTGTTGTTTTGGTGTTAGGAATATTGTGGTATGTCTGGCTCAGTGTTCGTGGTTAGCTAAGTTTAAAGTTAAGATAGATGAAGACCGTCCTTTTCCCTCATTCCCCATCGTGGCCTTGTGTCACATTTTGTAAATAAATTGCAACTAAATATCGGCCTTCGTTATAGTACCTAGAGTTTTTGAATTGCAATACTAGACTGGCGTCGAGATCTCATCAATTTACAGTTGAGTTGTCTAGATGTAGCCGTAAATTGTATGCTAACAGTTTCTTTTCTCCCATTTCTCGCTTGTGGAACTCCCTTTTGGCTCCATAATTTCCAGCCAACTTTAGTCTGCAAAAATTTAAATGTAATGCCAATCGCTATCTACTGTCCTCCTGATTGCACTCTTTTTTCTGCTCATCATTATTGTTTTTGTTCCTAATTCTTTCACGCCCTGTAACCCCTTGTGTTTTAGTGACTTTACTGCCTTTTATGGTGTGATACCGATTGAAAAAACTGTCAGGAAAGTATAATCTCTTTCAGATTGTAAATGCTCATTGGGGATAGTTTTTGAATCGGTGTTTTATTCCCCCTCCCCCGACAGACAATGAATTGTACATATGAGGACTAGTTAGGATTTTCATAGAGACATAGAGGTATTATGGTGAATGTAGTAAGTCTACCCAAAACTGACTTATGTACAGACTGATTTTCGTTAAGTGGCCGATAAGGGTTACATGACATGTCCAACGCAGCAGGGCCGGTGCGTACTACTCTCGAAGTCCCCGACTGGGGGGGGGGTATTTCTGATTGGGATCCCCGAGTAGAGCTTTGTGACACTTACTATTTTTATCAACATTTGCTTTTTTCTACCTATATTTATTTCGTCCACCGGGGTAGATTGTTCTAGTTCCACGTACCATGCCTCTTCCAGATATCAAAGTATCAGTTATTTCCCTCAACTCTCCAAGTTTTTGGTCACCTCTGCTCTAGCCAGGCATTGAACTCCCAACCGCTTGAGTCAAGTCATTGGATTACTTCAACGATTTTATCCACTGCGCCATGAACCCTTGAGGATATCAGGACATAAATTTTTTGGACTTATAAACCTAATGTCTCAGAGTTTATTTTTAACCAGAGTTCATATTACAGTTTGTTGTTACTATTTTTTTTTCTCTCGCACTCCGTATTACAGGATCCCGTATTGTATTCATGTCTATGCTTGGCCGGCTTAGGACATTTTTGTGGCCCAGTGTATGCGTTGATTCCTTAAGTTTTCGTATTTTCCAGTGATGTCTATTATTTCAACAGGGACCGGTGATCTCCCTTTTCCCTCCATATATGGTCAACCACGCCTGATTTCCCTATTTCCCCTCTTCTTACGCCTTTATGGTGATCCTGCATTCTTATCTTAAGAGGACGGCTTGTTTCTCCTCTATATTTCTTACCACAGCTGCATGGGATGGCGTACACACAGTCCTTAATTACGTTCTCCACTATGGGAGGCTTTACTCGGAAGAGGGGCCTGCGAAGTGTTGAACCATTTTTGAAGGTCGTCCTGATGTTATCTGGACCACAGATCTTTTGTATTTTTTCCGATAATCTCTTCGCGTAGGGTAGGCAGACCGATACCATATGGAGGGAAAAGGGAGATCACCGGTTTACGGAAAAACTGAATAACTAACTCAACATCACGAATACTTATAAGAAAGAAATAATCTCGAAGAAACTAAAATTTAGCTTGCTAAACTCAGAAGTTTTTCGGTTAATAAATATATTTTCCAATTTTTAAAGAAGGTAAAATATTATTCATCGATTTCTGAAGTGATCCTACAAATTTCTTTGTAGACGACAAACATAATCGTTTGAAATTTCAAAAGTCTCAGCGCTTTCATAAAAAACGTTGCTGATTGGTTAATATATGCGAATATGGCCATTCAAATCGGAGCCACCATTCGCACAAAAATGAGTTAATTTTGAGTTTTAGTTATATAACTTAAATCTATAAGATTTTTTTTACAATTCTTCAGCGGGTTTCCACAAGGATACATTGCCGCTGAGGCTGTCGAGAGAACACCTGGCCGTTGATAAAATTTTAGGAAGTATCCTGCTCAGCGATCCCAAGCCATCATTTCCTTGGATATACCGCCATATACTGTCCCATGTGCAGATTCATGGCCCAATATTAAAACAAACAGAATGAGCCAGATCGTTCAGTCAATATGACGTTTTCTCTTATTCTAGGCGTCCCCTAACCACCATGGCAATAAGAAACTCGACAACAAAGGAAACCGCTTTAATCATAGCTGATGACAGCAAGAAAGAACTTTTCCAATTCGACTTTTATTCAACCCTTCTCCTTTGTATTACTTTCAATTCAAAGCTTACTTTCCAATATATCTGATTTCACAACCTGGCTAACACGAATCCATTGTGAATGCTGTTGAATATTTCTTTCAGTCTTCAGTCTTCCCGATACGGTGCTTATTTGGTACGGCACACTTATTATTTCTTAAAAGATTTCTCAGCATTATTATACGAACCGGCATGTTTCTTAAGCTTATATAAACAATATTTTACATGCTTATTTTACATGTGGAAAATTCCAACCGGTATGGCTATTTCATAAAAGTACTTATATTTCGTACAAAAAACAATGCTTTTTTTTCTATTTTAAGTGACACGTTAAATAATTTATCATGAGTTCTGTGATTTTGTTTTGCTATCTATCTATCTATCTATCTATCTATCTATCTATCTATCTCATTCAACTCCCTATCTATCTATCTATCTATCCATCTATCGCAGTCTTCTAACCTTTATCTGCTTATCTATTACAGTCTTAATCTATCTAGCTCGCTAGCTATGTCAGCATGTTCTTATCTATCTATCTATCTATCTATCTATCTATCTATCTATCAGTTTTATCTATCGCATTACTCTAATCTTTATCTACTAATCTATTTCAGTCTTTATCTATCTATCTATCTATCTATCTATCTATCTATCTATCTATCTATCTATCTATCTATCTATTTTCCATAGAATTGAATAGTTCTTTTATCCATCTTGTAAATTTTTCGTTTCTCTCCACACCATTTCTCATGCTCGTTTCATTTTAGCAGACAGAAAAAAAAAAGAAATAAATACTTTCGAGGATATCTGCCCTCGATATTAAACTGAATACCCGTTTGCCATCCTTCCCCAGAAAAGTCGCATTCTTGTACCTTCTCACTTTCCTTATAGCGCACTTTCCATCCACTTTATAGAAAAAGAAAAGGAAGAAAGTATTTTAAACAGTTCCTCTCTTTTTACATTTCTTCCGCTCACTCACGGTGGCTTAAAAGTAAACTCGCTCGAGAACTGTAAAAAAAGGGACTGAGATTTGGAGACCACCGACTACGGTTACTCTTAATCCACACTAAAACCCTTCTCTACGGTTCAAAGGGTCACTTGATGGACGCCCTCTCCTCAACTATTAAAAAAAACGCAATCTTCTGGTTCACAAATCCTTTCTCTACTTATTCTTATTTTTCCATAATCACACCTGCTCGTATGGGAAACAAGGAAAGCTATATTAGGCACACAGTCAATACAGACTTGGTTTAATTGGACAGAAGAGAGAACTGGAAGTCGAGAGGTTGGTGAATATATCACAAGTGGTGAGCAGAGTAGTTAATTAAAAACAACTTAAAGAAGAGGAAGAAAAAACTTTTATCTTAAACTAAACGACCCTTCTTATTGATATCTCTAATATGTCTGTAAAATCTTCGACACTTATATGTGTCTATAAAAACACACGACACGCAATCATGCACACTCTCACTCACTCCCTCTCTTCTCTCTCTCTCTCTAGATATATATATATATATATATACATACATATATATATATACATATATATATATATGTATATATATATATATGTATGTATGTATATATATATATGTATATATATATACATACATATATGTATACATATATGTATGTATATATATATATACATACATATATATATATATATATGTGTGTATGTATATATATATACATATATATATATACATACATATATATATATATACATATATATATATGTATATATATATATATATATATGCATGTATATATATATATACATATACATATATATATATACATACATATATATATATATATATGTATATATATATATATATGTATGTATGTATGTATGTATGTATGTATATATGTGTTATATATAATTTAACATGTTTTAAATTTAAATAGTGTTACGTTTTTAACGAAAGTCAAGAATTTCATGTTTGAAACTTGAAGGTTATAAATAGTACTTGCAAATATCAGATCTGAAAATAGGTTTATCGAACATCTGACCCTGATGAGCGCTTCGATGCGAAACAACTCTTCAGAGAAGTCAATTGAATTTTTATTGATTTATTGAATATATATATATATATATATATATATATATATATATATATAGCATAAACATATTATAACATCACTACAAAAATAGCCATTTTGTTTCAACTTCTGGTGTCTTCTCAAGTGATGGTGTTGAAAGTAGACTATCTTAAAAGTCAACCTATCGGGCGGCATTTAAGCTAGCTCCTACGGAGGGATCTTGATTAGGCCTTCATCACAATAGGTAGGGAGAAGTAGATGCTATAGGTAACAATAAACTACAGAAGAATTCAAAATTTATCGCTGCATTTAAGTATTGCATTAATATTTAAGCCTACCTTTTAAAAGTCCAACGATAATTCTTCTGTCGCACTCAGTGTGAATACAATTTGATGTACGTAGGCCCTTACTTTCCGTGCAGACAATTATTTTTATTTCATGGGTGACTTTCGCTAGATTTCGCAATTAATTTCGATTATCCCCAAATGTTATCGTAAAAAACGAAAATTGTCGCAAAAAATCACGTACAAAAATCGTCAAAAACAATGGCAGTAATGAAAAATTGGCAATCCAAAATTTTATGATTGCGGGTCCGGATCCAGCCCGGAATCTTTTTAATTTGCTCACGGAATCGACCCGATTCCCAAATTGTATAATATGTTGGGCTACGGCCTCTAGGAGTAAAGTTGAAAAGTGTGACACAGTGAAACACTGACATCCGCATTTATTACATATATATAGGGTGTTTCAATAATATGGCACGATTTTAATGTGAATTAAATCTAAGCGTCTAATGATTTGTTTTCTTTTTCTTTCAGATTTGGCGGATATTTGGTAGATATTATTATTCACACATAATTGCCATGACTTAACTAACATGTTCCAATAGAGAAATAAATAAATTTTCACCAATAACACTGATTTATTTACTACTGACTTTGATCCGTCTTAATGAAACACCCTTTATATTTATATATGGGGTGATATTAACCACTTCCACACACTACTTCAGAACTCACACCCCAAAATCAAATTCACCCAAGAATATAATTTCAACGAATTACCATTTTCAGATATACTCATTAGAAATAAAAACAACCACATAATCACAGATATCTACCACAAACCTACAGACACCCAACAATATCTTCATTTCAAGAGTCATCACCCAAAAAGCTGCCTGAAACCCATATTCTCTAGTACGTAGGGTTTGTACTATAGTGACTGACAAACACCTCCGAGAGACTCGCCTGGAAGTACTACATAAACTCTAAAAAAAAATGAGGCTACCCCACAATATTAATAAACAACGGTTTTGAACTTGCAAAAAAAATTACTTTAGACCAACTACGAAATCCAAAAAAACGTAACGTCGAACAAACTCTATCATATGTCTCAAAATACAAGAACAATTCAGAACTATTTACAGAAATTACAAAACATCTAGACCTACTTAGCGAGAATGACAAACTGAAAAATATACTAAAAACAACCAAAATATTTAAAAGAAAACGCCAATCTAAAAACCTGAAACACATAATAACCTCATCCAAATTTAAACAACACACAATACAGGGAGTCACAAAATGCAACAAAAAAAAGATATGGGGTTTGTGACATCATTACAGAAGGAAACTCCTACATATTTGAAAACCCCAAAACGACATTCATAATAAATAAAATTTTAAACTGCAACTCCAAAAATGTGATTTATGCACTCAAATGCGCAAAATGCAATAAGTCATATATAGGTATCAGCCAACAACTAAAAAACAGGGTTTTCCTCCACAAAAGCAACATAAAATTACCAGACAACAGAAAACTCTTTGTATCACATATCTATAAATGTAACCAGGGTGAATTTAAAATTATGCCAATATATCAAACAGACAATTATTCTTACCTACAAATACAAGAAAAAACTTCATAAACAAATTTAAATCAGCACTAAATAGATCATAACCCCACACGCAAAAACACACAACATGCACACGTAATGGCCAAATATAGTGGTCGAATCATTCGCATGCATGTGCACACACTCACACGTCGGTATCTGTGGAGCGCGAATATGTATACGCATATTGGCAAAAACAATAGACTACTCACAGGCACGCGCGCAAACCCTACACAACATAGGAAGTGTGTGTATGTATGTATATATGTATATATGTATGAATATGTGTGTGTATGGATGTATGTGTGTGTATGTGTGTATACTAATTCGTTATAATAACACAGTATGTATGTTTGGAGAGGGAATGCGCGTATACATACGCATACTAGTGTATATATAACACATATTGGCAAAAACAAGACTGCTCACAGACACACACGCGAACCCTACACAACATAGGAAATGTGTGTATATGTGTGTGTGTGTGTGTGTGTGTGTATGTATGCGTGTATGTACATATGTGTATACTAATTCCTTATAATAAGACAGTATGTATGGAAAGGAACATACGCATACATACGCATGCTGACAAAAACATACAAAAAATGGAAATAGATCTAAGAACACACAGGGGGTCATTAAAAGATAAGAATACAGATATCTTTCCTCACCCTTCCTCAGACCAATCTTAATTGTTTTATTACTCTTCACGCAGAAGAACTTTCTCATTGCCAGTTCAAGGAAGACATTTGTGTCACACACAAAAAAGTGAATGTTTAACATCGAAAATGTTTAACATCGAAAAACATAAGAAAATTAATTCCTTTTAATAATATGTGGAAATATCCACTCTTTGCCTGATGAAGATCGCGAGACCGGAAACACGTGTAGCAAAATTACGGAAAATAAAGTATATTTTTAAAAAAATCCACATTACAACCAAAAACGTTTAGGGTTTCTCTCCTCTTTTTAATATATACACTTTTCTCTCGTTGGAACAACTATAATATCTCCCCTTTATATAACTACAACGAAAGAATGCCACGAACAGAAAAGAAAACCATGGAAGAACTCCTTGAGTTATTCAAAATTACCAACAAAAAACAGGAACTGCTGAAGGAAGAAATACAGAAATTGAACAAAAAAATGTATACTATATTCCTACAAATCACACCACAACAAACCAAGGAACACAAGTGCAATACAGAAACCCTGATGGAATATTTCAAAACACAGTTTGGATAACTAGAAAATATTTTTAAAAATTACACATCCAAGAGGAAGCGTACAAAACGAAGAATCTCCGGATGTGGGACAAACTAATTAATAAAAAAAAACTAGCATATTTCAATACCATCAATATTAAAGAAACCACAAAAATATACAAAACCTTCATAGAAATGGAGGAAATATTTATTCCAAGGAAATTCCGCGAAAAAATTAACCCACAAGACAAGGAAAAACAAAAACGAATAAAAAGCATACTGAGCCTAACAAAAATGCAAACCCAAATTGAAATACAAGAAAAAACAATACACTTTACGAAAAAATACACAGAGTTTGATAATAAATTGTTAACAGAAATCAAGGAACTATGTCCCAAAGAAACTCACCAATTCCTGTCAGAGTTATGGGAGACGAAATGCAAAGAAGAGGAGGAAAATCCGGAAATATTTTGGAAAGGAAGATAACCTGGCTGAAAACATTACCAGGAAAAGAAAAATTGGATAATGAGACAACCTCCCCCCAAAAAAAAATCATCCAGAAACACTACATCCCAGATTCGCTAAATTTAAAATTTAAAACGTGAATATCGGAGTAACTACATATCCCAAGCAAACAAAGTTAAATAGGCTTCATGTCGAACAATAAAAGATTTATTTTGCAAAATTTTAACAAGGTATTCAAAGGGATGTAGATTTTATAACCAATTTCACAAAGCTTCACAAATGTTTAATATGCGAACCCAGCTGTGACAAGACATACGTCAAGTCGGTATTCCAGCTCCTGAGAAACACGCTGTAGCATACCTTGCGTAACATTCAGGGATTCTCTGCTTAAATATCTCCATGCTTGTAGGAAGAGGGAGGATATAGACCTGTCCTTTCACATAGCCGCATAGAAAAAAATCACAAGGTGTGAAGTCAGGTTAACGTGGCGGCCATTTCAACAGCACATTGTCATTATCACTGGCACACCCGATCCATCTTCCTGGTAGATTCTTATTGAGATAAATCCGCACCAAATTGCATGAAGCCTATTTGACTTTTTTTGCTTGGGATATTGAGTTACTCGGATATTCACGTTTTAAATGATGTCAATCTTTTGGGGGCACCCTGTATACTGAAAATGTTGCAAAATATACGCAGGTGAGACTTCTAGATGTAAAATATGATCGCGCGAGGATGTGTGTGGATATGTCTGCGAGCGTGTCTTTGTATGTGTGTGTGTGTGTGTGTGTGTGTGTGTGTGTATGTGTGTGTGTTCTCATTAAGATTAAATAATGCAGCGACTATATTTCAGTACAAAGGAAATGGTTATTTTTTTCTGCATTTTTTTACAAAGCTTTTTCCGACGGAATTTTATGCTCAAGTATAATTTTTCTAACATACTGCGATAAATCACTTTTTATAATTTTATATTTTTGTTTTTGCTGTTATGTAAGAGTTAACACGACTTAGATCTACTTAAGAATCATTCAAGCTTAAACATATTTAAAATTTTACCTTAAGTCCCTTTGAACTCAGCGAAGCCCGATTGAAAGAATCAGCTGTTTAACTTCATCAACCATCCCGACAGTTTGCTTCGTCTGTATTAAATTCTGCATCGTCATTGCATATTTGCATATATTTTTTAATGTCGTCACTTTTCTCATACGCTTTGCTCTCCACCGCTTCCTTTTTGAAGATCTGGGAATTGTCCTAACTTCCCGAGAAAGGTGGTGGAATTGTTTACCGTCGACTTCTCCGCAGTTCCATATTCAGTGTTGTCTTTCTTTTGTCTCTTCTAACCCATAGCTGAGAGTTGAGAAAGATTCTTCTTTTTCAAATTAGATCGGAATTTGAACACGAATCGCCTATTTCACTTGCCTCACCGATAACTGTTACGCTAACCGCACCTACACACACTCAGAATGCTACTCTGTCAAACATAAATCTGTATTTACCAAAATGATTCACAAAGAATTATACTTATATAGCCATAATGTATATCAGCTCCCTCATATATGACGGGAAGTAAAAGCAGATCCAGGTTCAATTCGACGGCAAGGAACAGAATGAAGGAACAGAATAGTTTTTTTTTTATGAATGATTGCGATTCGGAAAATATAAACTAATGTCGGCGATTACGAATGTTGATTGGTTAGTCAGTTTTAATAGTCACGCGCCCATACAAAACATAACTCAGTGAAAGAAACGAAGCGAAATAATAAAAAAATAAGTTAACAACGTATTAGTAGTAAAATTATGAAAAATACAGCAGAACTAGAATTACAAATAAACATAGTGGTTACTTTCATCTTAATTTTTAATTTAATTTTATCAAAATTTTATTGAAGCCGTCAATTGAGGTCAGAGAGTAGATAGCGCCATATCGGAAATAAAAGATTTGCACATAAGATTTTTCTGATTCAGGGAAGCTTGGTTGAAGGCACCATATGCTTTAACCACTATGATACTAAAACGTGAGGGAAGCCAAATCGAAATTATATGACCATCATTTCATTCTCTGATCTTTTTCAGCAACAAGTTTTTTTTGTTTTTCGACTTAGTAATATTATTAATAATAGAAGTGTTATCTTTTTGAGTGCCAGGTGAGTACTCTGGAACACTAAAAACAAATTTAAATTTAGAATTTAAAAATGCAACAATGAATTGCCTCATTCAAGAAATGTTGACAAAAAATCTGTGCCTTGTGCATCAGGAAACTTGAAGTGAATATATATATATATATATATATATATATATATATATATATATATATATATATAATATTTCATTTAAAAATATTTTCCATCGCGACGCGGAAATTTCTGTTTCGGAACTTTAAATTTGTTCCATTATCAAGCGATGTTAGGTAACTTTTGATGAAAGTTATCTAATATTGCTTGATAATAGAACAAATTTAAAGTTCCGAAACATAGAAATTTCCGTGTCACGATGTAAAATATTTTTTAAATACAATATTATTCAAATATTATACTCTACTTTGTATCGAGCACTTTTTAAACAAGTAATTGGGTGAGAGTGGGGGGTTCCTCACACCAAAACAAGGTAAATGTCCATATAAACATATGTCTAAAAGGCCATCGTTGTAACTCAACACAACAACTCATAACAAATATTCAAAAGATCCTCCTCTTGCTTCTGCACACGCATGCTCCCGTCGGATCATTGACTGGTGGACACTTTCACATACTCCCACACGTTGTCGAATGGTTTCGTAGGCCCCCATGACACGTTGATGAAGCGTCTCTGCATTATTAATGTCTGCTGCATAAACCAATAATTTTAGGTGGCTTCTCAGATGAAATCCAAAGGATTGAGGTCGGGAAACGTGCAGGCCATGGAAACAGTCCTCCACTACCTATCCAGATGTCAGCCAGTGCATTGTGATCAATTTTACTAAAATGTGCTGGAGCCCTATCATGGGTGAACCACATGCGTCTTCGTACTAGCAGGAGTACGTCCTCTAACAGATCTGGAAGCGTTTTCGAAAAATCCCTGTAGATGCCTCCTGTAAGACGTGCTGGGAGAACATATGGGCTTACCAGATAGTCACCATCAATTCCAGCCCACACATTAATCGTAAACTGATACTGGTGTCTAGCCTGTATTGAACCATCAGGATTCCGATCCGCCCACAAATGTTGATTGTGTAAATGTGTTATTCCATCTCTTCCAAATGTTGCCTCATCCGTAAACAAGACTGAAGCGACAAACAACGGATCAGCAGCTGGTGCAATAAACCATCGGCAAAAGTTCTCCGGTCGTTAGTGATCAGAGGGCAAAAGATCCTGCATATGTTGCAAATGATACGAATGCAGGAGCTGCTCTGAAAGTACCCTCCACGCGGTGCTATGAAATGTGCGATATGCTAGGGCCTTTTGATGTCTGTTGATACCTGGATCGTTTCCGACTGACTGTAGAATGTCTTCTTTGTGGTCAGTCGTACGAGCGGATCTCGTTTTCCTCGATTCGTAGTTTGTGGCGCCATAGATCCTGTCTCAGCAACGCGACGATAAACTTCAATCTGAAAAGGCCGTGCAGCCTCGCGTCCATTACCATTTGCGCGGCCGTATGTAAAAATTATATCTGCCTACTCACGATATGAATGTCCTGACTTTGTTAAATGGAACACTTAACTCACTGTTACATACATTAAACATTGAAGACAAACTAGTCACAAATGTACACGAATGACGAATGCAACATAGATTACTTGACAGCACTTATTAAAGATTTGCGGACACATGTTTCTATTGACTTTTGTTCTTGTTTTGGTGTGAGGAACCCGCCCCAAATTTTGTAAAAGTATTTTTGATACACACTATATATATATATATATATATATATATATATATATAACTGGGCACGTGACCGAGTGGTTAGAACGTTTACTTTCTGAACATGAGACCCGGTGGTCGCTAGGAGACTTCCTGATATTATCGATCTGGAAGACGAACGAACCCAGCGTGCGGCGCCTTTGGAAAGTGTCTGAACACCATAACCAGTGTTGACCGAAGCCTTGTGAGTGAAATTGGGTAGACGGAACAAGTCATCGTGACCGAGGGTTTAAGTGTGCTGGTGTTGTTCAGATTGTTGATCATTCTAGATAACATGCTCTTTCCCAGAAAGTGCAACTAAGATCTTCTCAGCTTAGTTGCATTATAAACCACAGGTGGGTTCTGTGGGCGTTGAACAAACACAAATTTGCCTGAGCGAGAGGCTGCAATAGGAATCGGCTTAAATACAAATCTGCCTGAGCGAGAGTCTGCAATAGAGATTGGCTGACCGCCCTAGTAGACGACTATTCTCAAATATGAGTGGCCAGCTATTATATATATATATATATATATATATATATATATATATATATATATATATAATGAGTGGCCAGCTATTATATATATATATATATATATATATATATATATATATATATATATATATATATATATATATATATATATATATATATATAGCTGGCCACTCGTATTTGAGAATAGTCGTCATCAACAAAATCCTTCTAAATCGTCGCAAAAATAAGAACAATGTGGAAATACAAGATCATGTGCCATATATCAAAGATCAGGCCGTTGAGTGCCTGAGTCTTGTCAATATGCCAGCGAATTTTGGACATTAAGAGCAGAAGAACCCCAACCTGTTAGAACTCATATCCAAGCTGAAATTATGTAGATACGTTAGAAGAGCCCAAAATATTCCACAAATTCGATTTTAGACAAAAGAAGTATCAGACAGAAAAAAATGGTCAGACAATGTCACTGAATGGACAGGAAGATTATAGATATTGGCACACAACCAAGACATATGTTAAGTGGTGGTTAGGTGCTCAAATTCACTGCATCCCAGCGAACTCATCCGGCTATGGAATGCTGCTGCTGATGCGCTAAAGTATATCTATTTATCTATCTATCTATCTATCTATATATATATATATATATATATATATATATATATATATATATATATATATATATGTTACAATGAATCATTCATACAAAAATAAATTAGTAATGATATAAAATGGTGAAATCCCTTCGTTAACAAAATTTTAAAGATGCAACCTACAAATCACTCGATGGATGTTATGATCCTTGTTTTTTTTTAAATTATAAACTCTATTATGTTTTTCTTAAATACGCAAATACTTTCGACTGTACATTCGGTCATCTTCAGGCATGGAAATTATTTTGTTTTTGGTAAAATTCAGGTAGCATCCGAGATGAAAAAATATAATGCGAATCGAAATATGTTTTATTAAAAAAATGTTTGTATATATAATGATTTAGTGAATTATATAGAGTTAAAAAGACACGTGAAAAATTCACAGTTTTCCTATTTAAATTTTCTGATGAATCTTAATTCTTAACTCTTAAGTTAATGATTGAATAAACTCACGGTGAGTTCTATGATAATAAAATAACCGTAGAAATACCCTTATCTTCTTTTACGTACCGTGTTCCTTCAGGACGAAGGTGATCATGATCCCCCCCCCGACATCTTCCTGTATCTTGTAGCTTTTAATAAGTTTTGTCTTTTTGTTATTTCTCCCAAACCCTGTTCTGCCATCCATTTGCTCAAGAGCGTCAAGTATGTTACGCGCTGCTTTCCCCCGTCCCGCTTTCTCTCTATCCGCCCTGTGAGTATCAGATTTTCCAAGCTCCCTTTCTGTTATGGGACCTTACCTATAACGACAGAGTGAACTCTTCCTGACACTATAAATACTGCGCCTCTCAAGAGAGAGGGACGAGACGGAATCGAGTCGAGCCAATAGTAGTTCACTCCAAACCAGACTGACAGTCATGCTAACACCTTTCACTTCTTGTATTATTATTCTGTGTAATATATCTTTGTTATTTCTACTCTTGTGTTCGTGTTGTTCTTCCTTGGTCCTAACCTTGGACCATAACACTTTCCTTATTACGTGCCCCAGAAATTTCAACTGCCTCTTCCTGATGTTAAGCAGAAATTTCCTTTTTGTTTCCATTGTATCCAAAACCTCATTGTTGTTCACATGTTCAGCCTTGGTATCCTCAGCATCCTTCTGTAGAACCACATTTCTGATGCTTCGAGTTTCTTTATCGTCTTTGAGGACATTGTCCAGCATTCGTTGTCATAAAGGGAGGCATATATCACGTATCAGTTCAGTACTCTTTTCTATCACAACGTTAAATATTTGAAGTTAAGAACATTACAATAACAATAACAATTAAGCACTTCTTTTTTTCCCTTCGTTGTTTCTTTCTTTCATATTCTCACTGAAATCAAATAGTATCTTTTCCACTCTTTCCACGAGATCAAAACGGAATAGTCCATTATGTATGATGTATTCATAGGAGACGTTAAACATTCTTTCTTTCTTTCTTTCTTTCTTTCTTTCTTTCTTTCTAGTCAGTCTTACAAACATTTCTATTAAAAATAATTTTAAAATAATTCAGCAGACGATGTTATTTCATATAATTTATGGCAACTGGATTTTTGGCGATTGCCTTACTCGGTTTCCGTCGTTCGATACTGTGAGTCTGAAAAATGGTGCTTTTATCGCGGACGCCATCGTCCTCGACATTTTGGCTGACATCAAAGTGTAGTATCTGTTCTTATCAGATTAATCTGATTCTCTTTCTCTCCACTTCTATCTTCCCTTCTTTCTTTCATATTCTTACTAAAAACAAGTAATGTCTTTTCCCTTCTTAAAGAACAATCAAAACGCAGAATAGTCAATTATTTATTAGGTATTGGCAGGGCGTAACGGTCGTGCTAACTAACGAAGGGGGGACAAGTACAATTATATAATAGGATATATAATGAATTAATGAATTTTATTTTTATTGCGACATTATTTCTTAATACTTAAACGTTATATTTTAGTGTAGACACGGGTTTGAGTAGACACCTTGTTTTTTAAATATGGTGAATTAAAACTATTGGTTTTAGAAATCACGGCTGTAGAACACATGCATTCACTAAAATATTAGATTTAAGCATGAAGAAATATCTATCTATCTATCCTTCTGTCTCTCTTTCTCTCTCTCTCTCTCTCTCTCTCTCTATATATATATATATATATATATATATATATATATATATATATATATATATATATATACTAGAATAAACTAGAATAATATATAATATTATATAATATAATTTATATATATATATATATAAATTATATTATATATTATTCTAATGGATTCTAATATATATATATATATATATATATATATATATATATATATATATATATATATATATATATGACGTTTCGAATGGTAAAATAGATACAGGGAGGACAATAATACCATTAGATAAACCAAGTTTTCATCTTCAAAACACTGTTTTCCTACATAATCAACACCATTTGTGTAATCATTTTTGTCAGCAATAAACAAAGGCCTGCATGTCGCGCCCAGGAAAATATTCTTCGGCAGGTGACACTTTTTTCACGGCAGCAATGCTGCAATGTATTACTCACCTCCTAAGTACTAGATAGATAGATAGATAGATCCCTTTGTCTTTTCTAGAAATATTTTCAAGGCAGTTATTCTAATGATATTTCTTCCTTGGTACCTCGACCGCATGAATTTACGTGTACTACTAGATTGGCTATTAGATCTCATCGTTCAATTAACTAGATGTAAGCGTAAGTTCTATTCCTATAGTTTATTTTATCACACTTCTCACCAGTGGAAGTATCTTCGGCTTTCTTGATTTCCCACCACATATTCTCTTCAAAAATTTGAATGCAACCTCAATCGTCGTCTTCTGTCTTCCTACAACGTGATTTTTATTGTCCTTTCTCCTCACAAAAGTCTCCATGTTCTCTTTGACTCTCAGTAACCGCTGACGTTTTAGTGGCATTATCGCCTTGTTTGGGGTGAAATAATTTTTAAAAGTACAGAAAGCTGAGATGTTGTCTGTCTCGGTTAATGGCAAACTTTTGTTATTGCAAAGACATTTGTACATCTATTGCTTTTTGGTGTTACTTGGATCCAGGCCAATGTTACGCAACACTAAATTGATGTTAGCGCCCTGCTCTAATGTTAAAATCTAACATTGTCATAAACGTGTGTGTGTGTGTGTGTGTGTGTGTGTGTTTGTGTGTGTGTGTGTGTGTGTGTGTGTGTGTGTGTGTGTGTGTGTGTGTGAAAAATACTGATAGTGCAGACATTGGTTGCAATAGAAACTGTATTTGCTTATGACTTTTGGGGCCCGTACATGAGAAAATTCTTTGATGAGCATCTTTTTCATGCTAACAATCACTCAATGTCAAACTTAAGTGGCTCTCAAGTGTGACCTGGCATCTCGGTTACACTCACTTTCTCACCGCCGTAGTGTAGATTCCCTGGGACTTTTCTACTAATATTTTCATAGAAATTCTCCTTTGGCATCTCGACTTCCTGGATTTAAGCGTACTACTAGATATCATCATTTTACTGCTGAATCTGCTAAATGTAACCGTAATTTCTATTCTGATAGTTTCTTCTTCGGCAATTCTCGCGTATAGAAATCTCTTACGGCTTCTTGCTTTCCTGGCAACTACAATTTAAAATTTAAACGCAACGTCAATCGCTATCTCCAGTCTCCTTGAATCCTGTTCGTTTTTTGTTGTCCTTTCTCTTCAGTAACCTTTTTCTGATTTTCTTTCACTCTATTCCCTTTCATCCCCGGGGACCTCTTCTGTATCCTCTTGCTTGGAGAGAAATGATTAAAACCCAGGGGTTAATGTTAAAATGATAATGATGAATAAAGTGTGTCATACGAATTAAAGAGAAGCGAGTATGAAGCGAATATTATGAGGATAAGGAGGATAGATAAGGATTGACCCTAGACTTGAAAACGGAGGGTGTTTCAACTTCGTGGAAGTAGCATGGCCTCTCACAGCTGTGAAAGTCTGAACTGATGCAACTAAAGAATGAAACTCATCTGAACGTTTGCCATGGAAATAGCGGTCGAGAAGCGAGAGGCTTGCAACGTTACACAGAAAGAGTTATGAACAGCGTCATAAACACCTACCGGCCTGAGCAATCGAGAGTCGCATTAACGTAAAAGTGTCTCGCGGCAAAGATCAAACCCGCATTTCCTTTGTCATTGGAAAACCACTTCTAAGTTAGGCGTGATTTAACCACTCAGCTGCGAGAGATCTCACAGAAAATATCAGGCTGAATTATTCTGTTTAAGAAATTCACATCGCTGGTTGGGGCTTATCGAAGTCTTTAGCTACTAACTGCTAAACAAAATAATTTTAAGCAATTAATATATTTTAATATATTTTTACTTATTATAAAAGCCATGTTTATTTCTTATTACTACAGGTAGTCGTTACATTTAGTGGGTAGATATGTTTGAGTAGACACCGTTTTGTTTTAGTCGGAACATTGTCTTTGATAAGAGTTTCGATTGCCACACACACATACATATTTTTATTACTTAAGCGTTATTTTTAGTGGAATCTCGTATTTGAGTAGACACTCCGTTTATTTATTAAACAGTATTTATTTATTTTCGTCTACCGGCCTGAATATTCGAGAGATTTTACTAGAGAAAAATATGCGCTCTCCGGCTAACGAAACAGAAATCTGTGTTTATCGGCACTATTCGACTTTTTGGGTTATCGACTTACTCTATACATGAGAAGTCAAACCACGTCAAATCTAATGACGGTTTTCCTAGGGGAACGAAGATTCGAATTCTGCCGGAGTGTGCACATTATTCCCTAATAAGTTTTCTCGAATATTCAGGCTGGTAAACAAAAATAAATATATCGTTTAATAAATAAACGGAGCGTCTATTCAAATACGAGTATCCACTAAAAATAACGTTTAAGTAATAAAAATCCTTCGGATTAATAAGTAAAAAAAACATCGAATGCTCTTCTACACGAATCGAACTCTCCTAGCTACTGACGTCTTTCGCGTAATAAAAACGTTAAAATTTCCCTTCTAATTTGCCGTTCGACTATAGCTTGGGGGTAGAATCTCTGACTGCATACCACAATTGGTCGGATTTCGATCCCGGCTTGAAGCAATCGAATGTTTAGCCGCACTGATAATCTGCGAAACATTCTGTCTGTGGATGACTAACTATTTTTTTTAAGAGAGTGGGAAAACAATATATATTTTTTTTATTTATCAAGAACAATTTTAATGGAAAAACTACGACAAAATGGAAAAAGTTTTCGCGTGACCCGTTTCGGACTAAAGGGATGTTTACGTTGGTGCGTCTGCGCATGCGCACAAAGGAAATGGAACGCTATGATTTTTTTTTAATAAATGTTTATTTTGGGTATATGTCTAGCCGATTTCATTTAGCTTCTTTTAGTTTATGCTTCCATCAATTTTTTTATTAAATATCCGACATTTTGTGTGTGTGTGTGTGTGTGTGTGTGTGTGTGTGTGTGTGTGTGTGTGTGTGTGTGTGTGTGTGTGTGTGTGTGTGTGTGTGGATAGGTATGGTTATGTTTTGGGAACGTAAGGCATAAAATGTTCAAAGAAAGAAAATGGGATAAAAAAATTAAGGTTAGTTATTCCCTTATGAAGGGATTTCTTTTTAGAGATGTTTAACGTGTCTTGTGAGAGCATTTGTAACCTAAGAGTGGAACAGTGTGCTCAATCTCCTCAAATGGCCAAAACTTTCTGATTGCTGATTGTATATATAAACATATACAATTAGTTCAATTAGCATCACTTTTTCTTTGATATGATTAACCCGTTTTTATAATTCTGCAATCTATCTTATGTATGTATATGTACGCATATATATATATATATATATATATATATATATATATATATATATATATATATATATATATATACATACAGTGGTGGATCAGCAAGTTTATAGCCTGAATTTTGATTTTAAGTTTTTAGTGTATAATTTCGATTCATCACTGAATTAAGTGCTCTGACAAGGAAGGAGATTATGGAGTGAAATATTCAATAGCTGTGTAGAATAAAGGCTTTTATTTTTTTTGTAATTAGGCTGCGGACTTATTGATGTAGTAACGTATGTAACTACTTGTGTACTTGTGACTGAAATACCGTCGCAAAATGTGACTTTTTTCCCAGGAGCAACAGACAAGCAATTCAAAATTTCAAAGAATACGAAAATATGAAAAAAGAGCCAAATTCTTCAAGTAAAATAAAATCTTTGAGACAGATGCAAATATTCTACCGAGAAGCAATAAAACAGTCATTTAAAGTGGAAGCCCCGACTTTAAATGAACTGAAGAAATTTTAAATTAAATTTGGAATGATGGGAAGGTTTACAGTAACACTAAAAAATAGGTCGAGAAAATAGAACACTCATAACGAATTGCGAAAATAATATCGACAATCTGTTAATATTTCCTCATTGAAAGATGCACTAAAAATCAGTAAACTCTAGAGTTGATATAATAGCCAATTTTTTACTGTTTTACACACCCATAGTGTTTGTGAATTTGTAAAAGTTCATATTCCTTTGCCGTCAGTTCAAACTGGTGGATTTATTTGTCCATATATTTAATGTTATAATGCTTGTATAAGCTTGCAGTTCTGTTGATAATATTCCTAGGAAAACACTGGAACAAAAAATTAGTGAGTAAACTGTTTAATCACACGGATTAATAATACTTAATATCGAATACTGCAGTTAGTGCGGCGATTCGTACGCCCAACTTTGCAACTCGCTTTACGACTCTTTTCATATGAGCTGACGTCCCTCTAATAATGAATAGAAGATAGTCAACCTCAACGTAGTGTAATGGTTAGCAAACTTATCTCGCTACATCAATTACGGCTGGATAGTAAGTTCGATTTTGTCGGGGTGTTCCATTCTTTTGCCCCATCTAAGCAATACTTAGAAAATCACCATACTGACTTGAAGAGTCTATGTTCAAAGGCGGATGTCTTTCTATACAACATTTAATCTATAATTTTTGAAAATTAAAATTTCACTGAGCTCGTATGTTATAAATTTTCCACGTTTTCATCAGAAATCAAGAAAATACGTCGTTTTTAACCCGCATCTGTCGGGTGTTTATTTAAACTGGCGCCTCCTTTTTTTCCACATATATATATATATATATATATATATATATATATATATATATATATATATATATATATATATATATATATGATCTATAATAAACTATCATTTTCGAAAGAGAACATTTTATTGATATATTTTTAAAAAAATTAAATTTTCATTTGAAATGAAGAAAATACGAACTCCTATCCGTTTGTCTTCATTTTATACTGACGCCTTTCCTTTTTCTCAAAACTAGAATTATTTTCAGTATTTACATTAGTCGGACTATTCTCCTCATCTTTGTCGCCATATTTGTCACAGCGTTTCGGCCGTTGTACGCTCCGGCCTTCTTCAGGTGGTTGGAATTTCGAATCGAACCCTTTATTTCGATCACTGGGGTAGACTGTTCTAGTTCCACGAGCCATGTTTGATGGATGTCAGTTATCAGTTATCTCCTGGTAATTTTCCCTCTGAAAGTTCTCCACTGCCTGAACCGGGTATTGAACTCACACTCTAGGAGATAACTGATAACTGACATCCATCAAACATGGCTCGTGGAAGTAGAACAGTCTACCCCAGTGATCGAAATAAAGGGTTCGGTTCGAAATTCCAACTACCTGAAGAAGGCCGGAGCGTACAACGGCCGAAACGTTGTGACAAATATGGCGACAAAGATGAGGACAATAGTCCGACTAATGTAAATACTGTACATAATACCTCATCTCAGAAATATAGATAGAATTATTTTGCAACGAAATAATAAATTTTGTCTTTTTTGTTATCACTCCTAAACCTTGTTCAGCCATTCATCTACTCAAGCTTCCTAGGTAGGCTTTGCGTTGTTTACTTGTGAGTATCAACATTTCCGAAGTCATTCCTCATTATGTGACCGATAAATTTCAATAATCTCTTCGTAATTGTTAATTATAAGTGTCTTTTTTGTTTCCATTTTCTATAAAACTTCGTCGTTGCTCACATGTTCGGTCCATGGTATTCTCAGCATGCTTCTGTAGAACCACATTTCTGTTGATTCAAGTCGCTCCTTCATCTGTGAGCATTCACTGTCATATTTGCGGACTGATATTACATAACAGTTCAGTACTTTTTTTCTAACGAATTTTTTCTGTGTATTCATATTTTGCTTAGCTTTTGGAAAGCATCTTTCTCTATACCAATGCGCCTTTGGGTTTTCGGTCCTTTGTTAAAACACTTCCCAGATATTAAAATCGTTGTACTTGTTTGATTTTGATATCTCCAATTTGTAATTTGCATGTTGGGCTGTTCGTTTGCTAATAATCATGCATTCTAGCTTCTTGTAATTGATGTTTAATTCTTTCTTCTCGCTTTCCTTCGCTACCTTCTCTAGAAGTTCTTGTAGTTTACTTTCTGCGTTTGCCATTTTAGAACAGAGCACAATATCGAATTTCGATCACACACGCACAGTTTAACGAAAAGTCATAAACAATTTTTCTTTTTGCAAATGGCAGATTAAAATTACTGAATACGTCGCAGCCTGTTTAGTAAAGGATTAATTTTTCGGCTCTTAATTTGTCTTCTTAATTGAAATATGATATATCCCAGTTCCAGGTACAAAGAGTTCTAATGGGAGCTACGTTGCTCGTTGTCAGTGACCAGTCAAAGAATAATTTATCCTTTTAATATTTACTAGTATTAAGTTAGAACGAGACCTAAATAGGAGTTGGGAACAAAAGTATGACGATTCATTTACGTTAAATTATCAAACGAGGAAAACTCGATTGCTTTGAAGATCTGTATTCAAAATAATGGCTTTTAATTTGAATTCAAATACTGGCTACTCATGCTGGCTACCTCAGTCGCAAGGCAGGTGAATGTCATTTGGATTAAGCTTAGTCTGTTATTACATAAGGCCAAAGAAAATACATAGATAAGGAAGACGTTATTATTTTTTTTTAATCAATTCACTCCAGTCAAGGCGGTAAGGCTACTAAGACGCAAAGGTCTTCTGGGAGTGAAAGAGAACGAGAAAACTTTAGAAAAACTGGAAACCCAATCCAAAACAAGAAACAAGAGATAAACCTCTGAAAAGACCTGGTAGGAATGTTCATTGGATGATATGCAAACCTATCTATACCAATCTTTGAAGTTGAAAGCGCTAGAAAAATTACCATTCAAAATAGTGTTTGAGCTTATTCATCGAATTTGGGTCACGTGCATCAAATATCCAACTACCACAACCATCCAACTCCAATTTTATAGACTTATTTCAGATATATTAATTCACATTAATTCATGTGTAGTGTAGTGTAGTGGATATCAGCTAGGAGTGAGAACTCGGAGAGCCGAGTTCGAATTCCAGTCGAGTTCGTTAGACTCACTTACGCACCCTTGGGAAAGGTATGAATCACTCTTCCTCTAATCCCCCAGCTATGGGTTGAATAGCAGGACAGACTTGGTTCTTTAGCCTTGGTTGGTAACCAGTCTACCGTAGAAACAAATGGCAACCTACAGCGGAAAAAAACTGCCTCGTCAGCCTTGTATCGAAAGATACATGGTCGCCCAAGCGTGTATCTCTAATGACATTTAACTGACTAAATTCACATTAATATTTGTACTCTGTGTAATTTCACACAAAAATCAACATGGCATTTTTACTTCGATTATTTGTGAATAAATTAAAGCTATAAGTTGAAGAGTAAATCTATATTATATAAAAAGAAGATACACTGTTTGCGTGTGACAGTGCATGTGCCTATTCATGTATATATTTATATTTGTGTTGTACGCGAGTGATTTACATGTGCATGTGTCATTTAATGTTTTCACTAGCACACACCACGCACACATACGCACAAACTTTGACTGAATTTAAAATAAGTCAGCAGAATAATACATTCACCTCCCACTCAGTTTGGAAAATTTGTACCCTGGGCTAAGCAAGCAAATAAGATTTTATTGAACTTTTCGGAAATTATTCGCTAATAAATAAGATTATTTTTTAACGTTGTCTTTAGAAAATTTTAGACCTGTCATTAAATTAAAATTGACACCCAAACACTCTGAAATGTTCGTATTAGAGCGTCCGGCGCGAATACCAAGCAGTACAGTATGCCGTTTCCAAATATTCAGCGTCATAGTGTTCTTTTTCTTACAGACGTTGCTCAACTGCCCTTAGTATACTGTGCAAAAAAAAAGCAACGCGCATGCGCGAAATTAAAAGTAAAATATGGCGACAAGATATTATACCGGGTATAAGCTGAAATGTACGGTCCATTGAAGTCAAATTTCATGACTCCTATATTTAAACTGAATTCATTTTCTAATAAATTTAGTATTTTAAATGGACAAGCAATATAGATTTGAAGATCGATCATCTTGCAATCAGCGGTGACTGGTTTTTTACGTCTTATTTCAAAGCCGTTATCTATTGCAGCACTCGCACATCGTAGCTTACTGCATCTGGTATTTTCAAGCGGTCACCCATCTAGGTTACTGACCAGGTTCAACTTTGCTTTACTTTGTTGATCGTACGAAAACTGGTATTTCAACTTAGTAACACCGTAAGCCTTGCAATCAGTGAAGTAACAGATACCGAACTAATTTATTTTAAAAGTTTTCATTGCATATACTATAATATATGCCGACCTGGGTATGACGATAAACTACATTTGGCATGAAGACCTCTGATTGGGAGATTTTGAGTAACGTAGAACCACCACTTAACTGTTGTTGTTCCCATGTTCAACTTGAACCGGGGTGGTATCACCTGATAGGGTCCCAGCTATGAACAAATGGTTAACTTTCAAACTGAAGTCAAAACACTATGAAATTATTAAAATTCTTATAGTAAGAATACGAAAAATATATTTTCTTAGTAAAAAATAATACCGGAAATACATTTTTCTAACAAAAAATATCAGGAATGCATTTGTCAGGAATTACTGATGCTCCCATTTCGGCATTAAATGACCCATAAGAAGTTGATATGCCGTTAAACAAACAAAAATATGCTACCGTGCCCTGTAAAAAAAGCGGGTAATTTATTATCACTGTTTTATCATTCAGAAATAATTGACCTTGAATAACCTTGAATAAATTTCCTGAATAGTCATGACCTTGAATAATCATTCGACTCTTGCGTAATTACTTAACTCTGATTGGTTCTTTTACGATTGATTAATTGCTGCTCGATATTTTGACTCGTCATTTAAAGGTCATTCGCAGACGACTTTCGTCTCTCGTTCTGCCCTTCTCGTATGGCTAAACAACTCACAGATTTTGAGGGTCAATTTATCGTACTTTTCAAAGAAGAACATCCGACGTGGGGATTGACGAAATGCGCAGAAATTCTTCCTGAATTTTTCAGTCGCATCAGTCGTCACCAGTTTACAACGGTTGCCGCATTTCTTTCTGAATTTACCGCTTTTTTACTGGGCACCCTTATTGAAACATTAAAACCATATTGTATAAGCAATGAAAACAGTTAAAATAAATAAGACCGTTTTAATAACATGTTTCAATAAGACAATATGTAAAATTTCATAATCCATTTTTTCGGTAATTTCGATGAATCCGAAAAAATGGATTATGAAATTTTACATATTGTCTTATTGAGACATGTTATTAAAACGGTCTTATTTATTTTAACTGTTTTCATTGCTTATACAAGACGGTTTAAATGTTTCAATAAGACAATATGTAAAATTTCATAATCCATTTTTCGGTAGTTTCAATGCGTTTATAAACACACACACAAAAAATGTGTTTATTTGTATGTATGTGTGTGTGTGTGTGTGTGTGTGTGTTTGTGTGTTTGTGTGTGTGATGAGGTAGAAATGGCGAAGGAAGGAAATTCTAGTTGGTAGACCACTTAAAATTTATGACGCGCCCAAATTGAGCTTTTTTTCTTTTCTTTTTCTTTTTTTTTTTTTCTTCTTTTGCAATATTTAATAACTCGAGCGCTGACTCCGGTGAGAAAAAAAGGTCTATGAGTAATATAGTTTATGTTTGGTTATTAAATTTATCTACCTTTCTATGACTAAGCGGTGAAATTTAAACACGTGTTTATTTCATGTGGCAACAAGAGAGACATAAACTAATAGTGCTCGAGGGTGATAGATCATCCAGACATCGCAAATTTTACAAGAACTGAAATATATATTTTTTATACTAAAATTGAAGGAAAGAGAAACAGAGGAAAGCTGCAAATAACCTCCTTAACGTAAATTGTTCGCAGAATAGGGATTAGGGGAGATAATGGAAAAACAAAGATTGCTAAGAGCGATAGGTGGCAGGAAGTAGTGGAGAACCATAATCGCCCATGTCCTGAAGGGAAACGGCACAGAAGAAGATGCCAAGTACACGCAAGATTCAATTATTGATTCTACTTTAGTGTGCGGTCTACGGTAGTTTCTGTAGTCTACACTGTGAAATGACCTTTAGCATGCGGTCGACGTTTCATGGTATGAATTTTTTTAACATTTTTTACCCATTTCACTTGGGTGCTGCTGACCGGTCAATATACAATGACATAGCAACGATTTTAAAGAAAATGAGTGGCGTTAGCAGTGAGCTCTTTCCAGTCACACTTCGATCACATTTGCTGGAAAGTACTGAGAAAAATGAAGCAGATTTGTTTTTGGCATTTTTAAATGATATACGAAGTGGGTATCTTTGGGTGCAGGACGACTCAACACCGCCGACTGAACACCGTCGACTCAGCACCAGATAAACATAACTTTTTTTTATAACCGAATAAAAGTAATTTATTAATGGTTAAAATTATTTTCCTTGAATTATTTTTATATATCGATTTACTTCATTAAAAAATAAATTTATTTACGATTTACTTTATTAAAAATAATTAAAAAATATTCACTAATTAAGGTTTTAATCTTTAATAAATTACCGTATTTGACGGCATATAAGACGCACTTTTTTTACTAAAAATATCTTTTAAAATTCCGCTGTCTTATATGCCATATGTAGGTTTAAAATTCGTAATATTCGGCCGAAATTAGCTACCTCGCAACTGCTATTAGCTTAGACTTTAGAGTAACTTTCATATACCTATTGTCATAATTTAAAAGGCTATTATGCAGATTAAAAGTGTTATCATTGATAATATTCATTAATATTTTTCTTGTTATAACTTCTGGTTGCATTGGTATAAATACAATCTGAATTTTTATCTCCAAATTATTCTACTAAGACGTTTACAAGACGCAGGTTGTACAGATCAGATAAAGGAAAATTTTTGACTGAATTTTAATGCTAACTGTACTGTTTTGCTCATTTGTAATAATTGCTTGATTTTTATTTTGTTTTCTTTCCTTTGGATATAATAAAGTTTTTATAGGCTCGTGTTCTTTTTTTCCTATTATTTTTCGTTTAATTGTAATCATGGCTTGTTTAACCAAAATAATACCTCATAAATATAACCTAGGGTGTACTATTTATTAATAATTTAACTAATTTTACTAATTGATAATTTCTTCTTGATTTGCTCTGCTGAAATTGGTGTGCATCTTTTACACCCGTGCGTCTTATATGCCGTCAAATACGGTACTTTTATTCGGTTATAAAAAATGTTATATTTTTCTGGTGCTGCGTTGTCTCGGTCCTGAGTTGTCCCGGCGATCAGTCGCCGGTGTTGAGTTGTCCCTTCCCGTGTATCATTAATTAAATGATTTAAGTGTAAATTATTTGTATCAGTTATGTAGCACCAATGAATTCCACCATAATAATAACGTTTAATGTACTACTTAGCCTTTTTTGATTATTATGATTCTGATGTTTATAATTTGTATGATTAAGTTTACATCGTTAATGATAAATCATTAATCAATATTATTCAATTTGTTTTTATCATCCTTCAGTAGAAGAGGTAAGCTGCACATCGAAGTGTAAAAGTGCAGGTTGACTGAAGGCTAAACTGTCAATGACCTGGTAGACTGCACGCTAAAATAGCACCCAATTATTTCCGTCGGTTACCCTCCCCATTCTGACACAGTGTTTATTTGGTAAAGCCTATTTATTACTTCCAAATATGTCGTTCCTTTCGATGATTCTTTTGCTTGACCCAGTGAGAAATTTGCGCGAAGGTATTGGGAATCTACTGAGAAGCCATGCTTTTATAAATTGCACTTTTGCCTTGAGTCCCAGAAACTGCAGCATGATGGGTTGCTGATGATTCCTTCATAGACAAAGGGACTGATTCTGGTTAAATTGTGGGGTGGAAGGGCTTGTTAGACACTAGCAATTTTGGATATTTTATTGCTTTTTACTTTTCTGGTATTTTATCAGACGTCACTCCCGCCCATGAAAATACATTGCCAGTTCTGATCCTTTCTCCTCTGGAATGTGAAAAAGGACCCAATTTGGTATGCGTTAATTATTTAATCACAGACTCCACGCATTTAGCGCGCACACACACACACACTTACACACACACACATATATATAATTTACATTGAGGTCAACACCGAGCGGCGACAGTCAGTTTCATTTTTGAACGCAATGGTCTGAAGATTTTGTTTAAGCATGAAACAGAGTGTGCCTCTCAGTGTTGACCTTAGTGTCCACTTTCATATTGACATACGCTCTATACGTAACCTTTATACGCACTTTTAACCATCAATACCCTCCTCTTCTATATTCAGCGTTATATATATATATATACATATATATATATATATATATATATATATATATATATATATATATATATATATGTATAGAGAGAGAGAGAGAGAGTGAGAGTGAGAGGAACGAGAGAGAAAAAGATAGAGGAGATAGAGAGAGAGAGACAGACAGACAGACAGAACGTAGATAGACAAATGATTATATAATATTGTTTTTTTAATTTTGGGTTTCACATATAAGGGTGAATTATACATTTTCTAAAAATATCACCCCCATGCACTTTTGAGTATCATGTATTACAAGATAGAAGGGCAAATTCAAGGACTTTCCTTCTTCCAAGTAAATTTCATTGTGTCCCTAACCCACATTCAATTATCAAACCTGCGACCTTGGAGTCCATTGTCAAACGATCGACTCGCTAATTTTCATAAATGGATACCTGAAGCTGTTAATTTCATAATATAATTTTAAAATAGAGTATTTATGCATATGAAAATATTTTATTTTATTTTATATATATATATATATATATATGTGTGTGTGTGTGTGTGTGTGTGTGTGTGTGTGTGTGTGTGTGTGTGTGTGTGTGTGTGTAGCGCGCGCACACACCCACAACCACACGAAAGTGCGAAATAATCGTCGTTCACATTTCCTGTGTTTTACCGCGGCTGTCATTGTCTTTCTACCCTAAGCGAATGGGTTTTCATTTTTTTTTTAAAACAAAAAAACAAAAACAAAAGATAGTATTAAGAAACAGGAAAGAAACACTGAACTGTTACGTAATACCAGTTCTCTTATATGGCAGTGAATTCTAAACAATTCCCTCACAGATGAAGAAGAAACTGGAAGCAACAGAAATGTTGTTTTACAGAAGCATGCTGAGAATACGAAGGATCAAAGTTTTAAAGACAATGGAAACAAAAAAGACACTTATTCTTAACATCAGAAGGAGAGACTTGAAATTTCTAGAGCGCATAATGAAGAATGATGAACTGGAAAATTTAATACCCATAGGATAGATAGAAGGAAGGAGAAAGAGAGGAAAATAACACCAAACCTACCTTAAGTTAACAGGTGGCGGAGCAAGGTTTAGGAGAGATAACAAAAAGACAATAGTTATTAAGATCTACAAAGAACAGGAAATAATGGAGAGCCATGATCACCAACGGCCTGAAGAGACATGGTATATAGAAGAAGAAGAAGAAGAAGAAGAAGAAGAAGAAGAAGAATGATACCCGACGTCAAGAATGATACCTGGCCTATTATATTAAAATAACACTAGTAAGTCATGATGAACAATAATATTCTTTGCAGTTTAATTTAGGTTTTTGATATAATTTATTTGAATAATTTGCACATGTAACCTTTTCAATTTAACCTCATTGTTGCTATTGTATTCCATTTTATTACCGAAACCTTTAAGCCGTATATCACTCCGAGTAATCTTAATTTGAACGCCTCTAAAAAGAAACTGAGAGAACCCGTTTTGCCTTGCATCAGCACGACTGATGCTAACCTCCAGTAGAATGACACATTGTGCCTTCTCGGGATAACGTTTGCCGCTGACATGAACTGGAAATATTATATCGAATCAGTTGCTAGGTCTGCTGCTAAGAAAGTTGTTTCACTGGGTCGTGCTAGATAATTTTCTTGCCAGAATCTATCTTACATATTTATACGTCTACCATTCAACCATGTATTGAATATTGTTGCCACGTTTGGTCTGGTATTTTTGCTAGAGATTCTTGATAAAATCTGAAATGTTATTGGTTCTCAGCTGGCATCCCGGCTTCAGTCACTTGCCCACCGCTGTAAAGCAGCTTCCCTGTGTCCTTTCTATAAATGTTTTTATGGTAATTGTTCTGGTGAACCTAGATTTCATTAATTTAAGCGCAGTACTAGATTGGCGGTAAGGTATCACCAGTTTACAGTTGAAATGGTTACGCGTAAACGCAAGTTCTATGCTAGCTGTTTATTCTATCGCACTTCTTGCTTGTGCAACCCTCTTCTGGCTTCTTGCTTTCCAGTCAATTTAATCTTCAAGAATTTAAATGCCATATCAATCATTGTCTTCTGTCTTCTTAATTCCTGTTAATTTCATTTACACTATTTATATTTGGACTATTGTCCTCAGCTTTGTTTCATCACAACATTTCGGCCATTGTGCCCTCCGGCCGTCATCAGGTGCATATCGATCTAGATAACTTATAGGGAATTCTGAACTGAACCCTTTATTTAATCTACGCGGGTAGATGTCCATGTTTAGGGATATCTCGTTTAGATCGTATTTTTAGTACATTTATTGCTTACCTTTTTCTACCGAGTCCGTGTACACACTGCCCGGTCTATGGATTTAAATTCACAATTACTATTTTCACAAATTGAGACTAACTTTTACATTTTTAAGCTCTTCTTTTGTATTTACGTGGTGGAGTAATGGGTAGCGGCTCGGATTGAGAAATTGTGGAGACGAGTTCGAATTCCAGGCGAATTCATTATATTCACTTACGTGCTAATACCCTTGGGAAAGGTATGAATCTTCTTTTTTCCCCCTATGGATAAATAGCAGGACAGACTGGGTTCTATCGCCTTGGATGGCAACTGGTCTACCGCAGAAAGAAATGGCAACCTACTGCGGGAAAAAAACTTGCCTTGTCAGCCATTTATCGAAAGATACATGATCGTCTACGCGTGTATCACGCATGGCACATCACTGACTGACATTCAGAATAATTTCCTCATCTTTGTGGCTATTGTCACAGGGTATGTCGATCCGATTAACCTTCAGGGAATTTCGAACGAATCCCGTTATTTAAGCTATGGAGGTAGATTGTTCTCCTTCCGCTATCCATGTTAAAGGATATCTCGTCTTGTTCTTATTTAGTACTGCTCAATTATTGCTCACCCTGTTTTCACCGAGTCTAAGCGTGTACTACCCAGCCCAGAGATTGAACTCAGAATTACTGTCACCAACTACGTTATTTTTTTTTGTAGTTAGACTGTTCTCGTTTCACTGCCCACGTCTAAGCATATCTTGTCTAGTTTTTATATTTACTGCTTCTTAGTTATACAGGACAATAGCCTGGATGCACACATTCACCCAGATAAATGTCCTTTATTATAGGATAGAGGAATAAAACAAATAGCATATTTTGCTCAATTTTCTAATGCTAACTATTAGATGTTTTAATTTACAAACATATTTGCTTATATAAAAAGTACTGGCATAAATTTCTTTTTTCAAAACCTTCCTTGGAACATGCTGAATGAGAATGTATATGGTTTTAACGGTTTAAATATTGTAGTCCTTGAGTTTAAGCCAGACACATATTCACCCACATGAATGCCTTTTATTATAGAATAAATGAATACAAAAAAAAACAGTAGTCTTTAAAACTGATACAAAGTACTGACTCATGGGAGAAACAATGTGCTTGAAATAAAATTCACTCATTCTGATCACATGAGAAAAGTTGGTCTTTGCATTAATAATATGTTGTAACCTAGAAAGGGTTACTGAATGAGGAATAACCAAAACAGAGGTTGGAAATGAAATGGTAATCTTTATAACATCAGCAAAATATAGTACTCGCCAGCGGTGTAAAGTAGGTAAACCACTGCTAGTGGTGGACTACTTAGACAGCATATTATCCCCCACACACACAATAGTGTCCAACGTAATTATGAGGATTGGAATATACCATTAGTGTTCATAGGTACGGTATATAACATAATACATGAAAATTTCATTATAGGTATAAATAGATATTTCCGAAAATAGTGATACCTAAGGTTGAAAATGAAAAACCTTTCTTGAAGGTTTTATTTTAGTTTTAATTTTAAGCTGATAGATTAAATTTAATATTTCCAATAAGCAAAATACATTAATATGATTCAAAACGAATTTAAATTGATTGAAATATTTTAAATCGCTAAAAATTGCTGATTTTAGTCATATTAACAATTCTTTCAGCGCAACATAATTCACTTTATTCAAATATTCTTTAAAAAATAAAATATATTTTTCTGAACCTTTGAGGAAGATTAGCTGATTTAAAATTTGCAGCAAATTTGAAACAAATATTACTTACATTTAGTTTAAAATATCACAGAAAAGCATGTTTTAACACGGATGTGGGTGTTTTATGAGGTGTTGACAGCATTATTAACAGACTGATGTTTGGGAAATTTAGCTATTTTTTTTTTCTACGGAGACACATCCATAAAAAATACTTGCCGAATCTAACGAGAGCGCCTTTTTTATATAATTTTGTAACTACCCAATAATCTTAAAAAATTAGGAAAATATTCTAAGTAACGCAATGTTTTATTGAATTTTAGGTACTTTGGCTTTAATTTTACTATAGTTACCGCTCTTATTTTCTGATAATGTCGTGTGTCCGTATTTACAAAAATCGGCACGTTTATACACATACGTAAAATAAATACAAAATTATTTTTAAAATACTAGAGGCCGCTAAATTGTAGCAAACTTTTCCATTTAGTGATTAGCAAATATAGATTTTGATTAATAATATCACCTAAACGAAAAAAATTAATACAGAATTTTAAAAGATTTAAAACTCTTAAATTATTTTAATTAATTCAAATAATGAAAAGGGTTCTTGTAAACATTCATTATACATTGATTTTTTCCCTTAAGATCATAGTGTCTATAATATATCTTATTCATAAACGCAATTAAACGCTTTTTAATTAAATAATGTCTTAGTTTTATTGCATTTTTTATTTTACGTTTTAGAGCAGATTTTCGGTGACTGGCGTCCTGTTTTAGAACAAAAATGATGATTTAAATTTTCCAAAAACTTCTACTTATAACTGATATAAAAATTAAGAAATTTTAGAAATTTCATAAAATTAAAATGTGAGGTTAACAGATGCGAAACATATATATTTAACAATATTTACTAAAACGAAAACATTTCTAAAATAATTTCATTCATTTGTGAATAAGTCCTGAAAGTTTCATTAAAATCTAAAAATTATTTGATTTTTGTAAGAATTTCCAAATTAATATGTTTTTTTACCTCAAAAACACGCTAAAATTTCCAATACTGATTTATGGTCACGCGTTAACGCAAGAAAAAAAAATAATCAAAATCTTGAAAATTCTAAAAAGGATTAAAAAATATAATTTAATAATCAATTTGGCCTTTCCTCTTAATAATAACATAACTATTTGGAGATAAAACTTTATTATTATTAAATTCTGGGCAAATTCCATCACATACGCTCATTTTTGGAGATACCTATATATAATATGAGGAAATTTATTATAGAATAGATGAATAAAAAACAGTAGTCTTTTAAAACTGATACAAAGTATTGACTCATGGGAGAAGCAATGCGTTGAAAAATAAAATTCACTAATTCTGATCACATGAGAAAAGATGGCCTTTGCATGAATAATACATAAAGAATTCATTACAGATATAAATATGATGAAAGTTATTGGTTGGTACATGAAGACTTAAACAGATGAAACTTACAAATTCTAGTTATTCGTTCCTGCTATTTTAATAGTGATATACTGGAGAAACATGTGAAACTCATTTTTCTGCAACCTTTCCTATCGACATTCATGCTGATCTTGTTAGTGGCAACAAGTGGAATATAGAAAAATAGTCAAAATATTGATTAAAAAGCTCAGTTGCTTTATTAAATGAAAAGAAATGACATTTTCTTTTTTATTTTCAGCATTAGTTTTATTGAATAACGTATTTATCTTTTTCAAAAACTTCTGCTGTCTTTCAGACTTCATAATTTTATTCTTTCAGAAATTTTCATTTGTCTTCGCTTATATAAAGATTACAGACATCAATTTCTTTTTCAAAACCTTCCTTGGAAATTATTGAATCAGAATTTGTATAGTTTGAAGGGTTTGAATCTTGTATCTTAAGAGTCTACGCTGGACACGCATACACACAAACGAATGCCCTTTATGTAACCTAAAAAATTTTTAAAAATCATATATACAGGCGCAATCCAGTCAGCCCTGATATTACGAAGGTGGGGACGCTAGTTGTTGAGATGACATCAAGAGAAGAACAATAGACAGAATAGTAGTCTATTGTTCTTCTCTATAGAGACTTATGGGCATGTAGCAGACATCAAGACAAGGGGCTGAACTAGTAACGTCTATAGTGAACCATCATTACAGAGAGACGTGTCGTCTGACTAGAACAAAGCCTGCCGGCCATGCATGGAGACCTTCGACCTTAAGCGAAAAGAACAAGCAACCCTAATTATTAGCAAAGGCACTACCCTACTTGCAAACGTTCAAGTTACGAACTTACCCAGATAAGAGCAAACTTTTCTGTTGATTAAAATCTTAAACAAAATTCCGTTTCGGAAGGTCAACCGCCGCCAAGTAGACGGCATTACAGGAGCTTCTCAGCGTCTTTGATTTCCGTGGCGTCGCAATATTAGCCATATTCCCTATGACTTTTCTATAAATACTTCCATGGTAATTGTTCTGATGAACATTCCTCTGTGGTACTTAGACCTTATGAATATAAGCGCAGTATTAGATTGGCGGCAAGGTCTCATCATTTGAAATGGTCAGGTGTTTCTTCACTTCCCGTCTGTAGAACTCCCTTCCTCTTACTTACTTCCCTGATAGCTATAATCTCCAACTATTCAAATGCAATGTCAATCTACATCTCCAGATGCCTTGATCTATTCCTCGTCCTTCTCTACATTCTTTCCTCTCTCACGCCTCTTTACTCTTGCTCCTACTTTTTGTAACCCCTTGCTTGAGGTGAAAAGGTAAAAAAAAAACAGTTTCTATCGCACTTCTCGCTTGTGGAACTCTCTTCCGGTTTCTAGCTTGCCAGTCAACTTTGATCTTCAAAAATGTCCTGTCTTCTTAATTCTTATTCTTTTATTGTCCTCTCGCCTTAATCGTAGTTTTTCTCATATTCTCTAACACTCAGTAATCTCTTGCGTCGTAGTGGCTTTATTGCTTTGTTGGGGGTGAACTGATTAAAAATATATTTGGTAAGGTACAGCACAAGGATCTATTTGAACTGCTAGGAAAATTAAATCTATATAGAGAAGATGTAAGAATAATCTGAAACTTATACTGGGAGCACACCTTTTGCATAAACACAGAAAATGAAGTAAGTAAATACATGAATGAAGTACGGTGGAATAGTGGAAGAGAGGAATCGAAGAGCCGGGTTCGAATTCTAGTCGAATCCATTACATTCGCTTACGTGCTAATACCCCTGGGGAAAGGTATTAATCTTCTTCTTCTCCCTTCTATTGGTAAATAGCAGGACAGACAGGATTCTAAAGCCTTGGATGGAAACTGGTCTAAGAGAAGGACAGCTTTAAATTCAAAACCTGCGGAGGGTCGTTTGGGAACCTTGTGGCACGTAGTTGCCCTTCAAAAAGTGTGGTTGGTTCTGCACAAAGCCTTCACCACCATAATCAAATCATATCTGCTGGTGTCTGGTTGTCGCTTCCTAACTGAGCTGCTTGAACCTCATATGTCGAATACGACGGGAGAGCCCACCAAATACAGGAACATAAAAAGAGACCTAAGGCAAGGATGTGTCTTCTCACAGGATTTATTCAGCCTCTACGCCGAGGCTATCGTAAGGGAGCTGGATACCCTACCAGGATTTATTATTGGCCGTGCTATCTTAACAACATAATATACGCGGATGACACTGCGTTAATAGCAGAGGCAGAAACAAAAATACAGGACTTCAAAGAAAGCGTAAAGAAATGACTAACCATCAATTGTAAGAAGACAGAAAGTATGGTTGTCAGCAAGAGATGCGAACTACGAATTAGAGATGTCAAAATCAAACAAGTACAAAAGTTTAAATATCTGGGAAGTGTTTTAACAGAGGATGGAAAATGTGGCAGCGAAAAAGTCACACGTTTTGAGAAGGCCTCAAAGCGTTATCGTTTTGCTGTGACGTACGAACAACACTTTGTCGGCGCGATACGAGAAACTCTTTGTCGGTGCATCACAAGCAACTCTTTATCGATGCGAAGCATTCGTCGGTGCAGTGCGAAACCTCTATCAGGCGTTGACAATTCGCAACGCCTCACTTTAATCTCATATTATTCCGATAAACATCTAAATATATACAAAATCCGATTGAATTATCCATAATCAATATCTCTTACTTATCCTGTTATCATTGTGTTCTCTTTGAAGAGAACTAAAACAAACCTTTGCATTTTTTTTCTGTAGCAATACAATGTGACTCAAATTTGAAAGTTTCAGATCTTGTTGGTAAGCGCTGATCGCTTGTGTGCAATAAATGCTCTCATTTCTAATGCCTTTCGTAATATATTTTATTGACAAGACATTAAAAGAACTTCGTTCATTATCAGTGACATGATTGCCGTACTTGCATTCGCATTAAAACCATCCGTCCTTGCATGGAATATTGCTGTCATATATGGTCTGATGCTCCCACTGTAAGTCCCGAGGTCCTCGACAAAATCCAGAGACCGATATGCAATGTGATATGTCCGGATCTAGCATCTAGTCTACAGTCGCTTTCTCACAGACGTGCCGTGACTTCCCTCTGATGTATTTTTCACGGCAACTGTTTACTTCCTCTGGTTCCCAGGCTGCATGAATTTAAGCTAGCTACTAGGTTGGCATCTCTGTCCCACTCTTTCACTGTCGAAACGGTTAAATGTATCTGCCTTTTCTACTCAAACAGCTTCTTCGCCTGCACTTCCCGTCTGTGAAATTCCCTTCCTCTTACTTGCTTCCCTGATAACTATAATCTTCAAATGTTCAAGTGTAATGTCAATCGACATCTTCTGATATCTTGATCTTGTTCCCCGTCCTTCTCTTTATCCTCTCTCTTGTTCTCTACCCTCTGTAACCCGTTCTAGTAGTACTCCCGCCTTGCTTGGGGTAAAATCCTTAAAAAAATAACATGCAACCTCGCATAAGACGCTCCCCCAATTTTACAAGGATGTTTTATTATAGTCTTAAATGAACACCTTAATACTAAAAAAAAAATGGCAAGGATAGGTTCTGTTAATTCTCCCCAAAATATTAATTCACCTCAAAATAAAAAGAATTTATATTTACTAAAATCCACACAAAATTCTCTCGGGATGTAATGGAAAGGCCTCTTTCCAGAAAAAATCTGCTTCGTCAGTCATGTATCGAAAGATACCTGATCGCCTAAGCGTGTATCATGTATGGCACATAACTGACTGGCATTTGTATCAATGAGCACTGATACATATAAACTAAGCAAACGTATATAAAACAATCAGTAATGATGATTTCGCTTGTTTTCAATATTTTATTACTAGTAACAATTCTCATGCCTAGAAGACTCAACCTCATCCGTTACAGCATTCAGGTGTCACCCATCCGTAATACGGCTGTATTAGGCACAGAGTAGTGTTTTTGGTATAGTTAAAAAAAAAATGCATCTTATGCGAAGGCAAATACGGTATATTCACTGGTTGACGATGTTTGACAAAATCCGAAGATAAATAAAATTTAATGTTAAGTACGAAAGATTACGACAGTAAAATTACAATATAAATATCAGTTATCCAGTACCTATTTACGACATCATGGGCAATAAGTCAAATAAGTTTTTGAAACTTTGAGATATGCACCATGTGTTAGAAATAATCAAAAGTGGTCTCCCCTTGTTTTGTCACTTTCCTCTTTGATACAGCTATTTCTGTTTAGTGGGACTATAAAAGGACACTATACGCGAACTTTGTATTCTCAGTTGAATAAAACTTTCTTAAAGCCTACACCTGTATATTTTTGCCATTACAACATGTATGGTATGTTTTTCGAATATGGCATTTTAAATTTCATAATTAGTCTTGTTTCGTATTCACAGCTGACAATTAACAAAGTTTATTTATTTAAAACATAGTTCTAGTTTCATGAAAAAGTTTTTCTCGTTTGCTTTAACAAATTTTTATGAATTCCTATCAATACTATTCAGTCCTCAAAGCAAGTGATCTGTTT
Source organism: Acanthosepion esculentum (assembly GCA_964036315.1). Taxonomy (NCBI): domain Eukaryota; kingdom Metazoa; phylum Mollusca; class Cephalopoda; order Sepiida; family Sepiidae; genus Acanthosepion; species Acanthosepion esculentum. The sequence goes on from OZ038485.1 coordinate 67,005,982, forward strand.
TTATTGCATTTACATCAACCTTTCAAACAGATTTCGGAAATTCCTGCAAAAGAAAAATGCTAAAAATTTTCAAAAGGTCTTTAATTACTTATTTTCCTGTAAGAGATATGTAAAAGTTTCATTAAAATGATACTTAAACACGCATGTGTTACACTGTATGCAATGTTATGTTGACCTCTCACCTCTCATAATTAGAATCCAAAAGGTAACTTAATTCTGTGTACTTTTCTTCTTTTTATGCCCTTTTTCTAGATAGATGCTCTTTTTGTACGATATCATTCGTTTCCGAGAAACAACCATATAAGTGTCACCGTAGTAGTCTCCGAAAATAAATTTACTACAATTGGTAACTAATAATAAAAATTGTCAGAGCATCAATGATTCCGGATACATATGTACAGTGCTGTTCGATAAAAGTGACTCACCTGATTTTTTGCTTAAAGATTTTTTCGTCTATTGTTTTTTGGGGTCAAACTAATATTTATTTTTACTAATATAAAGACCCCTTTCCGACAACCTAGTAAAAAGGTTTATTCACCTTTAAGGTATTCTTTTAATAATTATAATTTTGGATATAAATGAGATTTAGGGAAAAACTCTGTGCAAAAAATGTAACTCACTTATTTCCTGCAACTAGTAATCAATAGAAACATAACCGAACAGCTTTAAATAAAGAATAATAGAGGTATAATTTATTTATAATAGGTAATATAGTTCAAAATATTTAATAATCTATGGGTCCTCCTTTATTTTGAATAACCTTTTCAACCATTTTTGTCATTGACTTGATTAGGTTCTGGCAAATCTCATCTCCAAGCATTGAATTCCATTCGGATATGAAATTCACAATCAAATCCTCCTTGTTGCTCAACTGCTTTCTCGAGAGCCTGTACTTTATAATGCTCCATAAGTTTTCTATTTTTCCTTCATCAATTTTGATTTGTGACATGGAGCATTATCCTGCATACAATGAGCTTGGTGGGGTCGATTTGCACCCTTTCAGCAGAAGGGAGCAGACAAGACTCTAAAATTCTCTTGTACTGCTCGCTCCTGAGGGTCTTTTCAATAGGTTTTAAGAAACCAGTTCCATGAAAAGAAAAGCATCGCGGAATATCATACTGAACGGATGCTTGACAGTATTTACTGCTAAATTCAAAGAGCTTTCAAAGCTTCTTCTTCGGATTTTAGATCGCTTATCCTTTGAATTTAGCTCAACTTTCGTTTCATCGGAGAAGAGAACATTTAGTAAAAAAAAAATCAGGTGAGTCACTTTTATCGAACAGCACTGTATATTCACGCACACACGCACGAACGCACGCACACACACAAAAACCACAATAACAGCAACAGCATATATTTGTGTGATGTTGTTGTTGTGTGTATATGTGTGTCTCTGTGTATTCGTGCTGGTTACCCGATAGTGTTGTACTTTAAATATGAACATCGGATCGAATACATATATATATATATATATATATATATATGTGTGTGTGTGTGCGCAGAAATATAGTTTTAAGGTGTGCTATATTTATGGGATAAAGTGCTCAATATCAGAGATAGAGCGTATGTAAATATAAATATAAAAGGGAACATTGAAGTCAACACTCAGTGGCGTCAGGCTGTTTCATGCTAGACGATTACGTCTAGCATGAAACAGCCTGTCGCCTCTGAGTGTTGACTTCAATGTTCACTTTTATGTGTGCGTGTGTGTTTGTGTATGTGTGTGTGTATGTGTAAAAAAATCCGTGAGTAAGTAATCCAAGTAGATCCTATTAATATAAAATATTAAAACTAATCCCCAGAAGGGAGCTCGATATAATTTTTATTATAGAGTATAAAAGTGTTGACAGGTTACATTTCGGTCAGCGTCCATTTTCAACCATCGCATCTATCTGTACGGATTCCAGCATAACCACGTTAAGTGGCTTAGCCCTCGATATCTATATCATTCCCTCCTCAACTAGAGGCCAATTTTTATTCCCTCTTCTTTTATTCTTTCCTTTTATTTTTTCCCTTTTTCCTTCCTTTGGCTTTCAAATTACCTGTGAAGAAACGTGGGAATTCCTTCATTTTAATAAATGTATTTGCATTGATAAGTCCAGGGAAAACCTTCTCTCCCGTGGACGAACTGGTCATCTGTATGAGGTAAATTGTTTGGATCTCATTAATTGTACTTCACACACACACACACACACACACACACACACACACACACACACACACACACACATATATATATATACATATATATATATATATATATATATATATATATATATATATATATATATATATATATATATATATTTGTGTCGGGACGTAGAAATGTTGGTGCCTGAAGCCTCGTAAAACCACCGGGAGAGTTGTCCCCTTCAGCCTTTCTCAAAGCAGACATCTAAGGAAAACTCTGATGTAATACCTGCGGTGTCTGTTGCCTCCAATGATGTAGACTTCTTTTTTTGTAAAGTAGCAGTCACTCAGAGAGTGGGATTACTTTCTTGCAAAGCCTTTCCTCACTTAAAAAAAACTTCACGCACTGGGATTGCATGAAGACTTCAGGATCTTACTGTGTCTTGACGTAGAAGCTGGCCGTAGCCAAAAGGGCAAACTCATTCAATGAAGGCTTCTAATAAAATAAGCATCAGTGGCAATAAGGGTTCTGGGACTGGTTGTAAGAGTGTCTGATTCGGCAGTTCTCCCTGTATGCCGCGACCTGGGTCCGGTCGTCATCCTGCTACTGCGAAAAAATGTAAGCCAATAAACATCGGCTGTTGGGATGTTCGGACGTTGTTGGACTACAGTCGTCAGTCTCACGTCCTGAGTATGGGAAAGCGTGCAGTAAGATTGAAACGACATGATGAAATACACGGCAACAACCTTGCAGGAAATGTTGCCAGAGATGTCCATGTCTGCCACACTTGTGTCAAAAAATGCATGTCTTTAGCTGGATTAAAAAGCCACAGAAGAGCATCTCATCGATGAGCTCATTTGCGTGTATTCAAGCAATGGCAATGCTCGAACAATAGTTTGTAGCCATTATATATATATATATATATATATATATATATATATATATATATATAATATAGAATTCACCAAGGTTTTTATAAAACTATTGGACTCTACATCCTTCCAGGAACATTTTCCAACTTATCCAAGATGATCTTCGCCCTTCTAAGCTTCTAACTTTCTGTCCAGGAGTAACAAGATGCCTCACAGGTTTCACGTATTATTTCATTTTCAAGTACATTTTTTACTGCTCTTTGGACTGTCGTAGTTGAAACAATAGATAAAGTCATGCTTTTCTCAAGGGTATTTGCACGTAAGTCAATGTAACGAACTCGGCTGGAGACGCTATTCATTTCTCCATATATATAGTCTGATGATCACAACTGGCATGAAACTCGGCTATATGAGTAACGGCTATAGATCGCTGTCTCTAGACGCAATGGAAACATACGTTTCCTTTCACTCCGACAGACCCGCGGTCTGTAAATAATTCAGAGACATAGTTTGAAGATTGTATTGAACTGTTCAAAACTTCATGATGAAATATAGTGTTAAACTAAGCTATATTTATGGATTAAAGCGTATATAGATAGGGTTTATCAAAAATACTTTTACAAACTTTGGGGTCTGGTTCCTCACACCAAACAAGGACAAAAGACCATATAAACATATGTCCGCTAATCCTTCGTTTTCGTGTTAAGTTTAAAGTTAGCGGTAGACGCTGTTAAATGAACAATACAAGATAGAATCCAAATGTAATTTTACAAACTTTGGTAGCGGGTTTGTGACACTAAAACAAGGTAAAATGTAAGCAAGACAGAAGTGACAAACAAAGGATCGGTAGTTGTGCAATAAACCATCGGCAAAAGTTCTCCCGTAGTAAGTGATCAGAGGTCAAACAATCCTGCATATGTTGCGGATACAGCAGCTGGCCCTTGAAGTACCCTCCCTGCGGTACTATGAGATATACGACATGCTAGACCCAATTAACGTGTGCTGATATCTCGGTCGTCTCTGACAGCCTGTCGTACGGCCTATGTTCTTCGTGGTCACGCATACGAGCGGATCTCGGTCTTCTTCGATCCATAGTTTATGGTGCCTCAGCAACGCGACGATAAACAGCAGCAAAGGTCGGATGACTCGGCTGCCTTCGGTCTGAAAACGCAATATGACACGCGCCCATTACTATTCGTGCGGTCGTATGTAAAAATCATATCTGCCTGCTTTCGATATGAATATCCTGACATTGTTAAACAGAACATTTCTGTGTTAACTCACTACTACACACATTAAATGTTGAAGACAGACTCACCACAAATGCACACGAATGACAAATGTAACCTAGTCTACATGGCAACATAGCGCCATCTGCCGTAACTGAAGGTGAAATAATATAAGAAAAAAATTATTAAGGAGCAAGAACAATAAAAGAACAGAATTTAAGAAGACAGAAGATAACGATTGACATTGCATTTGAGTTACTGATGATCATATTTGACTGGAAAGCAAGAAGCAGGAAGAGGGTTCCACAAGCGAGAAGTGCGGGAAAAGAAACGAATATTTATGCGCAAAAAAGGTTAATTTTTATGCTTATTTCAAAGTTGACTGCAGTTGAAAAAAAGGCTCGTATATTGTCATGATAGTTTTTAAGATTATAAAGCGTCATTCAAAAGAATGCGAAAAATTTGGAACCATAGTGCTTATCTCGACTTGAACAATGTCTGCTTTTTTACTGATGAAAGCTTACTCTAAATTCTTCACTAACATCTCATTCCTCCACGTCCGCTTTTTACTTCTTGGTATGCGCCAATATGCTCTGATATTGATTACTTATACGTATATATATATATATATATATATATATATATATATATATATATATATATATATATATATATATATATATATATATATATATATATATGTGTGTGTGTGTGTGTGTGTGTGTGTGTGTGTTATTCCGTAATTATTACCATATATATATATATATATATATATATATATATATATATATATATATATATATATAGAGAGAGAGAGAGAGAGAGAGAGAGAGAGAGAGAGAGAGGGGATGTTTAAAATTGACTACTTTCACCAATCAATTCTCAATAATTTTATCACGGAAAAATAGCATTTCATACTCAGGACAGGTCACAAGTTCGAATTCTATCAGCAGCTAATTAATTCGCAATTTGTTTATATTTTCAACGTACTTGGATACACGAAGAATTTTTAAAAGAGCACGTCTTGTAGAAATAATTACTCGTACAAGTTCAAGAAGCTTCTCTGTCGCGGTCCAACCGTCTATTTCGAATGGTTCTTCTATCATCAATAGCGTCAGTGAAAAAAAGAAAAATGCCTTTACCATAAGCGGCCACGCTACAGATCCTGTTCATACAGACGATGGCATATGTCTCGGAACTCTTTAAAAGAAGTATGCTAATGTTTTTTCAGGAGGAAAGTCGTTTAGAGTGAAACAAGCTTAAAAGCTCGATTAAGTAAATAATCCTTTTTTTTTTCTTCTTTTTATTCCAGTCTTTCTTTCTTACGCAACTTCATATTTGTTTATTTTTCGTTGATTTATACTTTTATTTCCTTTTCTTTCTTTTTTTTTTTTTTTGTCTTCCTCTCATTGGTTTCTTCTCCGTGGCTTTGAGGCCATTTTCGCTTTTTATTCTAACCCTTTCTCTTATTACCCCTTCCTTCAATTGCTGTCTTGCATAAATTTTTCACTTTAACGTTCCTTTTATCTTCTCTTTCCTTTCTTCAATAATATCATTATATTTTCTTTAGTTTGTAGATTCCTTTTATTCCACTTATTTTCCCTCGGTCATTTTATTCTTTTCTTCTGCATTTCCTCTTGCTTTTCGACCTTCTCGCTTCTTTTTCTATTTCTATCTTTCAAGCACTTACACATGCACACACACAGGCACACACACGCACACACTCAAACACACACACAGATATATATATATATATATATATATATATATATATATGAATTTCTCTTCATTCTTTTCTTCCATTCTTATCTTACAGAAGGGTTGTAATCATTACAACACTTCTGTAAGCAAAATGCTAGCAATAAAGAAACACATAAAGAGAGGGGGAACAGAATGCTCGCAATACAGAGAGAAAAATAGAAATACACACAGGGAGAGGAATCATAATTCTAGCAACAGAGAGAGAAAGACAGACAGGGCTACCGAGAGAGAGAGAGCGAGAGAGAGAGAGAGTGAGAGCAGAATACTAGCAATAGAAAGAAAGAAAGAAAGAAAGAAAGAAAGAAAGAAAGAAAGAAAGAAAGAAGGAAATACAGGCCGAGAGAGAGAAACGTAGAGAAACCAAGAGAGAGAAAGAAAGAATGAGAGAAAAAGGAAACAGAAAGGTATATGAAAAAATCAGGAACGGGAAGACTTAGGTTAGCAATATTCAAACTATATATATATATAGAGAGAGAGAGAGATATATATAGATATATATATATAGAGAGAGAGAGAGCGAGAGAGAGACATGCCTGATTGAATAAATTACAAACATTATGTCTGCTTATTTTTATCATAATCCTTTCATATTGACGAATATTTTTTTGTATTTTACAATTGAATGAAGCAAGAATGAAAATCACTTTTATTCCCCAAGTACTTTGCATATATATATATATCTTCCACTCAGGTATATATATTTTTGATAACTGATTGTTTCAAGGTGATTCAATTTCTTAAACATCTGATATATATATATATATATATATATATATATATATATATATATATATATAACATTTTAGCCTTTGAAAAGTGTACATGAAACATGAAACTACATAGGCAGGAGAGGAATAAAGATAATATTCAAAAATGGATATTAATTTACAGTAATTAAATTTTTCAATTTTAAAATTACATATATATATATATATATATATATATATATATATATATATATATATATATTTCTTAATTATTTCCGGCTAAATCTTTCATATGATTGCACACAATCATCAGCCAGTCGTCAAGCGTTTTTTATCTTTTCTTTTTTGAACGAGACTAACTTTGCCGAATGAAACGTCAATTTGAACGAGACTAACATAATAAGATAATATAATAATGGTAACCGATGTATACATAATTGTTGTGGAGATGAACACACCTCTCCAGAGTATGACTTGGACTCGTCCAAATAACATATATACTGACGCCGAGAATCATCGACAGATCTAGTTGTGAGCGAGCCTTATATCCTTACTACAGAATTCAGTAAGACCACGTCGAATCCAAGTGACATTATATTTCATGATTGTGTTATCGCCATTCAATGGTATGACGACATAACAATAGTATACACACACTAGCTAAACTTATCGAGGGAGGGAAATCCCATAAGATCAAGATTGTAATGCTGAAAAATTACCATTTAATTGGGGGAAAAACAAATCGCAAAAATCAGAACTGTACTAAAAAGTGCCACAGGAATAGGAAGAACGCTCCATATTTAGTATAGACATGATGCGTATTATACATAATGAAAATACACAAGACAGCATTTCATGCATGTATTATCTTCATTATTTATACTTGGAAAAAATAAAGATAACTCAGACAAAGATGCATTGAAAGTGCTATGATATATAACAGGGGTATCCCGGACTCCGGGCCACATCCAGCCCGCGAAGGATTTTTGTTCGGTCCGCCAGCTTAACACCTGGACACTAATTATCTAATTCAATTGTGGGGCAAGTGGCAGAAAATATCAGTTAATCGACTAAAAAGTTAATCGACTAACAATGCGACGAATTTTTTAAAACAATATTTCACACCGAATTCACTGCTGATTTTCACAAGAAATATGTTTTGCTAAACAGAAAAGCCTATCGAATAATGCAAAAATGATGGTAACATTATTTGAAAGTACATATGCTTGTGAATAACTTTTTTCGAAAATGTAATATAACAAGAATCGTTTAAGAACAAAACTGAATGATGACCACCTGGATAATGTTTTGCTCCTGTCATCGACAAATATTTCCCCTGATGTAGAGAATCCATTGAACAATAAGCAGAAACAAGTGTCTCGTTAAATAATTTATTTCGTTTGTAGTAAGGAATTTGCATTTTTTGTTGATTGTATCAGTTGTTATCCTATTATTCTTGCTGTAAATTTGTTTAAATAATAACATTAAATTCATTGTTTTTCTTTAAACCTCCAGACCAAAGCAGCCTTCTGGATAGCGCGTTCTGGGGTCGAGGTAATTTGTTCTAATACATTTTATATCATGGCGCTCGTCCGAAATACTGAATAGCTTTCTGGCCCGCTGGCCCCAAAAGGCTCCCGACCCCTGATCTATAACAAATCCCATATTTACCTTTACTGAGCGAAAGGAAATTCTCAATTTCAAATTTGAAATTCTTAGCACGCTTAAGTTTCGGTAGAAATGCCATAAGATCTAAATTTAGAACCAGTTATTTTTTTCTACCTATATATGGAATTTCGTCATTACAAATTTCTAAATATTGCATAATTCGTAATATACAAATTTATAAATTATATATTTGTTTATTTTTAAATTACTTCATGAATTATATACTCAGTATATATTTGTCCGCAATATCAAACGCATTTTTACATTAAATTGCCGATAAAATATATTGAAAATATATTAATCAAGTATTTTAAAAATAAACAAATAAATAATAGATAAATAATCATAATACTTAGAAATTTGCAATAATGACGAAATTATATATATATATATATATATATATATATATATATATATATATATATATATATATATATATTCTGTGTATTTAGGTAGCAAATGTTCTTTAAGTCAAATACTTAATAGACATTTTGTGCCGATTAATTTTAATGATCGACTTTCCTAAGTTACGAATAATCCTTCTCAGACAAGAAGGAAATTCCGCCAGAAATTCATATATATATATATATATATATATATATATATATATATATATATATAATAGTAATAAATAATAATAAAAAAAATAATAATTGTGTATTTGCGTAGAAATTCCCTCCTTTATACAAGTTTCACTAAAAACCTCTGACAAGATACAGCGGTTAATTTTTAAAATTTTTCATGTGTTCATATAATTTTCTTCTTTTCTGGACATAAATTATGTAGAAATTATCCGAATATTCTGTATGTCCAAGAGCTTTTGTTTATTCTTTTAGCCATTATCAAGGATGATTTTATATTTCGATTGTTTTATATAGGTATCTAGAGTTATAACGATGTTCTATTTCTCAGACCCGGTCAGCATGTTGTGGCCGAATTCATATTCTGAGTGTTGGCCTTTTCTTTTTTTATTTATAACGCTTCCATTATTTTTAGCTTTTTTCGTGCGTGGATGATGCTATTATATTTGTATTATGAACGTTTATATTGCAGATGGAGTTTGGTAGGTCTACATGTATATTTAGATTAGTCCTAATTGAGCTATGGTCAGAGAGATGTAATGTGAGTCTTGCTAGGCATGTTATAGTATATTCAATATAATTATTTATGAATTTGTATTGGTCATAAACACAGTTCCTTAAGGAACATAGGAATCCGTAAATAATATTGGTTCTCTGTAATTTGGATTCCCTTCTCTCGGATTATTTTCTCGAAAGCTTTATACCCGAAACGTAAACAAAGCAATTTATAAAGAATTAATGGATTTATATTTAATCCAGTATTTTTATTACTCCAAACGTTATCATAGCTGATATTTTGTATTTGAAATGGATGCCTCAAATGTATGTAAAAATTATGTCTATGTGCAAACGGTGATAAGTATGTGGATAGAGATTTTCTAATTTTTCCAGTGCAGGACAGTATGAAGAACCAAATCACAGAAGTGTTTGCTCTTACCACAGAGGTTTATCCATTAGCACCTTTGTTAAGCAATGACAAGGAATCGAATGCCGAACGACATTATCCCAAAGAAAGTGAAGAAGTAACTTTTGTTTGCATGGATCCCTGCTGACACGTACTGAAATATAACAGACTATCTTGTCAGCAATTCATGAAAGCCGATACTAAACATTATTTAGTTTTTTTCCTGTCACACATACAAACGTACACATGTATACACACACACGTAGAGAGGATTTCAGTTCACGCATGAAAGATTATGCGTGCGATTGTTTAAGTGTATGAATGTGTTTATGTGTATATGAATTTGTATTTGTAAAATCACTCACATTTTCATGTGTGTCTGCATAATTCTATACTCACATCATACGCATATATTTGTCTACTTCAATTGTCTTTTCACGCACATACGTCAGTTTGTGAATATACATGCGTACACGCAACTGTGTGTGTTGGTTGGTTGAATAAAAGTCTACATATATATATATATATATATATATATATATATATATTTCAACGTTTCAACGTTAAATCAGCGTTTCTTCAGGTGACAGAAGAAACGTTGATTTAACGTTGAAACAAAATGTACAATTTTGTAGTTGTTATTTACATGTTCTAATGTAACAGTGCATAATAAATATTTATTGGTCTACTTTTGCATTGACCCTTGTTTTAAATTAATGTTTTATCGTTGAAATTTTATTCTTCGTTCGTTTACATTTGGATGCATATATATATATATATATATATATATATATATATATATATATATATATATATATATATATATATATATATATATATATATATATGTAAGCAAATGTGTGGATGTAGATCCGACGGTATGATGAAAATGTGGAAAAGACAAAGCAAAATCTGAATATGTGAGTTTAAAGTTTTTTTATTTTGTTTTTGTTTTTGTTATTCTGTCGACGTCAGACGTTTCGGTCAAATAGACCTTCTTCAGGACATGGTTAATGGAGACATATTTATATTAGATTTAAGTTAGATGAAGAGACGATATATACAGGACTGGTCAGAAAAAGAAAAACTGAAATTCTAAAGTCAGAGTATTCTTTCTTGGAGTCGGATACGCTGGCGTCACGTGGGCGGCGCTACGAAAAAATATATATATATAGATGGATAGATAGATAGATGTATATAGGGCGTATCAAAAATAGTTTTACAAACATTCGAGGTAGGTTACTCACATGAAAACAAGGACAAAAGTCAATATAAATATATGTCCACAAATCCTTCGTTTTTGAGTTTAAAGTGCAGGGATTCATAAAGACAGGGTGCGATGGAGAATTCGTCATCTAAATTTCGCAAAAATGAAAATAACACTGATATCACATTTTAACAGATATATTTACCAAAATTGCACAAATATATATTGAAATACTAAAGAGTAAATTTATTCAATAAAATCGTCATCGGCTTCGACCACGGCCTCCAGACGACTTCGGAATCTCCTGCATCTCTTCTGGACGCTCTCCTTGTTTAAGTTGGTGAATGCTGTCATAATCCTTGCCTTCAGTTCATCTTTGGTGTTACAACGTGTTTTGTTGGTCTCTCGCTCAACTGCGCCCCACTCATAATAATCAACGGGGTTACAATCGGGAGAGTTAAGTGATCAAGTATAAGGGGTGATGTGGTAGCAGAGATTGTCTGACAGCCTTGACTGTTTTCTCATTTTTGTTCGGCATGGTGCAGAGTTTTCCGAGCTGTCGTAGCTTCGTAATCGCCATTAGCCTCATCCCATTCTTTCC
>OZ038485.1:67020142-67060142 GCA_964036315.1 Acanthosepion esculentum
TCTTTCTGATCCAGTTCACAAACCACAGCTTCATTATCAAATTTTCTAAATCATTGTAGCAATTCTACATTCCTCATTGATATTAGTTACTCTAATCGTCCATCCCTTCTTCAAAATAAATCTTATTATTTTCAAGTAATTGATATTTCACTTCAAATCAATGTGAGTGTTTTATATGATGTTGATAAATATGCCATTGGTTGGTAATGTAGATTGGCACACTCATCAGTGTTAGGGGGTTAAAAAGATAATGTTTTGGGCTAGCAATTTTAGATTTTTGGGGGTTATTGATATCATTAGAAAACAGATTTGCTAAATGTTTGTGCATAGATAGAAATAATTTAGACAGAGGTTAGGTACTTCATCTCATCCTGACGAGTTTCTCCCCCCCACACACACACTTTTAAAAATATCTTCTTGTATATATTCGTCCATTCTCGTTCATCTATCTTTGAATTTGGGTTTTTTTCATTCATTCTCGGCTACTCTTATAATTCTTTTCATTATTCCACACCTTATTTAAGAAAATTTTCACTTCATCGGATGTTACGCTTCTTCTCTGTTGGCTTCATTTCGTTTTTGCTGTTATTTTACAAGTTGCTTGTTTCTTTTCATAAAATCTATTTTCTTAGATCTACCTTTTATTGTACTTTTCGGTAGAAGCATTGCTTTAGGACAAGGATTCCCAACTTTTTTTGGTCATGCTCCAACTAAGTTTCTCTAAAATCCTGATACCCATTCCTGCAATATATAATGCTTAATGCTTAAATTTGGAAGAAGCTTAAACGGTCACTAACGTGCTTTAAATAATCTTCCAAAGAACATGTCATCCATGAAAGAACGAAAATAAAAGGACGAAAGGAGAGTTGAATTATTAAGAAAGTGTTTATATATATATATATCGGGTGTAACGGCAAAATTGTCCAAATCGTGTAACACCATGTGATAATTGTTCGCCCCACAAAATGTTTAATATCTAAAAAACACTAAACTATTTGAGTTTCTTTTCTCAAGAGTTCCAGATAAGATGTTTAGCCAACCTGACACCGTTTGTCCTAAGAATCACTGAAAAAACCGTTTAAGTTATTCAGCTAAAAGGAGTACAGGTTAAAATCATTTTGTGTCAGCCCCACTATGTCTTCGCAACTGGTGAGAGGAAAAAGATCATTCTGGCCTTCAGTAATGGTACCAACATTCATACTCTGGCTTCTATCTTCAAAGTCCATTAAAGAACCTCAAGAGAACAGTGAATAAGTTTTTAAAAAGGGAACAGTAGAGAGAAAAACTGGATCAGTAGGTCACAACAGGAAAAGGGATCATTATTTCAGCTTAGAGTTAAATATATTCTTATTGTGAACAATAAGAATATATGGAGAATATAAGAATATATAGAGTAGAGTATATAAGAATATATAGAGTAGAGTATATAAGAATATATAGAGTAGAGTCCAAAACCTCGGAGAATTCCAGATGTAACGTGAGAGTGTTCTTGTTAGGTATGTTGTAGTATATCAAATATAAATATTTACGAATTTAGATTGATCGGGAACACAGTTCCTTAAGGGTTATGTGAATTCGTAAATAATATTGGTTCTCTGTAGTTTGGATCATACAGGTGACTTTTTATTTTTGACATTGAGGTTAGCAGTTTTAAAATTTTTATAGTAGATAATTAATGTAATTTTCTTGCTTTTGTCGACTGGAGTTACGTGTATATATATATATATATATATATATATATATATATATATATATATATATATATATATATATATATATATATATATACATATATACAGACTCACTAGAAAAAAATTCACTGTCAATAACCCATTCTCGAATTGCCCCCCACTTAAAAATTAAGTTGCGTCCCACGCAGGGAACCACGATTTTTTGGACGTCTTTTACAGTTGGTAGACATTTTCGCTGATATTTCTGGGTATGACGATAAACTACATCCGCGTTCTGGGTAAGACGATAAACTACGTCCAACAGCAAGGCCTCTGATCAGGAGGTTTTGAGGAAAGTGGAACTACTCTTTAATTGTTGATATTCCGTGTGGTAGCACCTATTAGGATCCCAACTATGGGCAAATAGTTAACCCCCAAACTGGGGTCAAAACACTATGAAAGTGTAAAAATAGGTTTTAATACCAGCAATAATTTTTTTGAGGAAAAATTGTTACCAGCAATGCATTTTTGAAGAAAAAAGTATTACCAGCATAATTTTTTAGAAAAAAATATTACCAGCAATAAAAATCTTGTCGGCATTAAATAACCCATTGAGGTTGATATGCCGTAAAACAAACCAAACCAAACCAAAGATTTTGTAACAATGCATTGAGGTTCGATAAAATGGACATCCTGGATTCAAAGCTAAAGTAGTGCAATAAGGCTGTTTAATTAATTCTTTCCCTTAATACTCGGCTTGTCAAAAAATTGCTATATTGCATGTTTTACATAACAAACAATAGTTACATATATTACATAACGAATATTCAGACTTCACATCGTAAGCATAAGTCACTGAATTGTTTACACAGTTAGTTCCCTTATTACTTCGTTTCCTGTAATTACTTGTTTTTAAAAAAAAATTTCTTGGTTATTTTTACTTTTGATATCAAACTGCTAAAATGGATAAACATGCCCCATTCTATGCGTTGCATATGTCCGAAGTCAATTGAAAATTAACAACTTAAACAGAAACTACTGATTTTTGGATTAATTCTTTTATTGCTACTTTTTCTTGTAAAGGTTTTGGTTTAAAGTAAATCACCTTGATTGTTTTTCGATGCTTATGTTGAAGTTGATTTTACTTTTAGTTCTGCTGAGCGCAACGTACGGCTGTTCATGAACAAACTCTGGGGTTGGTAAATAGACACCAACATGATAAAATGATTGATTTTGAGACTTCTTAATAGAATTACACAGAGTATGACACGAAAGATATAAATAAATACACAGTGGTAATTATTATATAGTGTTGATAACAGACTCAACGAAAGAGTAGTAGTAGAAAGTTATCATGCAGATAAAAGTATAAATTTATTCATGCAGACAAATTGTTTGTACAGGTCAGAAGTTGTTCTTAAGAAAGAAAAAATAAAACTCTATAAAACCACTTCAAAATGATCAGCTAATGACGAGTCAATCCAGACAAGGAGACAAACGATAATAATTTTTAGAGAGGATTTTTTCGGGCAAAATTGAAAGGTAACGAAAAGCATTAAAATGCCAAGACCAAGTGAATTTTTTTTTCACAAATGCTTTGATTATGTTGGGTACAATTTGCATTCTCCTTGGTAAGAATTGTGCCCAACATCGTTACGGCATTTGGACCAGTCCTAACGAATATTGCCAAAAAATCGGAAGAACTGGAAATCTGGAGAAAAACTCAAACTAGTCAACCTGCAGGATTACTAAAATAAAAAATAAATTGAACAGATTGTTGAAGTACAGATGAGATTAACTATCACTTATTATCTTCTAGATAGAAACAAGAGATAGTGTTGTATGAAAAATGCTTATAATTATTATATATCGTAATTATTATAATCATTTTCCATTTCTTTTTTTGCCCATTCTCTGTGTGTGTATGCACTAAATAAATAGGAACCGCTTGCACACACATATATGCATATATATGAATGTATGTATGTGTGCGCGTACGCGCGTGTGAGTGTGAACATTTTTCTCTAATGCCATTTAAAAGGTATAAATCCCTCTCTTCCGCTATAGGTTAAATAACAGGGGAGACTGGGCTGCCTTGTGTGACTGAATTCGCAAACTGCGGAAAAGGTAACTGGGACCCACTTCATTATCTTTCGCTAGATGTCATCCTTCTTACGAATCAGAGTCGCACTAACAAATTGAACAGCATGCCACTGTAAAGTATGATCTACTGTACATACAGGGCTTATGTAAAATAGAGAATTTACATTTTAGAAAAACAGATTACCTTATAGAAGTGAAAAGCTTAAAAAAATTTGCTTTACTGCGATTTGAATTCTTGCTTGAACAAAAGTATATTTTGCTTGTTTAATTTCAGTTATAGGTTTGATAAGCAATTTTTATGTACATTTTTTCTAAAAAAAAATTAAAATTATAAAATTAGACAACAGAAAGAAACCAAAAAAAAAATACAACATCGATTGCAATCATTTCTGCTAGCAATGATCACTTGGGCTAAAATGATGTTGTTTTTTTTTTGTTTTTTTTTATAAAAGTGTGTTTACAATGCCATTTTGATAATTGTTATGAATTTCGAATCTCTGACTATCGAAGAAATTCTGCAATGAATAGGAAAGATGATAATCGCAGGATATTAAGACGGTGAATCTTTCAAAGTCACCTGCAGGAGTTTTTTTTTTTTTGTGAATCATCCGTGCAATATGTGTTTTGGTATTATCATGAGACTGGCGGATTTTGCGTAACTGCCTATCTTTTGCAGCCGCGGGCAGTACACTTTGTTACTCAGTTATGTGCGTGAAACACGCTCAGGCGATCATGTATCTTTCGATACATGACTGACGAGGCAGATTGTTTCCCGCAGTAGGTTGCCATTTCTTTCTGCGATAGACAAGTTGCCATCAAAGGTTAAAGAACCCGGTCTGTCCTGTTATTTACCAATAGCTGGGAGGTGGGTAGAAGATGAGGAGTCATACCTTTCCCAAGGGTATTAGCACATAAGTGAATATAATGGATTCGACTGCAATTCGAACTCGGCTCAATCCGAGCCTACCATTACTTACCGTGCCTCATTTGTTACTACTAGTCTAATTCGGATGCAGTAGTTCACAGTAAACAATAACTTGCAAGTCCTTACACCAAGCTTTCTCTGAAGCAACTATGGCTTTAACGTCGATACACCCTTGTCTCGCATGCTTACGTACACCAATTTATAGAATTAAAATCATGAATATATTCAAAAGAATTACATCGAGAATTATCGAGTTTACAGACATTGTTGTTTGATAAAGAAGAATGGAACGAGTGCAGTAGTAATCTAGTTAAATTTCTCAAATCTTTCTAAAGCAATGTCATTTTAGTCGATCATGATTCTCCATGGATTCCATTTTTTCTTTTTTTTACCAATGAATTGCTGTTACATTTAGCGAAAAATAGTTGCGATAATTCTTGTTTCTTTTTCCCACGGTATTCAAACTCAGAGTTGTAGACTGGCTGTCACCCAAG
Organism: Acanthosepion esculentum; assembly: GCA_964036315.1. Lineage (NCBI taxonomy): Eukaryota > Metazoa > Mollusca > Cephalopoda > Sepiida > Sepiidae > Acanthosepion > Acanthosepion esculentum. The sequence goes on from OZ038485.1 coordinate 67,025,335, forward strand.
GCAGCTTAGTTTACTCTGCTGTTTAATCCATATCTGGCATGAGAAGCCACATGTTTTTCCAGTGGCATTAGAACAAAGGTGAATGCAGCAGACTAGGTGGACATTTGAACTCGGATCACTGGTTCCACTTTCTGCGCCGTTAACCGTTACAATACCCGCGCGTTCATATTCTCATATACCGCATTGAAACAAAGTGAACCACGCGTAAGCTGTCGTGCAGTCAAACGTCTAGATAAACTGCATCCGGCAGCAAGACCTCTTCTCGGGAGATTGGAGATTTTAAAGAGCATGGAACCACCTCTTAATAGATTTTGTTCTTAGGTCCACCTTGACCTTGGGTAGTAGCACCTGTTAGGGTCCCAGCTATGGGAAAATAGTTAACCCCCCAAACAAAAACAAATACTATGAAAGTACAAAAATACATTTTTATAGTAAAAATACCAACAATACATTTTTATATAAGAAAATTATCAACAATACCTATTTATACTAAAATTTCCAACAATACATTTTATAGTAAAATTACCAACCATACTTTAGATTTCCGCATTAAATAACCCATAGAGGTATTGATATGCCGCTAAACAAAATAAAACATGCAATAGGAAAGAACTCTTTCATGATATTAATCGATATAATATCCCACACTTTCTTAAATCAAACTGTATTCCAAAATATAACTTAAATAAAACTACGACATAAAACACATCTATCATCGCCTGTATATGCACAAAAGCTGAGTACCATCTACCACGTATTCAACTGTGAAAGCAAAATAACACATATCATACTTTTATTACTTCAAAGCTCTCAAGAAAATTAAATTTCAGCATTAAATGACCATTAATATGCCGTTAAACAAAACCAATCAATCGAAACGTCTAGTTGATTCGATTGAACTGAGAGTCTATTTCAAATGTTACAACAGGCACACGTTCTCAACTGCTGACAGAAAAGAAATTTTTAGCATTGTGAATGCTTTAATTCATGTCCGGTTATTCAACAAGTACTGGTGCTGACATGTAACCTAGTAATACCTGCAGCATTGTCGGCTTTTCTGGCGAGAAGGGTGGCTAGACGCGATCAAAGGCAGGATAAACCTTCTTGTAAGCTCAAATTATCTAGCACAATAGGGTAGACTGAACTTTATAGCTATGTACACAACCAGTCAACGGCCTGGTTGGGAGCCACCGTTCTCACGATGGAATCAATAACTACTTGTACAAGTCCAAGAGGAATCTTCAAGTTGGAGGTCGGCTGGGGTTCGTGTTGGGTATCCCTAAGAAGTCGAATGGATTCACACGAGAGTTACTGTAACTACAACTCGGAGTCAGTTATACGAGCAAATTGGTATTGTGGTGTATCTCGGATGAATGGATTCTTGTGACGATTGAGTAAATTGTAATGAATGAATGGATCGCGAATTAGATTAGCTAAGTTCAGGATAGTCAGTGACGACCAGTTTCACCCCACTTCCCCTTCGACCTTGTGCCAAAATTGTAATTTTAATACAATAAATATACAATTATACGGGCAAATTATAACTGGTCAGTACAGAAGTTCGCTCTTCTGCCAATGATATTAGCTGAAGCTCGAGGGGACCTTCCCACCAGGCGTTACCTCTCCCTGGGTTTATTGCCCAGTCCCTGAGGCGTTCTCAAAATGGAAAGTGTCGAGGTTGGGTTTCACGGTATTGCTGTTAGACCCACTTTAAGCCTCGACCTTGTGTCACATCCGGTTGCGATGTGGGTGTAGTGGTAGATATCTATACAAGCAAATTATAACTGGATAGTACAGGAGTTCGCTTTTCTGCAAATAATATTAGCTCAAGGCCAAAAAGGGCTTTCCCCCAGGCAGTACCTCTCTTTCGGGAGGGGGTTGGGTTTATTGCACGGCGCCTGTGGTGTCTCCAAAAGGGGAAGTGCCGAGGGGGCTTCAGCAATTTTTCTACGGTACTGTCGGTAAACTAAACTTCGACCTTTGACTCACATTCTGTTGCGACGTCGGCGCGCGGATACTGCCAATGTCATCGCTTTAATAACGTGTAAGTGTTGTATTGCATCTATGTTGCCACCACGTCAGCCTGGAGAGGGATGGGTTCTGGCAGGTCGACTTGCCCAAAACAGACTACGCATGAATGAATATCTCTCCGACTTTCAACACAAACAACATGGTAGGAACTGATTAAGAGTTCGGCTACGCAGCGACTTTCCGACAACACTCAATGATGATGATGATAATGATGATGAATGCTTCGATATGATTTGAAATTATTCTCTACGTAAAATAGATTAAAGAACGACCAGATCTTTCCCGCAAATGTTGTACGAAAGGTCGTATCATACAATGATTACGCTAAATTTCGGTTCTTGAGCACCCAGCTACAACAGCTCAATTAATTTATACAAATATTTCTAGCATTTAAAAAAAAATACTTTTCTACAATGTTTCTTCTGTTTCGTTTTCTAGGTTTTAAGAAACTTTTGGAAACACATAATGTTGAAGATTTGTATACGTGGAAGTACATGCGGAACACACACACACGCACACGCACACACACGCGCATGAGCATTGAAAATTTTTAACAGGAATTGACTCAAATAAACACATAGATTAAAGACGTGCACTCATAAACATTTAGTGCAGGCAATCAGAATGATGTATGAGGACACACATGCTCACAGCAAGATGCACGAAGTATGCATTTGAGATGATTGTTTTATGGCAAACAGAAATACCTCATTTTCTAGCATGATAAACCTCCAACCACTGTGATGTATGTATTCCACGTGATTAATAATATGATATATATATATATATATATATATATATATATATATATATATATATATATATATATATATATATATATATATTAATAGCTACGTTAATAAATATGTTAATAGTCATGTTGATATGTATATATATATATATATATATATATATATATATAGATAGATAGATAGATAGATAGATAGATAGATAGATAGATAGATAGATGTGAGTTTGCAAATGTCAACGCTTATTTATCGGCGGAATTAAGAAAGTGATTTATAATGTTATTTAAAAAAACGAGTGAAAGAAAGTGGAGGAACTAACTTGGATTTGAACGATTTGCAAAAGTAATCGCTTTACATACTTTTAGATTTTGCTTTTCTTTCGTTATTTAGGGGCATTAAATATATATCTGAGTCAGATTTTTTTTCTTTCTCACTGGCTACGTGTGTGTGTATGCACTAAATATGTGGTCCATATATACAGGCTGTATCAAAAATACGTTTACAAACTTTAGGGGCGGGTTCCTCACACCAAAACAAGGACAAAAGTCCCGGCACTCATATGTCCGTAAATCCCTAGTATTTGAGTTATTAAGTTTAAAGAAAGTGTACAGTAGATGGCGCTTTGTTGCCACGTAAACTAGGTTACATTTGTCATTCGTGTACACTTGTAGTTAGCCTGTCTTCAATGTTTGACGTGTGTAGTAGTGAGTTAATTGAGAATTGTTCTGTTTGACAATGCCAGGATATTCATATCGTGAGCAGGTAGGTAGGATGCTAAGGGTGTTAATGGTAACACGGACCGAGCGTGTGAGCAACGATGAGGCCTTAGAGAGGGTGCAAACAAGGAGAAGGCTTATACTTAACACCAGTAAGAGGCAGCTGATGTTTCTGGGACACATAATGAGGAAGGAGGGCCTGGAGAATCTGATACTCGCGGGTCGAAAGTCAAGTGAAAAACAACGCATGATATACCTGGCGAGCTTGGGCAAGTGGTTGACAGAACGCGGTCAGAGGGAAGTAACTTGTTGAGAGCTGCAAGGGATAGAGGGAGGTGGAGAGCAATGACCGCCTATGTCCTGAAAGGACCTGACCCATAAAAAGAAAGAAATAGCAGATTGATAGGATTTTTTACATACGGCCGTGTCAGGTTGCGTTTCCAGACCGAAGGCAGCTGAGTTATCCAACTTTTGCTGCTGTTTAGCGCCGCCTTACTGAGACAGGATCCGTGACACCGCAAACTATGGATCGAGGAAGACTGAAAACCGCTCATACGCTCGATCACGAAGAACACATTCCACAGGCTGTTTGGGGATTTGCGGACATGTTTATATGGACTTTTGTCCTTATTTATGTGTGAGGAACCCGCCCCCAAATTTTATAAAATATGTTTGATACACCCTGTCTATATATATATATATATATATATATATATATATATATATATATATATATATATGAAGAAATATAGTATTAAAGTGTGCTATATTTATGGGATAAAGTGCTCAATATCAGAGATAGAGCGTGTGTAAATATAAAAGTGAACATAGAAGTCAACACTTAGAGGCGACAGTCTGTTTCATGCTAGTTGCCTGACGATTGCACTAGCATGAAACACACTGTCGCCTCTAAGTGTTGACTTCTATGTTCACTTTTATATTTACACACGCTATATCTCTGATATTGAGCACTTTATCCCATAAATATAGCACACTTTAAGACTATATTTCTTTATATATATATATATATATATATATATATATATATATATATATATATATATATATATATATATATATATATGGTCCAGGCTATATCAAAAATACTTTTACAATCTTTGAGAGCTGGTTCCTCACACCAAAACAAACACAAACAATATAATTAATGCCTCTAAATAACGAAAGAATCTAAATGTATATTTAGCGATTACATTTGATATATATATATATATATATATATATATATATATATATATATATATATATATATATATATATATAAGATATCAGTGAAGTGAGTTTTGAATGAGAGTAAATGAGTTTAATACGTGTGCGCGCGTCTGGTTTTGTCAGTACAGAAAAAAATCCTGTTTATTGATCTAAGGATAAGTCCTATTTTTGTCTGTCTTTCTTTATATACAAGGGACTTTTCAAACATTATCTGATCAAAATCTGAAAAAAAATGACCCAAAATTTTTCTTGGGGGCTGGTCTTCTTGTTTGAGTTTAGAATGTTTTAAATGTATCTAAAAAAAAGGGGCGCTGAAAACTTCTTGGCCCCATTGAAAAGTCTTTCAAAAAAAGAAATTCTAGTATTTGATCATATTTTGACAATTGGACTGGGACGAGAACACTTCAGCACGTATTTAAATTGCTTCTCACTTTAATAGCCTCTTTTTAATTTTTAGAAAGCTAAAGGAGAAATAGAAACTGGCGTGAGACATGGACGTGTCTTCTCTACTATGCCTCTATCCCAAAGGAACTGGAGATCCTACCAGGATATATTATCGGTTGGCGTAATTTAACAATATAAGATACGCAGATGACACTGTGTTGACGCCCGACTCGAAAAAAGAAAAATATAACCTCCCTGACATGGTCGTATAGAAAGTGAGATAAAAGGACTAACCATCAACGGCAAGAAGACGGAAGGTATGGTCATCAGCAAGCCCAAGATGCGAGTTATAAATTGGAGATATCCCTATTGCAGACGCTCGCTCAGGCACGTATCAAGCAGGCGCAGAAGCTTAAATATCAGGGAAGTGCTTTGTCAGAGGATGGAAAATGCGACACCGAGATCCGAACACACATTGGACTCGCGTAAGAAGCACTCTAAAAGTTAAGCAAGGCGCCGAGAAAGGGGGGAAATTCGTCAGGAACAAATAAAAGAGTGTTGGATTGCTATGTGTTATCCGTCCTTTTATATGCTGGACATCTCGCGGATGAGGAAAGTACCAGAGGCAGTAGAAATGTGGTTCTACGGAAGGATACTGAAAATTCTATGGACGAAGCGAGTAAGCAAAAGAGAAGTCTTTAAAAAAAATGGAAACAGAATGGACACTTCGTCACAGAAAAAGGAAAGACAGCTGGAATTACCTGGGCGCATAAATAAAGAAGTGGAGGTTTGAAAACTTCACCCTTACGGGCCATAATAAGGGCAAAAGTAATACAGCGACTCACACAAGACGAGCTTGTGTGAATAGGTGACGGAACGAGGCGAGGGCCTTAGCAAAGGGAGATTAACTGCTAAAAGCCACAAGGGATAGGAAGTTGTGGAGAGTCATGGTCACCTATGTCCTGAAGGGACGTAGCACATACAAGAAGAAAGCAATTCACTGAAATATTTACGCATATCACATATTATTATTATTATGATTGTTGTTGTTGTTTTTGTTGTTGTTGTTGTTGTTGTTTCCTGTTATTTCTGTTGTTTGCACATTTACTCCTGCGCCCCACCCAGACAAATGTGGTCTGAAAAGGATTCATGACATTTTCCATGGGTCATTTTTGTAAAAACAATTTTTAAAAATAAGATCACACATATTTTATATGAGATAAAGCTCTTCTTAAAGTGTGAGCTGTACTTGTGAGTAGAACATTTTTGTATTTCTTTAAGGCATAGGCTACAAGGAATCCCTTCAGTGAGTATATCGGAATCTTTTTCAATCAATCCGAGGGCTCCAACTACAACTGGAATTACTGATGTCCTCACGTGCCACATCTTTGAGATTTCCACATCAATATCTTTTATTTTAATAGTTTTTTTGAAGATCTTCAAGGATACATTAAAATCTGCATGGATTGCCATGTCAATAACAAAGCACATTCTGCTCTTGGGGTCTTTGATCACGATGCCTGGGTGATTAGCTTTAGATTGTTCTATCTATTTGGTCAGTGTATTTTAAAGTCCCATAAAATTGTTGCATGTCCTGTCTCTGTAACCGGATCTGGGTGATGTTCATACCAGTTTCTTGCAGTTTCCTTCCCGTAAAAGTTGCAGATTTTCCAGTGAAGATAATTGGTCCACTTTATTATTATTATTATTATTATTATTATTATTATTATTATTATTATTATTATTATTATTTCCAGTGTTTTAGGATTTGAAGGTATTAAATATTTCTTTATAGCTTTCAATTAAGCCCTAAGATCCTTTCAAAATCGTAATGTGGTTATTAATTTTAGTCTTCGAAATTATTGAACAGATTTCATATAAATAGATTTTATTTGTTTCCATCTGTGAAGAACGAACCAACATTTATATTAACATCGCATATAGAATGTCATCATTCCGATTGTGATAAGTATTTATTTTATATATTGATAAAACATGGAGTAACATTGTGAGACGCATTGCATCTATTTGTCTGTCTATCCATCTGGCTCACTAACGAGCTAATTAGCTATCTGTCTGTCTGTAGACAGAAAAAAAAAGAATTTTCACGAAAAACATTTAAAACCCACCAAATTCAGTTTCTCTTCTTTTCAGTAAAGGTTAACCAGATTAAAAGGTTACAGCTACATATCAATTGTAATTTCATTTCCTGTTTTGTGTGTGTTTTCAGCTTTCATCCCCTTCAAATCAATATCTTTCAAACGCTGTCTTATAGCAGTAGCAAAATTACAATATTACCAAATTTTATTAACTTAGCTTCGACAACTAAAATGGTGACTTCTGCAATATGAATAACACCTAATCTGTACACTCAACATATTTTTATGCGAATACCCTTTGTTGCATTTTAGTCTATATAAATTATATATGGTCAGGGTAGGTGCGTACTACCCTCAAACTCCGGGGATGGGTGCTGATTGGGGGCCGCGGCCAGTGCTTTGTGACCCCAGTTATCATATTAACATTTGTTGTTGTTTTTAACCTACATTTATATACGTTGCAAATTAAACTCAGTACAACTGTTTATTAAAGGCTGAAAATTTCTGCAGATTTTGACGTCATACTGGTGTCTTTTTTGTTGTCCAAATCCGTGAATTTGTTTTGCTCAAGCTAAGTCTCGCAAAAAAAAAAAATATATAAAATTCACTATTTTTTTATTCGTGATTTTTAATGGGTTAAAATTATTCTATATTTGAACAAAGAAATTTCAAGTTGATGTTAAAAATTGCCGCAAAACATTATTGATCTATTACGATATGTCTCTAATTTGTACTTAGATACATTGTATTTATTCTCAATTTTGTAGTTGAATTATTCATCTATATTCTATATAATCCATTACTGTACATAGCTCAGTTATAATAACATTTGTATTTTATATGAATACTACCCTATAAAAATCAAGATATAGTAGAGTGGGAGGGCTCGTATCATAGGTTCGATGGAAGGGGACAGGAGACCATTGCACCGGCTCTGTGTATGGTGCTTTCTGTATAAGTGCATATTCAAGTCTTACCTCGGAGAAACTTGGGATTGTTAAAGGATGTTGCATTCACGTTTTCAAGTTTCTTAATCCAAAGTCATTTAATACAGATGTAAACAGACTTTCAGATACAAGTCAAAGTTGGCGTTTTGAAACCAGTGCGACTGTATACAAGCTAGTAATAACAAAGGTCAGATCATATTGCACACACACATACACACACTCGCGCATTCACACGCACACACTGCTCCGATAGCGAACAAACATATTCATTATCGCTGTAATTTTTTCGCATAATTTAGATGCCAAAGTCTCCAAAACCGACGTGTTGTTTATGTCATTATTGTCATGTGTCACAAAGTCCATGTCTAACTCGAAGGTGGCTTGGCAACGTTCAGAATCATGACCGCATTCTGCTGAGTGCTTGCCTTTTCTATCTTCTATTAGAGGTGTTATGAACTAAGCAAACCGTTCACAAAACACTGATATATGATAATCGGAAGGACCTTTTTTTTTCTTGGTTAATATAAATATTTTAAATCATTTCATCCCAAGCAAGGCTATAATGCCACTTAGGCGCCGGGGGTTACAGGGAATGAAAGACTTTAGTGAGGAGAGGTGAGTAAAAGGACAATAAAATAACAGGAATTCGGGTAAACAGAAGATGGCGATTGACGTTGTATTTAAAAGTTTAAAGATTATAGATGGCAGGAAAACAAGAAACTAGAGAGTTCTCACCGCCATAACATAGCTTCCCTCTGCCTTGTCTATAAATACTTTCATGGTAAATGTTCTGATGAACTTCCTTCTATGGTATCTAAACTTTATGAAATTAAGAGTAATACTAGATTAGCGGCAAGATATCATCATTTTACAGTTGAAATGGCTAGATATAAAATTCTATGTTAATAGTTTCTTTTCTCTTTTTCTTTTTTTGTACTTCTCTCTTCTCTCTCTTCCGGCTTTTTGCTTTTCCAGTCATGTTCGGTCTTCTAAAATTTAAATGTAATGTAAATTTTTCTCTTCTATCTTTTTAATTCCCGTTCTTTTATTATTTTCGATCCTTAATAATGTTTTTCTTTTTTTGATATTCTTTCACACCCAGTAACCCCCTGCATTTTTGTAGCCTTATTGCCTTGCTTGGAAGAAAGTTTGTAGGTGGCTGGAAAGCAAGAAATCGGAAGGGAGTTGCCACAGGCAAGAAGTGCGAGAAAAGAAACTATTAAAATAGGACTAGCGGTTGCATCTAGCTCGTCCAACAGTAAAACGGTGATACCCAGTTACCAATCTATTAGCACGCTTAAATTCATGCGATCGAGGCACTAATGAGAACAGCTCATCAGAATAATTGCCATGAAAATACTTCTAAAAAAGACAGAGGGAAGCCACGTCACGTCGGTGGGAAAGTGACTGGCGTCGAGATGCCAGATCAGGATCGATTACATTACAGATTCTTCTTTAAATTTTGTTCAAAATCTCGAGATATATAATACAAAAAATAACTTGAGTACTGATCTCAAATGTAAGATCTTAAATTTTAAGGTCCACATTCACGTATAAAAATTATTTTTAGCGCCACTAGGTGTTATAATCCATTCCAGGTGAATTGTGGTAGGAACAATACCATAAAATACATTTACTTGTTAACTCATTTAATCGTCTTAGAGAATCCTTTTTGCCGTTCATCAGCGGGACTGATGTTAACCTCTGGAAGAGTGACATATTATGCCTCCTCGAGCTTACGTTTTCCACTGACTTTAAGTGGAACGATTATATTGAATTTTGCTAGCTCTGCTTCTATGAATATTGATTCACTGTCTAGACTAGACAATTTTTCTCGCCAGAATCTATCTTACGTATTTATAAGTCGATCATTCGTTCATGAATTGAATATTGCTGTCACGTCTGATTCTTCTGCTATTTGATAAAATCTAAAGAAGGATATGCAATGTTATTGGTCCTGACCTAGCATCTCGATTACAGTTACATTTCCCACCGCCGTAACGTAGCTTCCCGGTGCCTTATATAAATATTTCATGGCAATTGTTGCTGTAATGAGTTTTCTCTTTTGGTACCTCGGCATTTTGATGTTTGATCTACATTCTTACCTCCCTTTCATTTTCCGTTTTTCTGTATTTACAAACAGCAACTATTAAACATAATAATTACGCCGTGATGTATCTGCCCAGTGACTTTTTTAAAATAAATATTTTCATAGGAATTGTTCTGATTAGCTTTCCTCTTTGTTACCTCGACTTCATGAAATTAAGCTCAGTACTGGATTGGCAGTTAGGTTATTTTACAGTTGAAGTTGTCAGATGTAACCACAAGATCTTCTTCTCTCATACTTCTCGCTTGTGAAACTTTCTTCTGGCTTTCCAACCAACTTTGATCATGAAAAATTTAAGTGTAATGTCAATCGTTACCTTCTGTCTTCTTAATTCATATTTTTTATTGTTCTCGCTCCTTAATAATGTTTTTTCTTATATCCTTTCACATTAAGTAAACCCCTTGCATTTGAGCGACTTTATTGCCTTGCTTGGGGTGTAATGGTAACTAGAAAGCATCTTACTAATAAAAATAGCGGCAATAATTGTCTTTGATATTAGCAATTAGAAATCAGATATTTTGTAATGTCGACATTCAAAGTGATCGTGAATCGTAAACTGTATCATATTAGGATATAGATCCTCTACAATAAAACATTTTGTCATTGGAGAACAAACATTAGAGAAAAGGATAAAAATTTAATATTCACATTTAGATTTGTCGATTAAATTATATGCTAAAGATCATTTTGATTTGAGTCATTCTATTTGCAATATATCGTTCACAGAGTTTGTTTATTTTAACTGAAGTTCAAAGGCAGTATTTTGCTATTTTGATATAAGCTTTATTCAAATACCTATCTACCATTTTGTTCCACAAGCTTTTCCCTTCTTTTAGACGGTTTCACGATTCCATCTTTCATGAATTTGATGTCTTTTTGGTTGATGAACTACTCTAAGTGTTTTTTTTCACTCCTCCAGAGAATGTAAGTTTTTTTTCACTCCTCCAGAGAATGTAAGTTTTTTTTCACTCCTCCAGAGAATTTAAGTTCTTCGCATTAAGGAATCGAAAATAAGCGGGAATCAGAAAGTGCAAGGTCACGTAAGTACGGCTGGTGTAACAGAACAGTTAAGTCAAGCTCTACCAATTTTTGTCGGGTCTTCAAAAAGGCCAGAGGTTGTCTTGATGGAAGCCAAAAATTTGGTCAATTCCGTATACTTTTTATTCGATTGTCGCCTTTAATCGGTTCAACTGGTAACAGTCGTATGAATTCAACCTTTCGTTTTATAGAGGGAGCTCATAATACACAACACCCTTCCAATACCACCAGATATACAGTATCAACTTCTTCGAGGTCACTCTGAACTGGTCCATTACCTACAAGGTCCAAATTGCAAAGTCTAAAGCCAAGATCGGATCAAGATACAAAGCCTAAAGAAGCTGGCTAAAATCAAATGAGGTACCCATGCCGGTACAATCTATACCGCAGTTTTGCTATTCCACAACAGAATACGCTTCATCAGTGTGGAATAGATAATCATATGTAAAAATATAACGTCCATGCTATAAAAGCCTCTTGCAGATCAATCACTGGGTGTCTCAAGTCTGTTCAGTCCTTTTTGGACGACTCGGCTGGACGGTCGAACTCTCTGCCTCTGGGCATAGAGGAACCCGGACGTGGCTCTGCCGAAAGGCAGAGTTTCGTTCTGTATGGTTGACCAACCCGACGTCGTTTATACGGGATCTATGGGCATTTTTTGGCCAAGCCTACGGGCTCGGGAATACCCCCACTTTAAACCCGGCCTTGTGCTACATCTATCCCTCGTGGTGGGGACAGTAAATACTGTCTCAAGCCAACCAAAGTACATGACCTCTACTTGCTTAGTATTATTTTTTTTAAATAAATAAACGCATGACGTTGGGTGTAATAAAAAGAGAAGAAGAAGAAGAAGAAGAAGAAGAAGAAGAAGAAGAAGAAGAAGAAGAAGAAGAAGAAGAAGAAGAAGAAGAAGAAGAAGAAGAAGAAGGGTACTATAAAATATCGGTGGTTGGGGGTTATAACTGAAATGTACATTTTTTTATTTCAGCTTCATATATCTATAATACAGCTTTCATTAGTTTTTTTTTTAAATAAAGCGTTGGGAGGTCAATTGATAAAAATCATCTGAAGAAACTGCAAGGCTGAAATCAAGGAAGCGGATTCAACTGATCTCTTTTTAAATTATATATATATATATATATATATATATATATATATATATATATATATATATATATATATATACGCTCTGTCTTTTTTCCAAATACTTTTACGGTAATTGCTCCGAGTAGCTGCTTTCGCTGGTTCTTAGGCCTCATGAATTTAAACGTCCCACGAGGCTGGCATCCCGTTCCCACCCCTTCACCGTTGAAACTGTTAGATGTGGACGTCTCTTCTACTCCAATAGCTTCACGTCTCGCACATCTCGCCTGTGAAACTCCCTTCCTTATTCCTGTTTCCCTGACAAATACAATCTCCAACTATTTAATGTAACGTCAATCGACATCTCCAGTTGCCTTGATCTATCCACTTCCCTTCTCCACTTCCTTTCACCTTTCATTCCTATCTGCTCTCGATCCAAATCTTCTGTAACCCCCTTGCCTTGATCGACCCACTATCTTTCTCCACATTCTCTCCTTTACCACTCCTATCTGCTCTTCCTCCAAACATTCTGTAACCCCTTGCGTGCTAGTGGCTTCCAGCCTTGCTTGGGGTGATAAGCTTAAATATATATATATATATATATATATATATATATATATATATATATATATATATATATATATATATGGGAGTGGACAATAAAGGCCTGAGGAGTTACAGTGGATTAGGAGAGACTAATCATAGTGTAGTTGTAAAAAAGTTGTAGCTAACGTGTAGTACACAAGTCGATATCTGATCAGTATCAGGCTGGGTCGCTGTCGAGAAGGAGCATGATATTGTAACCGAAAAAAAATGACCCGCGGCTAAAACCATGACTCTGATGATGTGTGCCAGATCATTGAACAGATGTATTTTATCGAAAAGGTAAATCAATAAGTCCATAACCTAATGATAAAAAAAGCATTTATTTTATGCAAATACTGTTTATTCAACATAATCTCCTTTCTTGTCAATGAACTTAATTCGGTAATAAATATTTATATTTATATTTATATTTATATGAGATCTGGAAAAAGCATGCAATGATAACAGCAAAATTGCAATATGAGTACTGGTAAAAAATGGTTGCTGAAAAATTAGGTTTATAATACTCAGAAATTAATACCCAGATGTCCTCAAGGACACATGGCACAGTGGATAAAGGCGTTGGTTAGATCCAGTGACAGATTCAAAGAGTGTGAGTTCAATACCCGGTTCAGATAGAAAATTAGCAGGAGATAACTGATAACTGACATCCATCAAACATGGCTCGTGGAACTAGAACAGTCTACCCCAGTGATCGAAATAAAGGGTTCAGTTCGAAATTCCAACCACCTGAAGAAGGCCGGAGCGTACAACGGCCGAAACGTTGTGACAAATATGGCGACAAAGATGAGGACAATAGTCCGACTAATGTAAATACTGTAAATATTTATTGTTCAATAACTCTCCTGGATCGAAAATAGTAGATAGAGGATAGAAGACGACGTTATTCATAAATCGAATTGCTGATGTTTCTTTCAGCGGGACTGATTTTAACCAAATCAGGGAGCTACCGTTACCTTACGAGATAGACGGTTGCTAACAACGAGATAGTATGAGACTTGCAATTCATCCTCTGACAGCCAGCACATTCTTTGGTATCTAAACAAAGATGTCTGCTAGGGTGACTTTAAATTCACTGGTGACAGGTTGTTAGGGAAGGCGTCAAAAAGACAAGGGCAAGCGCGATCATCAGGTGGAAGATTGCCGACGACGCAAGCCGCAAAGACAGCAAAATAAAGCTCACGTTCTACACACAGCGTTATTGCAGGCATTTGCGTAGCCCTCTTCATCAGCTGGGTCAACCTTTAAGATCTGTTGTAATTATCATCCGCTTGTTCCACCGCTGACAGCCAGAACATTGAGAAATGGAAAGTTCGACTGTTCAGAGTGGATTTAAAATTATCACAATCGAAAATAAGACACAACACATTCGGAAGAGAATTCGAAAGGCAGCATAATTTCTTTAGTTGTACTTCACAAAATATACCAAAATACTGGAAACCTAATACGTATATTACTCGCGAATACAATAGTTAGGCATATAAATTTTGTCAATTCCGAATTGAGTCGATTCAGACATATGCAACCAGGATTCGTCGACATAACTATTTGTTGACTAGATGTTCACGATATAACAAAGTTTAAGCACTCTTATTTATTCTCGGCGTGCAGCTACTGCAAAAAGATGTAATAATAATATTTTGATTACACTTTCGTTTCAAATGAACGGGCGAGTGGAATAAAAGGGTTAACTGATTTTTTTTATTTTTGTTTTTGGTATAATTAATATTATAATCAAACGTTTTGTCCCAGAATGTACACAGCCTAAATTAAGAGATAGGGTTGTTGGAATAAAGAGACCCGGGTTGATTTTTCCTCAAAAAAGAATAATCGTCCAGGTCCATTTGAAACTCAAATTGAGCAATTATCCACGAGGATTTCCAACCAAACATAGACTCTTACAGTATAATTAATTCCAAAAATTGCTTGAAAATACTTGAATTCATTTTTTAACTAGCCAAATCCCCGTCTTACATATATTTCTCTTTAAAATAATTTTAAAATAATTCCGCAGACGATGTAATTTAATATTTTTTTCTGTAAAAAGAGAGACGTTTGCACCGCACGTTTCATCGGGATTAGATTCATGAAGAAGGTTATAGAATGAATAAGCCGAAATATTGTAGTAAATCACAAAAATGTAAGGTCAGTAATCAGTTTACTTAGAGAAAGGAAACCAATCACTGTAGGGCAAACTTGGATCAATATATAGTATGAGGCAAATCGATAACTGAGTTGTATAAAGTCTGGAAAGCGGGTACACCAATAAATCCGAAGGATCATCATGAAGCATTTTTAATAAAAATTCTTTTTAAGTCAAATCAGTGACGGAGGACTTGTATTATCAATTAACACACACACACACACACACACACACACACACACACACACACACACACACACACACACAAACACAAATATACATATATATATATATATATATATATATATATACATATATATATATATATATATATAAATGAGGGTAAGTAAATAATTATCCGCCCTTTCGCCATAACATATCTGTGTTATGAGTGCGGATAATTTTCAACTTTGCTTAGAATATATATATAATTTGGAAAAGTCGATCACTTAAATTAAACGTCTCCTGTTTATAATAATATTTTATATTAAAAAACATGGAGATCAACCACTTATACTACCATTGTTTCAACCATTGATGTCTCGTCAGGCGGTAAAGGCTAATTAATTTCCTAACGCTTTATTTGCTTATTTTATTTGCGCACAAGAAGTACGATAGAAGGGGAGGGTTGAGGCAAGAGTGGAGAAATAGAATGGGATTGGGAGTGAAACAAATGTTATATGTACTTTCATCCGGGTTCGTATAAACCCAGAATATACTTTTTAGTGTGTCTACGCCCCGACATGACTTCAGACCCCTCATTTAACAGTATTTTATTTGTTTGTTCTGGATATGTTATTATTGCTAATTTTTTTCCCTGACACAGCCTGCTGACATCAATACCACTACATTATGCTCCAGCTTACATTAGGGTTTTTATTATTATTTTCCTTTCATTCCCACACATGGCTGGCCAGTCTGGTACAATTCTTATTGTTTTATATTCGGAACGATGACTTGTGGTTATAGCATCTCTTTTGGAAGGTGCCTCCAGTACACCCCACATATATCTTGCTCTTGCCATTTGCATCCTTCACTTCCGCTTTGTTAACTACTCCTTCCGTTTTACAAACTTCATCCAGTGGACATTTACTTTATCTCTACAGTTACACATTTCGCTATCAACTATATTTTACTGCACGCTACCCTTGAAATTCTTGATGTTTTGTCGTTTTACTGTAGTTTTCAAATTGCTAGTACAGCTGTAACTTAACTTTGATGTATTTCTATTAAAACTCTTGTAGAATTCAGAATTCTTAAGGAAGTACTTATCAAACAACTTGAAAAATATCTTTCCCTATGTTAGATTTCACCTCTAAATTAAACGTGGGATTAAACCAAATAATTTTTTTTTCTCTTTTCATTCCTCATTTGTTGATTCATTTGTGGTCTGAAATCTGGGTTAGTTTTATGCCCCTCCTCTTTTTACGCCATTTCGTAAAAATGATTATACAAGAGGAATTTCTGGTTAGCCTGCACGCTATTGCTTTAGGGATGTGCTTGATTACACTCGCAGAGTGGTTGTATCCTGCGTTCACATACTTCAATTTTGTGTTGCGTTAGGCGAGACCGTGCCAGTTTGTAGATTTAATATTTGACATTTAATATTTAAAAGCTCTGCACCTTCGATTTTTTGGATTGTTTATCGAGCATTGTTTAATATAACCGTCCCCTGGTGTGATTTCTGACCAACAACGGTATATATATATATATATATATATATATATATATATATATATATATATAAAATCCCAAATAACCTCATGTAGGTATAGTCTATTTCAGACATATGCCAATCATCCTCAGCCCTAGACTGACTGTCTCGGAATGGGGGTTTTGAAATTTAGTTCGGTGAAAATGTACGAAGCTATTTAAGGGGACGCCTCGTTTTGATAGGGAGTCTGGGTTAGTGACAAGGTGGTTGGCCGGAGTGGGAGTTTACTTTTGGCCAAAGCTTTTAGTTGTATGTAAATGAATTTAGGTTCCTGCAAGTGGATTTTATTATTAAGTGGTGGGGGATTTAAAGACAAGACAATTTAAAGTTAGAATAAATCATCTAAATAATAGATTCCCAAAATCTGTAAGTAAAACCGAGACACCTAATGGAATAAATCGTGTTGTACAACACATATACATACCTACATACGCACTTACACATATGCCTACATACGTTTAGATATATTTACCCATAGACACATACATACACACATACACACATACACACATATGTATGCATATATACATATTTCATTTCAACAATCACCCCCCCCTAATATTTCATTGAATACGACAGACAAGGTGTTTTGATTTAGTTTTTTATACAGTTTCTCATGTGATCTAATTTTTTTTCTTTTCGGGTGACAAATTATATAAAAACTGTCCAATTGTTCTTTTTATCCGACCACTTTTACATTTAGCCATTTTCAAGGTTGAAATATATTAACTGTTGACAAGAAGTAGATTGTTGTATGTAAGTATTTATATAATGTTTTCATTTTCAAAACACGATCAAGATACTGTGTTCATGTTCATAGTTGATACTATTGAGTGTTGTTTTTTTTTGTTTTTATTAATATGGCTTCCATTATTTTTAGCCTTTTTGCATGTAGATGATGCTATTATATTTGTGTTGTCAACAAGTATGTTACGAATAGGGTCCGGTAGGTCTCCATGAATATTTAAATGAGACCTAATTGAGCTATGGTTAGAAATGTGTAGTGCGAGTCTTCGTGTCACACATATTGTAGTATGCCCTATATAATTATTTTCGAATTTTGATCAGGAATACTGTTACTTAATAGCCTAATTAGGGGGTGTTGATTTTCGGTAGATAGTGAGTGATAAGGTAAGATCTATATATATGCTCTGTTATAATAAATACATTGAGCTCTCTGTGGATCAGTTTTAATATCTAATATTATTAGGATCCACCTGGATTATATACCAACGGATCTATTACCTGTACTATATATATGATAGGATAGGATAAGAGACAAATAGGAGACATTTATAAATATAACTGTGTTGCTTTTATTAAAGAATGAAATATAGAGAAGAAAAATAATGTTCTGGTATTTTTAATGTTGTGTTATTTCTTTTTCATTAGTTAAGCAGGCTTCATGTGTATATCAATTTTGTCAAGCAGCGTTCATGTGTATAATTCATTCGTGTATATGTATCATAATTCTGCTTTGTCTGTGCGAGATTATAATGTATATTTTGTGTGTGTGTGTGAGTCTGTGCGTGCGTCCGTGATTAGTGAATGTCAGAATATACATGTTCCAATGTAATAGATTAAATTTAATATTTCCAACAAGCAAAATTATTGGCTGTATTTCAAACCGAATTTAAATTGTTTGGAACCGGGTTTTTTTCTTTTTGATTATCAGCAAAATCTATAAAATCGTTCATATTGGTATATCTTTCAACACAACATAATTCCCTTTATTAAAAAATCTTTAAAAAATATACACTTTTCTGAAACGTTATTTGAGAAAACGTTATTCGAGCTGATTTAAAGTTTAATTAATCTAAATTGAAACAAATATTGTTTTAGTTTAAATATAGCATTTTTATATAAATAATGCATTTTTTTAACATGGAGTGTTATGAGGTGTTGATAGATCTATCAACAGTCTGATATTTGAGAAATTTAGTTAAGTTGGTCTAAATTACTTGACTAAAAAAAATCTTTAAAAATTTAAAGCAATGTAATATTTTCTTAAATTTTATGTATTTTGCCTTCTTAACCTTACCTACAAAGAAGTCTGCCGAGGAAATGTTAGAAAATTATGTATAAATTTTAAATTTACTATAGTTACCATTCCTATGGACGTCTGTATTTACAAAAATCAACACGTTTATACACACACACAAAATAAATTTAAAATTATTTTTAAAATGCTGCGGTTCGTTGAGTTGTAGTAGGCTTTTCCATTTATGATTAGTAAATACAGTCTTAATTTAATAACAATATCACGTTACCAATAAATATTAATATAGAATTCTAAAAGATTTAAAATTTTATAAAATATTCTAATTGAAATTTTTTAAAATGAAAACAATTCTTGTAAAAATTCATTATTGATCGAATTTTTTTCTTAAGGCAAATAGTGACCATTTTTATTCATATTAAAAAAATATTCATAAAGCCAATTAAAAGCTTTTCTAATTAAATAATGTCTTAGTTTTATTGCATTTTTATTTTATGATTCAGCGCAAATCTTCTGTAACTATAAATACTGTTTGAACAAAGAAATTTCATGATTTAAATTCTCCTAGGACTTTTCCTTATAATTAATATATACATTAAGTGATGCAAAAAAAGAATTTCTCAAAATTTCATAAAATTAAATGAGTGGTAATGCATTTTTCCATTCCGCACCCCCTACACCCCACTCTTTTCTCTCATTTTCACACTCCGTAACCCCTTGCGTGCTAGTGATACTCTTGCCTTTCTTGGAGTGAAATGGTTTATATATATATATATATGTGTGTGTGTGTGTGTGTGTGTGTGTGTGTGTGTGTGTGTGTGTGTGTGTGTGTGTGTGTGTGTGTAAAGTAGAGTAGATAAGTTGTTCAATAAAACAATCCCCCTAACGTGTGGGCGGAGTGATTTCTGGAGGATCTGTCTACGAAACTCTGGAGTTGAGATACGGAAGGTAACAATCATCTAAGTGACAAATTTTATATTTGCATTAATTCTCTCTCTCTCTCTCTCTCTCTCTATCTATCTATCTATCTATATATATATATATATATATATATATATATATATATATATATATATATAGTTTGGCTTAGTATGGTACAAGGCTAAAAATGATGTGTGCCTAATGAAAATCGAAATCACTAATGAGTTTATCTAACTAAGCACTCTTCTCCTGCGAGGCGCCATACTTTTACAAGTAGCATTTTTAATGGCGTCTATTTTAACCTGTGTGTGTCTGCGTGACGGTGTGTATGTGTGTGGTGTGTCTCCAGTTGTGTTCGTGTATTATTTTAATAAAAATATTAATTAAAAATCTATGTAAATACAAAGATTTATTGCTCCACAATATCTAAATGTCTTTTCTTTCAACATCGGCGGTTAATACAGCCTGTATTCGTCACTACATCACCAGACTCTCTGACTCACAGGCGAACAGAGAATGTCACCTATTTTTGGACAGACGCACCCGTAAATTCAATACAACCCCATTTGGCGTCCTACCACTCGGCTCCCTCTACCCCTCAACCTGATTGGCTCGACCGTCATGTTCTGCTGTCAGATTTGATAATGTTTCATGCTATACTTCAATTTTAGGTTTTTACGCCACCCATTTGTCCACATGGGCTTTTAACCTTTTCTAAATACAAATCCATTTCACAGGTCAATCATACTTTCTTCTTTTATGCGCCATGTCCCTTCAGAACGTGGATAGTCATGGCTCTCCACAACTTCCTATATTTGTAGTTCTAAGCAGCATCTGTCTCATAACTATCCTTCCCAGGGCTTTTTCTGCCGGAAGTTACTTAGGTAGACAGCATGATGTTTCCCTTTCTCGTTCTTGCCTTCAATATATATTGTAAGTGTCTAATTATCTAAACCATTTTTCGTCATTGTGTGTTCTGGAAATTTCAAAACTCTCTTTCGGATTCTAATAACAAATGTCTTTTTTTGCTCCAATTTTTCTTAAACTGTTCACACTGCTCATATGACCGCCCTTATTATTCTCAGCATCCTTCTGTAGAACCAGATCTCTGCTGTCTTCAGTCTCTTTGTATGCGATTAAAATGTCCATCATTTGCTGCCATATAGTTGAATTGGTATTAAAATTTCAGCAACACTTTTTGAAGGACTCTTTCTCTATTTCAATGCGTATTCGGGTTTCTGTGACCGATTTTCCGTTATATTGAACAATAATAAAAGAAAAACTTTAACAAACGGTGGAAAATATGACACCAAAATCCGAAAGGGCATTGGAATGACAAAAATTAAGTAACTTACTAAAATAGGAAAATTTCATTAGAAACAAAGAAAATAGTGCTGAACAGTTATTTAATGTCAATCTCCTTATATTGCAGTGAATGCTGGACAATCTCCTCATAGATGAAGAGGCAACAGAAATATATATGTTTTTAATTTTTTTACTAATGTTCACCTATTACAAGTCCCAAGAGCCACTCAAGGTAGAGGTTTACTGTGTGGAATTATATTAACGTAGGAAAGCAAAAGCGTTAGGAGTATAGAGCTGAAATTATGAAGAGGCAACAGAAATATGTATTTTTTAAGTTTGTTTTACTAATGTTCACTCATTACATGTCCCAAGAGCCACTCAAGGTAGAGGGTTACTGCGTGGAATTATATTAACGTAGGGAAGGACAAGCCTAAGGAAGTACAGAACTGAAATAGACTTTAGAAAGAACCGGAAACCTAATCCTAAACAACAAACAAGGGATAAACTTCTATTCCTGTTCAAAGGATCTGGGAGGAGTGTGAACCGGGTGATAGGCAGGTCTATCTACTCCTATTGGCGGGGGAGATTAAAAAAATAAATAAAATGAAATAAATGGTTAGTGACAGAAGATTGCTGAGAATACGATGGGCGGAACCTGTAAACAACGAAGAAGTTTTAAGGAAAATGGAAACAAAAAAAAGACTCTTATACTTAAAATCAGCTGGAATTTCTTGGACACATCATGAGGAAGGATTGCTTGGAGAAACTGACACTCACAAGACATATCGAAGCTACAAAGGACAGAAGGCAGCGGACCACCTACCTAACGTGCTTATGCAAATGAATTACAAAAACGCGAAGTGGGACTGATTTAGACCGCTAGGACACAAAAAGCGTCACACGTAGATTGTGAGAGATGGCAAAAAAGGCGAATATTGCTAAATGTTACACGGGATAGGACGTTGTGGAGAGCTATTATCGCCAACATGTTGAATGGTTCATGACACATAGAAGAAGCAGACGGAGATGAAGGACATTCATGTCATTTTACCAACAAAGGATCGGACATATTATTAATATGTTACAAATCCTGCAACATTTCGTCTGTGCAGTTTACCCAGATGAAAAACCAATACAAAACAATGAGAGATTAAACAAAAACTGGAATTCAGCGTCGTGCAAGATTTACGAAGTGACGATCTTTGGCGAAACTGCCATCTTGACCTCCACTGATTTGTTTCCTTTGTACCAGTTTTTCACGAACTGTTGATGCAACAGACGGTCACGCTCTCCTACCATTGTGCCTATCAAGGTGAATAAATCTGTAGCCTAATTAAAAAAAAGCATTTATTCCACAAAACAAATAATTTTTCAACATACGATTTTTTATGGCAGTTAAATTCTGGGTTTATTCGCTAATCAACCTTACGGTTGAAACACCGGTTCCTGTACAATCACCGAATCTTGTCAGTGACTAGACGAGTGGCAGCTTGGGAATAACAGGTGCTGTACGGTTGAATCTTTCGGATGGTTTAATGGATAATGGAATTCTTAATTGGAAAGCCGAGTTCCAATTCCCAAAAGGTTGATAAGCCGTAGAATACGAATCAATCAATCGGTCTCCACTAATCGCATAAGTTGAATATTTACAGTGAATGTTTTAGATAAAAAAAAATGAATCTAATCATTTTATCAGGCTAAGAATTTATTGATCTGCCCTCGTATATCTGTTTACATTATCTAAGTTTGCTCCAAAATAAATTAACAAATCCACACCAAATATGACTAAACGGTAAGTCCCCTGTCTCCCCTCTCTATCACTCTTAAGTACCATATCTTGTTTGGCCGCCTCGGGATCGCCATCCTCTTTCCCTTTCTCTCACCTGGTGGCGGTGGCGGAGATGTATGTGGGGGAGAATGCTCGACGGAGAAGCGCCTCTAATATAAGGTTAATTATGACAACCTGGTGTTGTAGCGGTAGACAGGCAAATAGAGGTTCGCTAAACTAAAAATGTCAAAATGAGAAAGCTGCAAAGATATGTCAAGAAATAAAAAGAGTTGCAGATAAGTGGAGTATGTCTATATTTGGATAAAGGCGTTGGTTAGATCCAGTGACAGACCCAAGTTAAGGCAGTGGAGAACTTTCAGAGGCAAAATTAGCAGGAGATAACTGATAACTGACATCCATCAAACATGGCACGTGGAACTAGAACAGTCTACCCCAGTGATCGAAATAAAGGGTTCAGTTCGAAATTCCAACCACCTGAAGAAGGCCGGAGCGTACAACGGCCGAAACGTTGTGACAAATATGGCGACAAAGATGAGGACAATAGTCCGAATAATGTAAATACTGTAGATAAGTGGAGATATACGTCGTTGTGAAGAAGGCACGTGAAGAGAGAAACAGTGGCCTAGAATATTTATTTAAGTAATAACTTTTAATGCCAGAATAGACAAAATAGTAAGCCTTTGAAAGAGTATACAAAAACTAGCAATCCGTGTAAAAGCACCGAGGCAACAATATTATTAAACTCAGCTAGAATACAGGAAGAATGATGGAGTACTGAGGAGATTTGCTGTCATCTGATCTCCAGGAAAAGCTACCAGTTTGACATCTCAGTACGAAAAATAACATTGTATTATTGTTTGGAATGATTGTTAACATTGTGGAATTTATATAGACGCGACTGAAATTTAATAAAAGTTTCGATACCAAAGTTTGTTTGTTTGTTCTAGAAGAAAAATAACAAAACAAGCACAGAACCGTACACTAAAAAAAAAAGAATGTAAATTGAGATTTATCCTTGAAGCGAAAATGTAATTCACACAGTCTTAAAAAGAAGACAGCATAATTCATTGGTTTGCGTTTGCACTTATTATACGACGTTTGCAAAAACTTGCTTTAGATTCGCCTTGAACGTCCATTCGGACTCAAGTTCAATTCAGACAATAAGTCTAGCTCAAAAGGCTGGGAAAATGATCAGTTCCTTGTGTTGCTCCAGAAAGTAGCTGACTCCTCCTGATATACCACTAGATAGGTTTGTCTAATAGGAGTAGATAGGTTCGCTTACTGTCCGGTCTTTTGAACAGGAGTAGTGAGTTATCCCTTGTTTGTTGTTTAGGATTTGTTTTCCGATTCCCTCTAAAGTCTTTTCATTGTCTTTTACTACCAGTAGCCGCTTGTGTCTTAGTGGCATTATCGCCTTGCTTGGGGTGAACTGAATAAAAAAAAAGTCGGATCAGATGAAATATGGAGTATTGCTGCCATAACTGGGCTGGAACTATCCACTCTTCGCTTTCCTGTCACGGCCGAATTCAAAAGCGTCTACGCGGCCTTGTGGGTGATGAATTATTTGCTACCCTACAACCACTCTTCCACAGACGTAACTTCGCAAGACTTTCGCTACTCTATTTCCATGGAAAATGTTCTGATAAGCTACATTCATTAATTCCACAAGTTCATGCCTTTACTGCTAAGACCCGCCATACAACATGAACGAATGATCCCAATTACATAACTCAGACTCCCAAGAGGATTCATTTCCGACCGCTATAATCATAACATCTGCAAGTCCCAGTTCAACCGTTTTCCATCCTACATATCTTCATTATCTGCACGTCTAAACTCCTCCATACAATACTCTTATTCAGAAACACTCTTCTTTGAGTGGGACTTGTATTGTGTGAACAATTAGTAAAGAAAAATTAGATGTTCTTTATTGTTTTCTAAAAATTTCATTTTACGTAAAAGTTATTGTCTATAAAAAAGTTATTAAATATAAAAAGTATAACCCAATCGATTAGAAACGGAAAGAAAGCAAGAAAGAGGGAAAGGGTAGGTTGAGAGAAGAAGAGGAAGCTGATGTGATGTGAGAGGGATATCTTGGTTGTCTTTTGAAAATCGCCCTTCCGGCCTCTTCTCCAAAGTCAAAATTACTTTACAAAATTTAATTTCGTATTTTCTTTACTTTCTAGTCCAATAATGATGCATGAAAAGTTAAGTACTTATTTTAAACCTTGAAATGTTTTACAAACAATAAATGAAATCAGGGGAAATAAATAAGTAAAGAAAAGAAAAATCATGTAAACCCGGATGTGTTCTCATGACTATATTACGTATCTCTTGTGTAGTATTCAGAGTATTCAATTTACTTATAAACAAAAATTAAATCATCTTTTTAATAGACGACAGTGATATAGATAATTGATAAAGCACATGACGGCGCATTGTAAATCAGAGAAGAGAGTTTAATGTCCAATTGCATTTTACATGAGGAAAGAAATGAAGCCATTGTCTTATAATCACATGAAATCATGTATCGTCACTGGCGTTTCGTAATTATTGACTAATTGCGAACTCGGGAAAATCACTCTTCCATGAGTATGAAAAGCTTTTACCTCATAGTCCCACTCGTCAGGAAGCAGATAGATAGATAGATAGATAGATAGATAGATAGATAGATAGATAGATAGATAGATAGATAGTGAATTGAATGATAGATAGATAGATAGATAGATAGATAGATAGATAGATAGATAGATAGATAGATAGATGGTGAATTGAATGAGATAGATAGATAGATAGATAGATAGATAGATAGATAGATAGATAGATAGATAGATAGATAGATAGATAGATAGTGAATTCAAGGAGATAGATAGATAGATAGATAGATAGATAGATAGATAGATAGATAGATAGATAGATAGATAGTGAATTGAATGATAGATAGATAGATAGATAGATAGATAGATAGATAGATAGATAGATAGATAGATAGATGGTGAATTGAATGAGATAGATAGATAGATAAATAGATAGATAGATAGATAGATAGATAGATAGATAGATAGATAGATAGATAGTGAATTGAAGGAGATAGATAGATAGATAGATAGATAGATAGATAGATAGATAGATAGATAGATAGATAGATAGATAGATGGTAATTGAATGAGATAGATAGATAGATAGATAGATAGATAGATAGATAGATAGATAGATAGATAGATAGATAGTAAATTGAATGAGATAGATAGATAGATAGATAGATAGATAGATAGATAGATAGATAGATAGATAGATAGATAGATAGATAGATAGATTGATTTTGGGGTATGTTTATAAAAATAGTTATGAAATGATCAATCATACATTTTAAGAAATGACAGCTGACCTGTAGATGACATTTTATTAAAGAGATGTACATCGTCATTTTTCACCAGTTGTTAAATGTTGCAAAACACCGAGAGAATACGCTATTTAAAAATATAAAGGTTTGGTTTAACTGAAAAAAAAGTGGTTTTGGCAAAGTCCGTTAATCTCTTTAGCCTGACTCGACCAGTGTATTTCCATCGGTTATATGACTCTAGATTCACTCAGTATAGAAAACCAAGAAAAATAAATCCATATAAAGAGTTTGAGACTGATACTTGCTTACATAAATGAAAGTGATAGCATTTCGAGTCCCAGATCGAAAGGTACATATTCGCATTCATTCAGAGCAATTTATATTGAAAAATATACTTTAAATAACACACACAAATAAGCGCGCATATATATATATATATATATATATATATATACAGATGCTCAGAAATACTGAGTCATCAATCATTAATACTGACAAGGTCTGTCTGTTTAATATTTTATTGTATCTTGCTAATTTTCGAATAAGATATTGTACATCGGGAATATATATATATATATATATATATATATATATATATATATATATATATATATATATACACTGTATTTTCTGCTTATATGCTACTTTTAGGAATCGAACCTGTGTCCTTTTCGGAATCGTCAATTGCTCTGATATGCTATACCACTCACCTAAAGAGAAAGCCTCCGTTTCTTAAAGTCCAGATTAATGTTTATAAACTCCAAATATCCGACGATATTTCCCTAACGATCATATCTGCTCATGAGACGTACCTTAACGTAAACATTGACAACATATTACGAAATGGATTCCTGTTGGAGAACGCATATTTTCTACGAAATTTCTCGATCATTCAGGTCGGTAAATGTAATTAGTATGTTTATTTAAAAAAACAGAGTATTTAGTTAAATAAATTGTATCTAATAAATATTACATAATTGTCGGACTTTCATTTCAAAATATATATACTGTATATATATATATGTTTTCCTTTTGTTTATATATATATACATATATATATATATATATATATATATACATATATATATATATATATATATATATATGTTTTCCTTTTGTTTATATATATATATATTGTTTTGTTTATATATATATATATGTTGTTTATATATATATATATTGTTTATATATATTTATTTTTTTGTTTATATATGTATATATATATATGTTTTCCTTTTGTTTATATATATATATATATATATATATATATATATATATATATATAAACAAAAGGAAAACTTATTTTATTACTTACATAAAAAAAATTCAGCCACATCTTTTATTCATTTTTGTTTCTTAGACATTGAATTACGTCACATAACCCCTCTAATTTACCTATACTTTTCAATGAGGCTGATGAATATTTATGACCGTTTTATAAATTTAAAAATTTTGAATAGCTAACAACATTTTTATTTTGTTGATTAATATTTTTTGCAAAATAAAATCCTTATATTTGCCTTAAAGTCCATCATATGCTAAGATAAGTTTTCTTCTATTTATTCATATTGTTCTTTTACAGATATATATTTTAGTTTAAGCTGAAAATTTAAACACACAAATATATACATATATATATATATATATATATATAAATATATATATATATATATATATATATATATATATATATATATACATATATATATATATATATATTCTTAGCATAGTTTGAAAATGGAACGGAACTTTGTTGTTTAAATTTAATTTATATCATTGAAAAAAACAATTATAATATATATATATGTGTGTGTGTGTGTGTGTGTGTGTAGAGAGAGAGAGAGAGAGAGAGAGAGTGCGATTTGTTGATTGTCGCCATTTTATATTTCTAAATTTCGCGCATGCGCGTTTTCTTATTTTGTTGACTGCACTGTATAGTAGGGTTAGTTTGACACCACCTGTGAGAAAAATATCGACATGACGCAATTCACCCCGACATAATTTTTGGAAACGGCATGTTGTACTGCTTGGCATTCGCACCGGGAGCTCCAATACGAACATTTCACAATGTTTGGGTGTCAATCTGTGGACAGTGCAGAGGATTGGGAAAGAGTAAGATAAGTCTAATGGTGATTGCGAAGGTGTTTGGTGTGATCCCTAGTCATAACAATGTTATGCTTCCATTCATCTTCCCACGGGACCACAGATTCGACACGGAGGCTTACATCAAGTACCTTGAGGAGGCAGTGCTCCATTGGCTGCTGGCAACTGGACTCCAACAGAACACCAAGCGGCAAAAACAGGAGAACTCAGTCATATAATCCCTTACATCTGGCCACCTAACACCCCAGACATGCAAACACCATGATTATTATGTCTGAGAAGCAGTTGAGCGAGAGACCAACAAAACTCTTTGTAACACTAAAGATTAACTAAACGCAAGGATTATGGTAATATTCACCAACTTAAACAAGGTGATTGTCCACAAGATCTGCAGAAGATGCCGAAGTCGTCTGAAGGCCGTGGTCGAAGCCGACGTCGATTTTATTGAATAAATTTATAGATAAATAAATTTTAAGATATTTTTGTGTAATTTTGGTAAATATATCTGTTTTAAAATGAGATGTCAGTGTTATTTTCATTTTTGCGTAATTTAGACGACGCCCTATATATATATATATATATATATATATATATATATATATATATATATATATATATATATATATATATATATAAAAGTGGAGATGGAAGTCAGCACTTAGAGGCGACAGTCTGTTTCATGCTAGAGCAATCGTTGCCTGACGATTGCTCTAGCATGAAACAGACTGCCGCCTCTAAGTGCTGACTTCCATCTCCACTTTTATATTTACACACGCTCTATCTCTGATATTGAGCACTTTATCCCATAAATATAGCACACTTTAAGACTATATTTCTTCATACATATATATATATATATATATATATATGAGATTGTGTGTATCAGTGAGTGTAAAAACAAGGACACAGACTTAAGCACATACATCAGTTCTCAATTGAAAGTGTGAAAGTGCAAGTCCCATCTGTAAAAAGGTTAGCTGACAATTGCGCATTATTTTTCCAAGAAATTGTTTTCTTACATGGGCATACAAACAACAACCGAATCATGTTAGCCGCAGACAAAACAGAGAACAAAGAAATGGACAAGGAACTAAACGATGAGAGAAGCGACAAAAAGAGGATGTTTCATAAATGTCAAATGCATTGTTTAGAGACTAAATAAATGTCCAAATGCATTATCAATCTTGTCTTATACATATCTCCTCTCAGTGTTACTCGGGTCAGAATAGCACCGAATATCACAAATAACCTTGATTTGTTAAGGTGGTTTTGTCTCATCGGTGCGTTCAAGATTTAATTAATTGCTGATTTAATTGCTCAAACTTGATTTCATTCAGGAGGAAGCATGTGTAGATATTTTTATATGATTTATATATCAAAGAAAAAGTACATACCGAGTTTGAATCTATTTTTAATAGTGCATTCTGTTCATTTCTAAAATGTATAATAGACCTGAGTCTTTTTTAAAAATAATACATATATATATATATATATATATATTAGAGAAAAACAAAAAAAGTGTGTGTGCGTGCGTGTGTGTGTGTGTGTGTGTGCGTGTGTGTGCGTGTAATTATAATTACAAACATGCTATTGTAACTGCGATAAAATCTGCATGTGTGTAATTTACCCCTGAAGATGACCTTGGAACAGGTCGAAAAAAACTACGGCCTATTGCTTGATGAATTTCATCTCAGCATCAAGAAACTGATTAGACAACTCGAAAAGATCAGTATAAAAATAAATGGGCACAATATATCTATATTGTTCAAGGAAACATGTTTGAATGAAGATATGCTTCCTAAATATACATATAAACAATGTGTGTGTGTGCCTGTGTGTGTGCCTGTGTGTGTGCCTGCGTAAAGAGTGAAGAGACAGAATTTTCACCTATATCCTCCTCGCGTCAGTTTAAACAGACGTCTTATTTTTTTCCATAGGTTATGATCATTTTGCTTAAAGTTCGTATTTTCTTGATTCCAGATTAGAACCTGGAAAATTTCCAACGAATTTCAGTGACTTCTTCACTTTCCAAAATTACAATTTATAGTCTAGATATATGGAAGAAAAAAAATTTAACTGATGCCAAAAGGATATGTGAGAAAGAGAAACTCTTTGAAACATGCGCATGCGTACACGTACAACCGACGCTTTTACTTGTAATTTCTTTATTTCTTATTTCTTTTACATGCATTGCCGTTTTCTAATAGCAACTTTTTGAGAAGTACATATATTTCCTGCGTGTAAGAATATATTATAAGGATTTGTACACAATCCAATCAACTTTTATTTTCTAGAAAATAAAGTAAAACTTAAATATATTCAATAAAGCTGCATGTATAACCATGTAATTAAAACGCATGAACAATATCCACGATTTATTTTTTCATAGGATATGATATATGCTTACTGTTCGGCTCTCTAAAATTTCTCCTTACGAGGCTTTATTATTCATAGATACGATCGTAATGCGATGTATATGCAGACGACACCGTGTTAAGGGCAAAGACTCCAGAATCTGGTAAGAAGAAAGTTCAGTTGAAAGAGCTTCTACCCTAGAGCTGCTGATTTGTGTATCATACTCCCAAGAAGATGGTCCCTCGACCTTAACCTCTGCAGGTCTCGGACCAACCGTTATCTTCATAATTTACAATTTTAATGTCCATAAAATAACCCTATTCAGTAACCCTCTACCTTGAGTCGCTCTTGGGCTTTGGATTAGGTGTTCAATTGTGTGAAAAATATTGAATATAAAGTATGTGTGGCTTATGTTCATGGTGTTCGCTTCGTGGTAATAACCTTGAAAAAAGCTTGCATTTCTTTTTAATCCAGCTATGGGTTAAACACAAATAAATAAATAAATTTTTTTTTTAATTAGGGATTGGTAGTTGTCCTTGAGAAATAATTGGAGAAACATTGTGAGAATGCAGAATGGCCGTGTGGTTAATGTTTGTTACGGAAAGTGGAATAAAAGAGCCGAGTTCAAATTCCCGCCTATGATTCACTAATATACTTGAAAAGGGCATGAACCTATCTTTTCTCATAGAGGTTGCAAAACGCCAATGCACCCACAATGTTACCTTGTAACGTTGCTGTTACATTAACAGAAAATAGCTAATAAATTCTATGAAGATATTAGGATGTGAATGCATCATCGAAATTAGTGATACCCATTTTTTAAAAAATACGAAAAGAAATTTTATACCTTCTATAAAAAATTTTAACTGAAGAAAAACATTCAAGTTACAATGTAACGTTACCATAGCATTGTGATGAGCAGTCCGTCTGAGTCAGGAAAATGGCTAATCGCAACGTTACTGTAACGTCGTCACTACGTCAGATATCTCCCAACCCAAGTACTACGGATCTGCAACGTTGTAAGAACGCTCCATGCTAACTGGGTAGACCGGACTCTCTAACGGGATGGCAACGGTCAAGAAAAAGAGTTACTCTGAATTTCAAACCGTGAAGAAGACAACGGGGGAAACCACTAGACAGCCTTTCCAAACCTTTTCACTGGGTGTTCTTACTTTCGGCCTTGTGTTACATCTAAACTATGCTTAGAAAATTCACCGCTAAAAGCTCAATGTCCAAGCCATTGATAATCAATTTATATAATTTAATTTCTATCAATTTATATAATTTAATTTATATCACTGTATATAATTTAATTTTAAGCAATTTATATAATTTAATTTCTATCAATTTATATAATTTCATTTTAAGCTATTTATATAATTTAATTTTAAGCATATCATATAATTTAATTTCTATCAATTTCTATCATTTCATTTCTATCAATTTATATAATTTAATTTTAAGCAATTTATAAAATTTAATTTCTATCAATTTATATAATTTAATTTCTATCAATTTACATAATTTAATTTTAAGCAATTTATATAATTTAATTTATATCAATTTATATAATTTAATTTATATCAATGTATATAATTTAATTTTAAGCAATTTATATAATTTAATTTATATCAATTTATATAATTTCATTTTAAGCTATTTATATAATTTAATTTTAAGCAAGTCATATAATTTAATTTCTATCAATTTCTATAATTTAATTTCTACCAATTTATAAAATTTAATTTCTATCAATTTATATAATTTAATTTCTATCAATTTACATAATTTAATTTTAAGCAATTTATATAATTTAATTTCAATCAATTAAAGTAGACTTAACTTTATTTGTAAAAATCGAGATATAACACAAAAATATAATTTCCTGTTAAACCTTTTCAAAGTTTGTAAAAAAAACAAAACAAGAATTGTTTTGGCAATACAAAATTTTGCCAATATTCCTGCGAGAACCGACCTGCCCCACATTGAAATATAAACTCTGACAAGTATATTAATGTCTATCTCTTTGCTATCTCTAGTAATGTGTGAATCTTTGTGCGCGTCTAGACACACCCTCACACTCGTCTATTGCCACACACGTGAGGCGAATCGGCGGTATTAGTGTCCGACTTTGAGAAACAAAACATGGAAATTAACTTTCTACCAATCTTAGCAGGTGTGTCTTGTCCAAGCACCTAACTTGAAAAGTTATATCGGGTCGAGGTGAGTGGAATTAAATCAGAATAAGGATTGGGAGAACGCCAGGCGAAGGGCGAGACTCTTTCTGGGTGGAACCACATGTTACCATTGGCAGATCCTCCACGCAGACTGGAAAAGTTTCAAATGGTTCACCCCCTTCCCCGACTCAGCCCGCCCTGTGAATCCCTCTGCTGCTGCCCCTCCCAAGCTACACGTTTGAAAATAATGAAGCTGCCGGAGAGCAGACGGGTGGCCAAGCTCTCTGTATGACGTGGCGTTAAAACTTAGGTGCCATCTTACCAACAAGTGTCCAAGAAAAAGCTCAATGGTTACAACGCGAGTTGAGGTATCGAAGTATATCGGATTATCGTATGAAATAAAGTCGGATATTGTAGATTTTTAAATTCAAATATAAGAGACATAGAACAAAACATAGTAATAAGGCAAGTATAAGACACCATTTATTTTTATTTTTGTCTGGACGCGCTCACGCGGGTGTGTGTGGGGGCGGGTGAGAGAGAGAGAAAGATAGGGAATATATTTATTTGGTTATGTGTCTACGTAAATATCTATATGGGTAAATTGTCAGTTGAAATTCATAGAATCATTATTAAAACATTTTTTTTCAATTTTTCTTAACGAGTTTGTTTCATTGGATCCAAGGATGAAGAAGGATGTAGACGTGTCCAAAGTTACTAAAAGACAGGAAGACAATCTGGCTCTGTAGTTTAAATAAAGGGTTTAGTTCATTTTTTTCTTAAGTTCAGTAACTGTTATTGCTATTTTCAGTATTGATGGGTGTTTCCTTCCTAAACTTTTGTTTGAAGTAGCGTGTAATGTCAACATCTTGATTATACCAGTATTTTGTCTTCGAATTACATGTGCTATCCATTTTAGTTGTTGCTGCTGTTGACAGTCTTCAAGTGATGTGGTTTCTGTTATTTGGTATAGTTCTTTCTCTGGTATTCGGTACCGCTGGTCCATGAAGTTCGAATGTTGGTGACCATCGTTAAGATATTCTTGTTTCATTTGCTTCTAATCTATAAAACCATTTATAGTTTTTTTTTCTGTATTTGTATCGCTCGATATGATAGCATTTTGATCATAAAAATATTTCTTATTCAAGTCTTTTGAACAAAGTTCCACTGTTCTTGCCGAATTTCCGATTTAATTCTACTACGAATTCTCCTCATTAGAACCCTAATGATAGGTGTAGTTTGTGGCTCATTAGGTTGATTGTCCAATGGAGTTCGCATTCATTTGCACCTTTGGCAGTGTTATGAAGATAGATCGATAGATCTGTACTTGCTTTATTTTAATATACTAATATTGGTGTTTGTGGAAGTTTTCTCGAACTGGAGATAGGAATGAAATTAAAGTTACGTACATTTAACAACATTTCTGTTATCTTAGCCAAATAGATAAAAGAAATATAAATCAATAAATGTACATTTATACATCCACCAACTACAACATGTCAATAAAAGTTTAGTCAGAAAATGCTCTCCTCCATGGCAACACAAGATCGCAGAGAGCAAGGATAACACAGAAAAAATAAGTTCGGTTGGTCTGTTCTAATCCACCAGCTATACTCATCAAACGCTGCGAAACGTTCCGATGGGGAAAATTTTCTCTAATGAAAATCAAATTCAAGAGTTTACTGAAAGCTTTCACAAAAAAAACCCCCAAAACAGCAGAATTTTATTATAAATGTATCGAAGAACTGCCTGATAAGTGGCAATAAATCATTGCATAGGAGAGTGAATATATAATTGAATAAAATACAATTGTTAAACAAAAATGGAAATTGTCTATAACTCAACCAAATATATAAACCGGAGATTTTCTTGCAACGAATCAGAATTTGTCAATTTTCGTTCTGCGTTTGCCTTGATAGGAATTTATGCAAGAATATAAATATGTGTAACATTTTCAAAACATTTTAAT
>OZ038485.1:67065142-67085142 GCA_964036315.1 Acanthosepion esculentum
AATATGTATAAATTGTCCAATGTTCATGATATTGTTTTTCGGTTCGAGTACTTTCAACCATCTCGTTCATTTTCAAGAAGCAAATGGTTGTCAGTTTCGTAAGCAAGACCTTTTGGCTACATCCTGGCATTTTTGGAACGCTATATTGCAAATTTAAATATAAGCGTATCGTATAACTGACTTCCTCTGTAAAACGGCTTCCCAGAACTTGACAAGACCGGAAAAGAGTATATGAATATTTGATGCGTTTTATATTATTTTTTACGCCTATTAAGATATTTTATGTACATTTTAAAATGTCGTCTTCTGTGGTG
This sequence comes from Acanthosepion esculentum, assembly GCA_964036315.1. Lineage (NCBI taxonomy): Eukaryota > Metazoa > Mollusca > Cephalopoda > Sepiida > Sepiidae > Acanthosepion > Acanthosepion esculentum. The sequence continues at coordinate 67,065,457 of OZ038485.1, forward strand.
AATGATATTTCATTTAATGCGGTTTGTTTGGTTTGTCTAATAATAACTTCAAGTATTTTAAGTCCTTCCTTACAGTGCGTACTGTATAATATTTTGGTATTATCTACTTATCTGTCTTATGTTAATTAATGTATTTTGCTTTTGTTTGATGTGATGATTGATATGCGCACGGATTTAAAGTTAATCCCAAATGCTTTTTCAGTTTCAACTTGGAATTAAAATCACCCTTATTAGATTTGGGTGATTCAATTTTTGGAGTTTCGTCGTGGTCTAAAGTGCCGTGGGTGATATCGCCATAGGCAAATGGTCCCAATGGCATTGTGCTTGTTCGAACAATTATACTTAGCCCAGGGAGTCCATTATTTTCTGTCACGAAGTGGGGGCGGACAGTTTTTTTTTCTTTAGCTTTTGCCTGAATAGGCAGTACCTTCAAAGCAGCAAGTGGTTTGGATTCAGCGTTTCTTTCTCCTTGACTGGCTGTCAACCAAGGCTATAAGACCCAGTCTGTGTTGCTATTTTACCCATGGGGAGGGAGAATAGATGGATTCAAACGGTACTAGCACATAACTAAATGTAATTGACTCTATTGAAATTTGAACTCGGCTCAATCCGAACAGCTAATCGCCTTTTTTAGTTTAGTCGACAATAATAGTTTTATTGATTGCTATATAAAGAAATATAAAGAGATGTTGTTGTTGGCCCATTAAATATAAGACTGATGGAGAGATGCGGATTGTGACTCGAGAGGATTACAAACAGAATGATGAATCAATAGACCAATGGATTCTTTCTTTCTTTCTTTCTTTCTTTCGTCTCTTTTTTCTGGTTGTTTCCCACACATACGCATACAGATACACAAACCTAAGGTAGATATATAAACGACAGATAATCAGAGAAACTCTGAAAAACAAAAACTGAAAGGGCGTCAAAGGAAAACCCTATTTGTCAGGGCCCTGTGATGAAAATGGGTGCTTAACGAAAATTGGATGAAAATAAGGTGCTTGACCTTTGTCTGAAAAAAGACTGACACGTAGTCATGGGAAGAGGAGGAAGCGGCACCGAAAATTCCAGCGTCTTGGCCCTTCTCTGTCGTCACTGTTCACTATTTGCATATCATTTGCCTATCACTGGCGATTTGCGCTAGCTAATTCCATAATTGGAAGAAAACTCGAGGAGATTAGAACAAAATAGCAGGCTTGTTTTAGAGGATAGAAAATGACATAGATCGCCCTGTGGATTCCTATTTTAAACTTTGTCTTGTGCCACATTCCCTTCCTTTGGGTGTTTGGTTAAATACCTACTCCTTACTACCTAACAGACGGGGTGGCGTATGTTAATTTATTTATTTATTTATTATTTTGGGAAAACATTTTCCTTTTATTAATATTACTTTTTTTTACCCTTTTAATAATTTCCGAAGCCCCCTTTGTTAATATGATCCTGTTTATTGCATATTGAGTAAAAACAAACTCCCATCACCCCGTTTGCTAACCCCATCTTTATATTAGGAAACCAAGTGTATTTTCACGTCATTTTTTTTCCAATCTACCCATTGTTATTCTAGGCCATCCTCGTTTATTTTATTTTACACTTTTTCTCCAACAAGTATCTTTATTCCGTTGATTACAATTCCCCATTATCTTTTTTTTTTGTTCCCTCGCTGCTCTATCGCTATTTCCGTGTTCCAGCATTTCTAATCTTCACAGCTAAGACCCGCCATGCCATGCACATTGTATCAAACCATTCTCATTCTCTTCATATTCCATTAGTAAGATGGTAAGTTCCACCTGAGAAGCTTCTTCCCACGAAGAAGTTTGTTGGATTGACTACCAAAAGAATACTTCCCCAGTCACGACAATCTTAATTTGTTCAAGTCTAGGATTAGCTGTTACCTTCCCCACATATCCCCATAAACTGTATGCAACCCTCTAAGTCGAGTGGTGCATGGGCCTTCTACCGGATGAACGTTATTGTAAAAATAAATAGATAAAAATAAACTTTAATTGATTTTTCCAGACTACTCTTTTAACCCAACTTACCCTTCTATTCCGTAGTGTCATGGAGTTGGACTAGTCTTTAAGGTGTCAAGTTGATGAGACGTATAACTAATGAAGTATTGTAATAAATAAGTTTAGAGAGAAATTTACCACTGATGACATTAATGTTCGTCCATGTGATGGGCCAATACTTTGCAAATCAGTACTAAATAAAGAACAAGATGAGGTATCCGTAGACAACCAATCGAACAATGGGTGTTGGCGCTTATGCCTTGAATAAATGAAAAACTATAGCTGTCATATTTCGCCGATGTCGCCGGTTCGTCGTCGAAACAAGTCAAATACAAATTTGCTCAATTCTCTTATATATTTATCATCCAACTTTAATATCTCTCTCTCCCCTCTCGCTCTCTCCTCTCTCTCTCTCTCTCTCTCTCTCTCTCTCTCTCTCTCTCTCTCAAAAACACACACACATACATATGTATATTTATTTATTATTTAATTAACTTTTTTCATATCTCTAAAGTTTCGGCCTAAGGCCAATTTATGCTTGAAGCAGAAAGCAAACAAGTAATAGAATCATATAATTAAAATATCTACCTGATTATGTTGTAATACCAAGTTATTTAATTAATGTGTAATTCAGGAACTTATTCGTCACTTCACGCAATCTGCATCTGCCTGAGCATCATCTCCGTCATCATCATCATCATCATCATCATCATCATCATCATCATCATCATCACCATCTCCCATCCCTCTCTCTCCCCTTTTCTCTATCTCCCTCTCTCTCCTTCTATCTCCCTCTCTCTCTCCTTCTCCCTATCTCTCTCCCCCTCTCTCTCTCTCTCTATCTCTCTCTCTATCTCTCGCCATGTCTTTTCAGTATGTTGGCGATCATGCGATCACGCAATTTCACAACGTCTTGTCTTTTGTTTTCTAAATAATTCTTTGTTTTACGATCTGTCTTTGTCATTGTGATTTTTTCTCTCTGTAACCTGCTTGCAAGAATTAAACGACATCATAGCAGATGTTAAAATAGACTAGTTTCTTTGATACATCGAAAGACTGTGCGAGAGCTGAAATGCATGGGAATCAACGCTGACATTTTCGGGCGTTCCCGAACGTTCTTAAACGAATATAAAATATACTTATTTTATACTGCGGTAACCTTTATTCCCAATTTAATTTTACGACAATGGCGGGACTAAAATTGTTGCAAAATAAAAAGCAATAAAAATCTCTACATTTGCCTTGAATCCTTACATTTGCAATCAGTGAACGAAACGCGTCGGCTAAGATAATTTTTTCTTTTGTCTTTATTCATATATATATATATATATATATATATATATATATATATATATATATATATATATATATATATATAATTATTTATTCGAAAATTATAACATAAATATGTTCTAAAATCACTACAAAAATAGCAAGGTTCTACATTCAACACCTTCACTTGATAAGACACCAGAAGTGTTGAAACAAAATGGCTATTTTTGTAGTGATTTTATAACATATTTATGTTATAATTTTCGAATAAATAATTATATTTGCTTTACTCTGTATTGAGCACTCTTTTAAGAATAGTATTTGTTGGTTATCAGAATTTATTCCGTATACACCAATCCTATACTTGGTACATATATATATATATATATATATATATATATATATATATATATATATATATGTGTGTGTGTGTGTGTATATAATATGATATAATATAATATAATATAATATAAAAATCTGAAACACTAATATTCCATGCTTTTAATTTATTACATTGGAATCGTAATCACGATCTAATTCATCAGAATATATATATTACAAGTGAAAAAAAAGATCTAAGAGTCATTGAAAAAGAATAGAATCAATTCTCAAACTTATACTTTGAGAAACCTTTGCAACGAATGCCAAAATTTTGTGCGACAGTAATCAAGACTGAAGGAGGATATTTTGTTGAGAGCAAAATGTAATCGTAAATTGACGACTTGGAAATACAAAGTGCTGTAATCTTGATTGCGTGTATAGTGCAATGGATAACGGAATCAAGTAAACAAAAAAGAGGCATAATGTTCTTATTTTAAAACACTTCAAAAAGAAGCAAATACTTTCTCACTAATATTTTACCCGGTCTTATACAGGGAACGCCAGAAATACCTTCCATGTATCAGTCAGTTATGTGCCATGCGTGATACACGCTTAGGCGATCATGTACTTTTCGATACTTGACTGACAAAGCAGATTTTTTCCCGCAGTAGGTTGCCATGTCTTTCTCCGGTAGACAAATTGCCATCCGAGGCTATAGAACCCGGTCTGTCCTGTTATTTACCCATGGGAGAGAAGAAGATAATTCATATCTTTCCCCAGTGAATGTAATTTGACTGGAATTCGAACTCGGCTCTCCGATTCCTCAATCCGAGCTGCTATCCATTACTCCACCGTGCCTCCTCCGATATGTATCTCCCAGAAATACACCCTACCTAATTGTAAGACATTAGCCTGGATGAAGACACTATTGTTACTAATGTTTCACCATTATGTGGGAGCTATTTCTACCACACCCTGTATAATCATATAAGGTTTATTCACAAAAAAACACAGGCTTACGGCCATATCACGTTGAAACACTGGTTCTCGTACGATCACCGATGTCAAGCAACGTCGAGCCTGGTCAGTATCAAAATGGTTGGCGACTTGGGAATACAAGGTGCTGTAATTTTGGGTGCGTGTCTGGTGCAGTGGATAACGGATTGGAATTGCAAATCAGGTAGCCATGTTCCAATTCCAGTCGGGATTTGTTATATTATTTTATAATAGCCTTTGGAAAGGTATAAATCCACGTCTTCTCTCCATCTATGGATTAATAAGTTGAACTTATATCAGTAAAAAGTCATTATCTCCAAAGCATTCTTGAAATCTGGTTACTAAATATTAAAGTGGCTAAATAGTGACTAAATTAAAAGCAATAACCTTGACATATTTGAGAAGGGTGTTTGAATAATCCAGAATCTATACTGACTGCAACCCGCCTGCATACGGATAGAAAATTAATAAAAAATATACAAAAATAGAAAGGTGTCTCTTCCCACCGAACTTATTCAACCTATACAGTGAGGCGATTCTGGAGAATCTGAAGTCCTTCCAGGATTCATTATTGGAGGCCGTAATCTTAACAACAAAACATATGCAGATGGTACAGTGTTGATAGCAGACACAGAAAGGAGACTGCAAGAACTCCTACAGACGTAGTGAATGAAATCGAGAAGAAAAGACTAAACCTCAATGAGAAGAAGACAGAATGCATGGTTGTTAAAAATTTCAATATCTGAGAAGTATTTTAACAGAGGACGGAAAGTGCGACACTGAAGCCTGAAGGTGCAATGGCATAGCGAAAATGCCTTCCAAGAGCTCCAAATATTAAGATTTAAAATCAAAGAAAAGAGTACTGAAATGTTACGTAATATCAGTCCTCTTATATGTCAGTGAACTGTGGCCAATTTCCTTAGAGATAAAAAAGAGATTTGAAGCAACAGAAATGTGGGCTTCTACAAAAGGATGCTGGGAATACCAGTGATGGAACATATGGGCAACGACAAAGTTTTAGAGAAAATGGAAACAAAAAGGATACTTTTTTACCCATGGGATTGAAGGCAAGACGGTCAAAGAACAGCGCTTAAACTAAATCACAAGCTTGAGCAAGTAAATGGATGGCAGAGCAAGATTTAGGAAAGATAACAAAAAGACAAAGACCTATAGAGGACGAGAAATTGTGGAGAGTCATGATCACCAAAGTCCCATAAAAGAAGAAAACCTCTTGGTTTTGTTGTTATCAGGGTTGGCTTGTAAATTGGCCTTAAGTAGAGACATGAATAAGTTAGTTTAATAATACTGTATGTTTGAGAGTGAGAAAGAGAGACAAGGTGAAAGAGAGAGAGAGATCGGGAGAGAATAAATATACGTGCGTGTGTTTGAGAAACAGAAAGAATGAGAGAGAGAGAGAGAGAGAGAGAGAGAGTTGGATGATGATCTGCCCAAATTAAAAATATATAAGAGAATTTACAAAAAAAAACAAATTTTGACAGGTATCGACGATGAGCCAGTGAAAAGTGATATATATATATATATATATATATATATATATATATATATATATATATATATATATATATATATATATATATATATACAAGGTTCGCTGTCAAGTTTTTTGAATTCTCAAATACTTGTATTTTGATTGGTCATTGCAGCTTATGTAACAGCGTTTCACCTAGCGTGGGGTGTGTGGTCGATTTTAAACTTTTAAAACCCTTTATTCTACATTCAACACCATCACTTGATAAGACACCAGAATTATTGAAACAAAATGGCTATTTTTATAGTGATTTTATAAAATATTTATGTTGAAATTTTCGAAATTATATATATATATATATATATATATATATATATATATATATATATATATATGAACTTGAGAAATTCATTTTCCTGAAAAAATTGTTTTCAGAGAAAGAATCTATAAATTTCAACCGACAGTAGTGCAAGCTGATCAGTCATTGGTTGCCAAATATTTCCTCATAAGGAAACAGTTAATAGTACCATTACCATTGAGAAAGGTCCTACCAGGATGGAATCAAATCATCAAATCTGGTTCAACCGAAACTATATAAGCGACTAGGGCTGGTTTCTAAAATGTAAAACGACTTCAACGCAAAAATGCAAGAGTTTCAAGCATTTCTGGAGATATACAAAAAATAAAGTACCTTTATTCAGCCTTAAATATAAATACACTATAAACAGTTTTGGTACGTAGGCATTCGTCCGTCTTGGAAGAATATGGAATCTAATATAATACTCTGATACATTTCTTCAAGTCCCACGTGACTAAACTGTGTTTTATACTGCAACTATGCCGACTGTACTTTAGTTAGAGTCTCCATGAGTGAACTCATAAACTGGTGGGACCAGTAGTTGATCAAGGCCAGTGGGCTCAAAACCTTTGCCAGGGGGTTCAAAACTTTGGTCCTGATTTCCTGTTGGCATCGACAGCTTTGAACAGTTTTATCTAACGAATGAAGGCATGAGTTAAGCTGTGGTGTTGTTGTCAGGATCAGGCTGATAATATGAAGAAGTCAACATCTTGGTGAGATTCGAACCCAGGTCTCCAAATGCGGTCTAGTATCGAGTAGTTAGAACGTTAACGTTCTAACCACTCGATCCCAGACCCCTACCCCATACATATAGATAGATATTCTAAAGAATAATTGGATGTATATTTGGCCCAATATTTGTATCACGTCAAACGTTAATACAGTGGATACTTATATTTGAAATAGATACCCCATTTTTATTTTTAAAATTTATATTACGTCTATCTCGAATGCATAGGCTGACAAAAATAACACACTATATTTACATTGTGCTTTCTGGATTACATCCTTCTTAGTATTATGCATACGGACAGATTACCAAATATTTCATTACTTAACAATATATATATATATATATATATATATATATATATATATATATATATATATATATATATATATATATATATATATATATATCCTGACGTGTTATAATAATCCTGGCTGCAGATTCGACATCTGAGTACTCCATTTTGTCGAGTACGCCATCATTCTTCTATTTCGCAGACAAAAATGTTTTTATTGCTTCGTCTAATGATGATGATGATGATGATGCAGGTCCAGTGGTATTTTTTTTAATAAAAAGCATAGGTTTCATACAATGATACTTAAATATATAATGTAATGTCTTAAAAAATAAATGTTTCTTACGGGGAATTTCTTTATTATTTACCTATTTTCACATTTCATGACTAATTTTTCTGTATTCAAATTTAAAGTGCACCCCAGATTTTTAGTTATACTACAAGTGCGCCCTGAAATAAAAACGGTCGAGGAACACTGTTCTCGTGTAACGAATCTTTAAATTTACAGAAGGCGACGACAATAAGCGTGTATTCTCAATCTAAAAATTGTCTTGTAGTATATGCAGATAAAAGTGTAACTGTACGACATTCTGAATGGAATAAGGCTTATTATTTCAGCAATGCCTAATATACCTCGAAAATAAGGGAGAAAACATAATAATTTGCCTATCAATGAAGATGCAAAGAACGTGAAAAAGAAAAACAAAAAAAAGTACTGCGTCGAGTTGAGACAAGTCGTGTTTAATAAACAGAGTTACGGAAGGAATGCAATACGCCGCCGGGGCGACGAAGTAGGTAATTGAAAAATCGTTGTTGGCCGCCGCGAGCTGTTAAGTAATGGAATATCATGCTTAGAAATAGAAACGGTAGTTTAAGTACAGCAATGAAGGTAAGGACGAACGAATCGGCGCTGAAGGCGAGCTGTGAAAGAGAGGGTCTCCAAGTAGCATCAGGATCGCAGCTAGTTTTGAGTGGCCAATGAAAAACGAAAAAGAACTAATGCGTTTTTTTGTTTTTCAAATATATGCGCGAATATATATATATATATATATATATATATATATATATATATATATATATATATATATATATATATTAGTGAATATACATAATATCCAACGTCGGTAGGACGGCTCAGAGTTTCATGCAGTTTTGCAATCTTCAGGTGTTGAGTACATTCTGACTGTTATAGAGTTCTCGTTCTCGTTAAAATTGTGTGTTAAGACTTGTTTAATAATTGTTGCCTAAAATATTATAATTATTTATAATTTATATCATTCTAATTCATCAACTCAAAAGACGAAGAATTAAAATTATAACACCCGAGAAAGTATATGTACGTATATGTATATTTTGTATCATACCCCGACCTATATATATATATATATATATATATATATATATATATATATATATATATATATATATATATATATATATGGAATCTATTGCTAGGTCAGTCGCTGAAAACGTCGGTTTACTATGTAGGACGAGACAACTTTTCTCTCCAGAATCTTTCTCTACATATGTATAAGCGAATATTGCTTAGAATATTGCTGCCACATATGACGCGCTGTCCTGCTATTTACTTTGAGCTCAGTGATAAGATCCAAAGGAGAATCTGATCTGGCGGCTCAGCTCCAGACAATTTCCCGCCGCCTTAAGGTTGTCCCTCTGTGTCTTTTCTATAAATACTAATTGTTCAAATGAGCTCTTCGCTATGATAGCTAGAGTTTTTGAGTTTAAGCTCAGCAATTTATAGTTGAGCTGGCTATCTATAGACGTAAATTCTATACTAACAGTTTCTTCTCTCGGCTCCATGCTTTCCAACTAACTTTAATCTGCAAAAATTTAAATGCAATGTCAATTGCCATCAACTGTCCCCCTGATTGTTATCTTCTCTTTCTGCCCATCATTAATGTTTCTGTTCGTAATTTTCCCACACCCTTGTGATTTAGTGGCAATACTGCCTTGATTGGGGTGATTCCGATTATATATATATATATATATATGTGTGTGTGTGTGTGTGTGTGTGTGTGTGTGTGTGTGTGTGTGTGTTAAATTTCTCTTGACAGTTTTTCATATCAGCAGAGTTTCGTATCCAAACGTAAACATAGAGTATTTTCAGAAAGGATCCAGCAGATTTTTATCAACTTAAACATTATTTTTGGTTGATACTTGTATTTGAGTAGGCGGTCCAAACGAAAATAAATGAATTTTAGAAAATTTACATATATATATATATATATATATATATATATTTAGAATATTTACACACACACACACACACACATACACGTATATATATATATATATATATATATATATATATGCGTGTGTGTGTGTGTGTCAATCTATAGATAGATAGATAGATAGATAGATAGATAGATAGATAGATAGATAGATAATGTGCAAAACCTCTCCAAGTGATCAATGAATTCGAGCGCTTTCTACCTATAAGCATTTATTTTTATTACATTTTCGAAATTTACTCTTTCTTTTTGAATAACCCTGTGTATTTTTAGTTATTTTTACGTTATTTTAGTTATTTTTAGTGGATACCCACATTTGAGTAGACGCCCCGTTTATTTAATAAACGGTATATTTATTTTCATCAACCGGCCTGGAGATATTGGAGATATCTTACTAAATTTGTCAGCTGGTTGCCATGCTATTTAAATGTGAAGGTGAAACATAATCAGCACTGCTGGAATTTATACTCTGCTTGATCCGATTTTCCGAGCCGATATATATTATTAGATTATTGGGGTTTTTTAACCTATGCTTGTAATAGATGTTAAGATAAACAATCTTCATTATTTTGGCGAATGGGAATATTCTGTATGATCCGGTTATTGTGTTAGTTTTGTCCCTGTGGTGGTGTTTCTTGTTTGTTCTCGCTTAATACCTAGGTTTTCACTACCTGGCACAGAGATTCAACTCACGGCTATTAGCTGACAGCATCACTTAATCAACACCTATATTCAGCATAATCGTGGTTTATTTCTGAAGTCTTTTATAATTCATTATAAGATGGCTTCAACATTTCCTTCATTTCGTGCTGTTTTTGCGAATTTTGCTTGTTTTTTTTTTTCGGTGGTGAATTATCAATGTATTTTGTTTATTTATATGAATATTAATTGTCCTCTTTGATTTAGGGGGAATAAATGGTGTTCGCAGAACGTCTAATAAATAATCCAATTTGTAGCTCGTCTTCTACCAGATATTTTTCCACAGTAGTCAGCAGAAAACATTCGGATTACGGAGGAGTAATGGATAGCAGCTCGGATTGAGGAATCGGAGAACCGAGTTCGAATTCCAGTCGAATCCATTACATTCACATACGTGCTAATACCCCTGGGAAAGGTATGAATCTGCATCTTCTCTCACCCACCCCCAGCTAGGAGTAAATAACAGGACAGACCGAGTTCTATATCTTTGGATGGCAACTGGTCTACCGCAGAAAGAAATGGCAACCTATCGCGGGAAAAAGTCAGCACATAACTGGCTGACTGATTCCGGACAGCTTGAGACCCTATATATATTATATATAAAACTAAACGACCTTCCCCTCTGTAATCAAATGGTTGCTGGGTCTAAATGATTGATTGAATGATTCATTTTCTATGGTTTATTATCTTTGTACAACATCAAGTGACTGAGTTTTGAATTTAGAGTTGTCCTGCTCCTAGACAAGTTGACATGCACGACACTAGTATACCCTGCTATTTAACCACTTGGTGGGAGGGAGAAGAAGTTGGGTTGATACCTATCCCAAGTATATTTCTGCGAAAGTGAATGTAACGAATTTGACCGAAAAACGAAAGAGAATTAGTTATGATGCAGGTTGATAACACAACAGACACAACTCTCTAGTGCGTCCAGGGTAAGACGATAAACTAAATCCGACAGCAAGGCCTCTGATCAGGAGGATTTGAGCAGCGCGAAACCACTTTTTTTTTGCTGGTAGTTACTAGGTCCACCCTGACCCGGAGTGATAGCATCTGTTATGGTCGCAGCTATGGGCAAATGGTTAACCCTTATCTGGCGTCAAAACGCTATGAAAGTGTAAAAATAGGTTTTAATACCAGCAATGCATTTTTGTAAAAATTATTGCCAGCAATGAATTTTTGAAGATAAAAATTATTACCAGCAATACATTATTACCAGCAAAACATTTAATATATATATATATATATATATATATATATACTAAGAGCAAAGCATTTTTGAAAGAAAAATATTACCAGCAATAAGAATATTGTCAGCATTAAATAACCCATTGAGGTTGATATGCCGTAAAACAAACCAAACAACTCTCTAGTGGGTGAATTGAAGATCGAATTCACTCGCATTAATTTGTGGGGCTTCTTCACTAACTAGTGCATTGCTAGAGATAAGTATGTATGTATGTATGTATGTATGTATGTATGTATGTATATCTATCTATCTATCTATCTATCTGTCTGTCTGTCTCTCTCTCTCTTTCCCTATATATATATATATATATATATATATATATATATATATATATATATATTACTGTAAGGTTCAGCCTTTACAAAGCCCCTGGGACAACTCGAGGGAGAAAGTTACGTTAGGAGGCAATTTGTGCGCATAAGAATGGATGCTAACGGTTAACCCTGACCGTGAACAGCTTAAGACCTTAGTGATCGTGGAAACATCTCCTTGGGAGTCGGTTCCACTGAGCAGTGGTTCACGGGAAGAATCTGTTAGAGTGGAACTTCTCACCGATGGAATATATATATATATATATATATATATATATATATATATATATATATATATATATATATATATATATATATATATACAGGATGTTCATAAATTATGCGTGTAACTTCCACAGTTTATTGTTTCCATTAGTGTTAAGATACATCAATGCAGTTCTTTGCGTTTTAAAGAAATATTTTAGTTTTAATTTCTATGTAGTTATTTCCTTTTTAGTTCACTTTCGTTTATCTCTTCAGGTAGATATTAAAATTGCATTTTTTTATCCCTCACTTTTAATGGAAATGACAACACCGCAAAGAAAGCGCGATGACTATTCTGGTTCGCGGGACCAGATCGGACACTCAGGTGCAATAGAAGCACGGTACAATATATGAAAAAGAACCACCAAGTCTTTTTCGCATCCGTGCCGGACACACGAGGCTTATGGAAACATAGAATCCCTTGCAAAATACAGAAATTGAGTATTTTCTACATGTTTCGCATGTAGCCAATGGAAGTGGTTTGATGTATCTCACTCTCTCTATTTCTGAGAGTTATTGTAACTATTTACACTATTTACATTGTTCGGACTATTGTCGTAATCTTTATTGTCATAAACACGACGTTTCGGCCGTTGTACGCTTTGGGCTTCTTCAGGATCTGTCTATCTTTTTGAGATGAGTTATTGTAACTATTTACACTATTTACATTGTTCGGACTATTGTCGTAATCTTTATTGTCATATACACGACGTTTCGGCCGTTGTACGCTTTGGGCTTCTTCAGGATCTGTCTATCTTTTTGAGATGAGTTATTGTAACTATTTACACTATTTACATTGTTCGGACTATTGTCGTAATCTTTATTGTCATATTCACGACGTTTCGGCCGTTGTACGCTTTGGGCTTCTTCAGGATCTGTCTATCTTTTTGAGATGAGTTATTGTAACTATTTACACTATTTACATTGTTCGGACTATTGTCGTAATCTTTATTGTCATATTCACGACGTTTCGGCCGTTGTACGCTTTGGGCTTCTTCAGGATCTGTCTATCTTTTTGAGATGAGTTATTGTAACTATTTACACTATTTACATTGTTCGGACTATTGTCGTAATCTTTATTGTCATATTCACGACGTTTCGGCCGTTGTACGCTTTGGGCTTCTTCAGGATCTGTCTATCTTTTTGAGATGGGTTATTGTAGCTATTTACAGTATTTACATTGTTCGGACTATTGTCGTCATCTTTATGATCATATTTACGACGTTTCGACGGTTGTACGTTCCGGCGTTCTTCGGGTGTTTGGAATTTCCAATGGAACCCTTTATTTCGTCCACGGGGGTAGAAAGTTCTAGTTCTACGTGCCATGCATTTTCTGGATATCTCAGTTTCAGTTAATTCCCGTTAGTAACTCAACTCTATAAGTTTTTGGTTCACCTCTGCTGTGGCCAGGTATTGAACTCATAACTCTTTCGCTGAAGTCACTGGATTACTTCAACCAACGCTATTTTTTTTAACTTGGTCCCCAAGGACACATGATCCAGTGGATAAAACCCTTGGTTGAAATAATCCAGTGACTAAATAAAGATTCACTTACCTATGTTTTCAAATAAACTTTGAAGAATTATCTTCATTTTCTATGAATTTTAAAAAATTGTACAGATAATTTATGGACACCCTTGATATATATATATATATATATATATATATATATATATATATGTGTGTGTGTGTGTGTGTGTGTGTGTGTGTGTGTGTGCGTGCGTGCGTGCGTGCGTGCGTGCGTGCGTGCGTATGTGGGTATATATGCGTGTGTTTGTATGTGTGTGTGTGCATATATATATATATATATATATATATATATATATATATATATAAGAAAGTGAAGTTGGGGAGAGGACTGATTTGGCGCACGTCCCAAAGGGAGCAGAACAGTCTTTCCTGTAATAAGAGACAGGCGTAAAGATCTGTCAACCAAATACTGACTTACGATATTCATTTATTTTTCCAGTAGTTTCCATTGCGATGGCAACCCAATGCCATCACTACCGCAATTGGAAATCTGGCTGAAACGCCCTATATCCACCGAACGGTGTCGTAATTCTGAGACCAATATCATTATCTGTATAATAAGCAGATGTTTTGGCAGCGGTTGGCGTGCAGGAGGTGGGGAGTCGACTAAGTACGCTTGACAGACACATGGTTTTTTCAGTTGAAGACTTAATTTTAGGGCGTAAGGATTTGCATTGTACTACTTAGGAGAATGACGACGAATTGCTTTTCATTTTTTATCCGTTTACTTTCAGTTATTTTCACCCCAGTCAAGATACGAGCGCAAAAGGACAGGCTTGGTTAATAGAAGGGTCAAGCAAGTGCATCAGTCAGATACAGGAGAATAAAACCAAGATATTCATGCGACTATGTAAAAATTTGCATACAGGGTTCTAATATCAAGTTGTACTGAATTAAATTTTGACAAGAGAAAATAAAAGAACCTTAAAACAAAATAAGCGTTACTTACATTCAGACTAATGTCCTCATCTTTCTCTTTATTATCACCATGTTTCGTTGTGTCACTAGGCTTCATCAGGGTAGGGCAGAAAAGAACATGTTCTTTTAACTACAATGTGACTTAATGTTTAGAATGCATTTTTATAACAACTAGTGCTAAGGTTCGGAAAGGGATCGTTTTTCTTACTAGTCAGCAGTGACCATACTTAACTGGCCCATGGATCCGTCCCTGTGCCGGTGGTATCACGGCTACGACTAGCTTGGACCGGCTCTGACCAGCTTGAACCAGCTATGACAAGCCAAGACCAGCTATGATTAGATTGGACCTGCTCTGACAAGCTTGGACCAGCTATGACAAACCAAGACCAGCTATGACTAGCTTAGACCAGCTCTGACCAGCTTGCACAAGTTATGACCAGCTCTGACCAGCTTGCACAAGCTATGACCAGCTTAGACCAGCGGCTCGAGTGAAAACACTTTCTAGTAGTTTCTGATTTTGTATCGAAACCCATAGCTTTTCTTTTTTCTTTTTTTAACATTCTTTATCGCAGTCAAATAACCAGTCATAGAATAAACAAGGTTTGATATATATATATAATGTTACTTTAAAAGCTGCTATTATTGCTCTATGGTTTTTTCACGCAATTTTTCCTTACTTCAAGTCCTTTGTTAACTGGGACAACAGATGGCTTGTTAATTTTAATGCCTCCAAAACTAAACTTTTCTCCATTGATCATCTGAGAGACCTCTTTCTGCCTTCCATCAACATGGCTGTATCCTCCCGGAAAATGGCTCGTTGCGCCTTCTTGGGCTCACGTTCTCAACTGGCATGAAGTGGAAAGACTATATTGCATCCATTGCTTGGTCAGCTACTAAAAAAGTTCACTGCGTCGTGCGAGACAATTTTTCACTCCAGAATCTATAATGTATATCTATAAGTCTACCATTCGCCCATGCTTAGAATATTGCTGCCAAATATGGTCCGGTGCCCCTGTTATTTACCTGAAGAATCAGCAATATTATCGGTCCTGATCTGGAGGCTCGGCTTCAGTCACTTTCCCGCCATCGTAAGGCGACTCTCTGTGACCTTTCTATAAATATTTACATGGTAATTGTTCGGATGGGCTCTTCGCTATGATACCTAAATTTTTTTTTCAGTTTAAGCGCAGTACTAGACTGGCGTTGAGATCTCATCAATTTACAGTTGAGATGGCTAGATATAACCGCAAATTCTATGCTAACAGTTTCTTTTCTCGTACTCCTCGCTTCTGGTTCCATACTTTCCCGTCAACTTTAATCTGCAAAAGTTTAAATGCAATGTAAATCGCTACCTACTTTCCCTCTGATTACTCTTTCCTCTTCTCGCTCATTATTAATGTATCCGTTCCTAATTCTTCCACACCCTTGTGTCTTAGTGGCTTTACTGCCTTGCTTAGGGTGAAACCGATTAAAATAAAACAAAAGAATCTGGCTCTTGTTGATGACGTTCATGAAGCTTTCAAAAGGCAGGCGAATATCCTCATTTCTTGAACGATCTACCCGAAAGTGACTTTGTTGCCTCGTTTACCATTAAATTAGCTGGAAATTAATTGATTCGTTAATTCGTTTTCTACGGATTAGCATCCCTTTGTAGGTTATTCAAAGCCAGCAAATATTTTAAGATTGTAAGAATTTTTGCTTTGTTTAGATAATAATGGTTCAGTCTTACTAATTAATCCATAGCTGGGGGAGAATAGATGGATTCATACTTTCCCAAGGGTAATTGTGCGTAAGTAATTATAAAGAACCCAACGAAAAATAGAACTCAGGTCTCCGATTAACAATTCCAAGCCATTATCTTTTACACCATCCGCACATCCAAGCTTACAGCACCTGGTATTCCCAAGTGGTCACCCAACTAGGCCTCTGCGGGAAAGAGATTGCTGAGTGGAAAAATTTGAAATATAGATATATGTTTTTGTTATGATTAATGCTTTTTTCCATATTATGCTATAGACTTATTGAGTTACCTACGTAGATATTGTATTGTGTTTTGTAATATACAAGCATAGATAGACAGATAAATAGATAGACATATACATATTAAGTAGGTTAATTTAACCGTCATTTGCTGCAATGGCTTCTCGTAGCTTAGAGGTAAAACAAGCTTTTTTTGAAAACAGTCACCGAGATTTATTTTAAGTAACTTATTTTCCATTCCTGTCGGAAAGTACATTTTCTTCATTCAGGTTTTATACTTGTAGTCCGGTAGACATTAATTTCCTTAAAAAAAAACAACGGAGATGTCTACACAAATAGATGTGTACACTAAATATAACTTTTAAAATTATAAAAATAAAAACGGATCTAAAAATCCATTAATTGCCAAAATAGGATTATCATAAAAACATGTTGAAATCACTACACAAAAGCTTTCATATTTCTATAATTTGAATGACTTAAATGATTTCTAAGAAAATTTAAAAAATAAAGTGTTACCTCTCTTCCGAAAGTTAAAGTGGGGGGAACATAAGGTCAGAATTAAAAATAGACTTGTGGGTATGTCTTGATCAACCAATTAAATGCCAGATCTACGCTAATTAGGAAAGTAAGCTCAGAAGGTGGAGGTGCGTGAGTTATTTTTCATGCCATGATAAACAGGAACATAGACAGACCATCATTGACAATTGCGGAAAATATGTCAGAGACAAATGTATCGTGATTGAAGACAAATATGACATGTTCAATTTTTTTGAAAGGGCGTTGCAGGGTGGGGTAGGTTAATCAGACGTAAAGTTAACAGAAAAATCTTTAAAATAATTTTTTTTATTGATTCAGGAAGCTTCTTAAAGGTTCCTGTACATAAAATTAAAAATGTGAAACATCTATATAAGATATTAATAATGCTAACTGGACAGTAATACATAGCAGTATTAAAGCTGAATAAACAGAATAAACAAAATAAGATAATTACCCGTAGAGAGTGGACCATTATATATTATGGCTATGAGAAATGGTAATACATAATTTTTAAAATTTAACTGTATTTTAAGGTAAAAGACAGTGAATTCACTCCTTTGATTTCATAGGGATTTTTTGTCTGTAAATTTGATAATTTCTAATTTTTCATGTAAGCATAAGAAGAACGTTTCATTTAAAGATTTACAAGTTCTAGTATTTGTAGTATTTTCCATTTTACTGTAGGGGTTTTATTAACTTTTAAATTCCAAAAATGTTTAGAAAGGTATGTCCTATTTCTGTACGCGTTATTGAAGAAAGATAATACATGTTGGTACCAACTAGTTTTAAAGGAATTCTTGGTACTCCCGATATAAAATTTTTTAAGTGTTGGATTTTCTATAGTAGAAATAGTGCTTAGGTAAAGAGTCTGTTTGACATCGATTTTGCAATGGACATTCGTTAGAATTTCTGCAATTACGTTTGTTGCTTTGGAATGGCAATTATTACTCAGGTTTTGTATTGATTTAAAATTTTAATATTATGTTTTTTTTTTTAATTTTTCAACATTATCGGTACAGCTATAGCTTAGTTTTAGTATATTTATGTTAAAAATCTTACTAAGTGGATTATTTCTCTGGAAATATTTCTCATTTAAATGGAGAAAATTCTGCCCTAACTTAGTACTAACCATTTAGTTAAATGGACGTGTGTACCAAATGATTTTTGTTTCTATTTTTATTCCTATGATCGCTGTTGTTATGTTTTATATAATTCTTGTCAGGGCACTAATAGCCACTATTTTTAAGGTAGTTTTATCAAATTTACTATGCTTGTAAAAGACAACTTCACTGGAAGAGTTATTGCTAATCCTATGTTCTATGGAGGAGGGTGTGTGCTTGATTACGGATGGAAGGTGGTTAGAATTTGACTAGATATATATTGGACTGGCGTTTGTTTTCATGTAGGGTATAATAACTATGTATAATATAATATCAAACTATGTATAATATAATATCAAAGAAATCTACATTTTTAAATTAGTGTTTTAAAGCATGGAATTCTACTCCATCGGTTCTTTCTCTCATCTGTATATATATATATATATATATATATATATATATATCAAGGGTGTACATAAATTATCTGTAAAATATTTAAAAATTCATAAAAAAATTAAGATAATTCTTCAAGGTTTATTTGAAAACATAGGTAAGTAAATCTTTATTTAGTCACTGGATTATTTCAACCAAGATTTTTATCCACTGGACCATGTGTCCTTGGGGACCAAGTTAAAAAAATAGCGTTGGCTGAAGTAATCCAGTGACTTCAGCGAAAGAGTTATGAGTTCAATACCTGGCCACAGCAGAGGTGAACCAAAAACTTATAGAGTTGAGTTACTAACGGGAATTAACTGAAACTGAGATATCCAGAAAATGCATGGCACGTGGAACTAGAACTTTCTACCCCCGTGGACCAAATAAAGGGTTCCATTGGAAATTCCAAGCACCCGAAGAACGGAAAGTTATGAAAGTTAATAATTAAAGTTGAATATATATATATTGCCTATTGGGGTAGCAATTCCTCTTTTACACAAGTTTCGTTAAAGACGATTGACAAGGCACTACGATTAAGATTTTAATTTAATTTTTCTTGTGTTCGTACAAGTGTTTCCTTTTTTGAACAAGGTGTATAAAAACTGTCCAAAAGTTGTCGGCTCTTCTCTTATCCATTATGAAGAACGATTTTTATTCTTTATTTTTAACTAAATGTAAGTTTTTTTTAAATTTTTGAATCTGAAATTATGGGAATGTTTTTTTCAAACACGGTCAGCACGTTGTGACCGTCTTATCGAGTTATCGATGTTATCGAATTTTGGCTTTTTCT
This sequence comes from Acanthosepion esculentum, assembly GCA_964036315.1. NCBI lineage: Eukaryota > Metazoa > Mollusca > Cephalopoda > Sepiida > Sepiidae > Acanthosepion > Acanthosepion esculentum. The sequence continues at coordinate 67,084,995 of OZ038485.1, forward strand.
TTTTTATTATTTGTGCTTCCATTATTTTTTATTTTTTTACACACTTTGTAATCAGAAAAGAAAACAAATAAAAAGTTTAGTCGTAGTGCTATGTCAGTCGCATTTAACGATATATATGTGTGTGTGTGTGTGCGTGCGTGCGTGTTTG
>OZ038485.1:67090142-67132642 GCA_964036315.1 Acanthosepion esculentum
TTTATCTTTCCTTTCTTTTTTAGGTTCTTTGCCGCTGTAGTAGGTGTATTATGATTTCATTATTATTGCTGAGATACTCTCCTGCACACGCACAATGATGTCGAGTATCTCTAAGGTGTCTTGCGAGACAGAAAGATTTCTAGAAATAGTCTCGCGTGCGCCAACAACAAAAAAGGTGTTTGGTGCATTTCTCTACGAGCTCTTGGTATCTCTGTATTTTCACCTGTTCGAATTTAAAATGTTCTTATCCTAAAATTCTGCAACATTTATCAGGATCCATTAATAGCTCTTCTTGTGTACAAGTGTTATAGCAGGGCAATTGCTCTCCAAGCGCTTGTCAGTCAACATGTGTCCACATAAGATTCACCTGCTGTTTCTCGGCTACTGACTATAGTATATGTTCGTATTACCTCTCTGTGTACACGAGGCTTCCATAATGTATAAAGGCTACTTTGTCATGGAGTCTGTATTCATTTTGTACCAGCTGAGAGCAACCATTGACAGTGTGTTACACACTTTCATTAGCTTTCCCCACACAGCCCGCAAAAGGGTAAAACACCGGGTCTTGATGAGAATCTGTGAGTGCAAATTCAACTTGTAAGTATCCAGAACAAGGTGGAAAGATTGTCAGGCTGCATCCTGTGGTTCATGAGTTACTCAATATGGCAAGTGATAACAGCGGTGCATTTATCATGGAAGCTGTAAAAATAGTGGGGCGGTTATTTGGCGAAGCAGTCATTAAGATGCAATCAGAATGGAATTGTGGGTCTCGGTTGGTAGTAACACTTAACCTGATGATAGGAGAGGAAAAGATAAAGGGAGAAAAAGAAAGAAGAAAGAGAAACAAAAATGAAAGGAAGATAGATAAACAAAAGAAAGATATATAAAAGAAATGTTTGATGTGAAAATATAACAAAAGAAAGAAACAAAAAAAAGCAAAATGACAACCAAGGAGACTTGTTAAAAAAGAAAGAAAGAAAGAAAACGAAATGATAATCAGAAATTTTGTTCAAGGAAGGAAAGAAAGAAAAGCGAAAGAAACAAATAAAGAAACAAACCCATAAAGAAACAAACTAAATGAAATGATAACCAAGGAGACTGGAATGAACGAAAGAAAAACAAGAGTGGTAAGAAGAAAGAAAGAAAACGAAACTGTAACAAAGAAAACTTGTTTAAGGAAGGAAAGAAATAAAAGAAAAAGAAACAATATGAGAAGTAAGAAGAAAACACAAAAGAAAGAAATGAAATGATAATCATTGCGACTTGTTCAAAGAAAGAAAGAAAACGAAATAAAGAACACTTGTTTAAGGAAGGAAAGAAATAAAATGAAACAACCTAACAGGTAAGAAAGCAACAAAAAAAGAAACGAAACGAAACGATATGATAATCAATGAAACTTTTTGAAAGAAAGAAAACGAAACAAAGAAAACTTGTTTGAGGAAGGAAAGAAATAAAAAGGAAACAACATAAGAAGTAAGAAGAAAACATAAAAGAAACGAAACATGATAGCCAGGAAGATTTGTTCAAAGAAAGAAAGAAATGGAAAAAGAGAAAGTATAAAGACGAAAAAAACAAATAATGTAATGGAAAAAAATAATGAAGAATAAGTACCTGTTAATGTCTTCTTTTATTTTTGAAGATTTTAAATTAATTTTGTAATTTCTGCATGACCATTTATTAAAAACAGATAAAATATGAATCAAAGGAAAATTAAAATTGCATGTGTGGCTCCTAGGTCAAGAAATAAAAATCTACTCAACTGATTTCTTACAAAAAAGCAAATGAATGTGTAAGAACGGCTAATGTTTATACACATGCGCACAAAGCTACAAAAAGATCTATATGGATTCAAGTGTATCTATCAATGCTCTATAAAGGACTCATTCGCAAACACATACTTTTTTGATAGGTAGAGTTCCAACTGACACAGTGACGCCAATATGAAGCACCCATTGAGGTGTAAACTTACAACTGTTATAATGGTGTTGCTCATCATTGTCTAACACTATCTGTGTGTGTGTGTGTCTCTCTACCCCCCTCTCTCTCTCTCTCTCTATATATATATATATATATATATATATATATATATATTGTCATCCACAGACAGACTGTTTCGCTGTATCACAGCTCATCAGTGTTGCTAGACCCGACCGATTTGGCATCAGTCGGAGATTCTAACCCCTAGGCTATCGGCGCCCGTTCGAGAGGAAGGAGAGAAGATATATATATATATATATATATAGAGAGAGAGAGAGAGAGAGAGAGAGAGAGAGAGAGAGAAAGAGAGAGAGAGATACACGATGTTTGGTAAAAAAAAGTACTGACAAGTACAAAATATTTAACAGTAGAAGCATACAAAATATGCTAAAAATGAGCACAAAAATATCCGGTTTCAAAATCTAGACCTGCATATAGTTTCCTTCCGTCTCAATCATGGAATTTCACTTTTGAATGAAAGTATATGAGAGAATCATCTTTCATCTCACGAGGTAATTTTTTCAAAGGGTTAAAATTATGCATTTTCGGTGATCGTAACCTACCTAGTAGACCTAAATTCTCACGACACCTTTGGCTAACCTTAAAGCTCCCCCCCACTCTTGGCCTAGATTTTTTCTTTTTGTTGCTACATGAACAGCAGAACGTCATGCTCAGAAAATGAGATTGCATTATATATGAAATTCAGGGGTCACACTATGCATGAAGTCGGCATAGGCACGAGTATATACTCTAAAAGAAGGAGTTCATTCTAGCCTCCAAAAACAGTGGCTTTCATTTTCCCCCGTCTTAAATTTCTTCCTGGCTGGTTGGTATTATTCCGTGTATCTTTTTTTCTCTCGGGTGAATAGTGGTTAATCCAAGTCGCATCTGCAACGGCTGTCTCTTAGGAAAGTGCTATCCATGTTTTATAGCTCTAAAAGATCTTGCATAATCTCCATTTGACACTTCATAGATTCTATCAGCGTTCTGAGAATCCACATTGCAAAGACTTTTGAGAAGCCAATAAATTTCAACAAATTAGTTGCACTACCATAACTCAACTGAAGGCTTCAAACATTTACCAGCTGCAATGGTAATATCAGGCAGTTTGTCCTTCTCGTCATTTTCACTTGGCCTGCCACAATGCAGCTGTCACTAAAGTCAATTTTACTTTTCTTTTGTTAACACTACAGACAAATCTCCTTACGGTGCTTACTTGATTATTTCCATAAATATTCACTAATCGTACATCCATCTTCCCAAAACAGAAATTCTACGATAATTCTTTGATTTCTACAGGTGTCGAGAAAAGCAGCTATGTTTAAAGGGGACTATGGGGAGAAAAAGAGAAGGAAATTTTAGAAATTTTCTTTAATCATCAAGATATTTTATAGTTCATATCCAAAAATGTGAAAAAAATAAAAACTAGAAATTCTACCGAATAATTACAAATTAAATGAAAACAGGAATTACTTTTTGACCATCGTATCTATTTGCATATGCATTAAATTTTAGAGCTAACTTTCTGGATGTAATCATAGACCTATCTAATGGACTTTATAAACCATATGCTAAAGATTTATACAACCATAGATATATCAGCAAACAATCTAACCACCATCCTAGAATATTAAACAACTTGCATAAATCGGTCCAACTTAGGTTGTCTGCCAACTCCAGTAATAAGGATATTTTGACAAGCATAAAGGTAAATATGTAGAAGCCCTAAATCAAAGTAATCATCCTATTAACCTCGAGTTCCTGGACAATAACACTAATGATGCCAACAAGCCCAAACGCTGCAAACGCAACATCATATGTTTTAACCCACCCTTCAGCAACAATGTCAAAACTAATATCGGGAGAATTTTTTGAATTTAATCAATAAACACTTCAATCGATCCCCAACGCTAAAAAAGATTTTCAATAAAAACAACGTTAGCTACAGTTGGGCTAAAAACATCGACCAATATATATCACAGCACAACAATGTTATTGTAAACAAACTCTTTACCAACCTACAACACAAAAACATCTCCACAGCTAAAGAATGCAACTGCCGAAAAAACAAACCCTACCCATTAAGCGGCAGATGCATGCACATGGTATTAGCTAGCATCAAATATGATGACGAAGTCAAGTTTTATGTGAGTTCTACTGAAAACCACTGGAAATCATGCTTCTACCATCACCAAATGACATTAGGCATTATTAAATATAGTAACGGCATTGTCCTCTCTAAATTTTTCTGGAAAGTAAAAATCGAGAATAGAAACCCAGCTATCACCTGGGAGTACGTAACGAAAGCAAACCCCTTTAACGGGAAAGGCGATAAATGTAGCTTATGTCTTTCTGAGAAGTTAATGATCCTGAAAAAAATATGAGCAACCCCAATATGTTAAACAAAAGAAGCGAGCTAATGAGCACCTGCTTACCTAGAAGTAAATTCCTACTCAAGCACGTTGAACCAGATTAATAAAGTCTCCCCAGTCTCGGGAGCCACAGATACTGGTTTTGATGTTGTCGTTATTATTATTATTATTATTATTATTATTATTATTATTATTATTATTATTATCTACTTTTACTTTTTTTACTATATTACCATTATTTTTATTTTCATTTTCATTTTTATTCTTATTTGTATTCTTATCTTATTTTTGGTCTTTCTTTTATCAATATTATTATTATAATTATTATGATTATTTTATTATTTTTGCTATGATTATTTACTTTTATCACCATTTTACCATTATCAATCATTTTATTTTTATTAATTTTAATTTTATTAATCTATCAATACTTTTAAGCAAAAAATAGAGTTACCCCCTTATCCTTAAACTTATTTTAACATCAGCGTCCTTTTTAACGAAAATTAAAACTAGAATTTCTAATCATTATTATTTTCAATCACAAATATAAGTTTGAGCCTAAATTCAAATACAAGGCTAGATTATAGTGAAATTAAATATTTATCTACAGTTACAACCCACCCTAACAACAACATATCTTGCGAGACTCAGAAATATTAAATCAACAGTGTTATCTAAACGGTATAAATTCAACTCAGTACCTGAAGATTTCATTGAGTTTGAAACTCCGAGTTGTACTGTTGGCGTAGGGTATTATATATATATATATATATATATATATATATATATATATATATATATATATATATATATATATATATATATATATATATATCAATTATGTGGTGCAGGTTCAATTTATATTACGCGAATCATTCATACGAAAAGCAGATAATGAAGTTAATGATATAAATGGCATTTATATCATTAACTTCATTATCTGCTTTTCGTATGAATGATTCGCGTAATATATATATATATATATATATATATATATATATATATATATATATATATATATATATATATATATATATATATAGTTTGCACAAAAGATGAAAATGAATGTAACACCGGTACAATACAAAAGATCAATCAATGAAATCTCACTTCCGGAAGAGAAAACACCCGGAAAGTGTGCTTGTTCACGCTTGTATAGTCAACCACTCTTTGATTGTTTTCGGAAAGTGGGGCTGAATATTTCGACCAAGAAAATACTAATAAAAATGTTTAGCCATTTGATAAAATTTTTGCAATTGATTGGGACAGGCGAAGAACTTGAATATATAAAAAAGTTCACAACTTGATGATTAGTAGGGATAATTCCAAGCAGGATATAAATCCAAAGAGAGCTCAATATAAGAACAGAGCAATATAATAACGAATACAGGATTTTGAAAAACCCATCAAGTCCACGAAATAAATTATTACCTGACCTGATGGATTTCTAAGGATTCTGTATTCATTATATATATATATATATATACATATATATATATATATATATATATATATATATATATATATATATATATATATATATATATATATATATATATATGAAAAGATTACTTAACTGTTAAATATCAATTTTATCCTGATATCGATGTTTCTTGGTAAAATATCTAGTCTTCAGGTAGTTGTGGTTTTAAACGGTATTTCAAACTTTTTTCCATTTCTTCCGTGTCTTTTTCAATCTGCATTTTTACTCCATTTTGTACATGTGCGTATTCATGAATTTAACGTTCTTTTACACACGCACGTTCATGAAATTTTGCATTTGTTTACGTCTTTCATATTTTCAGCTGTAGATTTTTCTTCCAGAAATTTCATAGAAATTAAATTAATTTTTTATATGGTTGTTATGTTATATCATTAATTAAATTGTAATATTTATTAATTTGTATTATTAATTAAATTATAATATTTTATGTTGTATTTTTATTATTAATTAATATTTTTAATTAATATTTTAATTGATTTATTATGTTATATTATTATTAAAGTAACAAATGTTCCCTATATATATTCGACAGAATTGAGTCACTCTCAGTCACTGTGTGTTTATCCGAATCTAAAAATAAACACGCTAAAATTCACCTCCATTCCGTACCGTACGCTGATGGCTTAGCGGGTAGAGGTTCCGACTGACGCAAATTCAGTCGGGTTTCGATCGTAGCTAGAGGCAACCGGACATCTAGCCACACTGATGAGCTGCAAAACAGTCTGTCTGTGGATGACAAAAATATATATATACATATATATAAGGAACATTTCTACTTCTGTTTCTTGTTTGGTAACAAGAGATCGGTCGTTGCGTAATTATCTTTGTCTCTCTCTTTCGCTTACTCTCCATCTCCATTTTTTTTAAAATTCCCGTAGAGTTTTCTCTTGTTAAATGCGAAAACGTAAGTTTTTATCACAACAGAACTTTGTAGCCTATTATTTCTTTAAAAAGTGATTAGGTCTGCATGCTCTGAAATGACATCTTTCAGTGCAGTCATGTCGACTTTTTGCATATCATTTCATTAGCTTCATTTACAAAGTGGATAACACAGACACTCCTCACGTAACGACCGTGTTCCGTTTATACGACTTGGTCGCTAAACGAGTCTGTCGCTAAGTGAGATTTTGTATCTGAACGCTATTTCAGAATACTACGCGTTTTCACATTTCTAATTTATTTTGTAATGTTTATACGTGGAGGCACGGTGGAGAAATTGATAAGCAGCTCGGATTGAGGAATCTGAATTCCAGTCGAATCTATTACATTCACTTACGTGGTAATACCCTTGGGAAAAGCATGAATTCTGTTCTTCTTTCCCCACCCCCAGCTATGGGTAAGTAGCAGGACAGCCTTGGATGGCAATTGGTCTACCGCAGAAAGAAATGGCAACCTACTGCGGGAAAAATCTGCCTCGTCAGTCATGTATCGAAAGATACATGATCGCCTAAGTACATAACTGACTGAATGTTTATACTGTACAGTAGTGTACTGAATAGTTAACTTAATTCATAAATTCGAAAATAAGCTCTATATTATTTAATCATTATAATACTACTAATGTTGGCGGGGTTCAGAGTTCCAATTATTCAGTTGCTTAATCTCTCAGTCAAATCGTAGACCTCCCTAATAATTCCGACCAATATGCCACTTTACCTGATTTCTTCTTTAATTTATCTCCTGTCTCTTGTTGTGCCTTGCAACTCTGTCCTCTTGACAATTCGAATCACGCTGTAGTGACTGTTGATATGCCTTTTGAATCGTCCATTAGGCATGAACCCTGTATTCATAAAACTTCTTTTTGCTACCAGATAACCGATTATGATTCAAGCCATTTTCTTCGCGATGCTCCTCGGAGTGAAATCTTTAATCTTCCTATTGTGCCTCTGAGATTTCTTCACGGGTGAAAGCCGGCCCCGAGTCCTATGTGCTATCTCGGACAAAACCAAAAAATCCCGGATAAACCCACAATTTTCCCTATGGTTGACGCCTGCTTGTTTAACAGCTACAGAACACAGGAAACGCTTCTCTCCGGCTATATAAGTGATAAACTTGATCACAACAGGCGTCTCTTTGTATCCGCTTGTAATAATTGCAAATCTCAAAGAGTCTAAGTCGTCATTCGCTGATACTGAGACATCGTATAGCCATTTGCAAGTTCGGTTCTTATAACTATTGACGGCTCTCTAAGAGTATAAAACAAGGTTTACTTCAATCAATTTGAAGCGTTCTTCTTCTGTTGATACAACAGAATGCTTTGCTCGTAAATTCTTTTCCAGTTCTACTCTCGATACATCAAGAGTACCATTATCTGCTCTTCCACCCAGAACTGTATCTCTGCTGTGTGATATGCATATAACACTGACCAGGGTTTCCGCTATCATTTCCATACTTGACCCCGATAAAGCATGCGAACTCCATTGTATCCATGCAATTGTCCTTGAAAAATGTGCACCTGGACTAGCCCCTGCTCTCCTCATCCATAAATGCCTTGCTTTCCAGACTATTTGTAAACCTTTTCTGTAGTTCTAAGAAATCTGGCGAACCTTCGAATTATTTACTTATTAGTATTTTTACCTCTTCTTGGCCACATACTAGAAGAGTTCCAATCAACTCTGAATTACTTAAACATATCACTTCGCGTGGTCTTCTTTCAGACCAGTACTATGGCTTTTGCTTCTCTAGGTCAAACACCGGTGTGTTGGCGATTATTGCTGAAAGAGTAGATTCATTTTTAAATAAGAATGGCAAAACTAGATATTTCAAAGGCGTTTGACAAGTTTTGAAATGCTGGTTTAGTGAAGCGTTATAATGTTTCTGGTCGATTTTTTATTTGATTCAATCTTTCTTTTACTGTCTTGAACAGTCACATTGTTTAGATTTGTTTGTAATAATGCGGCTGCCCCCGAGGTTTGTATCATTGAGCCTACTTTTTTTCCTTTATTTTCATCAACGATGTCATCAGTTGCCGACTAAGTATCTGTACTGATGACACAACTATTTACACCTGTCTTTATAGTAAGTTTGATAGGTTCGATAAAATCAAATTGGCAGCTGGTCTCAAAGATGTACATCAGCGTTTGTTAACTGGGGCAAGAAATGGCTTGTTAATTTTAACGCCTCTAAAACGAAACTGTGTGTGTTAATCAACCGTGTTCGCCTTTCCGACTGATGCTAACCTCCGGGAGAGCTACTCACATTGCCGTCTTGGTTTCAAGTTTTTCACTGTCATGAAGTGGAACGGTACGGGTGATTAGTTGTGCAGCTGAGAAAGTCGGTTCCCTATATCTGCTAGACAATTTCGCTCGCGAAAATCTATCTTAAACATTTATAAGTCTGCCATTCCTCCATACATCGAATATTGCAGCTACATCTAATCTAGGGATTATGCGAGATACCTAGAGATTCTTTTCAAAATGCAAAGAATCTGCAACATTATTATCGGTCCTGACCTGGTATCTCGGCCGCGATCCTTTCCCCACTCTTGTAACGTATCTTGCCAGTGCCTTTTCTATAAATATTTTCATGGTAATTTTCTTCATAGGTTTTTCTCTTTGGTACCGCGACTTCACGAATTTAAGCGCAGTACTAGATTGGCAGCTAGGTCTCATTAGTTTGCTGTTTAATTGCAAGATGTAACCGTCAGTTCTCTGCTAACAGTTTCTTCTCTCGAACTTCTCGCTTGTGGAAATCTCTTTCGGTTTCCTGCCTTTAAGTCAACTTTGATCTTCAAAAAATTCAATGCAATGCCAATTGCTATCTTCTGTATCCTTAAATCCTGTCCTTTCAGTTTCTTTATTCGTTAGCAACCCAAAGAGACAGCTGAAATTTCTAGGGCACATGATGTAGAAAGAGGGCTTGGAAAATCTGATACTCACAGGACAAATTGAAAGCACGAGGGACAGAGAAAACAACGCATAAGCTACTTAGCGTGCCTGAGTAAATGGATGGCGGAATAGGGTTTAGAAGAGATGACAAACAGAAAAAAATAAGAACTACAAAGGTTAATAAATCGTGTAGAGCTACGATCGCTAACGTCTTGAAGGGACATGCCACATACAAGAGGAAGAATCCTTTAAACCCTAGCGGCTTTTATTGCCTTGCTTAGGATGAAACAGTCAGTCAGTTATGTGCCATGCATGATACAAGCTTAGGCGATCATGTATCTTTCGATTCATGACTGACGAGGCAGATTTTTCCCGCAGTAGATTGCCTTTTCTTTCTGCGGTAGACCAGTTTCCATCCAAGGCTATAGAACACGGTCTATCCTGCTATTTAGGCATAGGTGGAGTAATGGACAGTGGATCGGATTAAGAAATCGGAGAACCGAGTTCGTATTCCAGTCAGATCTATTACATTCACTTACGTGCTAATACCCTTGGGAAAGGTATGAACCCTCTTCTTCTACCACCAGCTATGGGTAAAATAGCAGGACAGACCTGGTTCTATAGCCTTGGATGGCAACTGGTCTACTGCAGAAAGAAATGGCAACCGACTGCGAAAAAAAATCTGCCTCGTCAGTCATGTAACAAAAGATACATGATCGCCTAAGCGTGTATCACACATGGCACATAACTGACTGACTAGGTTGAAACGATTAAAAAAAACATTACATCGGTTTGGATACTGTAAATACAGTACGAAATCCTTAAAATAAATGAAGAAATAAATAATCTATTCTTTTATTATAAGAATTTCGTATTCTACAATTCTTGTGTATTAAAATGCATAAATAAAGAGAAAAATAAATAAAAACAGAGTTGAAGTTATATTCTATACGATGCAGTTAAAATAAAAAATCAAGCCTTCATGTGCTTAACGAGAATCACCTTTTGTCATACTAAGGTACATTTTTTAAAATAAAATTCTTTTTTAATGACGACTATTCATCGGCGAAACTTGTCAAAACAAAAAGTTTCAAAATACATATATTTTTTCTTATAACTGCTTCACCATAAGGTACCGAAAAATTGAGTCTATTGAAATTATACATATATGTGTGTGTGTGTGTGTGTTTGTGCGTGTGTGCTTATATATATATATATATATATATATATATATATATATATATATATATATATATATATATATATATATATATATTCTGTTTCTACACTATTTTGATAGATACAATTTATTTGTAGTAAATGCTCTTTTTTTCATTTAAATAGTGTTAATTACAACACCAGCCTGAATGTTCAAGAAATTTCGTGGAAAATATACGTACTCCAACAGGAAATTGAATCTATATTCCTATATGGAAACCATTATTTGGCCTGACATGCTGTAACATTCAGCTACAGAAAAGCGTATCCGAATTACTGTTTATAAACACACAATCTTCGATGATTTTTATCGATCAATATTTCTGCTCACGAAATGTATCTTAGCGTAAAAAATGACAGCATATAATGAAATGGATTAAGTCTGATAATTATTTAATATATTTTCTGTTCATACGTTATTTTTATAGATACAATTTAATTAAAAACAGAGTATTTACTTCAATAAATTCTATCTATAAAAATAACATATAAACAAAAAATATATTAATAATTGTCGGACTTAACCATTTCATTATATATATAAAGGGTGTATGAAAAATACCTTTACAAACGTTTGGTGCGAGTTCCTCACACCAAAACAAGAACAAAAGTCCATATAAACATATGTCCGCAAATCCTTCGTTTTTAAGTTATTAAGTTTAAAGGAAGTGCTGCCATGTAAACAAGGTTGCATTTGTCATTCGTGCACGTTTGTGGTTAGTCTGCTTTCAGCGTTTAACGTGTTGAGTAGTGAGTTAAGTGAGAAGTGTTCCGTTTAACAATGACTCATATCGTGAGCAGGCAGATATGATTTTTTGATATGGCCGGGCGAATGGTAATGGACGCGAGGCTGCACGGTTGCATCAGATTGTGTTTCCAAACCGAGGACAGCCGAGTCATCCAAACTTTACTGCTGTTTATTGTTGCGTGGCTGAGACAGGATCCATGGCACCACAAAATGGATCGAAGAAGGCCAAGATCAGCTCGTACGCCTGACCACGAAGGACACATTCTACAGGCTATTGGAGACGATCCAGGTATCAGCACGTCAAGTGGCCCTAGCATGTTGTACATCTCATAGTACCACATGAAGGGTACTTCAAGAGCAGCTCCTGTATCCGTATCATTTGCAATGTGTGCAAAATCGTTCGCCCTCTGTCGCTCACAACGAGAGAACCTTTGCCGATGACTTATTGCACAAACTGCCGATCCATTGTTTGTCTCTTCAGACTTTTTTACGAACGAGGCAACATATGGAAGATATGGAATAACAAATTTACACAACCAGCATTTGTGGGCGGATCGAAATACTCATGGTACAATACAGGCTAGACTTACCAGAATCAGTTTACGATCAATGTGTGGGCTAGAAATGTAGATGACTACCTGGTAGGTCCTTATGTTCTCACTGCACAGTTGTCCACAGGGAACACACTTCCAGACCTGCTAGAGGATGTACCCCTGCTAGTTCGAAGACACATGTGGTTCATGCATGATGGGGCTCTTACACATTTTAGTCACATTGTTCGCTATGCACTGGTTGACATCTACCATGAAAGGCGGATAGGTAAGAGAGGACATGTTTCCATTACCTCTATCATTTAGATTTTTATCTGTGGGGGCCACCGAAAACAATTGATTTGTGCAGCAAAGATTAATAATGCAGAGACGCTTCATCAACGTATCATGGAGGCCTGCAAAACCATTCGACACCGTGTGGGAGTATTTGAAAGAATCCGCCACTCAATCATCCGATGGGTGCAGGCGTGTGTAGAAGAAAACGGAGGACATTTTGTTATGAGTTGATGTGTTGAGATACAACGTTGACCTTTTGGAGATATATTTATATAGACATTTTACCTTGTTTAGGTGTCAGGAACCCGCTCCCAAATTTTATAAAAGTATTTTGAGGTTGTATCTTGGATTGTACATTTAATAGCGGCTACCGTAAACTTTAAATTTTATAACTATAAAATATATATATGGACTTTTGTCCTTGTTTTGGTGTGAGAGACCTGCCCCCAAAGTATTTTTGATATACCCTGCATATAATTAAACTTCAATAGACACGACATATATATATATATATATATATATATATATATATATATATATATATATATATATATATATATATTCGACTCTCCCGTCGAATTCGACGTATGAGGGTGAAGCAGATCAGTTCCTAGGAGCCGACAGCCCGACACCAGCACACGAGATTTGATTATACTGGTGAAAGTTTTGTGCAGAAATATCCACACTTTTTGAAGTGCCGAATACAGAGACCTGGTGCACTACATGCCACAAGGTCCCCAAACAACCTTTCGAAGGTTCTGAAATCAGAGTTGTCCTTCTCCTTGACCAGTTTGCCATCCAAAGCTATAGAACCCAGTCTGTCCTGCTATTTACCCATAGCTGGAAGAACAAGAAGAGGATTCATACTTTTCCCAAAGTTATTAGCACGTAAATGAATGTAATGGATTCGACTGGAATTCGAACCCGATTCCTCAATCCAAGCCGCTATCCATTTCCTCCTTATATATATATATATATATATATATATATATATATATATATATATATATATATATATATATATATATATATATGTGTGTGTGTGTGTGTGTGTGTGTGTGATGGACTCTCTCGTCGATTTCGATGTATGAGGATCCGACAACCTCATTCAGTTTTTGTTTGTGTCGCATGTGACTCTTTAGTCCTGCTAGTGACCTGCACAAAAGTGCACATTTTGTGGCAACATGGTGGATGTTGGGACATAGCCACAGTAATATTTAATGACGCTATTCACCGTTGTCTTTTCTCTCTTAGCTGGTCAATACGACTGATTTCGAAATTTATGATAGCACTCTGGTACAAATATCTCCAGTTATTTCTTTCCAGGGCAACTCTCGAGGTTAGTATGAGGCACATTGATAGCAGAGATTTACTCTTTATCTTGTATTTATACCTGAGCCACGGCCGCCCAACGATCAATGTGGCTATACATGAGGACCTTAAGTATTCTATCGTCACTCATCCTTGCAGCATGACCAGCAGAGCGAAGTTGTGACTGCCTCAGTAAATCCCAATTCCACCAATATTGCATTTTGCGAGATCACCATTGAATACACTATCGTCAAAAGTATAGCGACAGATCGCGCGGAGACAACTTTTGTGGAAGACATCTAGTTGATTGATATGAGACCTATATGGTGTTCACGATTCTGAGCCGTACAGCTGTGAGGTCAAAACGGCTTTTCTGTAAAACCGTATCCTGGATTCCAATTTGATACTTCTCTCATTCCATAGGCGTTGGCGAAGCTTCCGAAATGCAATTGTAGCTCTGTGTATATATATATATATATATATATATATATATATATATATATATATATATATATATATGCAAAAATCATAGTAATATCTGCAAATTTTGTCACCAAGAAAAGTTAGCTATAATAACATCTCCAGACGAAAAACTTCTTGAAATTATGTCCCGTTGCATACCTAATAAAATGTTCCTTTTGAGTTCATATGAACCGGGATGCAAAAAAATATGTATATTTCATTTAACCCCTCCACCACCGATAGATTTCCAATACTCTTGCCTTTCTCCTCCTTCTTCTCCTCCTCCTCAACCACACCTCATGTTGTGCGTTTATTTATTTATTTTTAAATAAAATAGTGATCATTAATGTTTTTTGTAAATCAAGCATCAATTGACTGAAATCACTTGAAGATACCGAAAGGTTGAAACCAAGGTAGCAGAATAGGTTGATCTCGTAATTTTTTATACTTAAAAGATCTACATGTTAAAGTTTTATTTTTTATTTTTTTATACGTATATTTCGGACTTTTTAATACTACTGTCTCTGGTCTAATTTAACTCTGACCATTAACTTATATATATATATATATATATATATATATATATATATATATATATATATATATATATATATTAAATGCCAAATGTAATTTTTAAAATTAAAAAACTGATGAGATACCAGTATAATATATAACTGCGCCAACATTGCGATAACCAGATATATGTATTTTTTAAATTTAAATTAAGTAACAGTCAGTTTATACTGACCACCTGAAAATTGCGTTGTGAGAGATAATATGTACATTTATTAATATATATTTAATTGCTTTGTTGTATTACATCAAACACTGTTTTATTAACACCAGCAATATACGTATGATATATTATATATATATATATATATATATATATATATATATATATATATATATGTGTGTGTGTGTGTGTGTGTGTGTGTGTGTGTGTGTATGTAATTAAACTTCAATAGACTTCGATGCGAGCCAATTACACAAAAGGGTCCAACTGTAATATATATTTAATTTTGCTTAAAAAAATCATCCATTATTTTAAATCTGCAGTTAACAATAAATATACCTGATATGAGATGAACTATTTGCTAAGATTCATCTTGTGAACAACACTAGTGTTTCGCTACACATAAATCGGCCCAAAGTTTGTGTCTACAATTGGATCGGATATTTTGAATTTCATGTAAAGAAGCTAGAATAAATTATAATACATAATCTTTGCAATCTCATTTGCATAAAATCATCTTGAAGTTATTACTTCGATTTGCAATTCTGTCCATTGTGGCATTGGAATATGCATGTGAAATACTCGACCAATTTCTGCAATTTTTGTTTTCCACAAAAAATAAGTATTGATTTATGAAATCAAATTGTCTATAGAATTTATACCTGGCGATTAAGCGGCTTTCTCGTGCGAAAAATAATGAAATAGATTTATTTTGTCTTTTCAAATTTATAGTAGAATGCCCCACGCAGTCCGAAACCAAGTCCAAGAAATAGAAAGTTTAGAAAATTATTCATAAAACTTAGGCTTTCAAATATTACATGTCATGTATTTTTAATTATTCTCTTGATAGCAGTGTATTCGGCAGTCACGAATGTAAGTTCTAATTTTTTTAAATAATTCTTACGAGCAGTACTCCTTTTTACTATCAAAATTCTTTATTTAGTGGTTATGTTAAAGATTGAATAAGTTCCTCGCTAGTTCCACGGCTATAAAATAAAAGTGAAAATTCACCTCTTGCATCCTTAAATATCTGAGCTTAACAACTTTAACAAAATATTACAGTAACAAGCATAAGAATGAATGAAAGTCATTATTTAAAGTGATAAGAGGGAACAAATTTCAACATTCAAAACTAACAAGGTTTTCCAATTTCACTGAAACAGACGCTAAATGCTTGAGTACTATCGGCTCTCTCTCTCTCTCTCTCTCTCTCTCTCTCTCTCTCTCTCTGTTTCTTTCTTTCTCGTCCTGGGTATGACGATAAACTACATCCAGCAGCAAGGCCTCTGATCGGGAGATTTTAAGGAGCGTGGAAGCAATTCTTAAATGCTGTTGTTTCCAGGTCCACTCTGACCCAGAGTAGTAGCACCTGTTCGGTTCCGGTCCTGCGTATGATGATAAACTACATCCGCGTCCCGGATAAGACGATAAACTACGTCCAATAGCAAGGCCTCTGATCAGGAGCTTTTGAGGAGCGTGGAAACACCTCTTATTTGCTGGTGTTCTCAGGACCTCCCTGAACCACGCTCGTAGCACCTGTTAGTGTCCCAAATATGGGTAAATAGTTAACCCCTAAACTAGGATCAAAACACTATGAAAGTGTAAAATTGGGTTTTAATCCCAGAAAATATTTTGTAAAAATATTATTGCCAGCAATAAATTTTTGAAGAAAAGTTATTACCAGCTATACATTTTGGAAAATAACCCATTGAGGTTGATATGCCGTAAAACAAAATAAACCAAATCAAACCAAACATGTTAGGGTCCCGGCTATGGGAAAATAGTGGACCACCCAGAGTAGGGTCAAAATATAAAAAGACATTAGAAAAAAATTAACAATAATACATTTTCATAGTAACAAAAAAAATTACCAGCATACATTTTGGAAAAAAAATACAAGAAAATAAAATTTTGGCATTAAATGGCTCATGAGGTGCTGATATGCCGTTAGACAAAACAAAGCCAATTTCTTTCTTTTCTATTATTCCGTGGGCTTTCTTTTGCTCACGTAAACCAAACGGTGCCTCTGATAAAAAAATTTTCTTCCGACATTCCACGTAATCAAACGAAATGGTTCATTATTTATCTGAGGTAATGCCAAGTCGTAAAGCACAACCTGCCATACTAACTGAGGATCAAGCGGAATTATAATATGGTTTTCTCTATTTACATTGTTCGGACTGTTGTCCTCGTCTTTGCTGTCATCTTCACGGCGTTTCGGCCACTGTACACTCCGTCCTTCTTCACGGTAGAGGCGAACAAAAAACTTGGAAAGTTCAGTTACGAAACTGAGAAAAAACTGAAACTGAGATATCCGGAAGAGGCATGTCACGTGGAACTAGAACAATCTACCTGGGGGGGGGGGACGAAATAAACGGCCCGGTTTGAAATTCCAATCACATGAAGAAGGCCGGGGCGTAGGACGGCCTAAAACATGAATATGACAACAAAGATGAGGACAACAGTCTGAACAATGTAAATAGTGTAAATAGTTACAATACCTCATCTCAGAAATATAGACAGATGATTTTCTCATAACCAAATTTTAAGTCGACTTCTAACTCCTCCCCCATATCCACCCAAAAAAATGTGCGATTTTGAGGTTTTGTCTTTACTCTTGACACGGTGACACGCTCAGATATCCTTTTAAAGTGGGTGAGTTCGAGTTTTTTTTTAAGAGTATCTTATGCAATGAGCAGCTTAAATTGTTGCAAGTTAGTTATTGCAAGATCATTAAAAAAATAACATTACACCCAGACTGCTTCAGTAAGTTTCTAAAGAAATCTTTTTTTAATAATATAGATGATGAAAATTTCATTTTGTTTTTGTTGATGGCCAACAGGAAATTGTATACCATATAATACTCAAGTGAAAACATTACGCTTGTCTGACAACTTCATACCAGACAGTAAGTAAAATTTAAAATTTAACAAGAGAAACAGGGTGACATGCATTTAATTTGGTAGTGTGACATAGTAGCGGTATAAGTACGTTCTTTTAGCGTGATATGTATGTGGTATAAATAAATACTGTTATCATGATATGCAAGTGGTATAACTATTAGGTGTCATATAATAGTTTGAACCTATTGATTTCATTTTATTCGATCTATGCTATTCCAGTGGAAACTCAGTTTTCTAACTGTACATTCAGTCTCTCGTTTCGCCAAAAGAGCGCTGGGGATTTTTGCACATTCCTAATAGCTGGAAAGTCATTGCTACATCAATTTATGAAAAGTTTTTTCGCAGACCACATAATTAACAGAGTTGTAAGTTATTTAATCGTATAGTTTATAATTTAAACGTTTTTAGCGAAATTTATAACGAATAAATAATACAATCCGCGCAGATGACGACTCGATGCTAAAAACTGCATGGAAATATTTATATTTCTCTAAGTTACGAAAATAATGGTTTTATGCCAAAATAAAACAAATCGTCCAAATTAAATTTATCCAATTAAACCATTTAAATGCAAACTTATGTCTTATTTGACTATCACCCAACACAAAATTTGGCATTCAATAATTTTCTTGGCTGTCATTAGCTAAATTTTGGTCTAAAACAACTATCATCATCATCATCATCATCATCATCATCATCATCATCATCAGTCCCATGGCCGGGTGTGGTTGTAAGGTCGCTGTGCAGCTGAGCACCTGATTGGTTCCATCTACCTGTGGGTTGAGGGCTAATGTCTGTGTCACTGCAAAGAATCTTCCAGTTCAACCTCTTTTTTTCTCTGTCTACCACTTCTTCTATTGCCCAAGGTGGTTCTTTGTAGAATGGTAGTGGTAAGATTGTTGGCTTTTATGACGAGGCCATACTATTTCAAATTCCTCTTCTTGGCGACGACAGTGAGGTCTTCCGATGGGCCTGTTTCTTGTCTGATGGCGTTTAGCATTTTGCTCTATCATACTGGTTCGTATAGTTCAGCGACTTACACTGTAAAATGTTCCATCAATATTCAGAACTAAGTTCACTGGCAAAGAAAGAGATTAGGTTGAAGAAATTAAAATTAGACCGCAAATCTTTTGCGTTAATTAAATACTTAATCATTGCGAGTTTTTTGATGACGCTACGCACATGTCTGTTTGTATCATTGTCCATGTATATCTTATGGATGAGTGGCCAAGTGGTCAGAATGTTCGCTTTTCGACCATGATACCCGAGTTCGAATCTTATCATGGTTGTCAGTCGATGACGAGTTGATGATGTCGGTTTGGGGAGGCGATTCCAGCGTGCGGCACCCTTGGAAAGTGGCTGAAAACCATACGACGAGTTGACCAACAACGGAACTGTTTGGAAATCGTCAATGGTCGGGATTGCAAACTGTAACAAATCATAGTTTGAGCGTACTCATG
Source organism: Acanthosepion esculentum (assembly GCA_964036315.1). Lineage (NCBI taxonomy): Eukaryota > Metazoa > Mollusca > Cephalopoda > Sepiida > Sepiidae > Acanthosepion > Acanthosepion esculentum. The sequence continues at coordinate 67,109,488 of OZ038485.1, forward strand.
GGAAATGATGGGGTCTCAACCAAAAAATGAAATTAAGCTCCGCTCAGCAAGTATTGCAGTATAAGCTACAGTATGTGTTGAACAAACATATGCCAAAGCAGGCGTCTGCAACAGGGATGGGCTAACCGCCTTAGCAAACGAGTGTGCTCGGAAAACGAGAGTAGCGGGTCATTATTGATGTATCTAAGCGTTTGCAAGAAAGAAAGAATAATTTTAGTTTCCTTTCATTAAGTATTACTTTTATCTAATAAAGTCAAAAAAAATCTCAATGAAAGAGCTATCATATATATATATATATATATATATATATATATATATATATATATATATATATATATATAATCTCAAGAATATATATATATATATATATATATATATATATATATAAGATTTTTCCTTGAGATTTTTTAACTTCATTAGTATATATATATATATATATATATATATATATATATATATGATAAAATATAGTTTTACGGTATGCTATAGTTATAGCTTAAAATGCCCAAAATCAGGGATAGAGCGTATGTAAATATAAAAGTGAACTTTTGAAGTCAACACCCATATATATATATATATATATATATATATATATATATATATATATATATAGTCAATACTCGATTTTACCTCTGCCTCTCTTACCTTTCAATATGTCCTGTGAGTGTCAAATTCTCCAAGCCCACTTTCATCATTATGTGCCCCAGAAAATTTCACTGTTTCTTTCTGATTCTAAATGTGTTTCCTTTTTGTTTCCATACTTCTGTTACTCCAAATTTTCTCTTCAAATGTGAGGTATTCGCTGCCATGTAGAAAAATCTCTATTTCATGGTAGCTCAGTAATTTTTTATTTGTTTCTCGGGAAATTTTCTTCTTCCTTGATATTCTTCTTAGTTTTTGGAACGCTTGTTGTGTCATTGTGGGAGAAGGGATGCATTCATTCCTTTCCTTAGAGCATTGGTTTAAAGAAACCTAATGTTTATAGGTACAATAATCGAATCGGCAAGCCGAGTCTACTGTGGTGACTTCGCAGATTTATTCACACAATAGCTGGCCCCTCGTTTCTGAATGCACCCGTCAGCTAGGGTGGCTAGATAGTCAGAGACGCCTGCTCAGGTACATTGTGCTTCTTCCTCAACACCGACAAAACCAATCTCTCGTTTATAATGCAAGTCTTCTGAGTCGACCTTAGTTACAGTTTCTGAGAGAGAGCGTATCATCTGATGTGATCAACAGTTGAACAGGGTCAGTACGCTCAATACCTCGGCCGAGGTGACGTGATTTCTTGCTAGCACAACCATAGACAGTTTCCGAATAATTTCCTCGATCCAATTTGACTCACAAGGATGGGGTCCACCCGTAACATTGTTTTCGTTCATTTCTTAACAGTGCCGCAAAGTGGGATCATCTCCCCAGACCGAAATTATAAAGGTCATCCCCTTGACAAATCGACGATGAATAACACATGGGAACTCGAGTCTCATGGCCGGACCGCTAACATTCTAACCACTCGGTCATGCGACGAGAGTGGAGTGCATACAATACCGTCTGCCGGAATTTAAACCCTGCCGACCGCTTCCAATTGGCACGCCGATAGGAGTATCACTATCCCAGGCAAGACAGACACTTATTGAAAATACAGATTTTATTGATTTAAAGAGTATGGTCTATTAATTGTCGGCCCGTTACTTCGACTTGTTCGTTTGCAAAAATACTCATGCTTGCCATGAAGACTTACACGAAGAGACATTGTTATTATTTCGTTATTATTATCCACAACAGCCAAAAAAGAAAAATGCTGGAGGTGATAATTTTAACCGTCTTTATTTTTCTACTAACAATCCTAATTCTAACCCCAGACATTGTAGCAAACCACCCTCATTCGTTTTGTATTTCATTGGTGACATGTAAGTTCCACTCAACAAATACAAAGGAATCTTCAGTCCTGAAGAAATTCGGCTATTTTGGAAGTTCTAAAAGTTTAAAAAAGAAGATTGACCAAAAATATTTTTCACTGATGAGCTGAATTCACACTTGTAAATAAAATTATATGCGCGTGTCGTATATATATATATATATATATATATATATATATATATATATATATATATATATATATATGCAATTTTTATATATTAGGTCATCCCATAAGTTCTGTCCGAATTTTAATTTTTTGTTAAAATGAACGAAATTTAAAGAGTATTTTATAATGTCTAATGGAGCTGAACATTATTTTTATGTTTAGATGCATTTAAACTGATCAAATTTTATTTCAGAGAACAATAAAATTAAATTTTGTTTGATTAAAACCCTACTAACATGGAAGTACCCAAGAATCATTTGAGGCACATAATGCTTTATGAGTTCAAGAAAGGAAACTCAGCAGCCGAAGCGGCTAGAAACATTCACTGAGTTTATGGAGAGAAATGTGTGAATGAAAGAACTTGCAGGAGATGGTTTGCAAAATTTAGAGGTGGAGATTTCACTCTTGAAGATGAAGATCGAACCGGACGTCCAGTTGAGTTTGATGAAAAGCTTCTTGAAGCAGCTCTTGAAGAAAATCCTGCTTTATCAGTTGAGGAATTGGCAGTGGTTCTCAGTTCAAACCATACAACTGTTCATCGTCATCTTCAACAACTTGGAAAAGTTCCTAAACTTGGAAAATGGGTGCCACATGAATTGTCTGAAAACAACCTCAAATCCCGAGTTGCCATCTGCTCTTCTCTCCATTCTCGCCAACTTGTTTCACCTTTTTTGGATAGACTTGTGACTGTCGACGAAAAATGGATCTTTTATCGAAATGTTAAGCGTCGTAGGCAATGGCTTGGTAAAGGGGAAGGACCCCAGCCACAGCCGAGAAGGGAACTTCATGGGCAAAAGGTTCTTCTTTCAATCTGGTGGGATTGCCAAGGTCTAATCCACTTTGAATTCTTACCACCTAATGCAACAATTAATGCTCAAATATACTGTCAGCAATTAGAGCGTTTGAACCAAGCTTTGAGGAAAAAAAGACCTGCTCTAGTGAATCGAAAACGGGTGATGTTTCATCTGGACAATGCGCGACCACACAGCAAGAATCACGTCACAAAAGATCGAAGAACTTGGTTGGGAGAAAATTCCTCATCCACCTTATTCTCCCTACCTTGCACCTTCAGACTACCATTTGTTCCGTAGCTTACAGAATTATTTGGAAGAAACAGCTTTTGTAACACAGGAAGAGGTTAAAACTGACATTTGTGAGTTCTTCGAATCAAAGCCAAAAGAATTTTACAGTAATGGAATTAGTAAGCTTGTTAATAGATGGAAGGAAGTCATAGATAATCAGGGAAAATACATTGTTGATTGAACCTGTAATTAAATGTAACATTTGGTCACTTGTTTCAAAATTCAAAATTCGGACAGAACTTATGGGATGACCTGATATATTATATATGTGTGGTATTTATTGGAAAGCGCTCAATATCAGTGATAGAGCTAACATATTTAGTTGGATTGATGTGAGTTTGTAAAACAAACACACATCAATTCAATTAAATATATATATATATTTAGTTGAATACATATATATATATATATATATATATATATATATATATATATATATATATATATATATATATATATATATATATTACATCCAATAGCAATTAAGATTACTTAAAAAATTACTTATTAAAAATAATTTAATTTTCAGGTTTTTCAAACCACCAGATAGATAAGAAAAAAATCAAATGATACTGAACGCTCTCTTTGAATAAAACATCGAGCTCTCTATGTGAATCAGTATTGGTATTTTTATTAATAGGATTCACTTGGATTATTAACCACTGTCGGCTCTGACAGTTGACTTCAATGTTCACTTTTATATTTATATTTACTTACGCTCTATCTCTGATATATATATTCCATAAATAGCACATCTTAAATCTGTATTTCTGCATATATATATATATATATATATATATATATATATATATATATATATATATATATATATATATATATTCATTGAAGCATGTTTCATTAAATAATATCAGCATATTATGCCTGTTTATTTTTTATAATAGTCCTTTCTCGTTCTCTAATTACCTTCTTGATGTCAAGCTGAAATCCACCAAGGAAGGCGTCGTATTTTTGTTAACCCATATACTTTTGATCTCCTCCGAGATCATCCTCAGGGGTGAATTGCGAACACAAATAATGTAACTAATCATTGTGTCGTGATGGTGATTTTTGTAAACACGTTCTGTTATAATTATTGTTATTTAATGAAACAGACTTGAATGAAGATATGATATATACATATATATATATATGTGTGTGTGTGTGTGTGTGTGTGTGTGTGTGTGTGTGTGTGTGTGTGTATTTTCCCGAGCTGGCCAATCCTCTTCAACAAACTGGCAGCTTAAACTGTTTGAAAAATCCTGTGAATTTTAAATTTAAAATTTGCGGGTGAAAATGATCATTCACTAATGGTATCTTAATTCCAATTGTAAGGTTTATATATATATATATATATATATATATATATATATATATATATATATATATATATATATATATGTGTGTGTGTGTGTGTGTGTGTGTGTGTGTGTGTGTGTGTGTGTGTGTGTGTGTGTGTGTGTGTGTGTGATTGAGGCAAGTATTATTAAAACAACAGACGTCTGGTGTCGAATCATTTTATTGGTCATCTTCAAATTATGAATAATGTTTCTGAGAAAAGGAGGAAATTCCCTCAGAAATTGTCCGATGTTCATTTAGAATAAAAGTACTACAACACAGACAATACCAAAATACTAGCAAAATAAAATAGTTGAAACAGATTTATGGTGCTAGAAATAATACTCATACATCAAAAACAGCCATCAATAAATAAAAACTATTATAACTTAAGAGTATTCATCCTTAAGTATATTTTTTTTTAAATCACGTCATACCTCGCTCACGTCACAACACTTATTGCTACGTCACTACACTCACTAGCTCTACGAGACTCGCCATTTTTCTTTATGCACCCTGATGATGACTTAAGAAAGTTAAAAGGTTGCACCATATTTCTAGTACTTTTCTTCTGAAATCACCATCGGAATTATGTGAGAAGGATTAGTCGTAATTTCGAAAAGTTGATCAGTAAAATTAATCGACACAAAACGTCAGTTGTTTTTAATAATAATCGCCTTTAAGAAAATTTGCTGGCAAGATACACAGTATACATCCAAACAAGCTTGAATATAAAGAACCGACAAGGTCTGTCTGTTTAATTTTTTTTATATCTTATTAAATTATGGAATAACGTGTTCATTATTGTACTCGATGATGTGGATAAACAGACCGAAGTACATATTTTGTTATTTTGTTCAAGTACTTTCGACTTTCGCGGTCATTATCAAGAATCAGTGTGGTATGTGTGCGGCAGGTGGAATTCCCTTTGTCTACATCCTGGTATTCTTTGGGAAGCTGGAAATTTGAAATAGTCTAGTGTGACGTCATATGTAACGGTTATTGGGAATGACGCCGAGCAAAATAGTACGATTTATTTATTTAAATTTATCTGCATATTAATTATATAATATAGACTTCAAGATAGCGTCTATTGTGGAGATTGATATTTTGTCGGTTCTTTTTAATCTGACTTATTTGGATATATATACATATATATTTGTGTATTTAGGCAGCAATCCTTCATTTATACATGTTTCATTAAAGACGACAGACAAGGTACTGCGATTAAGATTTTTATTTAATTTATCTTGTGTTCGAACAAGTGTTTTCTTTTCTGGATAAAGAGTATCTAGAAAATGTCCAAATGTTCTATATTTCCGAGCGCCTTTGGCTATAATTTTAGACATTATCAAGGACACGCAAACTTACCAGACTCCATCCGAAACATACTAGTAGAAAATACAAACATAATAACCTCATCCACATGTAAAAAAAAGATTAAAAATAAGGGAAGCAATAATAATAAAAAATGAAAAAGCCAACACTTAAAAATATTAACTACAAATACGGCCACAATGTGCTAACCGTGTTCGGAAAATAAAACATCTCTATAACACTAAAAATACACATAACCCACACACCCAATTAAATTGAAAAATAAAATCAAACTTGATACACACTCTGTGACGACAAAAACACAAGAAAAATTAAATAAAAAGCTTAATTGTAGTACCTTGTCTGTCATCTTTAATGAAACACACACACACATATATATATATATATATATATATATATATAAGTTTAAGTTTTTATGTAACTTTTTTTTCTTGCGATCGTGTTCATAGTTGATGTCGTTGAATGTTGGTTTTTACTCTTTAATTAATTAATGCCACCATTATTTTTAGCCTTTTTTACATGTGGATGAGACTATTATATTTGTGTTTTCAACGAATTATATATAAATACACTATTTTTCATATATATATATATATATATATATATATATATATATATATATATATATATAACTACATATATATATATATATATAAATGCAATATTATATATATATATATATATATATATATATATATAAATGCAATATTATATATATATATATATATATATATATATATATATATATATATATAAGAAACAGCTGATATTTTAATATATAATGCTCAGTACTAAAAATATTAAAATCATATTAAAAAATAATATTCAAAATAGTGCATTAATAAAAAATATATTTTTATGTAATATCATTTTATATAATATATATATATATATAGGTGCACTATTATATATACATGTATATATATATATATATATATATATATATATATATATATATATATATATATATATATATATACATATATATATGTATGTATGTATAAGAAACAGCAGATATTTTAATATATAGTGCTCAATACTAAAAATATTAAAATCATATTAAAAATAATATTATATATATATGTATATATATATGTATGTATATATATATATATATATTTATATATGTGTGTGCGCGCGCGTGTGTGTGTGTGTGTGTGTGTATAATAGTGTTAGTATTGGAGTACCAATATTGTTTATATAACAAAACATGTTAAAATGATTTCTATGGACAAAGGGTTAAAATACAAAATCCAGCAGGGAAAGGCAATTATCTATTAAGGTAGGGAGAGAAAGTGTACACTTGTACCCCAAATTTCGCATAGTGGAAGGCAAATTCTTTAAGGGGGGGAGGGCAGAAAGTAAAACCCTGTTTGTGGAAGGCACGTATCGTCATCACATGGTCCCTAAATTCTTTTTTGATGGATTACTGTAGGGCAGAGATCGCTGAATGGCGTTTGTGAAAAAATATCTGTTTAGGTTTCCCATTCATGCCATTGGCTCTACCTGGTCACCCAGGGTCAGACATCTACAAAGAGAAAGCAATTGAAGAGATTTAAGGAAAATTAACTTTGAATGAGCTACTTTGTCGAATAGGAAGGAGATTGTACTCCGACCACCAGCAATAATAGTAAAAAAAAAAGACAGACAAATCAATCTACTCCAACTAACACAAAAGAAAAATAAACATATATATATATGTCGAATAATTGATTTTTTTATTAGAAAACTTAAGTGAAGATAACTGTATTGCAGTGTTTGTGAAGAAGAACAACTATATAAAAATCTTTATAAATTAAGATTTTGTAAAACAAACAAATTATACAAATTCAAATTATAGCCGACAAATTATAAGAAAATATTTTATTAATCATTATTTACACTATTTACATTTTTATCCTTATTCATGTTGTTATTAGTCCTGGGTATGACGATAAATTCCATCCTGCAATAAGAGCTCTGATTGGTAGATTGGAGATGTTATGGAGTGTGAAACCACCTCTTAATTGCTGTTGTTCCCAGGCCCACCCTGACCCGGAATGGTAACACCTGTTAGGATCCCAGCTATAAGAAAATAGTGAACCCTCAAACAAAACACTATGAAAGTATAAAAATATATGTTTATATAAAAAATGTCCAACAAACACTATATATTTATAGTAAAATGATCAACAATACATTTTATAGCAACATGACCAGCAATACATTTTTATCTGTAGTTGAAGGCATACTATTGCGTTCAAAATACATTTATTTGAAGCCATTAAATTGCGTTCAAAATAGTTAGAGTGCCGCATTAAATAACCCATAGAGGTTGATATGCCGCTAAACAAAATCAACAAACCAATTGTTATTACAAGGTGTCAGCAGTTTCACCATCCGGTTTTCATCAGGTTTATGTCGATCCGTGTAACCTAAAGGGAATTCCAAAGTGAAGCTTTTATTCAATCTACACTGGTAAACTATTCTCATTCCACTGTCTATGTCTAGGAATATCTCATTTAGTTCTTAATTTTAGTAATTTCGGTTATTTATCACCAACGCTGTAATCCACTACCCTATACAATGTTCTGTATTTCAGACATAAATTATTCTAACAGTTTCACAGAAAATTAAAAATCGCTTTTTATTGAGAATTATTAATAAAATACAATATCTCTAGTGAGTGGATACTAACTTAAAATAAAATGTAATTCATTTATAATGTACAATGAAGGATAAAAATTACACAACATTAAAAACATATTTCGGGTTATTAATTTGTAAAGTTTCGACTTTATATTGTGTTTAAAATTTATATAACTGACGAATACGATGCCATTTTTTGTAGCTCGAAGCAATGGAGATTTCCTTTCTATCCGTCCTAGTTTTTGTTCTGCTATTTATAACAATATCGTTAAGTAGGTCACGTGAGGTTTAACTCTGCCCTCCTGACCTTCAATATTCCTGTTTGTGACAAATTCTCCAAACTCTCTTTCCTTAATATGTGTCCCTCAAATTTCAACTGTCTTTTTCTGATTTTAAGGACGTCCTTTCTGTTCCCATTTTTCTTAAACCTTCTTCCTTGATCACAAGTTCCGGCCATGGTATTCTCGGCATGCCTCTGCAGAACCACATATCGGCAGCCGCAAGTCAAATTCTTCATGACCTCTTTTCTCATTATGAGCCATAATAATTTCAACTATGCCTTTCTGACTCTAAGGACATTCTCTTTCTCCCATTTTCCTTAAAACTTCCTACTTGTTTACATGTTCCAGTTATGGTATTGTCAGCATGCCTCTGCAGAACCACATATATGTCAATTTTTTAATGAGCCCTTTTCTCATAAGCCATAGAAATTTCAACTGTGCCTTTCTAATTCTAAGGACATTTTCTTGCTTCCATTTTCCTTAAAACATCTTCATGGAACACATCTTCCATCTACAGAATGCTCAGCATCCTTCTGCAGAACCATGTCTCTATTGACCCAATTCACCTATGAGAGACTGCCATAGAAGAGGATTGATATTACATAGCAGTTGAACATTTTTTTTTTTCTAACGAAATTTTCATGTTTCTTAATACTTTGTTGATGTCTCGGAAATAATAATAATAATAATAATAATAATAATAATAATAATAATAATAATAATAAAATACCGTATGCATATATAGTTATTACGTTATTAAAAATTTTATACCTTTTCAGTAAAACACATTCAAATTAAACTGTGCATTTTCTGTTAAATGTTCAAGTGCATTTTGTGTCAATTACTACGTCTGCGCGCCAGGTATAGTTAAAGAAACAAATGAATCCACCGGATTTCTGAGCAGCTGACGAATGTAACAGTTCGAGTTGAAGTAGTAAGAAATCTTCCTGTGTCCAGTCTATTTTGTGTATTACATAAACTGTCTACACACGAAGAAATAGGACACAAAAAAAATGGGTAAACGAGCGTTGTAAATCACATCAAATATTTATGGAATATAAAAATGTTTGTGTTTACGTATCTGCCTTCTTCTATTACTTTGCTTTTGCAATGTGGGCGAGTTGAATATTTTCACAAAGCCAAATTCCATAGTGTTAATGCTTCTGTTTATCGATTTTTAAATGTGACATGAGTAAATTACAGGGGAAAAAAATGAAAGTGAAAACAAAACGGCAGTAGATAAATGAAGGGAAAAGATAAATCGTTAGCCTTAGACGTTTATGTGAGATGTAAATAAATAGCGACATAGTACAAAAACGAATTCAGTTTTTTTTTCAATTTTAAATAAATAATAAGTATGCATTTTCTAAATAGCTTGGTTGTGTGTGTGTGTGTGTCTCTGTGTGTGTGTGTGTGTGTGTGTGTGTGTGTGTGTGGACACTGAGATATAAACAAATATATCTGAAAGAAAATAATAAACGGAGTTGACAAAATAGAAAAGTTATTTCCGCAACGCGGTGTCCTTTTGGGAACTTCATCAAAATCAAAATGCGGTGATTTACATATAGAGAGATATATAAAAATAACGAAAATGAGAAAATAAGCAGTCAATTGCTGATACCTCCTGAGAAGTGGACAAAGTGATTACTAAAAGTCCGTCTACGAATCTCTGGAGTCGGAGAGTGAATATAACATCAATCAGCTATGTGACATATATAAATATAACATCATATGTGACACATATATATATATATATATATATATATATATATATATATATATATATATATATATAACATGATATGTGGCAAATATATATATATATATATATATATATATATATATACAACATCCTATGTGAAATACACACGCACACACACACACATATATAAATATATATATATATATTTGCATCTTTGTTGTGAGTAAAATGGTTTTGTCTATATGATAAAATTATAATAAATAAATATATATATATATATATATATATTTGTATTAACCCTATATATACAATGGGTTTATCTCTTTATTTAATATATTATTTCTTTGATAGATTTAAGGTTTTTGTGTCTTCTGATTGCTGCTATGTATAAAATAAATGGGTCATTTCTTCTCTTTTTTCTCCCCCTTTTTTCTCCCTTTCTCCTCTAACCACCCCTCATATCCAGACTTACACTACTTCCAAGTTTTCATTTGCTCCTCTTTTCTCTTTCTTTCTTTCTTTCTTTCTTTCCTCTGTCTGGCCATTTTTTCAATAATGTATCATCCATTGACTGGTTTGAAAAATCATTGTAAATTTTATTTTGATTTACAATGTGAAAATAATCATTAACCTAAAGTAATCTTTGTTCGTTTTATAGTTATAGTTTCACCGATAAAACAACGCTATCCATTAGATACATATGGGCACTGAATATATATATATATATATATATATATATATATATATACCTGACACTCTTTCCTCTCTCTTTCTCTCTCTCTTTCTCTATTTCTTTCTCTTCTTTTTATATATAAATATATAAATATAATAAAGACAATAGGAATATATATATATATATATATATATATATATATATATATATATATATATATAAAAGACAATAGGAAAACTGTAATATTAGCCGACGCGTTTCGTCCAATGTGGGCTTTTTCAGGGCAAAAACGAAATGAATTTATTAAAATAAAGTAACTAATAATAACAAAACAAAATGTCCTTAGCAACTTATTACTAGTTACTTTGTTTTAATAAATTCATTTCGTTTTTGCTTTGAAAAGTCCACATTGGACGAAACGCGTCGGCTAATATTAAAGGTTTCCTATTGTCTTTTACATTTATAAATATTGTCTTTTTCTACAGGTTAACACTGAGAAATCTTTCATATATATATAAATATATATATATATATATATATATATATATATATATATATATATATATATATATATATATATATATATATATATGTCTCTCCAACTCTCTCTTTCTTTCCCTATACAGCCGTGATATATCTTTTCTATATTTCCATGACCACAGTTGTAATGAGCTTCCGACCTTGGTATATCGACCGCATGAATTAAAGTGTACTACTACATTAGTAACTAGGTCTCTTCGTATTACTCTCGAAATACGGTGTGTGTATGTGTGTGTGTATGTGTGTGTATGTGTGTGTGTGTGTGTGTGTGTGTGTGTGTGTGTGGCGATTTCCTAAGCGTAATTAGGCTGAAAGTATGGAGCACCCAGTGACGATTGTCAGTCATAATTAATCTATCTTACTCACTTTCTCTCTCTTACTCTCTCCCCCCTCTCTCTCTCTCTCTCTCTCTATATATATATATATATATATATATATACATATATATATATATATATATATATATATATATATATATATATATATATATATATATACGTTAGTGCTCGAAAAGCGTCGGCAAAGATAGGATTTCCTTTTGTCTTTATTGATATTTCCACTTATAAATTTACTTTAATTTAATTTTTACCTTTATTTATTTTTACCTGAATTTAATTATATACGCATATATGTGTATATATATATATATGTATATTTATAAGTGCGTATGTGTATGCGTGTGTGTGTGTGCGCGCGCGCACGCGCGTTTCTGTGTATGTATAAAAATTCCGATTTACATCAATATATATCTGTAAAAAGACTATATATATATATATATATATATATATATATATATATATATATATATATATATATATATATATATATATATATATATATATTTATAACCAAAAAGAAAACGTTATCGACACGTTATCTTGCGCAGCATCCTCCATAGTTTACCTTGACTTTCACTTAAGGATTTTTTTTGTGCAAACTGAGATAAAAATGTATATTTATTAATATATATATTAATATATATGTATACATATGTATATATACATATATATTTATATATATATATATTATATATATGCCTGCGTGTGTGTGTGTTCGTGTATATATATATATATATATATATATATACATATATATATATATATATATATATATATATATAGATATATATATATATATATGTATGTGCAAATTATATGCACATATGTAGCATACCATTAAACTTAAGTGTATATATATATGGAAATTTCGTGTACACGTATATGCCTACGCTCACTTCACACTGAAAACACCGGTTCTCATTCGATACCCAAAGTTAAGCAACGTTCAGTCCGGTCAGTTCCCAATTAGTACTTAGTAGTGGGACCCATAGGAAAAACCGGGTGCTGTAAGGAAGCTTATACAATCCGAAAAAGATTTGATAAACTCTAAAAAAAAAAAACAATAAATATATTTATATATGTGAAGGTTGTTGACTGAAAATCCTCCTCTCGGCCAAATATATCCCACTGTTTGATCATGTCGCCCGAGAAAATGGAGACATTTTCATCACCTCTCCATATATATATGCACAAATGTATAATTCCAAATATTATTGTACGACCTGTATTTCTTCTACATCTTTGGATCGATATTTTTAAACTATTTGATGCTTTCTCCCTTCAAGATCATTTCTAAATACACTTCTTTTTTTTATATTTACCTTCTATTTTTTCCTCTTCTGCCCAAATGAAGAAACATTATATCATCCGGAGAATCTTTCGTTTGCAGACATTTCTCATGACTTCATTTCATCATTTGTGTTTGTTTTACATTGCTATAAGAAATTTAGATGCATAATTATAATGTATGCATAGATACGGATAAGTTTACTGATTGTATTCTTACGTCAAAGTATATATATATATATATATATATATATATATATATATATATATATATATATATATATATATATATATATGGGAAGGCATAAATTTTTTTAAGATTTAATATATTTATGGGGTAACTGACTATCATCAAGCATCGTTGATTACTATGTCCACACATACATACATATACACACTCATACTCTCCTTATATATATATATATATATATATATATATATATATATATATATATATATGCGTGTGTGTGCGTGTGTGTGCATAGATAGATAGATAGATAGATAGATAGATAGATAGATAGATAGATAGATAGATAGATAGTGTAGAAACCGATATCAAATGTACATGGTGACTGTCAATTTTACGCCACAGGCGATCTTCGGACCAAGTTTATGATTAACCCTATATATAATAAAAACATTATTTTACTCCTTCTAGGAGGAGACATATTACACAGGATTTTTTTAATTTTTTCATTCAATTGTTTATCATTGTTCTGATATATAGAAATATATATATCACATGATTCCATGTTAAGCAGTTTAAATATACATGCATACACACACAAACATACGCATATATATATATATATATATATATATATATATATATATATATATATATATATATTCTATATTAACCTTATTTCTTTCCGCTGCATTAATCAAGCCTTACATTTTAAACAGTGTAACTATGAATATATATATGTGCGTGTTTATATATATATATATATATATATATAGATGTGTGTGTGTGTGTGTGTGTGTGTGTGTGTGTGTGTGTGTGTGTGTGTGTGTGTGTGTGTGTGTGTGTGTGTGTGTGTTAGACATCGGGGGTGATGAACCTTTCCCTGCTACGCTGGCAAGTTTCAATTAACACTTGTCCTTTATCTAAATTGGTAGCCTACCAAGTCTCGAGGGTCCAGTTTACCCTAGTATTTTACCCATAGCCTAGAGGAGAGAAACGCACCCATGCATTCATATCAAATAGTGTGATTCTCTACTGATACTTAGTGTCATAGTATAGTTTTTTTCTCTTGTCTCTCTCTCTCCTTTTCTCCCTCTCATTGTGTGTGTTGTGCATGCGTGTGTGTGCGTGTTTGAGTTTGTCCGAGTGTGTGTGAACCCGAAAAACATTTTCTCTTCCCCATTATTTTGCCAGTGTGTCATGTATTTTTCTTTATTATTTTCCTTTAATGTTATTAACGAGACGATTTACGAGGAAAGCAAGCGCAAATAAAGTCTTTGTTATTTTCGGATGTAAGGCAAGCAAACGGGGAAATGGTAACTGGGAGAGGGTGGCTGGGTAATTATCCTATCTCGACCTATGTTGAAGATGTCGATGACAGGTACACAAACAGATTATAGTTTTGTACACGTATATATGAAGTTTTTCGTTTAGCCCAGTCTATCTACGTTTTTATTTGTCTATTATTCTCCTTGCTGTCCGCCTATCTCTTTATAGATGTTTATATGTAGATACACAAATTTATATAAACAAACACGCAGATAGATAGATAGATAGATAGATAGATAGATAGATAGATAGATAGATTTGAATAAGAGTGGTGGGATTCTTACCTTTCCCACTGGCATTAGTGAGAAATAAAATAACCGCTATTAACACGAAAATCGAATGAGGAAGTGGAATTGAAATTCTGGCCGAAGCTATTTTGCTCAATATATATATATATATATATATATAATTGTGTATTTGGACAGCAGGTCCTGTTTTGTTCAAGTTTCATTAAAAATGACTGATAACATACTGCGATTAAGCTTTATTTCAGTCTTTCTTGCATTCGTACAGATGTTTCTTTTCAGGAGATAAATTATGTAGTAAACTGCCCAATATATATATATATATATATATATATATATATATATATATATATATATATATATATATATATGAATGCTTTCAGGTAGTCTATTAACCATTATAAATATCGATTTTTAAAAAAATATGTAGATACTTATATACGAGTATCTATAATGATGGCAATGTATTTTTATTTTCCAAACACGGTTACCGCAATGCACAATGTGATCGTGTTCATATATGATATTATTGTTATATATATATATATATATATATATATATATATATATATATATATATATATATATATATATATATATATATATATACATACACACACACACATATATATATATATATATATATATATATATATATATATATATATATATATATATATATATATATATAAACGCTTTCTGGTTTCAGTGGTCTGATTTAAAATCCAACAGACATCAACAGGTCTAATACATACAAATCTGATCAGGTCATTTAACTTTATATCCTAAAAAAATCTCAAATCATTTTTTCTCACAGTTTTGTCTCTCATACCGACCTGAAGAAGCCGGAACCTACATATGTCGGTGAAATGCATCGTTTGTAAGCTTTTTCACTTTGTCCCATCATCTCCTCACCCCCTCCACACTTACACACACACACATATCTATATATATATATATATATATATATATATATATATATATATATATATATATATATATATATATATATATATATGAAACACGTCGTCGAACATTTTCAGTTTAGATATTATCATATCACAAGGTTTATAGAATCGAACAAATTTAGGTTGACCATAGTGACCACGGTTGGCAGTTTAACTACGCCCGTCGATTTTATTTTCTCTGTTGGTAGTTACAACGCCACCAGAATATCAGTTATTGAAAAAGCTAGTTTCAGCGAATTAAGAACCACGGTGTCTTAATTATGGTTTCTTTACTTCAACTTTCACGTTTGCAAAAGACATTTGTGGTTGACAGGAAAATCTCATACGAATAAAAATTCACGCATCCTTCAAAAGTAAAGGCAAAATGTAAATGTATATCGATTACTAAACAAAACTAATGAAATAATTAGGAATTCTGTAGTCGATAGCTGATTCCTTTCTGCTACAGTTGTCTTACGGCAACATCGCGTTGATACACCGATTCACACACGATCTCCGAAGTTACGCGACATTGAGCCTGATCATTACCTAGATGGGTGACTGCCTCGGGATATCAGTGGATTTGTCGGGTGGTGTAACAGATAATGGCTCGGAATTGCTAATCAGGAGGCCGAATTCCAGTTCCAGCTGGATTCGCTATATTCACTTACTAACAACTACCCTTGGGAAAGGTATGAAACCACCCTTTTTCATTCCAATTATAAGTTAATTAATAAGACTTATACCACTAAAATCATTATTATTCCCCAAAAATAAATTTTAAAAAATAAAATTGTGTTCAAATATTTGGATTTCGGCATTAAATAACCCATAAATGAGTTGATATGCCGCTAAACAAAAGCAACCAATTTGCTACAATAAGTTTCATCGACTGGCCATGGTATTTATTCGTTTGATTAAAATGATAAAAAAAGAACCATATTTTTTTAACCAATTTTTAATTGGCATATTAACGAATAATTTTTTACTTCCCTGCATTAGAAGACAAATCATTTCTCTAGCTATTATTATTATTATTATTATTATTATTATTATTTCCTTTGCTTTCTATTGTATACTCATTTCTTTCCGCGTCCCAACTAGAGACCTAAGGTCAGAAATAGCATCATGACACTTTCCGCTGAGAATTTTTTGAGGACGAAAAAAATTCAAAAGACCTAAGATCACACATATTTTACATAGATAGAGGCCTTCGTAATGTGCGGGCTGTACTTGTGATTACATTTTTGTATTTTTTTAAGGCTTATGATACAAGGAATTCCTTCAATGAGTCTATTGAAATATTTTTCAAAAATCCGAGGGCTACAACTACAACTGGATTTGTTGATGTCCTCATTATTATTATTATTATTATTATTATTATTATTATTATTATATATGTTGTAACTTAGGGAAGGTTACTGAATAGAATAATCAAACGAAGGTTGGTAATTAATGATAATACTTATGACAAGAACAACACATCTAAGTTTCGCCAGTGGTGCGTAGAAAAAGTAGTCAACTGCTTCAAGTGAGTCAAGGGAATTCCACAATAAATCTCCAACTGCAGGATATCTACCAACCGCCCCACGCGGTCAGATGTGGCACAAGGCCGAATTTAATGTGGGGTATCCAAGCCCGTCGGCTCGGCTAAAAATCCCCCGTAGACGATATATAAAACGGGGTCGGGTAGCTGTTTTCCGAGACGAGACTCTGCCCTTCGATATAGTCTCGTCTGGGGATCCTCTCTGACAGAGAGTTTGACCAACACAGCTGCAGACGAATATCCAACTGCCGACAAATATACAGTATTTACTACTGTATTTATGTGAATAGGTATATACCCATTATCGTCTGTAGGTACGCTAGAACAATATATATATATATATATATATATATATATATATATATATATATATATATATATAAGGGTGGATACGCTGATCAAAACCGAGTGGTGACAGTCTGTTTCATGCTTGAACTCAAACTTCAGGCAATGAAGTTTACTTGAAGTTTGTGTTCAAACATGAAACGGACTGTCACCATTCGATGTTAACCTTAGTATCCACTCTGACATTTTCACACCCTCTATCCTTGATATTCAGCACTTTTAGTCATAAATATATATAAACTATATTTTTGATCACACACACACACACTCCGGGACATTCCTCAGTATTCTAAATGATATTCCGTCGTCTGAATGATCTCGATTTTTCTCTAGATTCCCAGATTTTCTAAACAAGTTGTTAGTTACCTCAAGACTATTCCCAGGCCTCGGACCACGACTGGAATTAATGTCACCATCATGCTTTAGAAGTTGTTTTACTTCTCTATAATTGTCTATCTGTGGTTTGAAGTAATAGTGAAGTCCATCGTCTAACATGTCCTTTTCTTCTTGTTAGCAACTAGATCTGGCCTGCAGGCCGGAATTGAATCGTAAAGACTTATAGGATGATTTTGTGTTTCATTCTTCCTGATAGATTATGGTCTGTATATCTACCGAGGAGCAGTAAAGTCAATTATTATTTATATTAGTAGTATTCATTGAACTTTAATTAGAGGTTAAGTGACAAGAAGTCTTCTTAATTCTCCAATACTTCAATAAGCATTCTCGCCGATTTTTATCGATACTGTCGTCTGGATAGTTTCAATTCTTATCTAGATGTATAATCTATCTAACCTCTTTTTAAGACTCTCATTTCGATCATCAAATATCATATTTATATTGATACGATAGCCTTAAAATTGACAATGTGCTGGTATTATTTGCATTTATTAGAGTTGAACTAACGTTCTCGCCATTGTTGTTATTAACACACCGTTTCGGCCATTTTATCCTCCGGCATTTCAGAGGTGTCTGTCGACCCGGGTAACCGCCAAGGGATTTCGATCTAAACTTTTTACCTGATCTACGGGGGTTAGAATGTTCTCGTTCCGCAGTCCTTATCTAGGGTTATTCCATCTTTTTCTTTTTAGCACTGCTCATTTCTCGCTCTGTTTTCACTGGATCTGAGTCTTGGTCCAAGATTAAACTCTTAATATGACACCAAATTCATGAACTAACGATTTAATCCACTAGTCGACAGTCACGCGACACGATCTTTAACCTAGAACTTGAAGCATTAAATAGTGCAGTGTAGGGTTCAGTTTAAATTTCTCCGAAGTTACTCAGATTGACAAACGTCTGAAGGATGTCGGAGGCGACAACAGCCGAAACCGTATGATAAGAACAACAAAGATGAGACATTAGTCCGATTGCTAATAGTGTCTATAATAATCATCCCGGAAAATCAGACAGAAATTGCTGATGTGGTTTTTATATATTATTAAAAGAGATATTTAATAATGTATCCTGTTTTCACCATTCAAAATATTATATGGAACTGTATATTATTATTATTATTGTTGATTTTCAATTGAAATAATGCGTTTTATTATTACCGTTTTTCTCCCCGAAAAGATAATATTGAAATTCGAATAAAATTTACTAATTCCTTGTAGACTGCTCATTAACAGATCTGGGTATCATTCCACTCCTAAAATGTTTGAAGAAGATGAATAAACGGCGAAACATGTCAAATTTATAAAGTTTTCCGGCTTGTTTCTTCTTTTATCATAATGTTTATCTACGCGAAGAAAAATACTGAATAACAAACGCAGTATTTCGCCAATGAATTTTCCTAAGCAACTCGTTAGTCATAAATTACTCTGTTTCAACAAGTCTGGTCCAAGAGCTTGCAAAATCAGATACTTTGGCGTTAATCTTTACCTGCATTGAAGCCAACTGCAATTCGTGACTTGTTATAAGAATAAATCCCAATTAGATTCGAATCGATGTTGCCCGAATTTTTTAAGGAAAAAATTGATGATATTATCAATATAGGCAAACTATAGTCCAATCACTTTATTTCAAGTTAGGGAATACAGCAAAAGAGAATAAAATTAATGCAAATATACAGTTTATGAAACATACAGTAGATAAAATACTTTTTTATACATTAAATGACAGACTACAATTAGTAACTTTTTCAATGTTAATTTCTGATTAACTCTATAACTAGAAGTCAGACGTGTGTTGACGCTTATTTTGCTTCTTTTCTCCAGGGTGTGGACAAACCTTGTCAGAAATAAGAATTTTTGTAGTTATACCATATGGTTGGAGATATTCACAAACAAACCCAATGATGAATACAGACATTATTATTATTATTATTATTATTATTATTATTATTATTAGTTGTAGCAGATGTTGTATAAACTTGCGAGCACAATATTGTTTCCAAGACTGAAGGAATGTCTAAATATTTTTTGTCAAATAAATCAGGTCTAATTAAAGTTTGCAGTGATAAAATAAAATTAAATAAACTGATTAAATATAAATTATAAACGAAATATCGACGTAAGTAATAGCTTTCATCTATACATCATTTACTGAGAAACTTACAGTAAAATACCACATTTAACAACAATAAAAATCATCAATATTTCATTACTCTCACCAGAGATATTTTCATTAACACATAATTTATTAAGGTAAAACTGTATAGAAAGTGCACTAATTTCTGAGTCTTCCACGGTAAATTTACGTCAAGGTTCTTCAACATATCGCCTCTCTTAACAAAACTACTGTTATTCGGATGTGGGATCTTTTAAAAAAAACAATAGCGATAAAAACAAAACCGTTAGGCAACTGAAGAAGGTCGGTATGGTTTTGCTTCTAAACACATCGGATGCCGGAAATGTAAGTTTTAAATTAAGCGTTCCTGTGGCGTTTCTCTCGATGTATAACTATAATCGACGTTTATTATATTTCATTCCCCACTCTACATATATATATATATATATATATATATATATATATATATATATATATATATATATATATATATATATATGTGTGTGTGTGTGTTGTGTGTGTGTGTGTTTGTTTGTTTGTTTGTTTTTTGTGTGTAATCCAATCATTAAAATCATTTAGTCTGAAGAAGTCCTCTCCAAAGACAAAATGCGTCACATAGATTTTTTCCCATTTTTTCATTCAATTACCCACCAATGTCCACATTACTTATATGTACATAAGCTCTATCACTGATATTGGTCACTCTTCACCCATATATACTGCATACGTTAAAACTGTATTCCATTATGAATATTAAATATAGATATTATATAATAAAGATTAAATAAATATAATATATATAAGCAGTGTGGACATAGTCTCCATACTTAATATTATGCACTTTTTACCATAAATATAGCATTCCATAAACTATATTCTATCACATATATAATTTATATATCATTTTCTCCCATAATGATGTATATAATAGAAACTTTAATATAGAAAACTTTCGCTTAAATGAAAACTTTACAAAAATGTACCATTTTTAATACCTGCATTGAGATTTTAAAAGTAAATGGGTAGCAATATTTTTTTTAAGAAAGAAGAGAAATTTTAAAATCCTTTCAGCGTTATAGACATTATATAATTATTCAAAGTTCTTTTCATTGTTTGAGCAGTTTTACCGCATAACAGAAAAATACAATTTAGTGAATTTAAATAACAGAAAACAAAAGTACAGTAAAGTATTTGGTTATATGTCTGACCTCACTTAGTTATAAATCTATATAAGAAGAAACGTCTAACTTTTTTATTTGTTATATTCTTATGAAAATATTTTCTATGTTTACACTGATATGCGAAAAAACTAAGAATGTTTTCAAAACGTTTGGCATATCAACAATAAAATTCAAACTCTACTCTTTAATGTTGAGATATGGAGGCTGGTAGATAAGAAGCTGGCTAACGATTATGAGAAACTGAGTCTGCCTCAATTTAAAAGATATTAAAGGTGTCTGATGTGACTGGGTTTCATTTTGATTACCTTTGCTAAAACCAATCCCAACTACCCGTTTATGTGACACAACGGTATAAAAATTCTTCTATCACATGTTTACAAAGCTAACAAACGTATCTTATTTTTTTATTTCAACGACAGAAAAACTGACCCAGCAAACAACCGAAACTCTTTTCTATTTGCCGAAATATCCAATATTAAATTATTTCCGGGATTTTGTTTTATCATTCTAATCTGAAGTTAATAGCACCGTTTGTAAAGGATAAGATCAAAATTAGAATTAAATTTAATTATCAAATCTATTAATCTGTTTGCTCGTATGAGTCTGTTTAGTAGAATATATATAAATTCTCTATATCAGGTGGGTAATTGAATGATAAAACGTTTCGTTCTTCGAGAGGGCTACTACGGACTAAATAATGTTTTCTTGTATATATATTTAACATTTGTTGTTTTTCCATACCGACAATATTTTTTCGATTTTGCCATTCAATTACGCACCATGAATCTCTTTATTAAACGTCTAACAAGAAAGTGCCTTTCTATCGATTGCCAGTATTCAGCAGTTGAGATGAAATACTGACTTGAATTCGCTCTTCTTAGCAATTCCTTTTCTTTCGGAACTGACAAGGTTTGATTTCTAGTTCCATACCGTAACGATATTTGTTCCCAATTAACTTCCCCAATGAATCTTTATGCTAAAAAAATCTATTCAAAGCGTTAAGGTTGTTTTCAAACAACCAACACACCAAAACAATAAAGAAATACAAATCACTAGTCAAATACAAGCACTCCGAATATTTATTTAAGGACATTATCTGTTATCCTTATTAAAATACTATTGCAACTTTTTAAGATATTAATTCTTTCAAGTATTCATTCCAAGTGACCATTTATTATTAGAGCTCTATGGCTGTTTTAGTGACCACACAATTATTATTATTATTATTATTATTATTATTATTATTATTATTATTTCCTTGGGTTTCTGTTGTCTACAGATTTCCTTCCGGGTCTCAGCCAGAGACCTAAGGTTAGAAATGGCTTCATGACATCTTCCAAGGAGAATTTTTGTAAAATAAGATAAAACAAAAATATTTAAGATCACACACATTTTACATAGATAAAGCTCTTCCTAATGTGTGAGCTGTACTTGTGAGTACAATGTTTTGTATTTCTTTCAGGCATGAGCTTCCAGGAATCCCTTCAGTGAGTCTATCGGAAGCTTTTCCAATCAATCCGAGGGCTCCAACTACAACTGGAATTACTGATGTCTTCATGTGCCACATTTTTGAGATGTCC
>OZ038485.1:67147642-67297642 GCA_964036315.1 Acanthosepion esculentum
TCTTCCTACTGTCACTCTCATGTCTTTTCTTCTTTTCTGTATTTGCTTCCTCTTTTCTTCTCTTTTCTCTTTTCTAGCCTTTCTCTCTCTTTCCTGTTATCGCTTTTTACTTTTATTTTTTTCTTTCCTTCCTCTTTTTTCTCTCTCTTTTTTCTTCTCTTGTTTTCTCTCTCTCTTTTCTTCTTTTCTCTCTCTCCATTTTCTTCTTTTTCTACTTCTTTGCTTCTGTTCAACTATTCATTAATATAATTTCATTATTATTTGCTAATATTTCATATCTTTTTGCTAATTTTCTTTCTTTTCCTGTCTTTTCGTTGTGTGTATGTACATATATATTTCGTAATCCCTTGTGCGTGCGCCTATGTGTGTGTGCGCTTGTGTGTGTGTGCGTCTCGTTGGATAAGCGAATGTGTCGTGTTTGTCTGCATAGGACTGCTTTTAATGTACGCAAGTATCCGTAAGTGCATGTCTTCATGCGAATCTTTACTTTCATTGAATTGTCAAAATTTTACTAAATCTTATTTATTGCGGCTGTCTCTAGAAATAGCGATATTTATTTTATTAATTTTGTACAACGGACACCGCGACTAGGATTTTTTATTTATTATGGGCTTCAGATCACAATATATAAAAATATTCTTAAATAAATTTAGTATAATAACCTTTAATAGTGGAGGGTCCAGTTTGCTATGCAAATTCATTGTAAATTTAACCCCACTATGGAAACCAATTTCTTAAAGTAATTTCTTCTCTTTTAAATTTGCAATCAGAAGTTCTTTTGTTTTTTTTTTTTACAGCGTGGTTCACCCTTTACAAGGTACTGAGGCCATTCGAAGGAGACTGTTACGTTTGAAGGCCATGTGTGTGTGTGTGTGTCTGTGTGTGCGTGTGTATGTGTGTGTGTGTTTTATATATTACTATTGATGAAACACTCCAAATTACGAATTTCATTTTTATTAATTTTGTGCATTTTAAATCACGTTGTATGGGAATATTTGTTTCGGCTTCTGCAAGCTGGTCCTCCCTACTTTTATAAAATTTTATTAATTTTTATTTTGTATATATTCGTAATCCGGACTGCTTACCTTAATCCATGGCAATATGGGAAAAAAGTATAAAAAAATTATTTCTGGTTGCAATTGTACAATTCCACCCTTATTTTTCTGACTTTTTCTTTCTTTCTTTCTTCTTTTTCTTTTGTTACTATGAAACTATACCAATCGAGAGAATAAAAAAACAATCATCATTACTACTGTTGAAGTTGATAATGAATACCAACGATGTTACTGTTAAATGATGACCCTTAAAAATAAGCGGCCGATATTCTTAAATTTAAATAAATTTTCAGTTTATACGGGAGCAAATCCAAATGACCCTTTATCAGGAATAAAAATGTTTTTAGCTCTTTCCATCTACCCTATGCTTTAACTACTGACCCACACCTAGAAGTAAGTAATACTTGCGTTGCCGAAGATGAGTATTATGATGGTAGTGGTGGTGATATTGCTAATAATGAAGTTTGTCGTAGGGGTTAGAGGGTTACTTGAAAACTGACCGCCTGACTGGTCCGTTTTCTCGTTCTCTTTATATTTCTGCATCTATCTATCTATCTATCTATCTATCTTTTTGTCTGTCTGTCCGTTTATCTATTTATCTCATTTTTGATTTTATGTTGATTTTTCGTAGTCCTCAAAGTGCTCTCACTACCATTCAACTATTATTGGTTTTATCGAAATATTCCCCCACTTCTTATTTGTTTTCATTGTATTCGTTTTCTTATTTCCTCTCCTTGTATGTGTCACTTCCTCTTTCTTCCCCATCTCTCTCTCTTTCTCTCTCTCTTCACTTTAGCTTTCCTTTTTACTTTTCCTTCTTTCCCCAACCATAAACCTTTTAGCTTTTAATAAGTCACTATAAATTATTATTTCTTCCTATTTTCTTTTGTTTTTTATTTGTACCTATTCGTCGACATTTTGCCTATTATTATTATTATTATTATTATTATTATTATTATTATTATTATTATTATTATTATTATTTGTGAATGTTATGTTTCCCGCTTTGTATCTTGTAGGGCTGGGTTCAAACTATGGTCCTTAGGCTCTATAGGAGAATTGTCATTTAATTGATGGCACTCTTCTTTGTATATGGGATGTGCCAAGTAGGGCGATCTGGGCAACTTGTATGTTGATGTTACCTGGGACACTGTTAGTAAAATTGTCCATTCCTTTTCTCACGAGGCCCAGAGTTCCGATTACTATTGGTACAGTCTCAGTCTTCATTGACCACATTCTGTTAATATCGATCTCCAGGTCCTTATATTTGGACAATTTCTCGATAATTTTCTTGGATGTGTTTCTCTCAGATGATACTGCTATGTCAATAAGCATACACTTTCTGAATTTGTTGTCTTTTTATTATTATTATTATTATTATTATTATTATTATTATTTAGTGTTTGAGTTTTTATAAGAGCAAAATGGCTTTAGGAAGAGATCAAGTGATAGCAAATCTCTTCAGTATTCCAGCGCTTTTCACCTTTATAGTTGTTGATTTTAATAAAGTTGTCATCTACATGGTTCCAACACTTTCTCGAATTTCCATTTCTACCAAGCTTTCTTTCTTTTTTTTTCTTTATTCCTTTCTTTTCTCTTTTTGTTTTTCTTTCTTTTTTGATTTTCTTTTTCTTTTTTTCTAATTTTTCTTTCTTTTTTTGTTTACTTTGTTTGTTTCTTTGTGTCTTTCTTTCGTTCTTTCTTAGTGGCGGGAACAGTTCCAACCTATCATCATCATCATCCCTGCTTTCTTCTTCATCCCATCATCATCATCATCGTTATCGTCGTCGTCGTCGTCGTCTACTCTCCTTCTTTCCTCCCGCTTTCACCACTTTCATATTTTTCTTTATTTACAGTTTTTAGTTTCTCTTTCGAATGCTGAAGAACTATTCGCAACATCGCTCGACTTTCCTTTTGTCTAACACCGAAACAACCCATCAGCCATGTTGCTACTGTTGTTGTTGTTGTTGTTGATGTTGGTTCTTTCAATTTTTTTATTTTTTAGACAGAACTTAACCCGTTCACCTCCGTTTGAGTACCACTAATTCTGCTGGTCATTCAGCTTTTTTCTTTCTTCTTCTCCTCCGTCTTTCTTTTTTCTCCTCTCAGCAGGTTATTCAGTCCCATTCAATCAGTGTTATCCATTCGAGAAGCTTTTAGTCGCCTCCGATAGTGATATGAAAATGGCGTGTGCCTCCGAGATCCCTCCACCCATCATACCCTATCCATCAGGTTACTGCCGGGCCCAACTTGACCCCCTTTACCAAATTTGTTTTTAACCTCTTTTTCACCTTTCTCTTTGTCTTCTTTCTCCTATTTTTTCCTTCTTTCATCTTCTTTACATTCTTTTCCCCTTCTTTACGCTTCCCTCATTCCATTCTTTCTTCTTTTAGCTGTCGATCTAATCAGCTTCTTTAATATTTTTTCACCACAAAGCTAATGTCTATCAAAACTTCCGTAAAGTGTGACAAAGGGAAAATCTTATTCAGTTATCAAAGTTCAAACAAAAGGTAATTAATGCATTAATCATTGCTTGACTTTATATATATATATATATATATATATATATATATATATATATATATATATATATATATATATGTATGTATATATATATATATATGTATGTATATATATATAGATAGATAGATAGATAGATTTAAATATATATCTTTTTTTAATTTATTTGTTTAAACGTCATTTTTAAATGGATGCTCATATCTGAGTAAATGCTTTGTTTTTATTTATTTATTATACAGTATATTTATTTATTTACATCCACCGGCCTGAATATTCTAGAAATCGTGTTGGAAAAATCTGCGTCCTCTAAATATTCAAGCCGGTAGGTATAAACAAATAAATTAGAAATATGTTGAATTTAATCCATTTCATATATATATATATATATATATATATATATATATATATATATATATATATATATGTGTGTGTGTGTGTGTGTGTGTGTGAAATAGATAGGTTGGTTAATAAAACAAAGGCAACCGAAAGGGTGCCAATGTGATCAGTACGAAAAATATTTATTAAATATTAATTATTAATCACAAGACAAAAATGAAGCACGGAATTTAAGGTTTTAAGTCCGGAGTTTTCGGGCACGTCTGTGTCCTTCATCAGTGGTGCGAGAAATAAACAGAGAAACGGGGAAAACTCACCAACTGTTGTCTTGTAGCTTGTGTGACTGCCTGTGTAGCTGGTATTATTAGTAAAAATCCGATCTCTGTTTGATTTCTTGCTGTGCGAAACTTCTTGTCAGAATAAACTTAGATTAAAAAATTGGGCTGTTTTTTTTCTCGTTTGCCCTTGTTTTATTAACTAACCTATCTATTTTACATAATATAAGAAGCACATGTGGACTCTTACTTCTAATTATATGCCTCAATATTCCTGATATATACAGGGGTTGGACAAAATAATTGAAACACTTGTTATATTCAAAGAAAATTTATTTAATATGGAGTTGGTCTTCCTTTAGCCTCACATACAGCTTTAATACGTCTAAGAATGGAATCATACAGCTTCCTGACTTCATCCAGAGGGATTTTCAGCCATTCTTCAAATTAACACCTGCTCCAGCTCTTTAAGACACGATGGTGGAGGATAGCGGCTCCTAACTTGTCACTCCAAAATCCACCACAAATGTTCAATAATATTGATGTCTGAAGATTGGAGAGGCCACTCTATGTGTTCTAGCTCACTTTCATGCTCTTCATACCAAATCGTAACCACTCAAGCAGTATATATTGGAGCATTATCGTCTTTGAAGATGCAGTCACTATCAGGGAATAAAGTCTGGGCCATTGGATGAACATGATCTCCCAAAATGTTCAGGTAATCTTTGCTGTTGATTCTACCACACAGGGCAACTATTGGACTGAGACATTTCCATGATATGGCAGCCCAAACTATCACTGATCCACCTCCATGCTTCACTGTTGGAAGAAGGCAGTCATGGTTGTAAGCTTCTTTGGGCTGCCTCCACGCATAAACTTGTCCTGAAGTTGGGAAAAGAGAAAAACTGGACTCGTCTCAGAATATGACTTGCTTCCATATATCTGCAGACGAGGCATTGTGGTCTCAGCACCACTTCAACCTCTTTTGAATGTTGCAAGTGGAGAGAAGAGGTTTCCTTACGGCGGCTCTTCCATGATATCCAGCCTTATGGAGCTCACGACGAACAGTTTTAGTAGAAACTGGACTATTCAGATGATTATTCAACTCAGCAGTTACTTTGGCCGCAGTAGTCCGATGATTTTTTGCCACATTGCGTTTCAATGCACGTCGGTCCCTGTCAGTAAGTGTGCAAGTGCGGCCCGAATTGCTACGGTTGCTAGATTTTTTGCCCTGTTTCTCGAATTGCATCATAGTTCTTGATATCGTAGCACTTGAAAAACAGTTCAACAACCTTAGTGATCGAGGTCCCTGCCATGCGAGCTCCAATAATTTGCCCTTTTTCGAACTCAGAGAGGTCACGCATTTAGCTTAACTTTTACTAAATTCTAAAAATAAATAAGACAAAAACAGTAAATTAGATAAATAAACGTATTTGCAATAGATATAACCTGTAATCACGAAGTTTTAGTTTAAATTCTTAATATAATAGGTCTTTGAAATATAGGAGTGGAATTTGCACCTGTTCCAATGATTTTGTCCAACCCCTGTATATATATATATATATATATATATATATATATATGTGTGTGTGTGTGTGTGTGTGTGTGTGTGTGTGTGTGTGTGTGTGTGTGTGTGTGTGTGTGTGTGTGTGATAAAATAAGTAAAGAACAAGTCGGAAACATATATCAATCTAACATATTTCACCTTTATTGAGGCTTTGTCAGTGATCGAGAAAGAAATGAAAAAAGCAAAAAGACATAGACTACTGGTATGTTAGGATTTTTGGTTAGTTCTCATTGGTCAGACACGCGTCAAGTGTATTAACGCAATAGATAATATATAAATATGTGTGAGGAATATTTTGGACGTTAAAATGTGTGATAGTGTAAGAGTGTGTAAATAAAAATCGCTTGTGTGTCTAGGAATATGTTGGACGGTAACGCTAATTCATGTAAGTGTATAAGTGCGTGTCTGTGGAATGTCTATAAAAGTCACTCTCGTATATGTCAGTGAAATGTAGCAATATATTGCAATAATTTTGTATTTGTTTGGATTTTTACACTCTCGTGTATGTGTATGTGCGTGTGGAAGTGCACTATTAATTCTGTATACAATAGGTCTGATGCGTATGTTGAGTGTAGACATTTTAAACACACACAAACTTATATACTTACATGAATTAACGTTACCGTCCAAGAAAAGCCTAGATACACAGGCTTTTCTTTACTTACACACTCTTACAATATCAAACATTTTAACGTCCAAAATGTGCCTCCCACATATTTATATATTATCTATTGCGTGAATACTAGCGACACAATCATCATAATATACTAGTACTCTATCTCTTTGCTTTTTCATTTCTATTCTCGATCTCTGACGAAGCCTTAATAAAGGTGAAACATGTTCGATTGAGATTCGTTTCCTACTTGTTCTTTATTTTATTTTATTTTATTATCTTGTTGGATTCCTATCCATGTCTGATCTGCTTTGGATCTTCAACTCACATATATATGTATATACAGGGTGCGATGGGTAAATTGTCGCCATCTCATATTTTTAATTTCGCGCACGTGCGTTGTTTGTTTTTTTTATTTTGTCGACTGCACATTATAGTAGAGTCAGTCGGGAACCATCTATGTGAAAAAGAGCACCATGACGCAATTCCCTCTGGAAGAAATCTGGAAACGGCATGCTTGGCACTGGAAACGATATGCTTGGCATTCGCACCGGAAGATCCAATACGAATATTTCAGAGTGTTTTAGTGTTAATCTAAGGAAAATGGAGAGGATTCGGCTAGATGGTGATTACGAAGGTACGGCAGCTCAGAAAACTCACTCTGATCATTCTGATAAGAAAACAACTCCCGAATTTGTCGTTAAGGGCGGCAGACTCAACACGGAGGCCTACATCAAGCACCTTCAGGAGTTAGTCCTGTCCTGGGTCAAGTGGGTGGCTCCTGGAAGACCCTATGTCTGGCAACAGGACGACCCTATATCTGGCAAAAGGAATGTGCACCATGCCACACAAGCAGGAAAACCTAGTCATGGCTGTCAGACAATTTCTGCGACCACATCACCCCTTACATCTGGCCACCCCGGAATGCAACCGCATTGATTATTATATGTGGGACGCAGTTCAGCGAGGCACCAACAAAACTCCTTGTAACACCAATTATTAACTGAAGGCAAGGATTATGGCAGCATTCACCAACTTAAACAAGGAAACCGTCCAGACGAGTCGTAGGAGATTCCGAAGTCGCCTGGAGGCAGTGGTTGAAGCCAATGGCGATATTATTGAAAAAAAATTACTTTTTAGTATATCAAGATATAAAATTTTGTTTAATTTTGTTAAATATATCTGTTAAAATGAGATGTCAGTATTATTTTCATTTTTGCGTAATTTAGACAATTTATCTATTGCACGATATATATATATATATATATATATATATATATATATATATATATATATATATATATATGAAAGGATATTTATATCCGATATTATTTCTTATATAAACGTTAATATTTATAATAAGAAATATATATATATATATATATATATATATATATATATATATATATACCCCTTAAGGAACTGCGTTCCTAACGAAACCGGACTCATAAATAATTACATCGGTTACACAACCACATGCTTATCCAGACGTCTTACGTTACACCTATCCGATCACAGCTCCATTAGAACCCATTTAAACACACACAAAAAGTTACCAGACTCCATTAGAAATACACTAGTAGAAAACACAAATATATTAATTGCTTCCACTTGTAAAAAAGGTTAAAAATAATGGAGGCTTTAATAATAAAAAAGAAAAAGCCTACCCTCAACAATATTAACTACGAACAAAGCCACAACGTGCTAACCGTATTTGGAAATTAAAACACCACTACTACACACTAAGATATATACATAATGCACACACTCAATTAAGCTGAAAAATCAAATCATCCTTGATAATGGCTAAAGGTATAGCCGAAAGCGCTCGGAAAAATAAAACATTTGGCAGTTCTTACACACCCTTTGTCCAGCTAAGAAAGCTCTTGTTCGTACACAAGAAAAATTTAATAAAAAACTTAACCGTAGTACCTTGTCTGTCGTTTTTAATGAAACTTGCATATATATATATATATATATATATATATATATAATATATATATATATATATATATATATATATATCAACCAGGTGATTTTGCTTGCAAAGTAAAAATTTTATCCTGTCCCTTCAAGTGACTCAGATTAATGAATAATAGCATGTTTGAATTTTGCAGTTGTGTTGTCATATCCTGCTATGGCAACAGAATCTGACCATAACAGAAATAGTGCAGTAGAAGAGCCTTGATAAACAACGTAGCGGAATGTAGTGAATAATGCAGAGTATTAAAAGTTAATATTTTGTACATCGGGATGAAATGTCTGGATAAACACTATGAAGTTCATGTTTGTATTCTGTTCAAGTACTTTTGTCCGCCTGAGTTATTATCAAGAACTGGGTGTTGACAGTGTGAAACAGAAAAAACAAATACAAACATTTTATCCACTATTTTAATCCCGACGGACTTTATCTTATTCGAAAATTAGTAGAATACAATAAAATATTAGACAAACCTTCTTTAGATTAATACTTCTTGTCTCAATATTCCTGATATATATATATATATATATATATATATATATATATATATATATATATATATATATATATATATGTGTGTGTGTGTGTGTGTGTGTGTGTGTGTGTGTGTGTGTGTGTGTGTGGATATAACTGTGACTTCTTGACGGAAGGAGGCCATCTCTTCAACATTGAGTTGAGCGGTCACGTGCCTGCAGATGACTGCAAACCAACCTCACTCGTGCATATACCTTTTTATAGATGTAACACACGAAAGACTTTTCAAGAGTTTTGAGACTAGCTTTCTCCTCGTGCACTCTCTCTCTCTCTCACACACACACACACATACATATATATATATATATAAAATTTTTTTATTAAGAACAACTTTAAGGGTTCATGGGATTATTATTTATTTCCTTAGGACTGAGAATTTAGTACTAATTCATCAGATCTCCATTTTCATACAAAAATAGGGGTGACAAATTTTTCCAGGCTTCACCCATATTTTTGTATGAAATGGAGATCGAAATAATTGGTGCCAAAATACTGGTTCTAAGGAAATAAATTATAAACCCACGAACCCTTAAAGTTGTCTATTTCTTAATATAATTAATATTTGGTTTGTTTTTACATTGGGCTCTCTGGATTACATCCTCATTGGAATTATCCATACGGATTACCAAATAACTTCATTAACTCACTAATTAACTAACTATATATATATATATATATATATATATATATATATATATATATATATATATATATATATATATATATATATATTAGCACACACACATGTACTAGTAATAATAAGTATTCATCAGAACAATTTGATTAAAAAGAACCGATAAGGTCTGTTTATTGTATTTTCCCTATTTTCGGGTAAGATGTTGAGTGTTGTGCTCGTAGCTGTGGATAAACTGTCCGAAGTTCATATCTTCCTCACTGTTTGATACAACGTACGCAGCAATCTTCAAGTCTAATCTGTACCTGAAGATTGCTGCGTGTATGAAACTCAGAGTTGTATCAAACGGTGAGGAAATAAATATATACATTATGAGTAGTATACATTTCAACTCGTTCACTAGTTCAATTAGTGCTAGTGGTAATAAAAGTGGTCGATGTAAAATAACAGAGATTAAATTTATATTACTCATAATAAAATACTATTTTATACTTATATTTAGGTACGTTCAAATATTTGCTAAAAATGAACATACGTGATTAAAAAATTAAAAAATAAATTAAAAACGCCCCCGAAACAAAGGTTTATCGTCAAAATATTTAATATTAAGAGGAAAAACCAAAGGAACTTTTTATTGTTAAATTATATTTTTGATCCATTAAATAATTTAACCTTTCAAATTTTGGTTAAAAATGTTGTTTTTCTTGGCAGTGGGTGACCATAAATTAGTCTGAAAAATTTGAGCGTCTATTTGCGATGCAAAAGAAACTTTTGGAAATTCTTGCAAAAATCAGATAATTGTCGGATTTTAATGAAACTTACAGAACATATACACAAATAAAGGAAATTATTTTAGAAATGTCTCCTTTTACGAAAACCATGTTAACCCACACTTATTTAATTTTACAAAATTTCAAGAATATTTTTGTAGTGTTATAATGACAAGTCCTCGTAGAATTTAAATCATTGAATTTATTTTGATCAAACAGAACTCCTAATTATATAAAATATGTTCTTAATCGTAAAATAAAAAAATTAAATAAATCTAAGATATTATTTAATTAGAAAAGTTTTTAAAATTGGTTTTATATATAAAATATATTATGAACACTATTGTTTTAAGAAAAAGAAATTCGATGAATGATGAATTTTTGAAAAAAATGCTTTCATTTTTCAAAAATTTCAATTATAATAATTCATAAATTTTTAATTCTTTTAAAATTCTGTATTAATTTGTAGCAGTTAGGTGATATTATTAAGTAAAAACTATATTTAATAATCATAAATGGAAAAGCTCACTACAATTCAACGAACCCAATATTTTTAAAATAATTTAAAATTTATTTTATGTATGTGTAAACGTGTCAATTTTTGTAAATACGAATGTTCAAATGCGACATTATGAGAAAATAAAAGCGGTAACTATAGTAATGTTAAAATTTTCTAACATTTCCTCAACAGGCGCTTTCATAAGTTAGACGATAAAGCTAGAATAACTAAAATTCAAAAACATATTAGATTGCTTAAGAATACTTCAATTTTTAAGATTACTGCAATTTATATATATATATATGTGTGTGTGTGTGTGTGTGTGTGTGTGAAATGCGTTCACGCTATATTCTTCAAGTAATTGTTACAGTTATGTCTCCTAAACATTAAAAATGCTTTTCTGTGATATTTTTAAATAAAATTAAGTAATATTTGCTTGAAATCAGATTAATGAATCAGCTAATCATCGTCAAATAAAGTTTCAGAAAAATATTTCTTTTTGAAAGATTTTTTTAATAAAGAGAATTACGTTGTGTTAACAGATTTGTCAATATGGACGATTTTAGCGTTTGTACTGATAAAAAAACTCACTCTAATCAATTTAAATTCAATTTGAAATACATCAAAGTATTTTGTTTATTAGAAATATTAAATTAGCTTCAAATTAAAGCTAAAATAAAAGATTCAAGAAAGTTTTTCATAATTAAAAATCCATTTTAAACACACACAAACACACACACACACACACATATATATATATATATATATATATATATATATATATATATATATATATATATATATATATATATATATATATGCATACATATATAGATAGTCATAAACAGACAAACTGATTCGCTGTATAACAGCGCATCAGTGTGGTAGACATCCGATTGTTTCAAGCCGGGATCGGAACCCGTCATATTTGGCATCAGTCGGTGATACTACCCGCAAGACATACGATTGTTTCAACCGGGATCGAAACCCGACCGATTTGGCATCTGTGTGAGATTCAACCCCCGAGACATCCGATTGTTTCAAGCCAGGATCGAAACCGAAACCGATTTGCCATCGGTCGGAAGTTATCGTCGCACGGCAGAGAGTAAGGGAAATTTTAACGTCTTTACTATACGGAAGACGTCAGTGGCTAGGGGAGCTTGATTCTAGTTGAAGAGCATTGCATCAGCTGCAGCAGCCACTGTTCGTAAAATCACCCCATCCTCTCCGAGTGCTCAATCGAATTATATATATATATATATATATATATATATATATATATATATATATATATATATATATATATATATATATATATGATAAAATATAGTTTTAAGGTATGCTATATTTATGGGTTAAAGTTCTCAACATCAGGGATAGAGCATATGTAAATATAAATATGGCCTGCGATTGCGTTTAACATGAAACAGACTTGGTGTTGGTTATATAGATATCAATAATCAACACTAAGTTGACTAGTCATATGTCAAAGTTTAGTGCAATTCGAGCACATATAGATAAACATAACACACATAAACAAAATAATATTAACATTAGACAAATTTTAATAACTAACACCAAAATATTATACAAGACTCAATGTAAAGAAAGACTAGTTATTCTGGAAGCCATTGTAATATAAGGGAAGCGAGTAATACTCAATAAGAAATCGTATATTGAAATGTCTATTAAAAATACACGTATAAATTCAGTTTGGCCGTTGTAGGTGACATTGAAATTGGTTCCAGCAGCCTAGGAAACGCCGGAATTTCATAAGCACGCAATTCTAGTAACACGCAGTTCTTGCTAACAAGTGGAGTAATAACCGAAAATATTTGGATAGAAGGAATAAATGAAATTTGGAAAGTTAATTCTAATAGAAAACAGCTTAGTCGAAAGTTACAAAAATTAAATAAAATTTGGATAGATAGGCCTTGTCGGTATTGCTCAATAAAATGTTTTGAAAAGATACTTGCTGCCTAAATACAGATTATATATATATATATATATATATATATATATATATATATATATATATATATATATATATATATATATATATATAGTTGGATTGATTGACATCAATCCAAGTAAATATGTTAGCTTTATCACTGATATTGAGCGCTTTCCAATAAGTACCAATATATATATATATATATATATATATATATATATATATACATAATATATATATATTAAAATAATAGGAAAGAACAATGAGATTTATAATTCAGAGTTCTTAGCATTTATTTTTATTTTAAAAACTGCTCGATGCGACAGTAGAGCATAATTTTATAATTGTTTTTTTTTTTAATTTATATTCATTGCAACACCGAAATTCCCATGTTTCTCAACTGAAACTTCAATTCAAACTCAATCATAAAAATTAAACTTAAAATACAAAATTCCGTTCCATTATCAAGCGATGCTAAGAACCTTCATTCTTAGCATTGAAGATACCTAGCAAGTATCAAGAGTTAAAAACCTGTTCATGTATCAGTATGACATTTGCAATAGCACAACTAAAACTTGGTTAAAAGATTAATCGAAAACTCACGAAACTAACTATTATTTGGACAATTTCTACTGACAAAATATCACAAAAGAAATCTGGATTGCACACAAAAAATTACAATAAAAATTTAACAGAATTACTTTGTTACTCAGTTTCAATACAAATGCAAAAATATATATTGTGTATTTGGGCAGCAATCCCTCGTTGAAAATGACTGACAAGGTGCTATGGCTGAGTTTTTTATATAATTTTTCATGTGTTTGTATAATTTTTTTCTTTCTTTTCAGATCATAAATTATATAAAAATTGCCCGAATGTTTTCCAAGCTTTTGGCTATACTTTTAACCATTATGAAGAATTCATTTTATTTTACTTTTAAGTGAACATATGAATTGTTTTATTATGCATCTAGAGCTATAGCAATGTTCTATTTTCCAAACACGGTTAGCACATTGTGACCGTGTTCATAGTTGATGTTATTGAGTGTTGGCTTTTTCTTTTTTATTAATAATGCTTCCATTATTTTTAATCTTTTTGTACATGTGGATGATGCGATTATATTTGTATTATCAGCAAGTACATTACAGTTAGTGTTTGGTAGGACTTCGTGTGTATTTAACTGAGAACTAATTGAACTATGATTAGAGAGATGCAACGTGAGTCTTCTTGTTAAACATGTCGTAGTATATCCAATATAATTATTTACAAATTTGGATTCATCAGGAACACAGTTCCTTAAGGGACATGTAAATTTGTAAATAATATTGTTCTCTGTAATTTGGATCATGCAAGTGAATCATTATTTTTGACGATGAGGTTAGCAATTTTTACTTTTTTATAATAAATAATTTAATTTTCTTGTTTTTGTCAACTGGAGTTGTGTATTTCTTTAGGATGTTTCTAAGTGAATATTCGTCTTGCTTATAGTTGCTATGCATTTGATTTTTGTAGAAAATGTTAATAATAATATCAACTATGAACACGGCCACAATGTGCTGACCGTGTTTGGAAAATAAACATTCCTATAACCCTAGATACATACCTACATAAATCTATTCATATATTCAATTGAAAGTATTAAAAAATTCATCCTTGATAATGGCTAAAAGTTTAACCGAAAGCGCTTGGAAAACATTCTGACAATATTTATATAATTTCTGTCCCGAAAAGAAAAAAAAAATTATACAAACACATGAAAAATTATATAAAAAAACTCAGCCTTGTCAGTCATTTTCAACGAAACTTGCATAAAAGAGGAATTTCTGCCCAAATACACAAAATATGTTTTTGCATTTCAAATGAAATTGAGTAACAAAGCATGTCTGTTAAATTTTTTTTTTTATTTTTTTGTGTCCTAAAAAGAAAAGACTTGTTCGAATACAAACACAAGAAAAATTAAATAAAAAGCTTAATCGTAGTAACTTGTCTGCCGTCTTTAATGAAACACATATATATAAAGTTCCAAGTGGATAGAATCCAGGGAGAGCTCAATGTCCAAGACAGAGCAAGAATATAATATAATATAAAAGACTCAAACACTAATATTCCATGGTTATAATTTATTACATTATAATCGTAATCACGATCCAATTCATCAGACCTACAAATTCAATCGCAATCACGATCCAATTCATCAGACCTACAAATTCAATCGTAATCCCGATCCAATTCATCAGACCTACAAATTCAATCGCAATCACGATCCAATTCATCAGACCTACAAATTCAATCGTAATCACGATCCAATTCATCAGACCTACAAATTCAATCGTAATCCCGATCCAATTCATCAGACCTACAAATTCAATCGCAATCACGATCCAATTCATCAGACCTACAAATTCAATCGTAATCACGATCCAATTCATCAGACCTACAAATTCAATCGCAATCACGATCCAATTCATCAGACCTACAAATTCAATCGCAATCACGATCCAATTCATCAGACCTACAAATTCAATCGCAATCACGATCCAATTCATCAGACCTACAAATTCAAATATTTTATTTATTTTTTAATTTGTAGATCTGATGAATTGGATCGTGATTCCCATTCCAATGTAATAAATTATAATCATGGAATATTAGTCTTTGAGTCTTTTATATTATATATATATATATATATATATATATATATATATATATATATATATATATATACAAATATAAAAGAACGAAGAATAAAATTTCAACGTTCTAAACATTAATTTCAAACAGGGCTCAATACAAATGTGGAACAATAAATATTTATTTATTAAGAACTGTTACATAAGAACATGTAAATATCCACTAC
Organism: Acanthosepion esculentum; assembly: GCA_964036315.1. Classification (NCBI taxonomy): domain Eukaryota; kingdom Metazoa; phylum Mollusca; class Cephalopoda; order Sepiida; family Sepiidae; genus Acanthosepion; species Acanthosepion esculentum. The sequence continues at coordinate 67,163,238 of OZ038485.1, forward strand.
AAAATTGTACTTTTTTTTTCAACGTTAAAATTAAAGTTTCTTCGGGTGGCAAACAATGGTGATACCTCTGAAGAGACATTAATTTTAACGTTGAAACAAAATGTACAATTTTGAAGTGGATATTTACATGTTCTAATATAACAGTGCATAATAAATTTTAAAAAATACACACACACATACACACACACACACACACACACACATATATATATATATATATATATATATATATATGGCCTGACGGTACAGTGCCCTCCAACTGTTGTGTCTGGTTGCTTCCACTTCCACAGTATTAATACCGCATTACTTTCAGATGGTCTTTGAAAAGTTTTTTTTCTCTCCTGCAACATAGCGTTCGCCTTCCGAGAGTTTCACATATTAGTTCATCTTAGGTATATGGTCTTCGGGTAACCTGATGACACGACCAATCCACGTGAGCTGTCGTTTGTTGATAAGAGCCTCACTGCTTCTACTGCTGGTACGCTGGAGAATATTGCCGTGACAATCCAAGGATGTATAGAAGACCGCGGATGTGGAATGTTTTACGTTTTTCATATAAATATATATGAAAGAGTCCTTTTTTACGTATGAGTCTTTCAGTTGAGTTTTTGTTTCGTATGAGACAAGAATCCTGCACGGGATTTGCAAGCAGGTCCACACGAGGGATATGCTGAAGGGTTTACCGTCATATAGGCTGATGTATTAGCCCGAGATTTAGTAATGGTTCTTAATTCTCTCAGATGGTTGAGACGATTCTTTTCAAAGTTAGTTATACCTCAGGAGCAGGTATTGCTCCAGTTTGCTCGGTTTTCAACAGCTAGTTCGAACTCCTCTATAGGGATGTTTGCAGCATTTTAATTGTATTTAAGTTTGTCCTTGAAGCGTAACCAAGTACGACCTACATTAAGCTTACCATGAAAAAGTTCGCTATATATGAGTATTTTTCGGCATCCAATCATCACTCATTCGAAAAACATAAGGAAAATCAATTCATTTTAATATGTGGAAATATCCACTCTTTACCTGAAGAAGGACACGAGACCCGAAACACGTGTTGTAAAATTATGGTAAATAAAGCGTAATATATATACTTAAAAAAAATCCACATTACAACCAAAAACGTTTGGGGTTTCTCTCTTCTTTTTAATATATACACTTTTCTCTCGTTGGAACAACTATAACCACTTCCCTTTATTTATTTATATATATATATATATATATATATATATATATATATATATAGGAGATCATCGATTAGTGCGACTAATCTGTACATTAAGAGATACGCACTAATCGAATACAAAGAAAATTGACAAACAAAATAGTTACGTATTTTCCATCTTAAAATTTTAGAAAAATCGGTAACTAAAGGGTGTTTCATTAAGACGGATCAGAGTCAGCAATAAATAAATCAGTGTTATTGGTGAAAATTTATTTCTCTATTGGATCATGTTCTTTAAGTCATGGCAATTATAAGTGAAAAATAATATCGCCCAAATGTCCGCCAAATCTGAAAGAAAAAGGGAAAAATCATTAGACACTTAAACTTAATTCACAATCAGTCCAAGTTCTGGGGGCATCCTTTATAAAAATCAATTTTCAATTACTGTGGTTAAAATGAAGATTTTTTACCGTACAAATTGAATATTATGTAGGCACTAATCGGATTTTGGTATAAAATTTTTAGTGCACTAATCGAAAACGTATCAACCGATGGATTTCTGTATACATATTGAAATATGATCAAATGACTGATACGAAATATCCGAGTAAGGATGATATTTGTGAAAACAAATTGGAAGTTTAATTTTTGGTTATCAACGTTTCACTCTGCACGAGCATTCTCAGAACATCGTTACCATGGCAACATTGAATGTGAAAACGCTGTGGATATTTTTTTTAAATTAATATCCATGAACACATCAATGAGATTTTTATATCGGAGATACATTAAAATAAAATGTAAGTACGGTGATTTGATATAGGAAGATAACAACTAAGCAAGTTTTGGTAAGAAAATAACGTGCGTCTATTCAAAGAAAATAATGAATGTAACTGCAAATACAATTTGTGACAATAGTATTTATGTTTTAAGGAGTATATAGAATTTAAACAAAATTTACAATTACATTTTTTTATTAAAGTGCTTAACCAGTATATATTTTAATATTATTTGCTTTATTACCATCTTAGCCAGAAAAGGTATACAACCTAGATTTTGGCTAATCGATATATATATATATATATATATATATATATATATATATATATATATATATATATGTATATATATATATATGTATATGTGTGTGTGTGTAAAATATATATGTATATAAATATATAAAAATAAAACGCTATGTATTTATATATATATATATATATATATATATATATATATATATATATATATATATATATATATACACAATTTTTTATATATATTATTTATATATTATATACGCGCGGTACTTATTCGAAAGCGCTCAATATCAGTGATAGAGCTAACATATTTGGATTGATGGGAGTTTGTGACCCTGGGTTTCGCGCTATTTGCGATGGTCATACAATCGCAAATAGCGGGAAACGCAGGGTCCAAAAATTCATATCAATCTAACTAACTAACTTACTATATATATATATATATATATATATATATATATATATATATATATATATATATATGTCTGATTAAATAAATTACAGATATTATGTCTGCTAGATTTTTAACAAAATCCGTTCATACTCACGAATAACCTTCCGTGTATTGATGTTAAAGGATGAGAGAAATGTGCTATAGCTGTTTAAATTTCTTTTATTTTCATTTTCCAAGTACTTTCGATCTTCTTCCAAGATCATCTTCAGGAGTGCAAGTGGTAGAAATCTATATACTGTTTATTAGTACAAGTATTTATACAAAGCTGTGCGTTGTTATCCATTACCGTAATTTTTTCCATTACGCATATATATATATTGTTGTGGATTCCGGGATGAAATCCGGTATCAAATAATAACAAATGTCAAAAATGAATATAGGAAAATAAATGTATTAACGTAATAATACAAACTGGTAATACAGGTTAGTAGTTTCAGGAATGCGGGTTAGTAGGAAAAATATATATATAGTCTTTGATATCGACGTTATCGCTGTATGACTTCTTACTGAGTCTACGTGCCCGTTACTCTGACTCTTGCACCGACGTTATTCACTGGCAGTAGTATATGTATACCCTGGGTGGGTCTATTTGTGTAAAAAGGAGAGACCCCTCAACATATATATATATATATATATATATATATATATATATATATATATATATATATATATTCGCTTTCTGACCATAAGTCCAGGGTTCGAATTTCACCATGGTCGATTTCCCAGCAAGGCGGGAGGGGGCGATCCCAGCGTGCAGCACATTTGCAAAGTACCTAAAAACCAAATCACGGCTTGACCCAAGAATCGAGAGTGAAATTAAGTAGATGGAACACGTGGGGCCGTCGATAGCTCTGCTAGTATGAAGTCACAAGTCATCGTGACCGAGGTTTTGAGCGTACCGGCCTTGTTCAAATTGTTGATCATGCTAGATAGCACGCTATCTCCCGGAAACTGAAACTAAGGTATGTTCAGCATAGTTGCAGCATAAACTACAGGTTTGGCTCTATGCCCGAGCGAGAATCTGCAATAGGGATTGGGTAGCCGCCCTGCTAGACGGGTATGCTCGAATACGAGTGGCCCTCTCTCTCTCTCTCTCTCTCTCTCTCTCTCTCTATATATATATATATATATATATATATATATATATATATATATATATAGAGATATAGGTATATGTATATATATACATATATATATATATATATATATATATACATACATATATATATATATATATATATATATATATATATATATATATATATATCCTTTTTATACGTTACTTTTAATAAATACAATTTATTAAGTAAATGCTCTCTTTTTTTAAATAAACAATATTAATTACATTTACCGACCTCAATGCTCGAAAAATTTAGTAGAAAATATGGGCTTTTTCGACAGGAATCGAACCTGTAAACCCATCATTTGAACCGATGTGCTGTTAACCATTCAGTCACAAGGAAGAGTCTCGTTATCGAAGTCCGAATTATTGTTTATAAACAACAAATCTTCGACGATCTTTCCCGAACGATCATATCTGCTTACGAAACATACCTTGTCCTTAACGTAAACTTTGACAATTATTTCTGTTTATAAGATATTTTTAATAGATATACTTTATTTAAGTAAATGCTCTGTTTTTTAAATAAACAATGTTAATTACATTTGCCGAACCGTCAAAAGTACTTCCATATTTAAGGAAGACCTAATACAGTTTATAATTAAAAAAAAACAAGGATCATAACATTCAAGTGATCAGTGGGTTAATGCTTCTTTAATTAGCGAAGGGATTTCGCCATTTTATATCATTAACTTTTTGTATGAATGATTCATTGTAATATATATATATATATATATATATATATATATATATATATATATATATATATATATATATATATATATAAAAGTGAACATAGAAGTCAACACTTAGAGGCGACAGTCTGTTTCATGCTAGATGCAATCATCGGGCCCGACGATTGCATCTAGCATGAAACAGACTGTCGCCTCTAAGTGTTGACTTCTATGTTCACTTTTATATTTACACACGCTCTATCTCTGATATTGAGCACTTTATCCCATAAATATAGCACACTTTAAGACTATATTTCTTCATATATATATATATATATAAGAAGAGAGAGAGTGTGCGTGAGTGAGTGTGTGTGTTTACATATTAGGACAGGAATATAATATTTGTAACCTAGGTAGTATCTCCTAAAATGAGGACGCAATTTCGAACGAACCCTGCCAGTAAAAACAATTTCTTTATTAAGACCCTCGAATGTAGAAGCCGGGAGACGTTAGCAACACTGTCATAAAAATGCATCTACACAAACATTGATATTCATAAAATAGAGACAATGACGGATAAAAATCCATTCCTTCCTTATTTTATAAACTCTCTCTCTCTCTCTCTCTCTCTCTCTCTCTCTCTCTCTCTCTCTCTCTCTCTCTCTAATATATATATATATATATATATATATATATATATATATATATATATATATATGATAAAATATAGTTTTATGGTATGCTATATTCATGGGTTAAAGTGCTCAACATCAAGGATAGAGCGTATGTAAATATAAGAGGAGACATTGAAGTCAACACCCAGAAGTGACGGTCTATTTCATGCCAAGCGCTATCCTCAGGACAGGTGCTGACCGTTTGACAATTGAGTGATGGCTTATGTGAGCCGTAAGCTTAGATCGAGGAACAGCATAATAAAAAAAATATCCAAATGTTGGACAGTTTTTGTTTTTATTTTCTCCCGAAACTAAAGCCACTATACGAAGCTTAGAACGGCTCATGATCAAACGTAATAGGCATTCGTTGTCTGTTATATTTAACAATATATGTTTGAATAATTATCTACTGTCCTAATACACTATATATATATATATATATATATATATATATATATATATATATATTTATTTATTTATATATATATATATATATATATATATATATATATATATATATATATATATAACGATTTTTTCTGACATGAAGTGGAAAGATTATATTGACTTAATTGCTAGGTCTGACTGACAATGTAATTCTGGGAAGAGATTACTTTTAGGGGCATAGTGAAAATAGAAATTGTCCAAATGATATAGCTACGATGTCAGATTTTATTAAGCGAGTCAATGTTGGCAATTGTTATGTTAAAATTTTCGAAAAGTATCTATATGATAAATGTTCTCTTCGAATTTCATTTATTAATAGCTGTTACTAGAATTATTATTTGAAATATTTACAATAGTATATTATGTATTGGTTGATTTTATCGTGCAACCCGAAGATTGGTCATCAGAGTGTAAACAAATATTGACGAAAACATAGTTATTCATATTTATTTAGATACATAACAATTGCCATTGGTCTTAAGAACGATATAGACTCAAAACACGAAACATTATATGGTAGAATTTGAAGGTTTGAAATTGCGCAAAATTTGAACAATAAAAACATGTAAGAACACAACAAAAATCGCTTCAATAATAGCAGACAAGGAGATTTAAGAAAAATTAAAAAGGTGTAGTGATACCAACGATGATTATCTTAATTTTGGGAAAGATGAATACTCGAGTGTTACGTGTAGGCTGCTGAGTGACGTTAGTTCGTGGGGTGACGAATTCGTGTTGCTACGTAGACAACAGAGAGGCGAGTTCAAATTCCAGACGAATCCATTAGATTCACTTACGTGCTAATACCCTTGGGAAATTTATGAATCCTATCCTTCTCCTCTCAGTTATGGGTAAATAGCAGGACAGACTGTGTTCTTTAGCCTAGAATGGTAACTGGTCTACCGAAGAAAGAAATGGCAACCAGCTGCAGGGAAAAATCTGCCTCTGCATGGCAGATAACTGACTGATGTAGACAACAGAAAAGCATGAGATGACTGCCCACAGCAGAGAGGAGAGAAAACCACATGGTTTAACCAGGTATATAAAAGATACCACCGGACCTGTCCGTTTTCAATTTTCGCTCTTTCGCATGCTTGTTGTATTCACCTGTTATAATTCCTCTGTGTGCGACAAATAAGTAACAAATATGAATATATCTGTATATAATTTATGTATGACTTAACGGTATAAAAATATTTCTGAGAGCAATGCATGTTTGTCATTCCTGTCTTTCATCTATTGTTCTGTCTGTGGTATTAAGGTGTTAGTATATCATGGATATCGTAATGCCTATAATGGAGAGATGCAAATGTTCTTTCTTGTCTCGCACGCCCATTGAAGGCAAGAAAAGTGGCTTAACCCGGAAGAAAATATTTGAAGAAGTTGGAGCTGTGAATGTAAACAGAGAGAAAAGAGATAGGACATTAATAACATTGATAAAAACTATGAAATCGACCAAACTACGATTTTTACTCAAGCAATACATAAAGATTGGTACCTTTACTTGATGAAAAAAGGCCCAAAACTTAAAAACAAAGTTTTATGGTTAAACTGTTTATGTTGTTATTAAGAGGAAAAACAAAAGTATTTTAATTCTTTTTAACACGTTCGAAATTTTGGTTAATTTTTTTTTTACGTCAGCAGTCGACGTAATATTTACGATTAGTGTTATTGGGCTTTTTTTTATTGTTCAGATGAAAAACACATTGATTTGCTCACAAAAATCAGATAATTGTAGGATTTTAGTGAAATTTTCAGGAATTATGCACAAATGAATGAACTTATTTTTGAAAGTTATTTTTAGAAAATCGTGGTAGGTAAAATTGTATTACACATATGTTACCACCACCCTCTCATCTCCACGTACTTAATTTCATGGAATTTTGAGAAATTAAATTGCAATCTCAAAAATTTGTTTTATTAGTTAAAGTTAGGATTCCTTGGAGAATTTAAATCATCAGTTTTAGTTTATTTTTTGTTTTTTTTTGTGTGTTTTTTTGTAAAACACAACCCAAGTTACTGAAAATCTGCTCTAAATCGTAAAATAAAAATGCAATAAAACTATGACATAATTTAATCAAAAAAGATTTTAATTTCTTTTATAAATAAGATTTATTACGAAAACTAATGTGATAAGAAAAAAAATTTCAATGAATAATGAATTTTTACAAGAATTGTTTTCAATTTTTAAAATTTTAATTATAATAATTTATAATATATAAATCGTTTAAAATTCTGCGTTACTTTCATCCGGTTCGGTGATATTGCTACTAAGTGAAAACTATATATTTCTCTGTTATTTTTCGGACTATATGACACGGGAAGACGCGACACTCAAAAACTACCATGCATAATTCAATCTATGCACATAAAGACAATCTCACCAAGAAAATAAACTAGTTACCTCCATTAATTTTTGTTACCTACGGTTTAAAATGACTTTTTAAAAATGGAAAAGCATTCTTGAAGTTTTCTTCTGAGCTTTAAATGAAAGCTAAATGATTAAATTTACTATTCCCAGTAAGCAAAATACTTTGGTATATTTAAAATAGAAATTATATTGATCGGAATCTCAACTTTTTGGTAGCTTTCATTAACGTCATTAAAATTGGCCATTTTTGACACATATGTAAACAAAAGTTAATTCTCGGTTTTAAAAATGTTCCAAAATAGAATATACTTTTCTGAAACTTTATTTTCGGAATATTAGTTGATTTAAAGTAAAATTAAATTAAAAGTAATTAATTAATTATTTACATTAAGTTTAAAACAACAGAGAAATGGATTTTTAAAACAAACAGTAGCGGTCATTTACGTGCTTTTCATTGCTTGTCAATCACTTAACAAGCACTGATAAATTGTTGACAAGTCTACAGAAACTTCATCTGTTAAAACATAATTTAATAAACGACGGGTGAGCGCCTTTTTTATATAATTTTTAAGTATTCAGTAATCTTGAAAATGTTTGAAAAACTTTTCGTAATCTAATTTTAGGAATGCTGACTTTAAATTTACAATATTCATTGCTTTTATTTTCTGATAATGTCGTGTATGGTCGACTATACTTTCAAACAGGGGATCGTTACGTAATATTTTATATACATAAAAAAATAAAAATTATTTTAATAAACTTGAAGCAAAATATTTCGTATCTAGCTTTTCAATTTTTAATTAGTAAATATAATTTTTACTTAATAACAATACCACTGAACCGGATGAAACTAATGCAGAATATTAAAATATTTATATATTACAAATTATTATAATTAAAATTATAAAAATGAAACAATTCTTGTAAAAAAATCATTCTTCATCGAAAAAAAATCATTCTTCATCGAAAAAAAATCCTTAAATCAATAGTGTCCTTAATAAATCTTATTTATAAAAGCAATTAAAAGCTTTTCTAATTAAATAATGTCATAGTTTTATTTCATTTTTTATTTTAGGATTCAAAACAGATTTTCGGGAAAGTAGTAGTCTGAAAAAAAATTGCTGATTTACATTATCCAAGGAATCCTGCTTTTAACTAATAAAAACTTTTTCTGATGAAAATTTACTTTCTCGAAATTTCACGAATTTAAGTAAGTGGCCGGGGGGTGGTTAACATATGTAAAAAAAATATTTTTGCTAAGATTTTCTAAAAATTTTCAGAAATAATTTCACTCATTTCAATAAGTCCTGAAAGTTTAATTAATATCCGGCAATTATTTGATTATTGTAAGAATTACAAATCAATGTGTTTTTTTTTTCACCAGGAAAAGCGCATAAAACACTATTTCCTCTTAATAATAACATAAACATTTTGACGATAAAACTTTGTTTTTATTAAGATCGGGGCCTTTTTTCATCATGCTATGCTGATTCTTTTCAGCGAAAAAATGGAGGTACCTAAAATAACCCCTCTGATAATGATTTATAAAAACTGAATCCGGTTAGAAGTCATTGGACGATTTATATTCAAATTCTACCGGGAAACTGGAAAAATTGGATTAAAGTGATCAAAGATTAAATAGACAAATAAGTTTATGTATTTTTTTCTTATATATATATATATATATATATATATATATATATATATATATATAGGGTGTATCAAAAATACGTTTACAAATTTTGAGGGAGCAGGGCGTTCGTCACACTAAAACAAGGACAAATGTCCATATATGTCCGAATATCCTTCTTTTTTAAGTTATTAAGTTTAAAGAAAGTTTACGTTAGTTGGCGGTGTAATCGCTCGTTTCACTCGTCGGGAGGTATCAGCAATTGATTTTCTCATTTTCGTTATTTTTAGACCTGGTTTTAAATAATTTATTCGCTCTTTATTGGTGCTAGGTTGATTTTTTCTTTTTTGTGTACGTGTTCGTGTGTGTTTGTGCATGTATATGCGCGTGTCTGTGCGTGTGTGTATGCATGTGTATGTATGTGTTCGTGTGTATTTGTGTAGAATGTCGTAGTTATTTCTCCTTATATATATATTGTTCATACCTCCTGATGAATGGAAAGAGTGATTCCCGGAGATTGCGTCTATGAAACTCTGGAGTCGGGATGACGAAGGGAACATCAATCAGCTAAGTGATCAATCACCTTTTACTTGTATTAATTCTCTCTCTCTCACTCTCTCTCTCTCACTCTCTCTCTCTCTCTATATATATATATATATATATATATATATAGAGAGAGAGAGAGAGAGAGAGTGATTAAAAAGTAACTCCCTATTTTATGTATGAGTGACCAGTCAGGAGTCCTTACTGTGACGTTTTTCTTTGGTGTTGATTCAATGAGCAAGTGTACTATACCAAACCAAGACTTTGGAAGAACTTGAAGGTCGAATACAAGAAGTTATATCTTTCATACCGCGAGAGTTCCTGGTTAAATTAGCTGTCGCGATTCCTGGGCAACCCGAGAAGATGGTAGCGAAACCAGTTGTCCATATCGAATTTTAAATAAAAACTCACGCTAAACGCTTTCTTATATCCATTTCTTGTAAATATAAATAAATTATAAGTATTTTAAGATGGGAAGTTAATTTTCAGTCACCCTATATATATATATATATATATATATATATATATATATATATATATATATATATATATATATATATATATATATATATATGGGCTTGAACGTGCTGTCCTTGTTCAAATTGTTGATCATCCTAGATAACACGCTCTTTCCCAGAAACTGTAATTAAGGTCTGGTCAGCATAGTTGCAGTATAGACCACAGGTGGGCTCTGTAGGTGTTGAATAAACACAAATGCACCTGAGCAAGCGTCTGCAATAGGGATTGGCTAGCCGCCCTAGTGAGCGGGTATCCTCGAATACGAGTTGCCAGCTACAATATATATATATATATATATATATATATATATATATATATATATATATATATAGAGAGAGAGAGAGAGAGAGAGAGAGAGATAGATAGATAGATAATATGATAAAGTTAATTGGTACTCCGCATGGATAATTCCAGGGAGGATATAATTCCCGAGAGCCCAATGTAATAAACAGACCAAGTAATAATTAATTAACATATCGGAGACTTAATAGAGCTATGGTAATATATTATTTCGCGAGCACGATAAAATTCGATTTTTGCTTCGTCAGGCCATGGCTTTCTGAAGTGTTCGAATTGTTAATTATATATATATATAAATATATATATATATATATATATATATATATATATATATATATATATATATATATATATATATATATATATGCACACAGACACACACATATATCAGGTCATCCCATAAGTTCTGTCAGAATTTTTAATAAAGAAAACAAGTGACCAAATGTTACATTTAATTACAGATTCAATCAACAATGTATTTTCCCTGATTATCTATGACTTCCTTCCATCTATTAACAAGCTTACTAATTCCATTACTGTAAAATTCTTTTGGCTTTGATTCAAAGAACTCACAAATGTCAGTTTTAACCTCTTCCTGTGTTACAAAAGCTGTTTCTTCCAAATGATTCTGTAAGCTACGAAACAAATGGTAGTCTGAAGGAGCAAGGTCGGGAGAATAAGGTGGATGAGGAATTTTCTCCCAACAAAGTTCTTCGATCTTTTGTGATGTGATTCTTGCTGTGTGTGGTCGCGCATTGTCCTGATGAAACATCACCCGTTTTCGATTCACTAGAGCAGGTCATTTTTTCCTCAAAGCTTGGTTCAAACGCTCTAATTGCTGACAGTATATTTGAGCATTAATTGTTGCATTAGGTGGTAAGAATTCAAAGTGGATTATTCCTTGGCAATCCCACCAGATTGAAAGAAGAACCTTTTGCCCATGAAGTTCCCTTCTCGGCTGTGGCTGGGGTCCTTCCCCTTTACCAAGCCATTGCCTACGACGCTTAACATTTCGATAAAAGATCCATTTTTCGTCGCCAGTCACAAGTCTATCCAAAAAAGGTGAAACAAGTTGGCGAGAATGGAGAGAAGAGCAGATGTCAACTCGGGATTTGAGGTTGTTTTCAGACAATTCATGAGGCACCCATTTTCCAAGTTTAGGAACTTTTCCAAGTTGTTGAAGATGACGATGAACAGTTGTATGGTTTGAACTGAGAACCACTGCCAATTCCTCAACTGATAAAGCAGGATTTTCTTCAAGGGCTGCTTCAAGAAGCTTTTCATCAAACTCAACTGGACGTCCGGTTCGATCTTCATCTTCAAGGGTGAAATCTCCACCCCTGAATTTTGCAAACCATCTTCTGCAAGTTCTTTCATTCACACATTCCTCTCCATAAACTGAGTAAATGTTTCAAGCCGCTTCGGCTGCTGAGTTTCCTTTCTTGAACTCATAAAGCATTATGTGCCTCAAATGATTCTTGGGTACTTCCATGTTAGCAGGGTTTTAATCAAACAAAATTTAATTTTATTGTTCTCTGAAATAAAATTTGATCAGTTTAAATGCATCTAAACATAAAAATAATGTTCAGCTCCATTAGACATTATAAAATACTCTTTAAATTTCGTTCATTTTAACAAAAAGTTAAAATTCGGACAGAACTTATGGGATGACCTATTATATATATATATATATATATATATATATATATATATATATATATATGTACTTCTTCCTTATTTTCTATGCTTTGCTTTTTCTCTTTTAATTCTGAACCGTCTTTTCTCTAAACTTTTCTTGGTTTCTTCAAATTACCTTTCTACTGTCTTCTTCTTTTGCTTTGGTTCTTCTACTATCGTATCTTTCACTTTTCTTCCCCTCTTCAAAAATCAGCTTTGGAAAACCTGTCTTTCTACCTGAACTTGAACACTGGTCTCTCGCACCGGCTGGAAATACGTGACTCTTCCAGCCATGAGATTGATCACCTTTTTCCTTTTTTTCTTTCGTCCTATTTTCGCCGTTTTCATCTCTCACTTTAGTCTCCTCCTCCTTCCTTATCATCCTGTTTTTTCTTTGTCTTTATCTGTTATTCACTTCCGATTTGTTTCTGGGCATTTTCTTCTTTTTCTTTTTCTACGAAACATTCTGCTTCCTCCCATTTTTCTCGTTTTCTTTTTCTTTTTCTTTTTTTTAAATACATGCGTCTTATCCTTTTATTTCTTATTTCCTCTTCCTTTCTTTCTTTCTGTTCTTATTTCTTCTTTCCCTCCTTTCTTAATTTCTCTCTTTCCCATAGTTTCCCCTCAAAGTTTATTTCACTTCCATCTTTGCACGCATCGTTTCCATCAACATTCTATTAGTCACTAATTTGAGTAGATGTCTGAATGCGAGCTTGTGTATGCGTATGTTATGAGCGTGCGTGTGCGTTCGTCACATGTGTCTCAGTTTATGTGTGTGTGTGTGTGTTACGAGTATGTGTGTCTGATGAGCGTGCGTGTATATGTTCATGAGTGTGTTGCGTGTATGTGAGAAAGCAAGAGAGAGAGACATACAAAAGAGAATAAAAAGGTTAGGGGTGACAGAATGGGAAGTTTAACAAAAAGAAATAAGAGAGAGAGAGAGAGAGAGAGAGAGAAATGGAATGGGAAAGAGAAAATGAGAGGAGAAAAGTGTAAAAAGGACGTTTTTTTAGCCCTGGAATTTTTTCTCGCTGTGTGAGCGCGCCTGTTTAAGTGTTTTTATGTGAAAGCACTTGCGAGTGTGAATGTGAATGTGTGAACAAAATGGAGGAATTATGTTCCGCTGTTTCCCTGTATAACTTAATGGCAGAGTCTAGAACTACTACCAATTAGGCTCGCTGTTTTATCTTCTGACCTGTGTGGGTAACACTCGTTCTGACAAACTTGTTTCGGATACCGAAACATTTATTCCAAGTAAGAAATCATTCTCAATACTCTACTTATAAAATACTTATAAAATACTTATAAAATCCCTAGAAAACTTCGAGAGATGTTATGACCAGCTAAGTACCAGTGCACAACATACACAAATTTAAATGTGAATTAGATTATGGGAAGAAATCTTACCCAGTCTCGCCCTCATTCTCTCTTCACATTTTCCTCTTTTCTTTATCTGACCCTTTCTTTCTTTCTTTCTTTCTTTCTTTCTTTCTTTCTTTCTTCTTTTTATCAGTTCTTTCTTTTCCTTGTTCGCCTTTATCTTCCAATCTCTTTGTTTTTACATTTTCTCTAATTCCCCCTCCTCCTCTCCCTTTCCTCTCCTCTACTTATCTTGGACGGAACATGGACCTAATTGGCCGCAGTTTTAAAAATCTACCACTTAGCTCTTTTCGGGTATTTTTCCAGGGGCATAAGTACGAAATGACACCCACACTGGGTTCTGTTTCCTAAACCCCTTTCCTGTTAGTCCATTTCGCTCCCCCTTCCTCCCACTCGCCGATAATCGCCTGAATGTCACTTGTGGGATGGTACACGGAATTTCGAGGATCAATCCTCGTATAAGGATCAGTAAATCTCCTCAGTCGTGATGGATTTCCTCACTATGGAACATGAACCAAAATCTGCGATCTAACGTGGAAGAAATATATACACTAAATTTGTTCACAAAAAAACACCTTAAAATGAAATATTTTTTTTATATTTTTTTAAGTAAAAGATAAAATTTCAGTACCTACAGTTTGTTTTCTTTTACTTTTCAGTCCGTCTGCAGGGTCCTCTTACTACCAAAATGTTCAAATTTGGATTCGTCTTCGCGGTGGTTTTATTGACAGTCACTTATGCGCCATGCGTGGTACACGCTTAGGCGATCATGTATCTTTCGATACATGACTAACTGACATTTTTTTCCCGTAGTAGGTTGTCATTTCTTTCTGCGGTAAACCAGTTGCAATCCAAGGCTATAGAACCCGGTCTAGCCTGTTATTTACTAATAGCTGGAGGGAGAAGAAGAAGATTCATACCTTTCCCAAGGGCATCAGCATGTAAGTGAATGTAATGCATTCGACTGGAATACGAACTCGGCTCTCCGATTCCTCAATCCGAGCCATTATCCACTACTCCACCCTGTTTTTAACCAAAACAAAATATGATGCTTTTGTATGATAATGTTTTATTGTTAGATGCTTATTGTCGAAATAAAAGCAAATATACTGTAGTTACTGACATTTTTATCTCTTACTTTAAAAGAATATAAAAATATCTCATTCAAGGTGTTGTTTTTTTTTTTAAGAAATGCAGTGTTACCCCAAACTTTTGGCCTCTATTGTGTGTGTCGATGTTATGATATTAAACGATGTTATGATATTAAATCAAGTTTATAATGCCTCTGACTGGATAATCTATGAAAGTAGTTTTACTACTTCCATAGATTATCAAGTTAGTGACATTATAAATATCTAGACTCCCATATGAATGCCATACATAGCGATCTACTCGTTTAGAAATGTTTAAACTATCCACTTCCCAAACGTGTTCTCAGATCAATGATTAAAGTGAATGAATTTTTTAGGTCTTAAAGAAGACAATTCTTGATAAGGCAATATAGAATGGCGTTACCGAATCACAAAAAAAATGCTTTAGCAAATAACTAAAACCACATCGCTTGAAGACTTACAACAGCAATAAAAATTAAGATGGATAGCACATGTAACTAGAAGAGATAATAACGATATAATCCACATGTTAATTTTCTACACTACTTCAAACAAAAGGTTAGGAAGGAAACTCCCATCAATACGAGAAAGAAAAATAACAGAGGACTTGAGAAATCTATTTTCCCGAAAAAGAGTTTTAAGAGAAACATTTTATAAATTTCAACCGACAACAACTGTTCGGCCAACAGTATGAAAAAGGCTACTTTCAAAATTGCCATTACCACAGATTATGAAATTATTACATTAATAACATAATCTCAGCCTTTTTAAATAAACGCCAATCGTTATATATCCTCCTTATCCGCATACTCTTTACTTCCCTACAACCTCCTTTTTCACTCATATTACACATCATACACCATAAGTATTCTAACAGTAACCCTCTACATTGAGTGGCTCTCAAGCCTTGTTTTGGGCTAAAAACAAGTACTAAAAAGTATAAAGAAAGTGTAATATATGCAGAATAAGCCTTTTAGAAACTTGACTCTCGTTCTCTTTCTTTCTAGGTGTGAGTTTTGTTTAATTTAAAATGCGCTATCTATATTAGATTTCCAGTGACTGATAATTATAAACTTTTCTTATTTTTTTCTATGTTGTGAGGTTATAAGCTAAATTTGCCTTTCAAAAAAAAAAGAAAACAAAGAAAGAAAACGAAAAAAAAAGAAAATGAAAAAAGAAAAAGTTGTCTGCAATATTACTGAGTGATATCATCTGGCTGAAGAGAGACGGAAAAGAAAATCAAGGGAGTTAACTAACTTGATTTCAGCTTCACTTTTCCGTAATGCGCCTTAAAATAAGCAAGTGAGAAATAAATCAAATTTTCTCATTTGAGAAGCCAGTTTCTTTACCAGTCAGACACAGTATTATCAAAAGATCTCACTTACATAGACATATCTGTTTTATTTATTCTTTTGCTGAAAAAAAATATCGATGGAATTTAAAAAAAACAAATGCCTGTAGACCCTTAAACGGATAAAGGCTGCAAAATGTATTATGTTGGAAAAAAGGTTTGTAGCGTTTTTCGATAGGTGGCGTTTGAAAACGTGAATTCGTTTCACACGTGACGAAAACTTATGACATCTATATTTCTTCTGTAAGATGACATTTTATATCTTTCTATATGATTCGTATATGGAATTTGTATTTTAAATGTTTTTGCGTTAGAAGTAAAAATGGAGAAAAACGAAGTCCATTTTCGTCATTTGTTAATCTGAAAGGAAAAACAACTGTACAGCAAAAAGATATGTGCCGTTTATGGAGACGGTACCATAGCTGAAAGTACTGTTAATAAATGGTTCGCTAGGTTAGGAATTGGAAATTTTGATCTGGAAGACCGAGAACCTTCCAAAAGGCTGGCTGTCGTTGATGATAATTAACTCGAAAAGCTGATAAAAAAATTATCCAGGTCACGCAACTCGGGACATCGCAGGGATGCTCCGTGTATCTTATATGAATGTTGAATCGTTAGTGTGTATTTTGATTTAACGAAAAAGAATTCTGTATTTCTATCTTAATTCTTTACTCAAAGGCAGCAAAAATTATTTTATTTAAAAAATAGAAAAGAAAGAAAGAACGATCACAGGAGATGAAAAATAGATTTTTATAACAATTTGGAGGGGGAAAATAATATGAACCACCGTTAAACGCTTGAAAATTTGTTCTGCACATGAAGAATGTGATGCTGTGTATCTTGGTGGTGCTGGAAGGGCAAAAATCAGACGTTGAATTCGAACAAGTACTGTTCCTAGTTGGAGCAATTAAAGGCAGAAAATGAGCGGTGAGATCTCATCAATTTACAATTTGAGCTAAGCTATTAGCATACTAACAGTATGCTAATAGTTTCTTTTCTCGCGTGTGGAAATCCCCCTCGGCTCCATGCTTTCTAACCAAATTTAATCTGCACAGATTTAAATGCAATGTCAATCGCTATTAATGTCCACCTGATTGCTCTTTTCTTTCTCCTTATTGCTAATGTTTCTGTCCCTTGTGTGCTGGTGGTGGTGCTGCCTTTCTTGGGGTGACACCGATTAAAAAAAAGAATTCTATGAAAAGAGTCAGGAATTCATCACAACACCAGATCTCACCTCACTTTTCAAGCCTGAAAAAAATGTTACATCTTGGCTGGGATGGACTTCTACACCCACAGTCCTCAATTGAACTTGTACCTTCGGACTACCACTTATTTCAATACCTACAATTTTTTAATTCTCTGAAAAACTGTAAAAGCCACTGAGACCAGTTACTCAGTCAGAAAGATGCCCAATTCTGATGGAGTCATGAAGCTGCTTCAGAAATGATGAAAGATAGGGGAACAAAATGGCTATGTACAGATATCTAAATATTGCCGTTGAAATTCACTTAAAAATCGTTACGAGCTTTGTCCGAACCCTAAAGTTAAAGCTGTCTAGTATCTGTTACCTACCTGTATAAATGAAAATGATTACAAACTATATTTTGTTTCTTTTTAATATTGACCCTTATTTTTCCATCTTAATTTCAGTTGCTTTTTATCGCAACTTCTCAGAATGTTAACAGCGTCGATGGAAAATAAGGACTAAACTGAAAGCTTGTCAAAAGCCTTGTCCGACACTGTTTACAGACGGCCGTAGAATAACGGTCTGGGTAGATGCAGTTTTATTTCTAAAATTAAGATTTGAATGATAGTCGTAAATTGTAAATATATATATATATAGTCAAAACCTTTTTCACGAACCTTGCCCCTTTATGACATGGGCGATCATGGCTCTTTACAATTTCCTATTTTTTGTAGCACTTAGCATTTTTTACTATCGTCCCACTCCCTGTTCTGCCACCCATTTACACAAACCCGTTAGGTAGGTGACACGCTGTTTCCCTCTGACCTTATTGCCTTCATTGTGTCCAGTGAGTGTCAGTTTGCTATAATACAGCTAATGTATGGAAATAAAAATAAAGATGGCAACGCCAGGCACTCGAGAGAAATATAGATTAAGGTTATACGGTTAGATTCGATCTCCTCTAGCCGTTGGCTTTCGTAGCTCGAGACCGGTTTCCTGAGTTTAAGTTTCGCCGAAAATTGACTCGTTATTTCTGATCGGCGCTGTTTACTAACAACCAAACAATGCCGGCCTGGACAGCTCCGACCAAAAATTAATATAAAAGTACCGCATCTTTAGTGTATGAGACACACTTTATTTTAACCCAAAGTCTGATTTTTTTTTAAATGATGTTCAACCTGCACAAGTCCCAAGAGCCATTCAAGGTAGAGGGTTATAGTGTAAGAACTATATGGGGATATGTGGGTTAAGATAACGATTGGCCCTAGACTTAAACAGGTTAAGATTGATGTTGAAGTATGCTTGCGTTAAACGCACCGAAGATATGAATAATATATAAGACCAGTTGGAGCGGGGACTTATTAAAAAATATATATATATCTCCTTGTCTGCTATTCCTTTAGATAAAAAATAAAGGACAAAGATAGTGAGGTAAAAGCAACTGCCTGTTATATTCGTAGGTTTAACAAGTCAACTGCAACTTCTAAATGTTTCTATTAACAAACACTTTAAATTAAATATAAAATTAAGATAAAAGAAATTCGAGACCCAAATAATAATTGACAATCATTTAATAAAAAAATTAAAATAATATTAAAATGTATGGAAACAAAAATTAAAGATGGCAACGCCAGGCATTCGATGGAAATATCGTCGTCGGCACCTGCTCGCAATCGAGCATCGGAATCCTCCTCCTCTCTCCTTATTCCCTTTCTTCCCTGGTGGTGGCCGTGGAAGAGATAGCTGAGAAAACCCAGCCTGCTCCTGAAGTCACAGAAGAGTGTGGACGATGGACGCGGCTGGGCGAGTCAGGCCGTGGCCACCGATATAGAAGGCCTATTCGATAGTGACGTGACGTCACAAATGTAGTCCATGCAGGGAAACAGACAGTAATCATAATGTAACGAACAAATTGGTTTTAGAAAGCTTTTTAAAAATACATTTATAAAAGAAAGAAACAGAATTGGATTTTATACAGAACTTTATTTCATATTAATTTAAAAAAAATAACCGATAAGAAAAAAATGTTGTTGCTGAATGTTTTGTTAAAGTAGAGAAATTAAACATCATGTAACATTTCATTAAATTATAAAGACTGAAATTCGTTCATTATTTTATTTGTTTCCAATTTGAAAACATTTTTAAAATCATAATCAGTATTGTTTTAATTTGCATGTTTTTATCTTAATTTTAGTAATTATTCTGTAAAGTTACAATATCGTAAGTATTAAATGATTATTATTCTTACACTACAGCAACAACTCAATTATGAATTAGGAAACAAACAAAGAAAGAGACGAGCAAATTACAAGTAAATTATAAATAAGATACAAATAAACTAAATACAAGAAAGTAAATAAATTTGATACAAAAAAGAGATTTAAAATTCAAATAATACTTATAGAAAAGTAGGTTAGAGACAGACAATTTTAAGACTGAAATTCGTTCATGATTTTAATTGTTTCACATTTGAAAATTTTTCATAAATCATAATCAGCGTCGTTTTAATTTGCATGTTTTTATTTCAATTTTAATAATTATTCTGTAAAGTTACAATTTTTGTAATCATTAAGCGATTATTACTCAAATACAGTAACAACTGAATTATGAATTAGGGAACAAACAATAATTAAATAAACAAATCATAATTAAATGATGAATGAATAAAATAATTATGATGAATAAATAAAACAAACATAAACAAGAAACAAAAACACAAACAAGCAAATAAATTAGATACAAACAATAAATAGATTTAAAAATCAAATAATATTTTCAGCAAAATAGGTTACTGATACAAAATTTAGCTTAATGTTTGAAGTTTTCTTTTTTTGCTTAACTTGTTACTTGTAATATTATTATTTTCCCTAGAACAAAAATTATTTAAAAGAGCATTTGTAGAGCTCCAGACAAACATTTTTTGTATTTTTTTCTATATTGTGACCCTCATCACAAGTGTCAACATCAAAAAGAAGCTCATCATCTGCCAAAACATTCAATGTTATATGCATGGCTAATTTTCTTTGATTTACTGAATGAAGAAAAGAATGATTTTTTATCAGTTTATTAATGACTACATAATTATAGAGAACAATTTTATAGTTTTATCATTAGGATATAAGAGAGAACCTCTATTAATCCCCTGAATATAGCTGTTTATTTCAGGTATTTCTTCCACATTATCTTTTACACTTCCAGATATTAAATCTTTGCAACTATTGCATTTACTTTTCTTAAAAACTGCATAACAGCAATAACCTGCTAAGTATAGTATTACAGGTAGAACTTCTCTACAATTATTAACATCATCCTCTTTAACATCAATTCTATATTTATACATATCTAACTTTTCCTCCTCTGTCACTTCATTCCAGTTTGGTTCTTGTAAACTCTTTAAATCAATTTTAATGCATTGCTGATTAAATGGTAAGCTCAATTTTAAAACTGATTGCATTCTAATTTTTTTTCTCACTCAAATACTTGCCGTATCGAGATATTATACTGATCCCCACTAAGTTGCTGGTACTGACCAAACCTTGCTTCAAGGTGATCAGTTTGAAATTTGCCTGGTAATATGTACAGCATTTTCAGTTCTTCTATGCAATACTTGGTCAGTTCTAGAAATACACAGGTTGTATGATGCAAAGCAGTGAAGGTTTCCTTTGTTAATTTTCCATTTCTTCCAGAAATGCTATTCCAAGATTCTAACCAGTCACAGAATACAGAGAGAAATCTAAAATTTTCTTCATCCATTCTAAGTGGATTGCAGTATTTATTTCTAAGCCGACAACCTTTATATGGCATTTTAACATTCATTATTGTCCACCAAATATAAAATATGTTTATATATTCTGCAACTTCTTCAAAATTAGGCAAATATTTCTGTTTTCCTAAGGTCATTAATCCTTGAATAGTGTATTCATTAAAAATTTGCAGAACTAAATTAACATTTTGCCTTTCAAGATTAGTAGGAGAAAGTGCCTTTGAGGTCAATTTATAACAATATTTCAAAATTGACTGAGATTCTAAGGCATGAAGTTTCTGTAAGGTAGAAAATGGGGCTCTTTGGATACTATCTAATTCATGATTTCCATCATGACAAAATTTGGGGAACAGCATGCATTTATTTGCATCTTTTTGACCAAGCCAACTGTTTCTAATGCATTTTAATATATGGACTGAGTCAAAAAGGAAGAAAAGGGGTCGAGACTTTATAACTGGGTGTGGATATACAATGAAAAGCTTTGGAGGACTGAAAAAGAAAGATATAGCTTTTTTATTTATAGCATTATTATCTGTTATGATTGATAATACTTGAAAGCCTATCTCCTCTAAACCAATTATTATATGTTTAACTATGTCAAATAACTTCTCAGCTTTAAGATATTTAGTTGGCATAACATGCACAACATCTTTATATTGTGAGAATACACTGCTAATCATGAAAGCAGAAGCACTTGTTGCAGCTTCACTGCTGTTGTCAGATAAGCCAACAATATTACCACCCTTATAATCTAAATAAGGTTTTAGATGAATTTCATCAACAAGTAAAGATACTGCGATGTCCTTCTGCACTAGGAGCTTAAATTTATTTTTAATATACATAAGAAAATTGTTATCATGTTGCTCAATCAAAGGATTCATATATGTTGATAACGTTAGTCTTTTAATGGTTGAATAGCTAGGTAAAATTATATTTTTGCTGTCTCTTAACAATCTGTACCCTTTAGGGGAGCAGTTATATAATAATGAAGAAAATATCATCATTTCTGTTGAATAATCAAGCTTATTTTGTGTCATTAAATTTAGCTGCTCATATATAAATTTGATTGCATTAAAATGTTTGTTTGATTCTTCTTGCATTAATAGTAGAAATGACATTATTAATTTTAATATAAAAATCATATTTTGAGGTTCAGTTTGCTGTTGTTGTGTGTCCATTTTCTTCATGTTTTCTATCAGAATTTCAAGAGTATTTTGATCAGTTACATGTTTAGGAATCTTATAGTCCCCTATTGAATGCATTTCCACATCTCTACAAAACACATGTACTGCAAAATCAGATTCAATTACAAGAGATAGATTGATTTTTGGATATGGGGATTTGATGATACTGAATATAATAAGTGTCTCTTGCTGCCTAACAAAACTCCAGTAATTTCTATCAAGGAAATTTAATTTCCCTTCTAGATCATTAATATTATGGAATTTCTTCTGCATTTTATATGCTAAGTCATCATTAATACTTTGATTTAAAGCACTTTTAAGAGCAGAATTCTCTAGTCGAATTCTCCCAGAATCTGGTGACTCTCTAGAAGTATTCAATGAAGATAAATATGAGGGACAGTTTGGGAAAATTCTAGGGATAGCACGAAGATATATTTTTTTTAGTTTAACTGCAATTGTGACACCTGTTTTTTTGTCAAAAGCTGACGATTGTCTCCTTATGTCCTCCGGTCGAAAATGTAGTTCACATACCTAAATAGATTTTAAAAACCAAATCTATTTTAAATTCTTGGGAAAATCTAAGAAAATCAATCAGCAAAAATCTACAGTAATATGAAGCATTAACAATTTTAGGAAAAGTGGAGAGAATTCAACAAAAGATTATTAGTAACGAAGCTAACAGAATTTTTAACGTTTATTCATTTTTTAATTTTTAAAATGATAAATAAAAAAACATTCTTATGAATAAAACAATTCTAAAATGTTGTTAAATTATTAGAATTATAATAATTCTAAAACATAATTCAATTATTTTTATGCCTATAAATAAAAAGATTCCTTTATGAATTTATATCGAAAATGTCTTTAAAGTTTATTTTTATAAAAATTAGATTTCAGCTTTTAAAAAACTTTCGCAAATTTGTTTTTAATGTTTTGTGAATTATAAAGATATGAAATTATTTTAATCCTAAAGTTTCAATTGAGTTTAATAACTTTTTAAAACAAAACTTTGTTTTAAAATGTGTTGTAAATTACAGATATGAAATTAATTAAATTCAATTAAAGTTTCATTTAGTCACGAATAAAACAATTCTAAAAAATCGTTAAACTTATTAGAATCATTTTTTATGTATATAAAATATTCCTTTAGGAATTCATGAATGAATTTATGTCGAAAATTTCTTTAAAGTTTATTTCTTAAAAAAGTGAGGTTTTAGATTTTAAAAGCAACACGTACGAGAATGAATATCTAAACTTTCTCGCTAGATTTATGTCTTATTTAAGTTATGAATTACAAAGACATGGTATTAATTTTCATTAAAGTTTCAATAAAATTTACTTATTTTTTAATACAAAAAATACTCACTCTGCTGAATTTAGTAGGTGAAAAATGATCTCTTCTGATTGTATGAATCCAAACATCAGATAATTCTTTATCTTTAGGGAAAGAAAATACATGTACTTTAGGGCCGTTTTGTTTTAAATTAATTCAATATTTAAAAGAGAGTATTAATAAATAATTTTAAAATGCCGCCGTAAAAAGTTTAATACACAAAACAAACGACACGCTTCTTGAAAGTCGGACTCAATGTGATGACGTCACATTTCTCCGTAACCCAATGAAGTAGGCCTTCTATATCGGTGGCCACGGTCAGGCCCACCTGACATCACGTCGCAGATCCTCGATATGTTGACGGTTGGACTCGGATTGTCCTACGCCAGGAAGGCCGATTATGGTTATAATAAGCAAAAGTTTCCGAAAACTCAGGGTCGATGTAGGCTGTGTCAGGAATGTTTTCAACTGATTCTTGAAGCGTTGTTTTGGTTCTCCGCGTAGCCGCTTGCCGTTGGACGTGTTCTCCAAACAGGATGATATGTTGGAGTGGAGTGGGACGCATTCTGGACACGTGACCCGCCCAAAAGTATAGAATAAGTTTGTATGGTTAGATTTGATCTTCTATAACTGTTAGCTTTAATAGTGAATTCAAGATAATATTAATAGATATTATTATTTGCTAGTCGTTTATTTCAAGTATGCAATAAGATAGGTCCTGATCTGGCATCTCGTCTACAGTCGCTTTCTTATAGACGTGCTGTGGCTTCCCTCTGTCTCTTCTACAAGTATTTCCACGGCATCTGTTCCGACGAGTTGCTTTCTCTGGTTCTCAGACTGCATGGATTTAAGCGAGCTACTTGACTGGCATCTCAGTCCCACCCTTTCACTATCAAAGTGGTTAAATGTAACCGTCTCTTCGACTCAAATTGCTGCTTCTCTCACACTTCCCGTCTGTGGAACTCCCTTCCTCTTGTGTGCTTCCCTGAGAACTATAATCTTCAAATATTCAAGTGTAATGTCAATCGAAATCTTCTGATACCTTGAGCTTGTTCCCCGTCCTTTCGTCAAACATGCTTCTTTACTCCTGTTCCCAATACTCTGTAACTCCTTGCGTGCTAGTAGCATTCCCGCCTCGCTTGGGTTGAATTGCTTAAAAAAATACCACTAAAACTGAATTCATAGGCTTCAACCAGCAAGGATCAATGCAAACTGTCTCAGGTGAATCAATAAAATCTCTCGAATCGTTTACATAACTAGGGAGCGAAATAAATTTTATTGAAAAAGATGTGACAATTCACATAGATAAAGTCTGGACAGCCTTGAATAAAATGGATGTAATCTAGAATTCTGATCTACCAGACAACCTCAAGTGGAGATTCTTTTGAGCCACTGTAGAGGCGGTGTTAATATATAGTGCTACTGCCTGGACATTAACTCAAACTAGAATCTAAGTTTGATGGAATCTACACTCGGATGTTTAGTGCTATACTTAATATCTCCTGGTGACAACATCAAACTAAACCGCTGCCTCAAGGAGTCCTGTTTTTCTGACTGCTGGAAGTCCTCAAACATTTTTCCTGTCTTTAAGAACTCTGGTGACCCCTCCGACCCTTCCAATTACCGTTCTATCAGTCTCCTACCCCTCTTCGGCAAAGTCTTTGAGACCATTATCAACACCGAAGTGATTAATCATCTGATATCCCATGATCTGCTCTCAGACAAGCAGTATGGTTTCCGCTTTGCCCGATCTACTGCCGATGTGCTTACGGCCATCACTGAATTTGTCTACCAAGCTATCCATAATAACGGTGAAGCTCGTGCTGTGGCCCTTGACATCTCCAAAGCATTTGATAGAGTTTGGCATGCCGGCCTTCTTCGCAAGCTTCAGGGTTATGGTATCACAGGTCGATTGTTTGACCTGATACAATCATTCCTGTCAAACCGGGAATTGAAGGTCGTTCTCAGTGGATTCATCTCCAGCTCCTATCCCACTAACGCAGGTGTTCCTCAAGGCTCCATCCTAGGCCCTACTCTGTTCCTCATATTTATAAACGACCTTCCTGACGCCATAGACTCCCAAGTCGGCATCTACGCTGACGACACCACAAATTACTCCTGCCTCAAACACAAATCTAGTGATGCTGACAAAGTTAACCTGGCAGCTCAAATTGAAAAGGACCTCCAATCGGTTGTGAACTGGGGCGAGAAATGGATGGTTAACTTTAACGCCTCTAAAACAAAACTGCTCTCTATTAACCACCACAAGGATCCATCCCTGCATCCCATTAGAATGTCTGAAGACCAACTTCTCGAGAGCTCCTCTCTGCGGCTGCTCGGTCTCACGCTGTCCGCTGATCTGAGATGGAACAAATACATCGAGTCAGTTGCATCATCCACCGTAAGAAAAGTTCGTTCCCTGTGCCGAGCCAGGAAACCTTTCTCCCCGGAATCGATCCTCCAAGTCTATAAATCGACCATTCGCCCTTGCATTGAGTATTGCTGCCATATATGGTCTGGGGCCCCTGCTGTTTGCCTCAGGGTTCTTGATAAGATCCAGAGACGGATATGCAATGCGATTGGCCCTGATCTGTCATCTCGTCTGCAGTCGCTCTCTCACAGACGCGATGTTGCCTCGCTCTGCCTTTTTTACAAGTACTTTCACGGTAATTGCTCCGAGGAGTTGCTTTCGCTTGTCCCTAGGCCTCGTGAATTTAAACGTCCTACGAGGCTGGCATCCCGTTCCCACCCCCATACCGTTGAAACTGTTAGATGTAGACGTCTCTTTTACTCAAATAGCTTCATGTCTCGCACATCTCGCCTATGGAACTCCCTTCCCTATTACTGTTTCCCTGACAAATACAATCGCCAACGGTTTAAGTGTAGCGTCAATCGACATCTCCAGTTGCCTTGATCTATTCACTTCCCTTCTCCACATCCTTTCACCTTTCATTCCTATATGCTCTCGCTCCAAATCTTCTGTAACCCCCTTGCCTTGATCGACCCACTGTCTTTCTCTTTCTCCACATTCTCTCCTTTACCACTCCTATCTGCTCTTCCTCCAACCCTTCTATAACCCCATGCGTGATAGTGGCCTCCAGCCTTGCTTGGGGTGATACGCTTAAAAAAAAAAAAAAAAACGCAAACTCTATGGACCCATCTCTGATATTTCTACAATCTTACGCGAACGCAGAATGCACTTTGCAGGACACTGTTAGCGAACAAAACAAGAACTCACGAGTGATCTACTGTTCTGGATACCTAGCCACAGATCAAGACAGATTACTCGCCTAGTAACCATCTACATTGACCAGCTATGTTATGACAGAAAAAACTTCCTTAATGACCTCCCGACCTTGATGCAGGACCGTGATGGTTGTCGTAAAAGAATCATGGATGTCCGAGTTAGCTCGACTGAATAATAAAATAAAAATAATAATATAGAGAAAAATGTATGATAAAGTGGAAATTTTTTTTCGTGCGACGCGTTTCGTCCTTTAAGAATTCATCGAATTAGGTTTGTTTACGCTGATGCGCCTACACCTGAGCACGAACGAGAGACGCTGGGAATTTTAAATTTAGAAAAAAACATTTTTTTTAAAGTTTAATGATTTAGATTTTGTTCAAGAAATATTCTGTGAATTATTAGAACGAAGATCATAGAAGTTTTTTTTTTTTTTTTTAGAATTTTTAATTCCATGTCCCTTCAGGTGCATAGGTCTATTTCTTTACTATTTGCGAAATGTAATGACTTATTTTGAAAGAAGATAGACTTTTTTTCCCGTTGCCTTCTACATGGTTTTGAATTCAGGAGTTGTCCTTCTCTCAGACTGATTGCCACCCAAAGCCAGAGAGCCAACTCTACATTGCTATTTAATTCTTATTTAACTCCAGAGAAAATTCGTGTTAAAGTGAGCGCTTTATACGTGGCCAGAATTTGAACACAGCTCACCGATTCCATTTACCGCGCTGATAACTGTTTCGCCATCCGCACATCCGAAAAAGAAATAATTTCTTATAATAACGATTATGCCTGGAACTCTTTATTACAAAAAAGATTTCTTAGCATTAACCAAAAGAATTCACCAACAATTCCGAGATGAAGCTGTGGATGAACATTTGCTCCTCTTCCTCACTTAGTATGTACCGAAACCCAGTCTGTACAAGACACTGTTCTTTGGGTAAAAGATACCCAGCTTTTGTACATATACAGGGTGTTTCACAGTTATTGAAACAAAGTAGCGGCCTCGCAGATGAGGAGATGTCGAGGAGCGTGAGGACATTGATGAGGAGAAACCACGGTTCCAACAGGATGGTGCTCCTCCCCACACTGTTAATGTTACCATGGAATGGCTCCGTGAAAACTTTGGGGAGCGTCTCATCAGTCTCACTCGCCTGACCTGAATCCCCCAGATTTTTTCCTCTGGGGGTTTCTCAAGGACAACACCTACCAGGGCAAGTCCCGCATCATTGCTGCATTGGCAGGCATCACTGAGAAGATCCAAGCGATCACCCAGGAGGAATGTGCACGCGTTGTCAACAGTTTTGCATTCAACAGTCCCTTCAACTGAATGGCGGACATCTGGAGCTTGTATTTCAGGGCTCCTCTTGACATGTTTGGTTCATGTTTGAGACTAAATGGTTGCATATCCTAAAATGTTATCCTTTCACCTTTCAATAAATGTAATTTCCATTACTATCTTATTTCTGGTCCTTGATTAGAGACCGATCATTTTCTTTCAAAAATTGTAAAACACCCTGTACATGTTTGTGTGGACATGATTACTAGAGGCGGTGATATGTGTGTTTTATGTTGAAGTTATATTTTGGAAGTTTGCTTTAAGAAATTGTAGGATATTATATGGCTTAATGTCATGAAAGTTGTTTTTTGGTAGTATTTTAAATTGATTTGTGTGAAGTCGCTACAATTTGTGAATATGTGCATATTGTTCGCAAATTTACAATAAAAATATTTTTACATTTTCCTAGTGTTTTTTTTTTTGTGCTTTTTTTGGTGGAGGAGTCGCGGGTTAGAGTGGACACTGGTACAACAGCAATTAAAAAGTGGTTCCACGCTCCTCAAAACCTCCGATCTCCCGATTAGCGAACTTGTTGCCGGACGTAGCTTGTCGTCATGCCGGGACTACTGCTAAAAGAAGATACATTCCTAACACGCAAGTAGACAACACCTGTTGCAGCATGACGCGTTGTACTTGTCAGCAGAGTTTCTATCACATCCAATACCATTTCTATTCAGGGACGAAGAGAAGGCATGTAACACATTTATATACATTGTTAACATATTTTCTTTCTATAAAATAAAATAAAAATAATTTATGTTCTTCCGACTTCTCTCTGGACAAATTTATTTATTATCAATGTTTGGAGAAATATCTGTATCGATAGCAGATACTACAAAGTCTTCCAATATATATTTGGTAAAAACCAATAATAAAAAGCTCTCTTTCTGAAAATATCTACATTATTCAAATGTAATATTTTCAAATGATCAATGAACATTTTTTAGTTGGGATTTTAAATATAATTAATAAATAACAGATATATTTAACCCAATGGAGAAATTCGCTTTCATGCTGCCTGTTTCTAGGTCAATTCATTTTTGCTATTGTTTCATCTTATATTTTTATTTTTGTATATCTGTCTGTCTGGATATATTGATTCCATTTCATAAAACGTAGTCGGTCTGATAAGATGAATTTGTATCGAAGTAAATTTATTACTGTCAATAAAATACTTAAAATAAATGTCTACTCAAATACTGGTACGATCACAGCTTTTAAGCAAAGTCGAGCCTGGCCAGTACCCAGATGGGTGACCGCTTGGTAATACCAGGTTATGTGCGGGTGATGTAATGGATCCGAGTTCCAATTCCAGTCGTGTTCACTATATTCTCTTATGAGCAAATTCCCTTGGGAAAGATATGAATTGATCTCTTCTCTCCCTCCCAGCTATGGGTTAAATAGTAGGACTTGTATCAGTGAATCATTATTCACAATCACAATCGCGAGCATCACATCGTAGGGGCATCACATATACTTGAGCCGAAGTAGAAGTGGTGTGTCTTGGGCAAGATAGTCTGACGAATCCCAACCTTCTCCAGGCTGGTTTGAATTCAGATTTTTTTCTTCTTCTAGACCAGTTGTCACCCATGGCTATAGAACTCAGACTGTCCTACTGTTTACCCATAGCTAGGGAGTGAGAATTGGTGGATTCATACCTTTCCCATGTAAGTGAATGTAATTAATTCGAATTCGGTTCTCCAATTCCTCAATCCGAGCCGTAATCCATTACTCCAACGTACCACCATGAATCATTATTATATCCAAAGAATTTTTACAATCTAGAAATATTCTCTGGCTTTAAATAACCTGCAAAAGGGTGATAGATCGTAAAAAACCAAATCAATCAAACTACGCCTATAAGAAAAATTAGAATAATTTCAAAAATTAAGTAAATTACTAAATAAAGAATGAAAAGCAAAATATAAACATATATCAGATTTTTAATAGAAATTATTAAATAAATGAATAAAAAAAAAATTAGAGTCAGTGAAAAAAAAGGAATCAATTATCAAACGTATACTTTAAGAAACTTTTGAAATGAATGCAAAAAATTTTTGTGCTGCAGAAATCAAGAATGAAGAACGTTATTTTAACGAGAGCAAAATTTAATCATAAAATGCATTTTTTCTTTTTCTCATTATAAAACTTATAATAAAAAATCATGTCTCACTTTTTTAACCATGTTTAATATTTTTTTAACCATGTATAATAATTTTGTTTTATACTTTAAATATAAAACAACTACATTTGGGGCCAATTTAAAAACTTACCAGATGTTCCTTCACACTTTTGAACTGTAGTATATATAAATAAATTATAAATTATAATTTGATTATATATTTTATTTAAATAGCTACTCACATACAATATATGACCTAAAAAACTGTAACTATACTTAAATTGAATCAACCATTATTTTAAGTGTTGCAATTAACAATAAATGTTACTGAAAACATTACGAAATATCTATTTACAAAATAAATAAGTTATAAAAATTGACGGCCTTCACAAGATGAACAAGTTGCAGAGGTTCATATTTTGGAACAGCAGTGTTTACTCATGAATCAACCCAAAGGTTTTTTAGACAATGAATCGGATATTGTGAATTTCTATCCTAAGAGAATAATCACCGTTCCAATAATATTTAACTTTTATATTTAATTATAAATGGAAATTTCGAAATGTTAAGTCACTAACACAAATATTCAAATAATTTACATCACCAGGAAAAAAAACTTTTTAAAAAGAAAATAAGAGAAGTTCTGTAAATAAAATTGGTTTAAAAAAAAATGCTGATTATTGCATTTGAAAAAAATATGAAATACTGAATATACATTTTAATAGGTTAAGTTAATTATATTACTTTGTTACAAGTAATTATATATATATTAATACATACATACATACATACATACATATATATATATATATATATATATATATATATATATATATATATATATATATATATATATATATATATATATATATATATATATATATATATGACAAAGTGGAAAAGTTTTCTTGTGACGAGTTTCATCCTTTAGGACATCATAGGACAAAATTTGTTGTGAGTGCGACTACACATGCGCACGAACCAGGGATGCTAGGAATTTTTTTTTATCTAGCTGATTTCATTTAGATTCTTTTTCTTTTTGTTTCCTTCTCTTTTGTTATTAAATATCCCACAGTGTCGGATATCTAATATTCCCAGGATCCCTCGTTCGTGTTTATATGTTGTCGCACCAACATAAATTTAGCCCCCCAATTTTTTACATTTTGTCATACATTTTCACCAATATATTCTTCTTGATATATAAAAATAAACTCTTAGTAAAAAGGAAGTTACCATTATCCAGAAAGAGTCTTACGCAGAAGTGTCTCTTTTTTAAATTTTGGATTTGATGTAACTATGTCTGCAAAACATTTCTCTTTCATTGCTTGCATTGAAAAAGTCGGATGACGAAACATGTCGTCAAGAACTAAGAATTTTTTCTATTGGTCATTTTTTAAACCAATTTGTCTTATCTTATCAGAATTATTCTGGGAAATTTAACTATAGTGTCGACATGAAAAACAAAAAAAAAACAAGCTCTTGGTAAAAAGGAAGTTACAAATATCCAGAAAGAGGCTTACAAGGCTTTATACTAAGAATAATTGTATATTTTTTCTTACCGATCGATGCTACTGTATTTCATGCATATGTGTTTCACGATTACTTTATGCATGAAACTTCGAGTAGCATCGAGCAGTGAGGAAAAGATCTATAATTATTCTTAGTTTATATATATATATATATATATATACATATATATATATATATATATATATATATATATATATGTGTGTGTGTGTGTGTGATAAAACCGATCTATGGAAAAAGTGATTTCTGTCAAAACGAGCGGCAAAATAAATAAAAAAACATAATGTAGAGCGATTTAAGATATGAAATATTGTAAACACCGATCTATATCTTACCGCGGTTTCTGCCAAAAATTAGTTCTTGCATTATTTTTATTTAATAAAAAATAAAAAGCCATCACTCAATATCATCAATTATGGACACGGCGACAATGTGCTGATAATGACTGGAAAATAATAAAACATCCCTATCACTCGAGAAATATATAAAAATGTCTACATATACTATAAAAATAAAAAAAACATTCTTGTTTTTTTTACATTAGATAGTTTAAAATCTAGATTTTAACTAATAGTTTTAAATAGTTTTTTCTTTAAAAAAGATTTAGACATTTCAATAACTTAGTTCTCTCCCTTGACGTTTACACATGTGTCTAAATGATAAAATTTAAAATTTAAAAATTGTACAATACATAACTTTAGCGTTTTTTACTTGTCACGTAAAAATTTAATTTTCAGATGAACACGACAATTTTGTCTTTGAATAATGGCGAACACAACAATTTTTTACTTAAAAAAACAAGGCCGCGATGACGACATTGTGCTAATTTCGAAAGTACACGTAATAAAAAGAATATGCATCAACATGGTAATGTTCGTTCTTCCTTTAATAAGGGTACTAAGAAATTTGTCCGTAATTACGAGAGGATCCTATTAAGAATAAATAGACAAAGGTTGTCTAAATTTTCATTACGACAATTGTCTAATTTACATAAAAACATGATTAATATATATATACATATATATATATATGTGTGTGTGTGTGTGTGCGCGCGCGCGCGCGTGCGTGCGCGCGTCAGTGTGTCTGTGTGCGTGAATCAATTTCACTGTAAAAACAAGTATATCTATTCAAACACGTGTACTCATTACAAATTACGTTTATTATAACAAATAATGTTAGATAAAAATTACTTTATGTTCGGGTACACAAAGATAGCTGGCAATTATGGCCTTCAAAATGTTACAACGTGAGATGTGCACTACGTAAAAAGGCTATATGAATCTTATTTAGCTTACGAGATACCTCCGTAGATGAAACACGCATTGCTACGAAGGTTAAAAATAGATATAGGTTCAATCTCTGTCTCAAGATGAACAAATCTTTCGATGTTTCTAGGCTAGTAGATATCATTTTCACTGCTGAAGAAAAAATATGGGATGTCCACTCAAGCACGGCTCACCCACTAAAATAGCGTTTATTGTATGAAGAATCGACTTTTCATTCGTGTTTTGAAAATGCCCATGTAAAGTAATCGTCAACACTTTAATAAAATGAATTTACTGTCTAATAAGTTTTCACATGTGACATTTTTACATACGTTGTTAAATATTTCACATCAGTCCTTTATCCGCAGAACAAGGATTATTCATGTTTGTGTGACGTGGTGCACCATTGTTCCCTTCCCGCAAATTGTCCGATGTCAATTCTATTTCATGTGTAAGAGAAAAATCATTATTGTACTAATATTTACAATTATATGCATGATATATGTATGTGGTAGGATTTGTTTACTTAGATAAGCTACTGCAATTATTAGATGTACGTGTTTGATTTCTTCGATGGATTCATGTGCTACCTGCTTGTGCGTATTGACAGACGTGACTAATCCATCAAATGGTGTGATATCTGCATATAAACTTTTTTCTGAGATTATGTGTGGTTGTTGCAAACGTAAGTCATCTAGTCTATACGAATTAAACAAGCAATATCTTTCTTTTCTTTTTTATGTGCCATGTCCTTTCAGGACGTAGAAGATCATGGCATGCAGCTTCCCTCTGCCTCCTCCCCCAGACCACGTTCTATCATCCACTTGCTTAAGCCCGCTAGGTATGTCACGAGTTGTTTTCACTTGTCTCTATTTTCCGCTATTCGACCCGTGAGTATCAGATTCTCCAGGCCCTCCTTCCTCATTATGTGTCCCAGAAACTAAAGCTTCCTCTTCCTGATATTAAGTATAAGCCTCCCCCTTGTTTGCAACCTCTCTAAGACCTCATCGTTGCTCACACGTTCGGTCCGTGATATCCTTAGCATCCTTCTGTAGGACCACATCTCTGTTGCCACGAGTCTCTTCTTCATCTTTGAGGAAATCGCTCAATATTCGCTGCCGTAAAGAAGGACAGATGTCACGTAACAGCCCAGTATTCTTTTTTGTGTTACCAAAGAAATCTTCCTGTCTCGCAATTCTCTGCCCAACTTTTGGAATGTGTCCTTGTCCATCCCAATACGTCTACGGATCTCAGTGTCGCATTTACTGTCCTCTGTCAAGACGCTTCCCAGATATTTAAACTTCCGAGTCTGCTTGATTCTAGTGTTCCCGGCCTCCAACTCGCATTTCGGGCTCATCCTCTTACTGATGACCATGCAATGTGTTTCATTGTAGTTTATGCTTAGTCCTTTCTTTTCCCTCTCCGTCGTTACCTTCTGTAAGAGACTTTGAAATTTCTTATATTGTTAAGATTGTTGCCACCAATGCTAAATCCGGTAGGGCTTTCACTTGCCTCGATGTATAGGTTGAAAACAAACAATATACAATATGTATATGGTAACCTCATCTTTAGTTTCTCATTATATGTAAATAATTGTTTTTTCTATTGCAGAGACAGCCAAGGATCTAGGAAGAAGACCTTCATTTAGGCAACAAATAATAATAATAATAATAATAATAATAATAATAATAATAAATAAAGGTTACGGAGATAGGACCTGTTACAATTCTATGGGACTACACAATACGCACTGACAGAACAATCAAAGCCAACCGCCCAGACATTGTTATTAAAGACCACAAACAAAATAAATGCCTCCTTATTGATATGGCAATCCCTGCAGACTGCAATGTATCTTTGAAGATATTCGAAAAACTGTCAAAATACAAGGACCTTGAAATAGAAATCTCAAAAATGTGGCACATGGGAACATCAACAATCCCTGTTGTAGTTGGAGCCCTTGGACTGATTGGAAAAGATTCCAGTAGGCTGATTGAAGGGATCCCTGGAAGTCCATGCCTCAAAGAGATACAAAAAATTGTTCTGACAAGTACAGCCCACACTTTACGAAGGGCTTTATCTATGTAATTATTTTTTTTTTATTGCAGTGGAAAGTTTCATGATGCCATTTCTAACCATAGGTCCCTGGGCGGGGCCCGGAAAGAAATGTGTAAACGCCAGATATCAAAGGAAATAATAATAATAATAATAATAATAATAATAATAATAATAATAATAATAATAATAAAAGCACAATACACCCACTGAAGCTGCAAAATACTTAAAAAAGAAACGCAAAAACAAATGCAACCGACCAGGTATAGAAAGATAAACCGCTTCATGACCAATACTCTGCCAGTACCAAACAAGCTGATGTAGACAAACCCCGTACCCATCAGTGGCTACGTAGTGCAGGGTCAAAAGCTGAAACGGTAGGTTTTATCCTTGCTGCAGAGGATCGGTGCTTGTTAACTAGAAATTATAAAGCACACATACTAAAATATTCTGTTAGCCCAAAATGCAGGTTCTGTGATGATTACCCAGAAACAATTGATCATCTTGTATCAGGTTACATGGTATTGGCACCCACTGAATATAAAACCCGGTACGACAGAGTTGGCCAATATTTGCATTGGAAAATCTGCAACTTCTACGGGAAGGAAACTGAAAGAAATTGATATGAACACTACCCAGATCCGGTTACGGAGATAGGACCTGTAAGAATTTGATGGGACTACACAATACACACAGACAGAACAATCAAATCTAACTTCCCAGACATTGTTATTAGAGACCGCAAACAAACAAAAGTGTCTCCTTATTGATATGGCATTCCCTACAGACTGCAATGTATCTTTGAAGATCTTCAAAAAGCTATCAAAATACAGGGATCCTTGAAATCGAAATCTCAAAAATGGGAACATCAACTATCCCTGTTGTAGTTCGAGCCCTCGGATTGGCTGGAAAAGATTCCAGTAGACTAATTGAAGGAATTCCTGGAAGCCCATGCCTTAAAGAAACAAAAAAATTGTTCTCACGCGTACAGCCCACATCTTACGAAGGACTTTATCTATGTAAAATTTTTGTTGTTTTTTTGACAGTGGAAAATGGCATGATGCCATTTCTAACCTTAGGTCTCTGGGCAGGACCCAGAAAGAAATGTATACACGCCAGAAATCAAAAGAAATAAAATAATAATAATCTAAAAATTGTGGCATATGAAAACATCAATAATTCCAGTTGTGGTTAGTTTCCTCGGCTTGACTGAAAATAGGTTCTCATAGACTCACATGCACAAGACTTAAAGATATGCAAAAAAATATTCTCCCAGTTATAGCTCACACCTTACGAAGGGCTTTATCGTTTTTTTTTTTATTTAACCTCAAGCAAGACAATAAAGCTACTAAGATACAAGGGGTTACTGAATGTGAAAGAATAAAAAAAAGAAAAACATTATTAAAGAGCGAGAACAATAAAAGATGAGGAATCAAGAAGACAGTAGGTAATTATTGATAATGCATTTATACGTTTGAAGATCAAAGTTGGCTGGAAAGCAAGAAGCTGGAAGAAAGTTCTACACGCTATAAACACGAAAGAAGCTGCAAGCATAGAACTTACGGTTACATCTCGCCATTTCAACTGTAAATTAATGAGATCTTGTTATCAATATGGCACTGTGCTTAAATTCATAAAGTCTAGGTACCACAGAAGAGAGCTCATCAGAACAATTATCATGGAAGTATTTATAGAAAAGACACAGGGAAGCTACATTGCAGCAGTGGGAAAGTGACTGAATCGAAGATGCCAGGTCAGTAACATTGCTGATTCTTTGGATTTTATGAAGAATCTCTAAATATACAGCAGAAACACCGGACCATATGTGACACCAATATTCAAAGCAAGGATGAATGATAGATAATGATAAATATGTAAGAATAACTGTCTGGCACATTACAGTTAACCAACTTTCTAAGCGACAAACATAGCAAAGGATTCTATGCAATATGACTGTGATTTTAGTCTGTTTTATTTTTTACAAAAAAATGTTCAGTGGAAAATGGATTGATACCATTTCTGACCTTAGGTCTCTGGTTGGGACCGGAAGGAAATGAGTATACTATATAAATCAAGGAAATTATAATAGTAATAATATAGCCCAGATATGAAGATAGCCTGTTGTTTTGTTACCAAAGGTACAAAGTGATTTCAGGATGTAAAGATGATTGGGAATACGCGCATCCCAGGATTTAAAATTTTTCTACACGTTTCTGTTGTCTCCTGGTTGGGACACTCCATTTTAGGGAGTTTGAAATCCTAATTAGTAAAGAGAAGAATGTCTGACTTAGAAAAAAGTTTTTTATCATATTCCCCCTCAAGCAAGACAATAAAGCCACTAAGACGTAAGGGGATCAGTGGTTGTTAGAGAATATGAGAAAAACAAAACATAAAGAGAGTCCAATAAAAGAACAGGAATGAAAAAGGCAGACGATAATGATTGACATTGCGCTTAAACTTTTGAAGACCAAAGTTGACTGAAAAGCATGAAATTAAATTACATGATCCGGCAAACAAAAAGGAAAAATACAGGGTGCGATGGATAAATTGTCATCTAAATTACGCAAAAATTAAAATAACACTGACATCTCATTTTAACAGATATATTTACCAGAATTACACAAAAATATCTTGAAATAAGAAAGAATAAATTTATTCAATAAAATCGCCATTGGCTTCAACCACGGCCTCCAGACGACTTCGAAATCTCCTGCATCTCTTCTGGACGGTCTCCTTGTTCAAGTTGGTGAATGCTGCCATAATGCTTTCCTTCTGTTCATCTTTGGTGTTACAAGGAGTTTTGTTGGTCTCTCGCTCAACTGCGCCCCACACATAATAATCATGGTGTTTGCAAGTCTGGGGTGTTAGGTGGCCAGGGGTGATGTGTTCACAAAAATTGCCTGACCGCCATGATTGGATTCTCCTACTTGTGTGGCATGGTACCATACATAGAGCCTTCCAGCAGCCAACCTCCTGACCCAGGGTAGCACTACCTCCTCAAGGCACTTGATGTATGTGTTCGTGTTGAGCTCCTGTGAGAAGATGAATGGAGGCATGACGTCGCCATCACTAGGGATTAACTCCAAACACCTTCGTAATCACCATTAGACTCATTCAAATCTTTCCGAATCCTCTGCACTGTCTTCAGAATGACACCCAAACACTCTGAAATGTTCGTAATGGAGCTTCCAGTGCAAATGCCAAGCAGTACACCATGCCGTTTCCAAATTTCTGGCGGAGTGAATTGAGACATGGTGCTCTTTTTCTCACAGACGGTGCCCAGATGACCCTAATATACTGTGCAGCCGACAAAATGAAAAACAAACAACGCGCGAAATTAAAAACATAAAAATGGCGACAATTTACTCATCGCACCCTGTATGTTTGCTGCCGCCTTTTGAATTTAAGAATTTGTCATTCGCATACCTTATTTGGTTCAATTAACTCCTATTAAGCGAGGATGCTGAAACTATTTCATCCTTTAGTGTATGGTGTCAGTTTTAAATGAGGCGGGGTACCTAAAATCACCAATTATCGTCGATTATCACTTGGTGTCTCAGTACTGTGATCACGTGGCATATGGATCTAACCTTAGAAAATCACCATTAAGCTCACCTCAAGTCTTGTCTCAAGCGGCCATTACGATTATTGTATGTTCGATCCTCAACTGGGGCTCTATATTTGGAGCCTTATTCTGTACTAAAGTAAGTAGAATAATCACACGAAGGTTGGTAATGAACGATAATACTTAGGACAAGAACAACATATATAAGATTCGCTAGCGGCACGTAGAAGTAGTAGTCAACTGCTAGAAGTGAGTCAAGTGAATTCCACAATGAATCTCTAACTGCAAGGATATCTACCAACCGTCCCACGCGGTCAGATGTGGCACAAGACCGAATTTAATGTCGGTTATCCGAGCCCATAGGCTTGGCCAAAAATTCCTCATAGATCCGGGCAGCTGTTTCCCGAAACGAGACTCTGCCCTTCGACATAGCCTCGTCTGGGGATCCGGGCAGAGAATTTGACCAGCACAGCTGGAGACGAATCTCCAACTGCAGACCAAGATACAGTATTTAGTACTGTATTTTTGTGAATGGGGACATGCCCATTATCGTCCATGTGTATGCTACAACAATTAGTTGCATAGATAAAGTTTAACTGTAAGGAATCAGATTAAAAACACTCTCTGCTATTACTGTATAGTCCGTCGGTAAATTTTTAGAATTTTAATAAAAGCATAATATAAGAAACTGAATTTTTATATTTTTCTTGAGAAAAACGTTAAGCACTATTTATGAATTCAATTGTTTATTTACAAGGTGCTTAATTTATAATCTATAAGTAACTAAACGAAAATTAAAACTTCGGCATTGTTTTGGATCTTTTGGGTTTGATTTTAAATGAAATCCCATGGTAATTTTTATGGTTTTAAAAAGGAATTCTTTGATACTTATTCAAATCATAATATATATAAGTGAATTTAAATATTTTTTCTTTCTGTGTTTACCCATATATACCTCAGATTACTTGTTTTAATTTTTAATCTAGTGGGATTTCATTGCTTCATTAAATATTAAATAAAAAAACAAAACCCTCTTCCTAAATTCTTTAGAATTTTTTGTTGATGTATGGCAGCGGGGTGAGGATCATTGGTGTCTACTACAGCTAACCGCTGTTTTTCTTTCATTAAAAACAAAATAAAAAATTTAAAAAAAGATAAGATGAGGCTTCTATTTTGAAAACTCTAACAATTTTGGCTAGCTCCTTGTTATATAGGAATAAAGTGTCGCCGCCGATACTTGAGTTTGAACATAAATCGCCAGTGAGCAAACACAGGCGATCCCATTATTGAATTAAGTAGACCATATTAGAAATAGAGGAAACGCATAAGTAGGAAGTCGCGTGAGGT
Organism: Acanthosepion esculentum; assembly: GCA_964036315.1. Taxonomy (NCBI): domain Eukaryota; kingdom Metazoa; phylum Mollusca; class Cephalopoda; order Sepiida; family Sepiidae; genus Acanthosepion; species Acanthosepion esculentum. The sequence continues at coordinate 67,203,616 of OZ038485.1, forward strand.
CTAAATAATCATTGTTTCTAGTCTATCCTCTATTAATATATTAATCTCCATTTCTATTCTCTATTCACTATACTATTTCTCTATACGGATTACTATTCGATGGTTTCTCTTCGTGCGAGTATTATCAAGGAAGTATTATTAGTGTGGGTGTTATTTCTAAGGCATCTGGCAGCAGTATGTTTCAACGGCGTTACTATAGTTGTATCAGCGATTATAAAGTCTCTACTACAACGAGCATAACGAAAATAACAACGTGTATTCGTTGACATCACAAAAGTGGCAACGGGTGTTCGCTGACATCACAAAACTTCTGCAGTCAGTTTCTTCTGGCTTATAATCTGTTTCCTCTAACCTTCAAAGTAGCGTAAGTCAAACAATCCAACAACACGAGTCTCCTGTTCGCTACCGCGCCATCGCGCACTCCTCTGTCGCTTTTCTAAGCACTTTTTTGAGTGATCGTTCAAATGTACATAGGTGGAAAGAGATTCTCGCGAAACTATACGCGACTCCAAGATCAAATATACTACTCGTTACGCCGCCATTTTCTTTTTGGAAATATTTTACACGAGTGACACGTCCGAATCCGTTTTCGTCTAGGAGGTAAGCAGTTTTCTCTAGTGTTACAGCTCCCCGTTCGTCTTTCAAAAACATAATTTTGAAAAGTAATGTTTAAACCGTTTCTAATTTTTCTAATTTTGGCCACACATTTTGGCCACTGCTAATCAGTTTAAATCTTCAAAATGCCACCGTCAATGTAGGCGGAACAGAAACGTTAATAGACAAATATGCATGGAACTGTAATTCATGCAACGGCAGGACATCTGTAACGGTAGGTTATTTTTATTTAAAATCGCCCAGGTTGGATCTCGTGCAAGTGATCTTTCTAATTTACCCGTGGAACAAAAATATGCTGCAGCCGGATACAGCTGCTGAGGTTAGAATTGCAATGATTAAGACCAGCATTTTATTTCTCAGGAAGGAATGCGAAAAACACCTGTCACGCAATACAGTAAATATCGGTGGTAGAGACACCATTGCTGAAGTAAACGATAACTATTTTGCGAAGAAAATGCAACATAGAAATATTGTACCAAGGACAGCGGATTTTGGGGACGTCGTTCTGACAGTGGAAGATGTTTTGTCTAAACAATTGCAGATAAGGAAACATCAACACTGCTTCTTGCAATTGAAGGACATTTTTTAAATAGAAACTCATAGAATTACCCAGTAAAGATTACAAACATTCTTTCATAATACATGAAGAAAACTTTGTTTACCCAATGAACAAGGAAATAAACACTCAAAATACTGAGTGTTTGTGGTTTCGCTTAAAACCTAAAATTAAAAGAATGTCTAGATTAGAGGAAGACATGCTCTCAATCTATTTTAGTGGATTTTTGTGGCGAGATAAAATGAAAGCAATGCCCGGAAAAGGTATTTACCAAAACTCATTATTATTTATTCTTCGTTATTTGTTTATCCTTGATTTATATTTCACAGAGATAATTTTATGAATAAAATATTTATTTTCATAGTTATTTCTTTACTAGTTTTAAACAGTGAAAATTCCATGGTTTTCCTATTTAAAGTTTCTGATGAATCTTAATTTTTAACTCTTAAGTTAATGACTGAATAAGCTCGAAATGAAATATACGTAGAAATTCCCCTATTCCATCGTTAACTATTTGAGCTTAACAACTTTAACAAAATATTACCATAACAATCATAAATATGAATGTTGGTCGTTATTTTAAGAAGTAAGGGGATACAAATGAAAAAAATTGAAATTGACAACTTGTTCCATTTCACTGAAACAGCCGTTAAACATTTCTATCTTCCCTTGTTTCTTTCATTTTCTCACTGAAACCAAGTAGCGTCTCTGATACGACTTTCGTCTTTCCACGCTAACAAAACTGAATACTCTATTATTTCTGAAGTTTTGGCAGGGCGTAACGGCTGTACAAACTAACGAAGAGAGGGACAAGCACAATTATATTGTTATGATTATTATTATTTCTTAATTTTCTTCCAATATCTTCTTTCTGTCTTTCTTTCTTTCTTTTCACTTTATCTCCCACTACTTTTTGCCGCAATTATTATGATAAGCTAAACCCGTGGAAATTTTACGGTTTCCTATTTGAATTATTCAGTTAAGCGTAGCATAAGCCCATGGTGAGTTCTACGACAATAAAATATCCCTATAGCTTCGTTAATTATTTGAGCTTAACAACTTTAAGAAAATATTACAATAAGAATCATAAATATGAATGTTGGTCGTTATTTTAAGAAGTGGGTACAAATGAAAAGATTTGAAATTGAAAACTTTTCCATTTCACTGAAACAGCCGTTAAACATTTCTATCTTCCCTTGTTTCTTTCATTTTCTCACTGAAACCAAGTAGCGTCTCTGATACGACTTTCGTCTTTCCACACTAACAAAACTGAATACTCTATTATTTCTGAAGTTTTGGCAGGGCGTAACGGCTGTACAAACTAACGAAGAGAGGGACAAGCACAATTATATTGTTATGATTATTATTATTTCTTAATTTTCTTCCAATATCTTCTTTCTGTCTTTCTTTCTTTCTTTTCACTTTATCTCCCACTACTTTTTGCCGCAATTATTATGATAAGCTAAACCCGTGGAAATTTTACGGTTTCCTATTTGAATTATTCAGTTAAGCGTAGCATAAGCCCATGGTGAGTTCTACGACAATAAAATATCCCTATAGCTTCGTTAATTATTTGAGCTTAACAACTTTAAGAAAATATTACAATAAGAATCATAAATATGAATGTTGGTCGTTATTTTAAGAAGTGGGTACAAATGAAAAGATTTGAAATTGACAACTTTTCCATTTCACTGAAACAGCCGTTAAACATTTCTATCTTCCCTTGTTTCTTTCATTTTCTCACTGAAACCAAGTAGCGTCTTTGATATGTCTTTTGTCTACTAATGCGATAAAAACGAAATAATCCATTATTTACGAGGTATTAACACGGCGTAACAGTCGTGCAAACTAACGAAACGAGGAACAAGCAGGAATTATTATATGACAATATTTTAATTAATAAGTATTCCATAATAGTTTATCTTGCAAATATAAAACTATTCTTATAGCGAATTATAAGAATATTTTTATAATTCTGTAAATAAATAATGTATTGTAAAAGTTTAACAATTAAATCCTATACTCTTGTAAAAATATAATTTTTCACACATTTTTCTTTCATAATATGTAAATAAACAACAGAATAAAGAAATACGGTTGGCAGCAAACAACCATCATGCAGAATGGAAATGAATTCAGTAAATATGAAAAAATAGAAAGAGGTGTAAGACAAGGATAAGTCTTCTCGCCTTATGCAATCTGTACAGTAAGGCGATTCTAAGAGAACTAGAAGTCCTCGCAGGATTCATTATTGGCGGCCATAATTTTAACATATATGCAGATGACACAGCAGAATTAGAGCGGAAACGGGGCGAGAACAGTGTGGGCCGTTAAATACTCTCAACCAAGAAATGCAATATTTATTCTGAGAATGAAAAAAAGAAGCCAGAAAGTGCCATACGAAGACCTTTTCCACTGAAAATTTGTGTAAAAAATAAAAAAAATAAAACAGACTAAAATCACAGACATATTGCATAGAATCCATTGCTAGGTCTGTAGCTAAGAAAGTTGGTTCACCCTGTTGTGCCAGACAATTACTCTCATCAGAATCTATCTTACATATTTATAAGTCTACCATTCATCCATGCTTTGAATATTGCTGTCACATATTGTCCGGTGTTCCTGATGTACATGTAGAGATTCTGGATAAAAAATCCATGGAAAAATCGGCAACGTTATTGTTCCTGACCTACCATCTCCGATTCAGTCGCATTGCCGCCGTAATGTAGTTTCCTGTGCCTTTTCTATAAATATTTTTATGATAATTATTCAGATGAACTTTCCTTTATGGTACCTACGCTTTATGAATTTAAGCACATTACTAGATTGGCAACTCATCAATTTACAGTTGAAATGTCGAGATGCAACCATAAATTCTATGCTAAGACTTTCTTCTCTTGTACTTCTCGCTCGTGGAACTCTCTTCCGGCTTCCCATTCAACTCTGATCTTCAAAAATCTAAGAGCAATGTCAATCGTCATTTTCTGTCTTCTTAATTCATTTTCTTTTATTGTTCTCTCTCCTTTACAATGTTTTTTCTTTATCTTATATTCTTTCGCACTCCGTAATCTCTTACATTTTAGTGGCTTTATTGCCTTGCTTGGTGTGAAATTATTGAAAAAATACATATGCATTCTTACATGCATGCAATATATATATATATATATATATATATATATATATATATATATATATATATATATATATATATATATATATATGGATGCATCAAGGAGGAAAGTCCATTAGAATAATTACCATAAAAATATTTATAGAAAAGGCACTGGGAAGCTGTTATCGCTCTTTCGAGTACGGATGGGAATTTCGTTCGTAACCTTTCCAGATCTGAAAGATTCCTTCGCTTGAAGGCATTTTTACTCATTGATTGTATATAAATAGTAGTGTAGCCAACTCGGACGCCATGCATGACATCCATATGAAAGTCTCGATCTGACGAGGCTATTTAATTTGTAGAAATGCATCGACAAGCAGCGAGGTAGAGTAAGTTGTTAATATAAGTGATGAAAGAAGTAACGTATTTTATCAATAGAATCACGTTGATTAGCCACCTACTCACGGTTCTTCAGGAAAAAATTCCTGTTCATGAGATTCTGTAGCGTTCCCTATGCAAATTAAGAGGACTGTAGCTTATCAACCATCTGCCTCAACCTTGCCGGTTCCTGCCAAATTTATTTTTCTTCTCCTTGTTTCTACCGAGCTATTATTGTTGTTGTTTAGTTTATCGCCATTTTTATTTTTATTTTCTTAATAAATCTTTGGAGGTCTGTTTTTTAAAGATTTTTTTTTTGGTTTATTTAAATCAGTGTTCAGTCTGTTAGACTGTCAAGTTCTTTATAATAGAGTTTTGTGGCAAAGTTTCAGGCAAACAAAAAAGATTCTCTAGAAAAAGTACCGAACCAATATGTATCCATTATTCGAAAGAAAAACGAATGAAAAAACGAATCCTTTAAAGAAAAGAACTGGAAAAAAATATTCGTAAGACATTTATAAAAAAAAAAGATTAATACTCACCATTTAATTATTTTCTTTCCAGGCTGCATCTTTTGTTATAGTTGTTTTTTTTTTAACATTGTTTATTCTACTAACACGAAAAGATTCTAAAATTACAACCAATTGTATCATTCTTGGGTGGGGAATGTAGTCTCACTAATAAAGACGTTAACATTTTCTCTCCTTGCAAGCAATTTTACATAAATAAATAAATAAAAACCCCTGGACAGGTGCGACTATCGTCAATCTGTAATCTTCCTCTTACCATATAGGTAAATTTTATGAGCTGAGATTCGAACTAATGAATATGCATTCACTGCCACACAACGCGCATGCGCTCCTTATACAAAGATACGTATTGCTTTTGACGAGCTGTCTTTTGGACAAGAAATTTTGTCCATAATGCCCAAATGCACTCTATTGAAAGGAAATCAAAACCAATTCCGCGATAGGGCAGGTCGGTTTGGGAACCGTGAGTTTGCACTCAATTTGAAAGTTTTGCATCTGGGATGATAAATAATGACACAAAATATTATTTTCCAAATGGTTAATGTTTTTTGAAGAAAGAGTTTAAAGATTAAGTTTAGGTGATCAGTGAAATCCTTATCGCACAGACTTATAAAATTTATAATTTACTGAAGCTATAAAGCATATGAACAAGATTCAAGGTACACACGCATTTTTACTAAATCATTGTACCCTCAAATAAAACCCTCATTTATTTGGAAATTATACTGAACAATTTAGCTATATTGTGATGTAGTATATTATAGTGTGATTTTCAATAAACAATGCAAATTTAAAACATTTGTCTTATAATTTGTACTCAGCAGTATTATGGCGTTAAATACGCGTTTATCTATTTTTTGATTTTATTAATTATGATCTAACAAATAAGGGACCTAACAAATCTTATTCACTGAGTAGCCACTTTTGTAATCTTTTACAGTTTTCGAATACAGTAACAAATTGCATATTTTATTTGTGGTGATTCATAATTAGAATTCTGGTTTTAATATTTTTTTCCATTCACTGTATCTAATACAAAAGATATCAACTTTATTTGGTATTATTCTTGGAATAGTAAAATTTTGAAGTCAGTTTATAAGCAAAAACCTGCGGAAATTAGGTACATTTTTCAGACGATATTTAGATGCAAATGCTCAAAAACTGGCAAAAGTTATGAATCTAATTTTTTGTGTCAGAACTTCTCTCAAACACCAGTTTTTACACCGAGTGCAATGTTGTTTTTCTCAAAAATAAAAAATTAACCTATTCAAATACTGCGAAAGCACTTTATTATCGTCTTTTTATCGTTTAATAATTCATTCTATTCAACAAAATCAGCAAGAATTACTATTGAATACTAATGTCTAATGTTATTACTAACAAAACATAAATCTCGTAATTAAAGGGTTCAAATATTTTTTATCATTTCAACACAAGCAAGGCAATAAAGAAACTTATATGCAAGGGGTTATTAAAGCGAGAGAACAATGTTGATTGGAAAGCAAGAAGACGGAAGAGAGTTCCACCAGCGAGAAGTGCGACGAGAGAAGAAAGTGATGGTACGGAACTTAGGTTATATCTTGCCATTTCAACTGTAAAATGATGAGACCTTGCCGCCAGTCTAGTATTGCGTTTAAATTTATAAAGTCTAGGTACAACAGAGGAAAGCTGGTATTTACCCGTCCTCCCCACGGGGCAGAATGTGGCACAAAGCCGATTTTTATGTGGCGCAATTCGAACCTGTAGTCTCGGGCAAAAATACCCCGTAGACCACACATACACGTAGTCGGGTTTGTCAACCGCCCCAGACGTGATTCTGCCCTTCGGCATAGTCTCGTCTGGGTTCGAAAAGCAAGTGTTGATGCTTGATCAAACCATAGAGGACAGCTCATCAGAACAATTACCATAAAAAGTATTTACAGAAGGGTACAGAGAAGCTACGTTACGGCGGTGGAAAATTGACTGAAACCTAGATGCCATGTTAGGACTGATAACACTGCAGATTCTTCTTTGGATTTGTTGTACGGTAGGACTCAGCGTACTTTCTGCTCTTCCTTATTACTGTGACAATGAACGGAAAAACTTGAGTAAATTAAATACTACATAAACAGGAACATATTTATAAATATGGCAAGTGGCCACATTAGAGGAGGATTTTTGTAGTATTTAATTTATTCAAGTTGTTCCGTTCGATGTATGAGTATTTAATAAATTTCTTCTTTGTTTTCCCTACATAGTCTTCTGTTCTTTCGACACTCTCTCCAACTACAGCCTTCCTAATTCTCGGCTATTTTGAACATAGGCAACATTACAGCAGGATTTTTTTTTAATAATCTCTAAATACGTATCCGAAGCAGCAGACCAGATATAGGAGAAATAGACATGAACAAATGGTCGACTTATAAATGTATAAGAAAAATTGTCTAATACGAGACAGTGTTAAAAAAAAAGGTGTTAAGCATTGGCTATTTAAAAAAAAAGTTTATGTAATATGAAACATATTTTAAATGTGATGGCTAAAAGTATTTCTAAAGACCATTTTTAGAATATGCAGTGTATATAAAGTGAGATAACATTTGAAGTAATATATATATATATATATATAGAGAGAGAGAGAGAGAGAGAGAGAGAGCCGACTTCGAATTCCAGTTGAATCCATTACATTCACTTACGTGCTAATACCCATGGAAAAGGTATTAATCCTCTTTTGGGGACCTTGTGGCACTAAGTGCACCAGATCTCTGTATTCGGCCCTTCTAAAAATGTGCTTCGTTCTGGACAAAGCCTTCACCACTATAAACAAATCATATGTGCTGGTGTCTGGGCTGTCGGTTCCTAGGAACTGAGCTGCTTGACCCACATACGTTAAATATATATATATATATATATATATATATATATATATATATATATATATATATATATATATATACATTCACTTGAATGGCTATGAGTTTGTGACCCTGGGTTTCACGCTTTTGCGATCATCAGGTTTATTTTTTAACAATTGAATCTATTTATGCTTGTTTGTGTTTGATTATGTTTGGTGGTGAGAAGGGGCAATCCTCCTCAGGGTCTATTTGTGATGAGACTCTCACACATACATACATACATACATACATACAAGTGTACGCATTTTAGTTTACACAAGTGAACTTTTAATGTGAAATAAAATGCGCACATCTGTATAAGGTAACTGATCTCTCTCTCTCTCTCTCTCTCTCTCTATCTATCTATATATATATATATATATATATATATATATATATATATATATATGATGGAAAGTTCATTTAAACAAGTTTTGTCGTATAATATTTTTGTAATTTCATTCGTCTCTCCTGTTCGAGAAAACATATTATGCGACCACAAAGCTTTCACTCCTGATATATCCTGATCAAACAAATTCCGACATGTATATTTCGAGAAGTGGGAGGAAGACGTGTGTTTCAAAAGCTCTATTCGGACGTTGTTTAATCAGGAAGTCCTACGTGGCCGATTTGGTTGATCTAAGGCATGTCAGGTCTAACTGAGAAAAACGCTATTGTATTCATATTGTCAAATGAATTTGAATACAATAGAGTTTTTCTAAATTCTTCTAGTTGCTAAGGACATTTTGTTTTGTTGTTAATAGTTACTTTGTTTTTTAATAAATTCATTACGTTTTTGCATTGGATGAAACGCGTCGGCTAATAGTTTTCCTATTGGCTTTTACCTTTATACATATTGTCTTTTTCTACAGGTTAACTTTTTTTTTTTTCATATATATATATATATATATATATATATATACACGTGTATGTGAGTTTGTGCATTTTTAAGTGTCTTCCGTAGAATGATAGCAGGAGATTCATAGATTTGTGAGTTGGGTCCCGAGTGCCTAGTTCTGGACGAGGCTTAGATTAATGAATATATGTCTACTTGATTGATAAGGTGTGGATTATTTACAGAGATAGTAGCTGGTTTTCGAGCTAAAAGTCAGAAATTAAAATGCTCTACCTTAGTATCTCTTTGTGCAAGAAGGCAAGATTGAATTAATTGATTCTCTGCGAAAAATATGGACTTTGGATGAAATTACTATTTCTTACAAACGGGCAAAGTTTTAAATTTGCACCAGTTATGTTATTCAATCTCGTTATTCGATGTCAGCAGCTTTTCAAGACTCCGAAAAAGTTCATTATTCAAGGAAAGAAGCCTACTTTGTGTATGTATATGTGTGTGTGTGTGTGTGTGTGTATGTGTGTGTGATTCGTATATGATGATATAGACAACTAAATACAACGCTGTATTTTCATGTAATCAATATTTTAGTAAAGAAATATACGTCACGCGATCAACACGATTATATTCTTTGTCGGCCTCTAAATAAAGGAAGGGAGATAATTCTCTACTTACTCAGTCAATGACAGCAAAAGACTGTCGTCTGCTTTCCCGTATTTCAACATCTTCGTTGTATTGATGCGACTTGTTCAATAAACGATTTATATTAATAGTACTGATAAAAGTTTCATAATATAATAACCCACACGCGAAGTAGCCCATGTAATTCAAATGTGGCGTATTTGGACAGCAATTGTACTTTTGAACATATATTCTTAAAACACAAGAACCACATTTGCGAAAGGGTACTCGGGCATAACAACTGGTTGGTTGATCCTGTTTAGCAGTATATCAACCTCTATGGGATATTAAATGCCGAAATCAAAACACATTTTTAACACTATTTAATGACATCAACTAAATGTATTTTGTACGCAATCGTCTGCCTTTAACTACAGATAAAATGTATTGTTGGTCATTTTGCCATTAAAATGTATTGTTGGTCATTTTTTTATATATATATATATATAAATGTGTTGCTGGTATTTTACTATAAAAATGTAATTTTATACTTTCATAGTGTTTATTTTTATTTGGTCATAGCTGGCCAATTAAGAGGTGTTTCCACGCTCAGCAAAATCTTCAGTGTCCTGATCAGGGGCCTTGCTCTTGGATGTAGTTTATCGACATACCCAGGACAGCGTACATAAGAAAAATCGATCATTAAATATAATAAACACAAAATAGTCATCTTTTTAAAAATACAAATACACATAAACAAACACACACACACACACACACACACACACACACACACACACACACATATATATATATATATAAATGCTAAAGTGATCAATGTGACCTTAAACATGAATACTGGTTATTACAAACCATACACCAAAGATCTATGTAACTAAGTAAAGATTCCAACCATAATCATAAAATTCAAGATAATTTATATAAATCAGTCCAAGTTAGATTATCTACCAACTCCAGCAATAACGAAATATTTGATAATAATAAAATTAAATATATAAAATCATTAGAACTAAACAACCATATATGGTTTAATCCCCCTTTTAGTTATAATGTCCAAACGAATATTGGAAGAATAAATTTAATTGATAAGCACTTTAATCACTCAGCAATACTGAGGAAGATTTTTAACAAATTAACGTAAAGCTCAGTTATAGCTGCGTTAATAACATCGATAAATCTATATTTCAACGTAACAACATTATATTAAATAAATACATTTCCAACAACGACGTTAATTAAAAAAAAAAATGCAATTGCCGAAAAAGTACGATCTATCCCTTAAACGGCCGATTTCTGACTGATAATACCGAGCTGGCATACATTCCGGTAACGATGTCAAATTTTAATTTGGCTCCACTGAGAATCCTTGGATATCATGTTTCTATCATCATCAAATGACTTTAGGCAATGTAAGATACATGAACAGCACTGCTCTTTCCAAACATTTCTAGCAATTAAAGAATGATTGTAATACACCCATTATTACGTGGGATATTGTAGCAAAAGCCAAATTTTTTAATGGGAGAGGCGATAGATGTAATTTATGCCTTACTGAAAAATTAGTTATCTTAAAACATTTAAATAACCCTAACTTATTAAACAAGAGAAATGAACTAATAGTTACATGTAGGCATAAAAATAAATATCTTTTGAAATACGTTGATCCAGATTAATTTTCAATGTAAATTATAATCATTCTCCTTAGGTTTTAACTATTTTTTTTAAATTGCTAAATAATCCAGTAATCTCCCTTTATACCTAATATAAAATTAATATTCACATTAAAACTATTTTTTGTATATAAAATAAAAATCCCGTATATTTTAAATGCTAATTATACTTTTAAATTAAAAAACTGTAATCCTCGTATTATATAGACTGTACCAATATCACGTTAACCTGATATTTTATTAAAATTAAGTAACGATCAGTTTACGCTCAGAATCTAAAGACTGCGTTGTCCATGAAACTCCGAGTCGTGTTGACGGTGAAGGATAAACTGTATATTTATTAATATATACTTAATAGCTTTGTTATATTATATCGAATACTGTTTATTAGAACCAGCACTCGATGTGCGATATATATATATAAATATATATATATATATATATATATATATATATATATATATATATTGGAATGTCGAACTGAACCCTTTAAACTGTTCTAGTTCCACGTGCCATGTTAATGTTTAGTTATTTAACCTGTTAATTCCCCTCTTCAAGTTCTCCAGCGCCATAATCACACTCACACTCTTTGTGTCCTTCCTGTCAGTGGATTTAACTAACGCCTTTATCCACTGTGCTATGTGTCCTTGAGGACATCTGTCTATGAATTTCTGGGTATTATAAACCTAATGTCTTGAGCATACATTTTTAACAGACTTCATATTGGAATTTTCGTTGTTATTATCGCTTTTCTCTGGCACTCATTATTATTTGTTCTCATATTGTATTCATTTCTATGCTTCGTCGGCTCAGGAGATTTTTGTGGCCTAGCATATGTGCTGATTCCTTGAGTTTACGAATTTTCCAATGATGCTCTTTGTCTATGATTTCAACCTGATCTCACACAGGGCGCTGACCTCCTTTTTCTCTCCATATAAACTCAGGTCGACTATTAGTTGCCAAGGCTCTGTGTGCCACCCTCCGAATCACTTCCTTGTAGATATAACTGACCCATTGATCGGAAAGTCACCATCATATGTCCAAAACTCCGCCCACCTCGTGGAAATAATCAAAGATGCCCCCATCCTATCCAACCAGATGGTGAGCATGGACGTGGTGAGTTTGTTCACCAAGGTACCAACGAAGGAGTCACTCTCAGTAGTCAGAGACAGATTGGCCTCTGACTCATCCCTAGAAGAACGAACCAGTATTCCAATAGATAGATGAGATGTTGACTTTATGTACACAAACAACACAGTTCAGGGTGGAATCACACATATATCGACAGGATGAGGGCTTATCAATGGGCTCGCCATTATCACCAGCAATGGCAAATATATACATGGAATACTTTGAGGAAATGGCATTAGAATCTATATCTCTAAAGCCAACACTATGGTTAAGGCACGTAGATGACACCTTCATACTCTGGCCACACTAGGAAGATGTTCAGGTTCTACTGGACTATGTGAACTCAATAAGACCTTCGATACAGTTCACGATGGAAAATGAAAGTAACAGCACACTCCTATTCCTGGATGTTCTAATATCAGAGCATGGGTTCAAGACATTCGTATACCGCAAACCAACATTCACCGGACAGTACAAATCCCACCATCCACACAGCGTAAAGAAAGGGTTCGCCCGCTGCTTACAACACCGAGAAAAAGTCATAAGTAGCAACCCAGAGATATTAGATAAAGTATTGGTCAGTATATGTAGTATCATTCAACGTAACAACTATTCTGGGTACATGGCAGGAGCCCCAATAAACTGAGATAGGCGGGTACGAGAGGAGGACAGCAACACTCAGAAAACAGTCTGCCTGTCTTATGTGAAGGGGTTATCAGAGAAAATACAAAGGATCTGCGGCCCATATAACATCAAGGCAACCTTCAAAAGATGGACAACACTTCGCAGATATCTCTCCCGAGTAAGACCCCCTCCATAATGGAGAAAATGACTAAATACTGTGTGTACGACATCCCGTGCAGCTGCAGAAAGAAATATAAAAGGGAGACAGACCGCCCCTTTACGGTAAGGCTTCAAGAATACCAGAAAGCTGTAACACGAGGGGAAGTGGAAAAATAAGGCGTGGCTGACCACGTATCGAGAGAAAATGGAGGTAACCGCCCTCTGTGGGATCGGGTTGAAATCATAGACAAAGAACATCACTGGAAAATCCATATACTTAAGGAATCAACAGATATGCTAGGCTACAAAAATCTTCTGAACCGACCAAGCATAGAAATGAATACAATATGGGAACCAGTAATAAGGAGTGCCAGAGAAAAGCGATAATAACAACGAAAATTGCAATATAAGCCCTAGTAAAAAAAAATGGTTGCTGAAGAGATTAGGTTTATAATACCCAGAAATTCATACACAGATGTACTCAAGGGCACATGGCACAGTGGATAAAGGAGTTAGTTAAATCCAGTGACAGGACCCAAAATGTGTGAGTTCAATACCTGGTTAAGGCGCTGGCGTACTTGGAGAGGGGAATTAACAGGAGATCCATTAGACATGGCACGTAGAACTAGAACAGTTTACCCCACTGAACGAAATAAAGGGTTCAGTTCGACATTCCAAGCACCTGAAGAAGGCTGGAGCGTACAACGGCCGAAACGTTGTGATAAATATGGCAACAAAGATTCGGACAATAGTCCGAATAATGTAAATAGTGTACATAATATCTCATCTCAGAAATATAGACAAGTATTCACAAGTATTCTACTCAGAATCAACTTTTATTTTCTGTCTTACAAGTGTTCAATGTGGCCATCACCCGCATCACGGGCAACATCAATGCAATAAGAGAATTCCTCCAAGACGCGTATCAGCATATCACGATGGCTGATGTTATTCGATGTTTAAGGTCATTGGAGTTAGTGGATAGCGGTGGAACATAAACGCAATCTGGCAGGCCAAGCACAAAGAGCAAGGACTTAGTAAATGCTTGAACGAGGCGTAGTCTGTAAGGTTTCAAATGTAGGCGTCTTAGCACATGCCAGATAGTGGATTGAAAGATCGCAAACTCACGGCTAGTTCGATTTATGGATTTCCGTGGACTCTCTTCAATCGCAGCACGGATTATCACCACTTGTTCCTCCGAAACTCGTGGTCGTCCTGGACATATTCCTTTACACAAAAACCCAATTTCTTGTTTAAATCACCGTCGAATGTTCTTAGGAGAGGGCGGATTAATTTCAAATTTCCTTCGAAAAGCACGCTGCACCTTGGCAACTATATTTGTTTTCGCCAACTCGAGAACGCAGAACGCCTTTTGCTGAGGACTCACCATACCGGGGGTAAACAAATAACTGAACATTGCCGGAGATACGACGCAACTACAGCGCCCCATGTGGCAACAATTCAAAACTTAGAAAACTCCTCTTTCTCTCACTGACTCATTCCATGACGATGCTTGAAAACTGAAGCAATACGCCATGAAATCGGTTCATTCTTTTTTAATAACCCTGTATATATATATATATATATATATATATATATATATATATATATATATAATGGACAAAGCCCTCTATGTCACATTGACATTTGGAAATCTTTGTGATAAATTAGTTTCGGGATCATTGAACTAAGGTAAAATTTGATATTTCCAAATCACTCTGCTAAAAATACATGCATCTCTAAACGCTGTCTGTGTGTCATTCTGACATTTTCATGAGGCCAGTTTTGTTGAACAGTTTAACCAGAATCCAGAAAGTTAAAATCTTTTTTTTCATTTTTCCTATTTTAATGTGAACGGCCATGAAGTAATTCTCTCGAATTCACAAATTTATTTCAAGACGCTCCAAATGTTATTAATGCACCATCACGCATGCGTCAGCTCAAATAAAACCCAAACGCATGCACACGCACATACGTACATATAAGCAAGCACAATTACGCATGCGAGTTTTTCTTTGTTTTGTTTTTTTTTCAAAAAAGTAAAATACACGCTTTTTGCGTATTCTGAATACTAATGAATACGAAAATATAATAAATGACACTCCAAATGTGACTTATGGACAATATATTTTGGTATACATTTATATTCAACCTGAAATATATACCTACTTGCAAGTAATACGAAGATATGATCTATCTATCTATCTATCTATCTATCTATCTATATATATATATATATATATATATATATATATATCGAAATCTGCTATATTTATACGGAGATCTGCTAGGTATTAAAGAGGGGGTGTTTATAGATGTAGACAGTGCGGACATAATAGTTGCATTGGGAGCTTTTCAAAACAACTCCGAGAATTATACTTAATGTCCGAAAAATATCAATATGATATGACCTGTGCTACTGCTAATAGTACCTGGTCCTCCATCTATGTAATGGCCAGGCTCGACGTTGCTTCAGATTGGCTATAAGACCTGTCATGCATACATATATATACTAAAGTACCCATAAAACCGTTGGGTTCCTTTTAAAAGCAGTTCGTGGAACAAAATTTTGTGGTAACAGCATTATCAATCGTATTACTAATTACATATATTTTAATTAATATTTGCAATACAAGATTTTGTAATAAGTTTTATTACTCACTTTATACAATATTTCTTAGATCAAACGCAATAAGAAATTAATAAGAAAAAGTTTGCTTTTTAATGGAATTGAAAACTGATATTACACTAAAGGCCTTTCCATTCCATTAATAGTAGCCCCAGGGTGACAATTTATACCAGTTTCAGTATTTACCATATTATCATTTTCAAAGTAAACGTCTTTCAAGAATACAAAAAATAAAAGCAAAACAAACAGCAATCGTCTGCTTAGGAAGATTCATATTTAATGAAGTACCATAAATTATGGATGCCTCCTTATTGTGCACTAAGTTTCATGTATTTCTCAGCAATTTTTTCAAAGTAAACTATATTTTTTAATTATATCTACTTGCTTATTCCGCACATTTATTTTAAAATACATGGTGATGACAAACCTGCATGCATCTATATTATAACGCTACTATTCTATGGTTATTGTTATAACAATTTTACTTATATAAGGTTCTTCCTTTAAGGATTCGGTATACGTAATGCTTCGGCTATTTGCCGTGATGCTTGTATTAGTTAGAATACTAACGCCAAACGGTTAGGTGATCATCCGAAAATTAGCGTTTTTATATGTGGAGTCAGGAACGCTGTGTCATGGCTTGGGTGACGGACACCGTTTAAGGGTAGGTAACTAGGTATACTGTAGAAAATCTTTGGATGTCCACAACAATTTTTGTCCTTCGCAATCATGAACACTACTTACTCTATAATTAACAATAGCCTGATGATGACACTATGCTCTGTTGAAAGTACTCGGAAATAAATACAATATGAGCCAACACGGTGTTTTCTGTATATATATATATATATATATATATATATATATATATATATATATATATATATATAAAGCATAACTTAAAACTATATTTTTATGATATCTATAGCAACTGCATATAAAATACATGGATATACAATATATGGATATGCAAAAATTTGCGGCCACCCTCTTGATTTCGAAGATTGTGCGCATTTTCAAAACTAAATTACTAGCTCACTTCGGGCTATAGGGACGTTCTCCTCTTGAAAGGTTTTATTATATATTCACGCATTCACCTAATTCCAGATATCTCTTGCGAACTATCAGTCCGGAAACACCTTCACATATTATGGCCTTCTTTTAGTATAAGTAGCGAGATAATATTCAACGCCGGCTTTCAAGGTCTGTCGCGTAACTCACACCTGGTATTCCCCAGCGTTCACCCATGTGAGTGCTGACAAGACAACGTTGCTTAACGTTGATGATCGGGCGAGAACCAGTGTCTCAACTTGATATGACCATGTATTTCATAATGCTACTACTACTACTACTACTACTACTACTACTACTACTACTAATAATAATAATAATAATAATAATAATAATGATAATAATAATAAAATGAGCGCATTACTGCATAAAGTTTCCTTAAGATTTTAGCCCTTTTTTTCTAATCTACCTTGCTAGCTAATGGTAATTTTAGCTGGCGGATTTTAAATTTTAGGCACCCTCCCGCTATAAACGCTATACATTAATGAGTTTAATATTTTGAACATTCTATCTTAGTACGAGTTAATTAAATCAAAGAAGGCATGAAACGAACTAATTATTAATTCCAGGGAGTGGCTTCAAACTTTTTTCCTATAATGTGTATATATCCATATACATATACGACTACTCGCTACATTATCGCGTCGATTAACTTGCCATTTATCTGACAATAGTTCAGTTAAATCACATATAACCAACCAACCCAGCAAGAAAATACATTTAATTTGACACATATATAATAATAACCCAAATTATATATCATATAAATTATAAAATAAACAACCGCAGGTTCTAGAAGTGTTGACACTAATAAAAAACAAACCAGCATCAAGAAAATATTGCAAAAATTTAGGAAGAATCATATTTATATTTCACAACTAAGTAAAAAGATGACACGATAACACGAACTGACGGGTGAAAACGCGATACTTTAAAACGCGATACTTTGAACATAGAGGGCCTGACGATTGCAACTAGCATGAAACAGACTGTCGCTTCTAAGTGTTGACTTCTATGTTCACTTTTATATTTACACACGCTCTATCTCTGATATTGAGCACTTTATCCCATAAATATAGCACACTTTAAGACTATATTTCTTCATATATATATATATATATGTGTGTGTGTGTGTGTGTGTGTGTGCGCGCGCGTGTGTGCGTGTGTGTACGTGTGTGTGTATGTGTCCACGATTGCAAAAATATACATTAATTTTTCACACGCGCATACGTAAAAAACTACGGAAAAGTTTTAATGTATATAAATAATTTAAAACTCTTACGAACATTTTTTTAGTACTTGTAAAGCAATTTTAAACATATCAGACGAGATAAATTTTTGAAAATATAGTTCTTAGCGAGAAAAAAATGATCTGGAAACAAAAGAAGAAACAAACGACATGTGAAGTAGGTGGGTAGATGAATATATGTTAAAATAAAACATTTTTTTCTATCAAAATCCAGTGCAGAAGTCATGTTGATCGCATCCATGTCGGCAGCGCCGGCGGCGGCAAAGAAAGCAGACAGCCATTTTGTAAAATTTCCTTTGTCTATCAGCCAAAATTTTCTGTCTGCAAATAATTTTTTTTTACTTTTCTTTTTATCAAGTTTCTTTTTTTACACACACACATACACACACACACACACACACACACACACACATATATCTATATATATATATATATATATATATATATATATATATATATATATATATATATATATATATATATATATATTTCTCCCTTAAATCTCAAGCTCTTTCCAGGAGAGGCGAAACGGGGAGAATGCTGAGATTCTTCATAATTTACTGGCATTTAAGAAAAATATTGTCTGAAGTATTTTCACACCAGTCCGAAAACTGAAATCGTTCAGAATTGGGATGTGCCAAAACCTATGGTGATGATCTCTCAAGCTGCATTAGCTGTAAAGGCGATTAATCTTGCGATATACATAAATTCTGATCGCCATGATGATAACAGAGTAATCGATAGTACCTGCAGCAATTGGGGTCATGGATTTCGAAGACAAATCATTTTTCACCATATTCGTTGTGACAGCCATAATTTCATTGGCGACTGCATTATTGATATTAGTTGTTACAAAATAATCAGAAGCGTCCAATATGAGTATAAAAATAACATTTGCTATGACAATAATGCAGGCATTCAAAGAATCCATAGCGTTAAGCTGACATCGAAGACCAATGCTACAGTAATCATAACTTCCATAAAACTTTGAATCGAAGGAAGTTAACTCTAATACCTACAGTAATCTTATCACCAACGGCCAAACATTATTTGTATGGTAGCTAAATTTCATTCAACATTAACTAATCATTCTGGTTTTATAAAGAAAAGAATACTGAACTGCTATATAATATCAATCCCTGTACATGCCATTGAATGCTGGACAATTTGTTCACATATAAATAGGAGACTGAGGTGATCATGCTTCCTTTTCTTTAATATATACAAATTATAAAAATGTTTTGAGAAATATAGTGGAGAACCTGGATTTCAGAGTTTTCCGTCTATAGTGGTTGATCGAGAGCCTAGTCTACTTTGCTATTTACTCCATAGCTGTGGATTGGGGAAAGAAATGGATTCATATCTTTGCCAAAAAACATTAATGTAAAAGTGAGCCTAACAAACTAGACTCGAGTTTGAACTCAGCCCTCGTTTTCCAGTTTCTGTGCTGAGTATATTTTCGCTACTCTCACATCCGCAATGCATAGATTATAAAGCGTAAATATCAAATGGATGATATTCGTTATAACTTTTAAACGATAGAGGAAACAGGCTTTCCGAAGTATATTAAATATTACTTATCCTGAATATATGAAACTTTTTTCTTACGCAGTTCAAGGAAATATTTGATTTCAAACCAGAATAAAAGAGCCGTAACTGAGTTTGCATATTGAAATCTTTACTTACGTTTCAAGTTTGACGTATACACAATCATTCCCGTGTATATTTTTACATATTATAATTATGTTGTTCGTAATTACCAGAGACAACTTCTTTGCTAAATTATGAAAATAATACATTTGACATAGTTCAGCATTATACTACCTACCTCCTCAACGGCAGGCGAAATCATAGAGCCCATAGTACGCAGTTAGTTGCAAAGACCGTAACCTTTCCATGCTTCGCAAGGGTGACATTGTTTTGATCGAGCGAGAACCAGTGTCTCAACTTGATATGGCTACGTATTTACTACTACTACACCATGGCTAATAATAATAATAATAATAATAATAATAATAATAATAATAATAATAAAATTAACGCATTATTGCATGTAGTTTCCTTAAAATATTAGCCATTTTTGTCTAATCTACCTTGCTGGCTAATAGTTATCTTAGCTGGCGGATTTTAAATTTTAGCCCCCCCCCCCCCCCTGCTCTAAACGCTATATATTAATGAGTTAAATATTTTGAGCATTCTCGCTTAGTACGAGTTAATTAAATCAAAGATGTTAAATCAGAGTTGTCCTTCTCTTAGACTGGTTGGCAACCAGGACTAGAAAACTAGCTTGTTTGTTTTTAGCCCAGATGTCGGGAGAGTATAGAGATGGATTCATGCCTTTTCAAAGATTATTTGTGCGAAATCGAATGGAACGAACTCGACTGGAATTCTAACTCAACTCCCCGATTTCTAGGTCCCGAACTGCTAACCATTGCACTAACTGTCATTATACTACACCATGGCTATCATTAGCTTTCCAAATGGAACACAAAACGTTAAATGTCTCAAACTTTGTTCTTTAAATAAAAGACGAGTAGAAGAGACAGAACCAACTGCACAAAATTATAATAATTGTCGTCTACTCGTTTCCGAGCACACCTGTCTGCTAGGACGACTAGACAATCCCTGTTGCAGACGCCTACTCAGGAACATTTGTGTTTGTTCAACGCCTTCAATCGTCTTGGGTATGACAATAAACTGCATCCGACAGCAAGACCTCTGATCGGGACACTTTGAAGAGCGTGGAACAAACTCTGAATTGCTGTTGTTCCCAGGTCCACCCTAACCAAGCATCTGTCAGGGTCCCAACTATGGGCAAATATATAACCATAAAAATGGGCTCAAAACAGTATAAAAGTATATTTTCGTAGTAAAAATACTAGCAAAATATTTTTTGAAAAAAAAAGCAAATTACCAGTAGTACGTTTTTGTAAATGAAATTACTAATGCCCCAAGACAATTAAATTTCGGCATTAAATGACCCATAAGGAGTTGATATGCCATTAAAGAAACAAATCTATACCCTTCAACACCTTCAGATCCCACCTGTGATTTATACTTCAATCTGTCGATATCATTAGTTTGAACAAGGCTACTACGTTTAGACGTTCAGTCGCCATAACTCGTGACTTAGTGATCGTACAAACATTGACAATCTCCGAAAAGTTCAGTCCATCCAATTTAATTCACAATTTTTGGGTAAACCGTGGTAGCATTTACAGGAATTCTTCAAACTTGTCGCACGCTATGACGGTCTCTACAGGCCGGTAAAATAAAAATGTCACCTTCTTTACAAATCGCCCATGTCGAGATGCGAATCAGGGTCTCATAAACAGTAATCGAACGCTACAACGATTCGGCCATTTAAGTAAGGTAATAAACGCTGAACATGTATTTATAGATTTTTCTCTCTCTTTTGGAAGCGTTAAAGAGCAGTTCATTTCAAGCTGGTAATAAAAGGATACTGAAATGTTATGTAATACGGTTCTCTTATATGACAGTGAATGCTGGACAATATCCTCACAGATGAAGAAGAGACTTGAAGCAACAGAAACGTAATTCTACTGAAAATACTATGGGTCGGACATGTGAGCAGCGACAAAGCTTGAGAGAAAATGGAAACGAAAAGGACATCAGGAAGAGACAGCTGAAATTTCTAGGGTACATAATGAGGAAAGAGGGTTTCGAAAATTTAATAAACGCAGGACAAATTGAAGGTAAGAGATACAGACGAAAGTAACGCACGACTTACCTGGCGAACTTGAGTGAATGGATGGCGGACCAAGGTTTAGAAGAGATAGCAACAAGGCCAATATTTATTAACAGCTACAAAGAACAGGAAATTGTGGAGATCCATGATCGCCAACGTCCTGAAGGAACACGGCACATAGAAAAAGAAAAGCAAAGGGGTGGCGTTCTCAATGCCTTATGTTCTTATTGTTTGGTTTGATAAGGTTTTAGTTAGGGACATCTCTAATTTTGCTTATACTCAGAGCAAATGGGCGTTTTGACATGAAAACGAGGTGAGAGGACCTTGTACATGTTGCGTTGTCGAAAGTCTGAAGAACGCAAGCACCGGTAGATGTTGCATTTAGATAGTTCAAGTAAAATGAAGCCTTTCAGACTATTTCAAGTTTGGCTTGAAAGTAAATTTGCCCTTGACGTGAAGAGGAAAGATTAAGATTTCGATTAGCAGTAACTTTTTTTCTTTGGCACCGGGTGTTAACATTAAAAACTTAGAGTTTGCTTGGCAGTAAATTTGCTTCCGACATCAAGTAAAACTTTGAAGCCAAGTAAGTAAAAATGATGACTTATTTTTGTTTTTTAATAACAGTCGGTCTTTCTTCAAACATTGGCACTCACTACAGAATCTTTCCAGCTGCTCTGAACTAGTACATTCTTAGACTATCAAAATCAATGATACTCTCATCTGATCACTCCAAGAACGTTCGAATTTGTTTATAAGCGTGCTAGCTACTAAGGTAGTGTTTGATTGAATCTGACGTCTATTTTGCATCTTTGTATAAAAGATTCTGGACCTCCGTTCCTTTAAATCTCATACACTTAAATCATATAAATAATCAGTCCACCCAATTTCATTCGCGAGTCTTGGATAAACCATTGTAGTACTTACAGAAACTTTCCAACGGTGCACACGCTGTGAATTCTTCTGACTTTTCGACAAAGAAACATGTATAACGTCGTCTTACCTCTTTTTCATGTCAAATAAAAAATATACAGTTTAAATTTTCAATGTTATTGGTCTTGACCTGGCACCTTGGCTTCAGTCACTTTTGCACCGCCGGAACGTAGGGAAGCTACATTTTATGTGCCTTTTTTATAAATACTTTCATGGTAATTGTTCTGATGAACTTTCCTCTACACTACCTAGACTTTATGAACTTAAGCACAGTACTAGATAGCGGCAAGGTCTCATCATTTTACAGTTGAAATGACTAGATGTAACCGTAACTTCTATGCTAAGAGTTTCTTCTCACGCACTTCACGCTTGTGGGAATCTCTTCCAGCTTCTTGCTTCCCAGTCAACGTTATCTTCTGTCTTAATTTCTCTTCTTTCATTGTTCTTTATCCTTAATAGTGATTTTTTTTCTTATATTCTCTCACAGTCAGTAATCCCTTGCGTCTTAGTGACTTAGATATTTTGCCAACTACATTCTTTTTTCGGTTTGATTTTTCTCCAAACGGCTTTTAATATATTAATTATTCATTGGGGTATTATTAGGTTTTTCGTATTTAATGAAACACTTGAAACGTAGTGATTTTTAGAGTAACCCCACCGATGTCAAAACGTCTTGTTGAAGGATTCTCGTCATTTTTTTTATATGAAAAAGCTTTCACGGATTTGATCTCAAATCACAGATTTTGACTGTAGTGCAGCCCAGGATACGAGCTATAAATTAAATATATCAAAATACATATTTAACTAACTGGAGAGTGCTTCAACAGCGGGCTGAAAACAAGACAAACAAATTCGAAGGCGCTTTCGGATAGCGAAAGTTGTCTTCCAAAAGCTAAAAAAGTAACAAGAAAGAGGAAAACTTCGTTAGAAACAAAGATAAGAGTTTGTTCTTTGTTTGTTTCTTGATATTTTGCTATCTTTTGGAAAGCATTTTTCGCTATCCCAATTGCTTTCGGATTTCAGTGTCGCACTTTTCGTCTTCTGTTAGAACATTCCCAGACATTTAAATTATTGTAGTTGGTTGATTTTGATATCTCCAGTTTTTAATTTGCATGTTGGGCTTTTTCTTTTGCTAACAACCATAACTTCTGAAATTTCCCTACTTGCAACTTTGAAAGCAAATTTCAAAATAAGCTTGGTTTAGCTTAAGCTGAAGTATAGGTTCTATTGTTTGCGTATATCCCCCTCACGGAAGCTACTCAACCTTTGAAGCCTGAAGACGAAAATATGGATTCGAATTTCGAAAAGCACTTTCACCCTACACAAAAACCCCTAAAAATTCTATCACTGCCGACTAAACTCAGAACTACTGCCAGTCACGATGAACAGATGTCCCCTCGAGGAGGCTCCGTGCCTTGAGAATATTGGACCTCAAACTCACACCCGGCCTCAAGTGGAATTCCTATATACGATCCACCGGTAAAGATGCAGGTAGAATGATCTGCTCCCTGTACCGGTCCAGTCACTCCTCATGCTATCCTCGACGTTTATAAGAGCCAGATCAGGGCAAAAAAATGGAGGACAGTTACCATATTTGGGCGGGAGCTGCCTAGTCCTCACCTTCCAGTTTTATTAGAGATCAGATGCATCTCTAAGTCCTTGTTGGAGAAGAATTATTTTCCATCCTCCAACCTCTCTCTCACAGACGGGATGTGTCTCTCACTGCTCTATCGCTACTATCATGGAAAGTGCTCGGTCGAATTATATTCCTTACTTCCGCCAGTCCTAACCTTCACGACTCGGACCCGCCATGCCACTTGCATAGTAGCAAACCCCCACCACATTCCCTCCGTATTCCGTCAGTGAGAAGTAAGGTCTACTCGAACAGCCACGAATTACTGCCCTTTGAAACAGACACTCAAGAGGTTGTTTCCACGATCACTACAATCTTTCCAACCTACAATCTATTTAAGTCAACCGTTATCTTATCATCCTATTCTTACAAACTACCCCTTAACGTTACATTCTACCTCGAGTGCCCCCACCGGCCTTGTTCAGGGTGAACCATACAGTAAAAAAAAAATGAAGTGCCGACGTTACTAGATGAAGTAACAAGCGAAAAGAGTCGCTCTCCTCTTCACCTTTTCTCACGTCTCTGCCGAACCCTGTAGTACCCCAACACAGGATCGAACTTTCTACGACGGTGAGCGAAAAAAAACCCCAACTCATTGCCCTATAAGAATTAAAGTAAAGGGATAATGAGCTGCTCTGCATCTCTACTTGAGGTTGATATAGTGTGTTCCACTCCTGATACTTGATTTCTTTCAATATTTTGTAAAGGCAAACAATGCTTCAGTTATGGTTGATGTCTTTCCTGGTCTTTCTTCTTTTCAGCGCAGTCTACCTATAAGGAGAATATGTGTAGATAACGTAGCGATTATTGGCGCGGAAGGTGAGGGAGAATCGACGAACCAAGTTCAAATTCAGATCTTGTCGATTCTGTTTACTTCCGCACTAACGCCTTTAGAAAAGGCATAACTCCGTCTCTTCTCTAAGCTTCGGGTTAAATGACAGGCTTAAATAAAAGGATACACTATCCTTCTGTCTAGGAGAAAGTTTGTATTGAATTTAAAACAGTAGCAAAAGCAACAGGAAACCACTGTAATGTCTCTCCCACTACAAAAATCATAGCAATTAACAGAAAATGGAAGCTGTTGAGAGCTAAGATCGCTGACGTCTTAAATTCGCTACTTGTAACCAAATCTAGAAACCCTGTTAATTAATTCAGTCACAAATCTGCTCCATTTAATCGCTTTATTTTACGATGAATTTAAATGATTTTTTTTACTCGGTAGGTATTAATATATGTTAATTAACAATGTAACCGAAGTATAAACATTTCTAATTATGTATACAGACACTCATCTCCGAGTAAAACGCTTTTGATGTTCCTATGTAAATAAGTCGAGATTTTGCCTGTGTGCAAATATTTAACCGCTTTACGATTAATAGCATGGTGGATTCAGAACAAGCCTCATTTATATTTACTAAGCTTAGCCTCGTATGAAACAAGGTCAAAAGTTCGAACTCATTAAAACGCTAGTCTACGGGACGAGTTTAAAAAACATTACTACGTATATTTTGTTTAAGCTCTTTTAACTAACGCGTAATATGAAATTCTTCTTTTCTCGCGAGCAGTGATTGTATGATTTGTACCATTTTTTAAATCAATTCGCCCGATGCAAGGCGATAATGCCATTAAGATGCAAGAAGCTACTGGAAGAAAAAGTGGTTGAATTAGACTTTAGAAAGGACCGGAAGCCGGAAATTTATTTTACTTTTTTAATTCCAAATTTTAAAATTGCAAAAGCCTGTTTCTTTTCGTAGATTTCGACTGTCAAAATTTGGACCAAGCCCTGAAAGAAGCCAATATCAACCAGAAATGTTTTTAGCCGAAGTGGCGACCATCTTAAAAGAACCTGAGCTTTTACCAGCATAGTGATAAAAATATCTTAATATGTACAAATATATATATATATCCTTCTTCCTTCTTACAAAAATATATAAACATTTTCACATAACATGAAAAGGGTGGGGCGAACCCAACAATCAAAATAAAACAAAACATTCAAACAATAATAAATCTGTTTAGTATGAACCCATCCAACCCAAAAATAAGAGTAGCCGCTTTATTCTGACGAAATACAGAATAGTGATGGGGGAGGGAGAAATATCATTTTGGGAGTAGGGAAATATAAAAGGCTGGTCCAATCAAGATAAAAAGCGAAGATAAAAAAACTAGGCCGATCAAGAATCTTGACAAGAACGATAACAAACGAGAAAAGCCGGACGAGGCCAGGAATGCCAGTCACTCACGTTAACCCGGAGAATGAAAGGAGACTATCATAAACAAGTGGGTTCCGCTAGGAATCAGCCCCGTTGCGCCCTAAGGAGACTCAAATAGGAAGTCAAGATTAGCCCGATTCACGCGAACTAGGCTTGCAACTTGCACCCAGCTTTTCTGAAATCTGCCAAAATCAAATGCTTTCTATCAGTTCCGATGCTAATACCCAAAGATGATGCCCCCAAAAGCCTAAATAATCCAATCACATCCTGATGAGAATAGTGCTCCCTCCATTTACATCACCCGTAACACTATTCTTGCCACGGATAGCAGCCTGAGAAAAAACTAACCGTTTCAACCCGGACATCGCACACGTACGCGTAATCAATGGACACAAGATGTTCGGGATAGATACGAATCGTTAACTCGCTGACAAGGTCCCAAAACGGACGCAACGGCAGACAATGGAAGTGTGCGTGCTCGGCCGTTTCCTCTAAGCCACGATCGTGCCAGTGATAATTGAACATGTCCGTCAAGCCTGCCTTGAAATTCATGCCATTGCAGACCACTCGCCAGGTAAGCGAAAACTCAGGGTGTACTGAACCAGGACTAGAAAGAACACAACTTTTCCGCCAACAAGGCGAGCCGATCACAGAGCGGCTCGGATGCAACGCCCTCCACGAATCCCCGATACAGAGTCCTCCTAAGCCGTTAAAAATCACTGAACCGAAGAGTAACACGTAAGTCCTGACGATACTTACTGAGCATAATCTCCTGGCGCACACAGTCTCGGGAAGGAAAAGAGTGATACTAAGATTAGAGAAGACGCCCCTAATACACTTCGCCCACAGCAGCTCCTCAATAAATGTGCAGTGTAGCTAAAGCAGCCTTGAGGCGTGTTTGTGACTCGCCAAGTGCAGCATTCCCAGCCCCCATGACACTGTACCTCATGACACTGTACATCCGACAAATTCTTCTCCAGCTAAAGATCGGCCCGAACCACACTCAAAGAATGTGTATGGGACTGTTTTCTAGCGCCTTCTGCACCACCTCACTGTCGCTGTCATCGGTGTATACGGAAATCCCAACTCGATCCCCTCCACAGCGATTGATTTCCCATAGGGCAGGTCTGCACACACTGTCCTTCAGTCGGTGCAGGAGGGGCTCTAGCGCGTGGGTCGGAAGTAGGAGCAACTGCAGACAACCCTGATAAACCGACAGTGACAGCGCTAATCCACCAGCAAAAGTCGGCTTGAAATTTGGCGGTCTGCAGGACTGCTGCCAGGTATTGGTTGTCCCCTCTGTCGAATTCCTTGAGCTGATCGAAATTTATCAGCGCAGACTCTTTGCCGTTATTCCCACTGCACCCTTTACGATCGCGTGGATCAATGCCGGATGCGCTGAATTCGACCTTTCACAGCACAAGTCTGTTCCAGTCGCAACAGAAGCTCGGAAAATGACTGCAAACGCGCTGTCAGGATCTTGGACATAATCCTTAGCAATGTGTTAGGCAGAGTTAAGCATACCCTTGGAGATCCGATCGGGTATGGACCCCCGACAGGACTAGTTGTTGAACACCACTCTCAAGATTGGCACATGTGCGACATAGTATCTCTTGCGCAATTCCGCGCCCATGTTCACTGCTTCGTAAGATATTTTTGTTAATCTAGATAGAGCTCTCTAGCCAAATGCTCCAAGGTCTGCCCAGCAAAGCCCACCTCTAGGGGATTCCCATCCCGGCCACCACCCGCACTAGACTATCCTTTAATGCATTACCTTCTTAGCCTCCCATCACTTGTTCCCAACTACCGTCCTTTCTAATTCCAGCTGCACTAATCTAGTAAGCTGTATCCGGAAGTCCTCCCTGTCCATTAAGGACACGCTGAACTGCCAGTGTCCAGCCATTTTAGTCCCCGTTACTAACGCCATTCGGATGAAAATGTCCTAGCCAATGGAACGTGGTAAATCTAACAAGTCTAGATTGACTCTTCTTACTAACATTCTCTCCAGGTTGCTAACCACCTGGGTAGACGGCTAAGACGCCCGGAATGATCGACCAGGTATCTATCGACGAAACCAAACTTGTCGATCAGATCGACCAGGCTACGATCAGCCCACCTCCCGTAAGCTCCCCGCCCTCTGCCTAACTTGGGGTCCAGGGTGGCATTCCATTAAAACTAGGCGCGCCGGATCCACCAGGAACAGCCCTAACTGATGGAAGTAAGAACAACGTTCCCACTGATCGTTGAGCACTTAAACAGAAACGACTCGAAACGAGCTGCTTTTCACGGCAATATCGGCTACGACGAACCGTCTTAACATCAACATGGTCCACCTTAGCACCCAGAGAACGCATCATTAGCAATGAAACTCCTCTGGCCAGTCGGGCCCCACTTCCTGAATAGACAACAAAGTCACTAGACAAAACAGTCACATCCACAGCAAAGTACAGGAGATCACGAAGCAGGCGGACCGTCTTATCTCCGAGCATTCCGGCATGCCAACGTAATAGCCATTTTTAGCCCGAAACACATACTGGCCGGAATCTGCGAGGCTCACGACCCTAATAGATTGTCTTAGGCTAGACAGAAGTTCTAGGCCAGAAGACATTTCAGATGTAACCCGTCTGTCGAAGGCAATCTCGCCGACGTCTGTAGGGATGGAAAGTTTTACTGCACTCTATAACGAGGGGTGGAGCAAAACTGAGTCCCTCTCTGAACAATTTTTACATACCCTGTTGAACTCAGATGACGCAACCTACGCCATCCTCAGCTCTGATGACGTTACTTTGGCAGACTGCCAATAGTGTTACGAATAAGAGTGATCACCCCAGGAGCCTTAGGCAAATTTCTGGGTTGCTCTGTTGACGGCAAGTCAACAGAAGTGCATTCAAACAAAGACCTCAAGAGAGCCTTCCTGTTGGCAGAAAGGCCCTTCTCGGACGCAAGTATTTCTATCCTGGAAATGACTTTGCCGATTAGGGAGGACTTAATTTTTGCGATGTGCTGAGAGAGGGAGACACTGGAGCCCTAGAGGGAAAAAAGAGGTTCCTTGACTTATCTTGAGATGAAGACAACTCTTTTTCGTTTCTTGCTGGTAGAGGAGGGGCAGATTATATATTGGTATTTCCACAGTCTTCTCCGTCCTTGTAGCTGCTACAATATGAACTATAAATGGTGGTGGATGAGATGCCTCCATTTAGGTCTTCTGGGGGAAGATCGTACTGTAGAAAAGGATATTTCCACAGTCTTCTCCGTCCGGACTTATCCTTTTCTACAGTACGATCTTCCCCCAGAAGACCTAAATGGAGGCATCTCATCCACCACCATTTATAGTTCATATTGTAGTAGCTACTACCCCTGTTGCTATTGTTTCGGCAGCTGTTGTTGTTGTTGCTGTCGCGGTTGCTGCTCTTCTTGCTGCTGCTTCTACGTCTGCTGCTTATGTTGTAGCTGTGGATGCTGCTTCATTTCTGGCTGTTTTTGCTGTAGCGGTTGTGGCAGCTGCTTCTTCTCTGGGACATCCAGCTGGAGGAGAAAACGCAACCTTTGACCCCCTGTTCACCGTGACTATTAGGGACTTTGTGCGTCTTTTAAGACTCGATTGCTTCCTTCGGTGATGTTGTGGCACCAGACACCATCTGTGACAGTCCTTAGACAAGTGCCCCGTGGCGCTACACGTCCAACAGTACGGATTCCGTCCTTCTACAATCACAAATATATTACGCCCCCGACGTATCAGCGTGTCGCGAATGTCGAAATGATTTTTGAGTGTCACTGTCACCTGGAGCACAAAGTCCCCATTGGCAATGCACTCTTTGCTTATGACAGGAGAGACATCCTCGACATTTCCATATTGAAAGAAGAAATCCTCCTCAGAAATGTCCATGGGTACCTAGTCTAGAGTAACCCTGATCTTCCGGGGGCCCATCTATTCAATCTCCATCATCACTAATTTAGTCGTAAAAATGCTACCCGACATCATCTTTGCCACTTCTTCCGTTGCCAGCAGTATGTTCCACTTGGCGTTGCTCGGTTTCGCCAATAAGTTAGAGCCTCCTCCATTGTCCAACTTTCCGGTTAGCAGGGATATATTCTTAGTGGCCACCGCTTCCAGGGTCGACGATATAGCAAGGAGCTTGTTACCCGAGATGTAGTCTCGGTACTGCTCCTGCATGTTGGGCATCCTCCTTCTTTTAAGGCCTAGCAGAGATCAAAGACGACAAATTGGGAGCGACAGGTTGTTTCTTCTGTTCCACCTTGTAAGGAAGCTTCACCATTTCGGTCGAAGCCACTACACGGCATAAATAAGGAAAACAAAAAAAAAACAGTCAAGTGAAACAAAATGATGACCAACTTGACACACACAGGAACAAAAGGGACAAAACCTGTAACAAAATTTATACCACTTACTTTAAAAAAAAATAGCTTTAAGTAACACAAATCTTTTTTCAAATCGGAAAACGAATAACTGCAAAAAAAACACCCATTCTTCAAATTTTTAGCCAAACCGCACAAATGCATGTTGGGATTTCTTTCTATCCAATAAGATATACCACTTCTCGGTCTCATCCGCCATATTTTTATTATATCTTGTCTTGAAGTTAGAACGCTGCAATCACTTGTCTGTATCACCTTTGTGTGTTAACACCATTCTTAGTTTGTGAACTTCTTTGCCTCACTACTGTTGCTTTGCTTACTTGTGTCTTGTATACATTGTTTATTTAATATTATTTTTGCCCTGTTCTTTTCTTTCTTTTGTTGTTTATTGCAAACTTTGTAAATTCTATCCGCTAGGGATTTCTGCCAATTACTTTTAACCATAGCCAATTAAAGAAAATAAAAAGTCCCTTATACTTAGAATAAAAAAAGAGACAGTTGAAATTTCTGGGACTCAACGAGGACAGAGGCTGCGAAAATTTGACACACACAGGATATATTGAAGGCAAGAGAAGTAGAGGGCAACAGCGAGTAAATAGCCTAATGAGCGAGTGTAAATGGATAGCGGAACATGGAATACTAGGGATAGTGGGGGGTAAAACATTGCTTACAGCTACGAAGGATAGGAAGTGATGGAGAATCATGTTCGCCCACGGCCTGAAGGGACACGGCTCGTGGAAGAAGAAGTACGCTCTAAAACTTCTAAAGAAAGATTCTAGTCGAGACGCGTAAAAAATGAGTTTGGTAATTTTGCTGATGTCAACAAAAACACAGACATGAACAAAAAATAGATTAGACAACCTGGGTCAAGGATTGAAACTGTGCCAACGTTTTCACCGATCGTCTCTAAATGCTTTTACGAGTAAAATCGACGCCAAACACTTTGCACACAACAATTGCGTAGTTTTGCCAATTTTCTTTTCTTTTTTTCCCGAAAATTGGCTCCAGTTTTGCGTAATAACAAATTTACTTCCAGGTTGGGGTGGCCCAGTCTGTTTGGGGTGGAGCAGATGGAATTGGGTGTGTGCCGTAAATTATACAAATAGCCAGCTGATATCTACCTTCCTTATCCCTCGACCGCATCCTGTGCCGCCGCCTTCGACCAGCCGCGTTTCTCGTCCATTTTTCACGATATCCATTACCTCGAAGGACTCTACTTAATGGCAGAACGCCCCGGGGAGATATCCCGCAGTCTCCCCCACACCCGAACACTTACCAACATATCTGTTGATTGACTTGGATTAAGCCAAGTTCTACACAAGACAACGTTTCTGGAGCGCTGAAAGCTCAGGACATTTTTCCTGTACTCAAAATTAATGAACTAACTTGTCCAATATGGCGGATATTTTTAGATAAGACAAAGCTATATTTATAAACTTTTCAGTGAGGATCGTAAGATGAGGTTGTAAGATGGCTAAATTTTTCTTTTACATTAAGTGTGAAATATTCCTTCTTTCGTGATATGATGGAAAAAAAAGAATAAGAGGAATATAAGTGGAGGAGGAGGAGAAGAAGAAGAATATAAGTGAAGAATAAAAAGAATAAGAAAATAATAATATTCATAATAATATCAGAAAAGAATAAGAAAAGAATTAGATGCGAATAATAAGAATGTAAGAGAAGAATAAAATGAACAAAAGAATAAGAATATGAGAAGAAGAAGAAAAGGAATATAAGAAAACAATAAGAGAATAAAATAAATAAGAATATTTAAGAAAAATAAGAGAATAGGACAAGACTAATAATAAGAGAATAAACAATAAAAATATAGAAGAGGAAGAAAGAAAAAGAAAGGAATATAAGAATTGAAGAATATAAGAACAGAATAAGAAATATAAAAGAATAAGAATAATAAGAATATAGAAGAAAAACACAGAATAAGAGAATAAATCAACAAAAATAGAAGAAGAATATAAGAAAAGAATAATAATAAGAGAATAAAAATAATAAGAATGTAGAAGAGGAAGAAAAAGAAGAGAAGTTTATAAAAAACTTAAGAAGAATAAGAAGTTAAAAAAATAAGAATATTAAAGAAGAAGATGAGAGAATATGAAGCTTACAAGAAAAGTATTAGAATAAGAGAAAAATAATAATGATATAAAGAATAAGGGAATAAGGGATAAGAATTAGAGAATAAGAATAATAAGAATTTTTTTTTATTAAACGCTATCATCAGTTGGTGCATGTTTTTGAGTAGACATATTGAAATTAATGTCTACGCACTGGACACGGTTTAAAAAAAGTGGGATGTCTAATGAAACGTGTACCCACTAAATATAACGTTTATAGAAATAAGAAATATTATCGGATTAAAAATATTCATTAAGTGCTTTAAAATCATTTAAATATGAAAGAAGTTTGAAAAGAAAAATAGAATAGAGTAGGAAAATAAGAACCATAAAAATAAATCTATTTGATGTTCGTGAGTCATGACAAAACGGGAAAATTATATATATATATATATATATATATATATATATATATATATATGTGGGGGGTGTTTGTGTGGGGTGGTGCGTGTGTATGTGGTCATACAAATGACAGACTGCTTCTTTATATCACAACTCTTCAGTGTGGCTATGTTTCCGTGTATCAACCCTTCCCAGACGCCATTATTTAACACATTGACTTATCTTGTTGTTTGCAGTTTTTATTATAACTCCGACCACGAATTTTCTCGTTTATGTGGTCTTGCTATTAAAACACGAGGTTTTATTGGGTTTTTTTTACACAAATACTAGTACCTAGCGTCTAAATAGGAATGAAAACCCGGTAACTAAAAACAATCTTTTTATAAGATACAAATTATTGAAGATATGACATATAAACCAAACATTTGAAAAGTAACAGAAGTGTTCAATGACTAACTGCTCTAATGATGATTTTTGATACAATCAATAACGCATAAGGGCGGTTTGTCTTCACAAACGGCACAAAATTACCATCTTTCTCACTATATTTTTTTGTTTTTTGCACAAGCTCTGTAGTGGCTGGATGAACATTATTTTTTCTCAATTTTTTATTGCCTAAGTTTGCTATTATAAAGTTGGCGTTTAAAGTTTCGATTTCGTAATTGACCTCTGACAGTCAACTTGTTAAGGAATGTATTTTCCCGTTTGTTTTGACATGCTTTAGAACGCCAGCGAGCAGCGTTGCTAACTGAAAATCCTGCACCCCAGCAGACAAGCTGCATCGCCAGAACTCAAGCTGAAACGGCGTATCGACTGGAATAAACCTTCATCCCATACATTACACTTTGATGTGATCTTATTTCTGACCTAACCTTCAGACATACTGGAAGGCACAAAAGACTTACACGCATATTAAACGCACTTGAATATTCACGAAAAAGATTTCTAGTGTATTCAAACATATAATGTTTAAAACAGGCATTCAGTACATTACAAAAACACTTTCATTATAGCAAAAAAACATTGCCGTATGTAAAAATAAAGCTATTTACATTATTCGGACTATGTCTTCATCTTAGTGGCCATATTTATCACAACGTTTCGGCCTTCTTCAGGTGGTTGGAATGTCGAACTGAACACTTAATTTCGCTAGCTGGGGTAGACTCTTGTAGTTCCTCGTGCCATGTCTAATGAATGTCAGTTAACAGTTATCACCTGTTAATGCACCTCTCCAAGTTCTCCACTGCCTTAACCAGGTATTGAACTCACCCTGTAATTGGATCTAACCAACGCCTTTATCCACTGTGTCATATGTCCTTAACGACAGTATTTACTGTCCCCCCCCACGAGGGATAGATGTGGCACAAGGCCGGGTTTAAAGTGGGGTATTCCCAAGCCCGTAGGCTTGGCCAAAAATATCCCGTAGATTGGTCAACCTCCCCGAACGAGGCTCTGCCCTTCGGCGGAGCCTCGTCCGGGTCCCATCTGCCCAGAGGCAGAGAGTTCGACCGTCTAGCCGAGTCGTCCAAAAAGGACTGACTGTGAACAACATCTGTTAACGACATCTGTGCATGAATTTCTGGGACTTATAAACTTAATGTCTTCGGCAACCATTTTTATCAGTGACTCATATTGCAACTTTTGCTGTTATCATCGCATGTTTTTACCTGTCTTGCCTTACTAGAACAGTCTACCCCAGCGGGCGAAATAAATGGTTCAGTTCGACATTCCACCCACCTGAAGACGACGAAACGTTGTGATAAATATGGCAACAAATATGAGGACAATAGTCCGAATAATGTAAATAGTGTACATAATACCTCATCTCAGAAATATAGACAAATAAAAAGTAACCTAGAACAAAAGCTGAACACAAAACAAGAAATCACAGTAGCCAAAATATCCGCCATTCTTATTTGGTAGCTTCGTATAAAGAGACATAATTGCCCTTGACTTTAATGTTATGTTTCCCGGTTAGTTTACCATTACAGGTATCTCCCATCACTTACGTATCATTCCTCTATAGTGTATTGCTAATTTTGGGATATTATTTGGTTGGCTTTCTTTGGTAGCATATACGACCCGAGGTAAGCTTAATGCAGGGACCTCTTACATGTACATGTAAGCAAATGGACGCGTGGCTGAATGGTTACAACGTAAGCCGTTCGACGATGAGATCTAGGTTTTAATCTTGTCAGGGTTGGTT
Source organism: Acanthosepion esculentum (assembly GCA_964036315.1). Lineage (NCBI taxonomy): Eukaryota > Metazoa > Mollusca > Cephalopoda > Sepiida > Sepiidae > Acanthosepion > Acanthosepion esculentum. Next base: position 67,239,241 of record OZ038485.1, read on the forward strand.
TGGCAAAGTGGAGACGTCTTGATTATATCAGACAAAGGAGACGATTCCAGTGAGCAGTAGGGTTGAGAAGTGTCTGAAGAACCACACCACGTGTTGATCCAACTCTTATGAATGAAATTGGTAGGTACGAATAGAAACTGTTCGAATGCCGTCAGTGACTTGTAGTTTTTGTTTTTTGTTTTTTGCTAGCGTACTAAGCTTATCGAACTACTGAATCACACCAGGTCATGCGCTCTCCCACAAAATATAAGTAAAGTCTGTTTAAAATAGTTGGACTACGAGGAATTTTTGGCTGAGCCTACGGACTCGGATACCCCACATTTAAATTCAGCCTTGTGCTACATCTGACCGTGTGGGGCGGTTGGTAGATATCCTACAGTTGGAGATTCTTTGTGGAATTCACTTGACTCCTAACAGTTGATTACTTCTTCTACGCGCCGCTGGCGAATCTTATGTGTAGTTCATGTCCTAAGTATTATCGTTCATTTGGTTATTGTATTCAGTAACCTTCCCTAGGTTACAACAAAGGGTATATTCGGAAACAAGTAACCCGCCATTACGTGTAAGCAAAGACAAACATTATTGAATACGCGCGATCTTTGCTGGAAACAGTAACCCCATTTAGAACAAGAGGGAAGGTGCTGCTCTGGAATTGGATTTAACAAGGATCAGGTTCGTTTCCTTTCTTGTTTGCCTCGACTTCGCGCCAAATGGTCTTCATCAATAAAAAAAATAAAGTAGGAAATATTATTCCAAACATGACGTGGTTCTGCCTTAGAAGCTATTACGATTTTAGATAAGAAACTAGCGGAAACTTTACGCTTGAGCAAACAAGTAGAAATATATGCTTTCCACTGAATCACAAGCAGAGTATTTTATGTTCGCCTATGGCGGGAAATATTTTTTAATTGAAATAAAGCGAGATAAATCTATAACCTTTTAACTGTGGAAAACGAAAACACAGTTCGTTTGAAAATTTATATGAATATGATGGATGAATTTCGTGGTTAAAACGTAAGCTATCAAATAACTGTTACATTACATCTTGCTCATCTTGTACATCTTTATTTATGTATATGTTAGCAAAATGAATGGATAATTTACGTTGTGTCATCCATTAGTTGAAAATTATGTCAGCCAAGGGGAGATGACTCTGTTTACATTGTACTGTACTATGCTTTTTTATGGCCTTTAAAGAATGATCATATGGAGTTTGTATCAAATAACGATCAACGGGTAAAATATTGAATATACGACTGGTTGCTACTAAATCAAAGCTATCGTCATCATTTATAAGCTATTTCCTGTACGCTGATGGTGCTCAACCCCAGAGTGACATGCAATCTGTTATGAATTCCTTGCCGAAGGCACGGAGCTCACTGGGTCTGACGATTATCTTGAAAAAGACTTCTGTACTGTATCAAGTTGCTCTGGAAAAAGACTACTCAGAACCAAGCATCTATGGTGATCTACGCGCATTTTACATATGGCACAAGCACGGGGCACCCAGTGAGGATCGAACTCACTATTCAGTCGTAAATGAGCTAACGAGACAAACATGCTAACCATTACACCATGTCGAAGTACTCAATAATGATTTTCTAAAGCGTAGCTTATATGTGGTACAAAGCCGAATGTGTGCGGCACCCAGTGAGGATCGAATTCACTACTCAGGTGTAATTGATGTAGCAAGTCATGAGCCTAGCATTTACTGCAAGTTCGAGTATTTAGGCAGTACTCTAAATATGACAAATACTCTTAATGGTGAAATCGCCGCCCCCTCCTCCCGAATCAAGAAGGGTAAAAATGCTTTCGGAAAATAGCAGGGACATTATGGTTTCAGGACGGAATTTCGATTGAGACAAAGTTGAACGTTTACAATACATGCATTTTGTTTTTCTTGTTGCATGCATGTGAGATCACTTTCGGTCACTTACCCGAAACACATGAAAAGGCTGCAGCGATTTCACCAACAGTGCCTTCGCTGCATATTGGGTATCAGGTGGCAATGCATATGAGTGATGTTGGTATCTTCGAATGCAGTCAGTCTACCAGGATAGAGTCTCTGGCACTCCAGTGCCGTTTGCATTTAGGGTGGTCATTTGGCCAGGTTGATAGACGATAGAATCCGTAAGCAGTTGCTATACGTTGATAAATACCAACGCACAATCCAAATTTCAGGCTTAAAGATTGCATCAGAAGGCTGAAGAAGGCCAACGTTTTTGGAGAATGACAGGGAAAACCGAGCTCGAAATTGTTCACTCTGGAGAAATTCAGTAAAATGGGAAAAGAGACTTTGAATAAAATCGTGATGCGCTTGAAATATTCAAATGAGATCTTCGTAAGCGATTTGATGTCAAATTGCCTGAACATGTTGCCAAAGAACTGATTCTAACGTGTAATGAGTGACATCGCGTCTGTCTTTGTGGAACATGCCTAAAATATCACCAACAACGATAGAAGCCATTCATTACACGTTATGCGGTATTTATGTAACAATTACGACAAGAAAAAGCCGAACGTTGCCCCACCGGTGCAAGAGAATGTAAGATTATAGCAAGTCAAAACTGCTACATACGCGCTGCCAATATTTGAGGATGAGTCAAACAATGGCGTTGCTCAAAATCGAGTCGCAGATATAATTAGCAAAATTCACAAGTATATCAATAGGAATATTCTGACGTCTGCATCAAGCTTGTGGAGGAGACGGGTCACTTTTTTATCCTTACTCACATGTATGCGAGAGGTACCCCACGTTAAATTGATTTTGTATCTTATTCTGCCCATGTGAAAAAGTGGATGCTTATTACGTATAGTATCAATGTGCAGTTACACCTCCCAACCCATACACACACACACATAGATATATTTGCTATACGCGTTATTTTAGCGGGTACAGGCGTTTGAATTGACATCCGTATTTTGTTTTTCTTAAACAGGGAAATTTAATTTCACTTTTTCAGAAAATAAAACGAAAAACACAGATGTCAAGCCAATTACATGTAGCCACTAGAAATAACATTTAAAGTAATATGAAATAATTTTGGATGAAGTAGTATATATATATATATATATAAATAATTATATATATATATATATATATATATATATATATATACTACTTCATAATAAAATAATGAAATAAAATGAAATAATTTTGGATGAAGTAGTATATATATATATATATATATATATATATATATATATATATATATATAAGGAGGAATAAATTATGACCATGGAATATTAGTGTTTAAGTCTTTTTATTATATCTTTACTCTGTCCTGGACATTGAGTTCTACCTGGATCATATCCTCTTGGAATAATTTTTATACATATATGTATGTGTATATATAATTGCATATGTATGTGTATATTTACCACTAATATTGTCTATATATATATATATGTGTGTGTGTGTGTGTGTTGTGTGTGTGTGTGTGTGTGTGTGTGTGTGTGTGTGTGTGTGTGTGTGTGTGTTCTTCGCCTGCCACCTTCTAAATATCTGGCCGGACATCAGATTTTCTCTTTTTAATGGGGTCGAGAACAAGTGAGTAATTAGAAGGGGTTCGCTTGAGAACACTCGGTATGTAAGCAACAGCATAGATTACATTACCGTGAAATGATTCAGGCTTTAACGACCCCGCGAGTGTCTTACCCTCAAACTGCTGGAATCGTATGCAGCGCAGGACGTCTCCAATTATCTAGACCAATTCTTGTCATTGTTTCAAGGTTTGTCTGATGCTTAGTGATCACATAGTGTTGTGCAAGCTATGAACAACCGCGCACGTATAATAGGGCTCCCGGAGTTTGGTGGGGAATCCGCGCATCTGCCACGGCCTGATTGCTAGTTGTCCTCGTAAAGCGTGTAATGGCCAGAAGGCGTATCATCGAGTCATGTTTCAGCCTTAACGATCTCCTCAGTGCCTTCTCGTCAAACTACTGGAATCGTATGCGGCACGGGCAATATCTTGACTGCTTCTTGTTGTTGGATCAAGGCCTGTCAGATACTGAGAGATCACATAGTGCTGCGCAAGCTATGAATGGCTATGAACAATCGCGCAGGTATCCTTGGGCTTCCGGTGTAGGTGCGGGAACCGCCTCATGTGCAACAGCCTGTTTTGTAGTTGTCCTTGTAAAGCGTATATATATATATATATATATATATATATATATATATATATATATATATATATTTGTCATCCACAGACAGACTGTTTCGCTGTTTCACATCTCATCAGTGTGGCTAGACGTCCGGTTGCCTCTAGCTAGGATCGAAACCCGACTGAATTGGCGTCAGTCGGAACTTCTACCACTAAGCCGTCGGCGCACGGCAGGGATGAAGGTGAATTTTAGCGTGTTTATTTTTATTTTTAGATAAACACACAGTGACTGACAGTGACTCAATTCTGCCGAAGAGTCGTGCAATATTAGCTTTAATAGTCACTGTTTACAAATGCACCCCTCACGCCCACAGAGCTCAACCGGAATTAATTTTTCAGGATCCAATATTTTGTCATCCACAGACAGACTGTTCCGCTGTTTCACAGCTCATCAGTGTGGCTAGACGTCCGGTTGCCTCTAGCTAGGATCGAAACCCGACTTCTACCACTAAGCCGTCGGCGCACTGCAGGGATGAAGGTGAATTTTAGCGTGTTTATTTTTAGATTTAGATAAACACACAGTGGCTGACAGTGACTCAATTCTACCGAATATATATATATATATATATATATATATATATATATATATATATATATATATATATATATATATATATATATATATATAACGGTCTGTTTGGTAGTTGTCATCGTTATTTCATCATAATTTATGGGTGATGCGTTGCCGAACTTCTTTATGTGTACGATGGAATCTGGAATCGTTTAGCCCGCCCTGACTTCTGTCAAGTATAATCAGGAATTTGGCTTGTAATATTTTAAATGTAAGCTGAATTTCTTTATCGGAGGTTTGTGACTTGTTTTATTTGAGATCTTGGTTAACAGTTAGAAAGAAAGTAGCAGACGCACTAAACAAGGCTGTTCAAATCTACAACGCATCGCATATACTTATTGAAAGCTGAAAAATACTGGTGGGAAAAAAACTTGGTTGCTAATTATATTTGAAAACGAATTTAGAAATTATAAAATTATTGATAAGTAATAAGGCAATAGTTTCCAAATAAGGATATTAGAATGTAAAACAACGTAAAACTTATGATTTAGCAGAATATCTAATGTAAAAAGTTCATGCTTCCACTCTTCAGGGCTGTTTGCTCATTGACCCAACTGCACTGAATAGTGAAAGCCTTACTGCAATGCGCTCTCGAAACTTCGAAGTTGGCATAACTGAACCAACACAACTCAGTTAAGTGAAGTTTATCCACAGTTATTCTATTAATGATCTATCCTTACCTTTTGATATCGAGTACTTTATGACAAAAAACTGTCTGCTTAAAATGCTTTCCCACCAGTAAACTACGGAAAAGAACCAGCAATTTTGGTACCGAAAAACTCTTACAACTTAATGCAATATACATATATATATATATATATATATATATATATATATATATATATATATATACATATATATATATATATATATATATATATATACATATATATATATATATATATATATATATATATATATATATATATATATATATATATATATATTACTTAAAATCTTATTAGAAAAACGTGCCGATGTTTTTTCTAATAAGATTTCTCGAATATTCAGGCTGTTAGAAGAAAATAAATAAACGGAGCGTCTATTTAAATACGAGTGTCCATTAAAAATAACATTTATGTAATAAAAATTTGCCTGATTAATAAACCCATTTCTTCCTTTATTTCTTTATGTATATATATATATATATGTTTTCGGAAATTTTATTTTCTTTCAGAAAATAAAACCTGCTGCAACAGTATTTTCACTAATTAATAACGAAAAAGAAAGAAAAAAATGCAAATCAGATTCAATTACAAAGAAAAAATATTTATTTCTAACCCGCTAAATTAGGGTTCTTGCAAAAATTCGTCCCTTTTTGCTGAGAATAAGATAACCTATTCTCTGAGTAACACAATGTAAAAAAGCATAGCAGAAAACAAACTTCAAAATTACAATGCACCAAAAAACCCAAAAAAAGAATAGCGCCCACCTGCTGTGTCAATGATAACAATAAAAAAAGGGGAAGAGCCTTAGCTCTTCAGTACACTTTCAGTCCTTTCAAGGTTCAAAAGTTTTTATCCTTTTTCCTTTCTCTTTTGTGTAAACAAAGTTCTCTTCCTGGTGACCAAACTCCCTTCCTTCTTCACTTATTTTCCTCCCGTCCGCCTGGAAATTACGCATTTCTTTTACGGCCGCTAGAAGGTGGAAATTTACTTAAACACGTGGCAAAATACTTTTTGAAAAGGCATGTGTTCGCTCCTTCGTCTTCTTCTCAAATGGCTTTGGCTTCAAACTCCACTTACAGACTTCTTTTCAACTTTCTTTTCTGGGGCTTCTTCGAGAGGACTTCTCAAAACTTTCTCTGAAGGGGAAACCTGCCCTCAGCAACGTTGTTACCCATGCATTCTTTACTTATGGGCACACGCTGCCTGCCTTTTCAGCAGGGAGAGAGAAACAACCTCCTCCTTCTAAGCTGTCTCGTTTCCAACTGCTGCTAAGGTCCGGTCCCAGTTCTTCTTTCCTTTCAAAGGGGAGCAGCTCACCTTTGAACCGTCCAATCACAGTCCATTAAAGAAATATCAGCAGGTTCTTAGGGCCAGTAACATAGTGGGTGTCTTTTGTTCTCCCTGACCTAAAAACTTTCAAACTCTCCCGACAACCCCTCAAAAAATTCTTTTCTTAGCATGATCTACATAAAATCAAAAAAACATCTAAGAGCATGTAACACACTAAATCAATACCATAAAAAGTTATCATCCTTACTATTTACACTCCTATCAGCCAGTTGACTACTATTTACACACCTATCTGACCAGTTGCCTCTGCTAGACCTCGTAGAGGTCTAGTTGAGGTAACTGGTCTTCTGATATTTTCTCTAACAGGAGAAGCTTCTACCTCCAAATCGGATACTTCCCCGGAGGGTACAGTAATCTGATGAGAATAGGTGATAGACAATTCCATCGGAAAAAGATGCCTCAAAGATTGCTCCTGGATGCCTCCACCCGCCCTTAATCTTAGCGTTCAACACATGGTCCGTAGGGGATCCCTTCAACCTTAAGATAAACTTAAAGGTATAGGCCAAAACTCTCATTAATTTAGGAAAGGATGAAAACCTGTTGAAATCAACTACCGGGGTAACATCCTGAGCCACTGAAATATCAGAAACAATGTTAGCCAAAACCAACTTTTGACTGTTGTGACTGAAACAATTTAGTTCACTGTGCGGCCAACTCACAGTGTCCCCCGACAACCACTCAGACCCAAATATCCGAAACTGAAACTGCGATTCAAACTTGTCCAGTGCCTCTAGTGATCATATCAGCGGGATTGTCAGCCGATGGGACATATCTAAAGTTCAGATCCTAACCCTGGTCTCTTAGCCTTTCCACTGCTCCCCGAATGTCTTTCAGCCTGTTTCTAATAAACAAACTTTTCGTTTTTGAATCATCCGATAACACCCACGACAGCACTATTTGAGCGTCTACGATCACGGTAACCCTCTTCACAACGTTTACCGGTAAGAGCTTCAAAATGTTAGGGAACGTTCTGATGGCAAGAAAAACGGCTAATAATTCTAGAGATGGCAAAGTTCTTTTCTCTAATGGTGCTACCTTTGCTTCAGCAAACATCAACCTGGCAGACGCATTCTGCCTCTTCTAGGCTGCAAATCCATAAGCCTTCTGAGATGCATCACAAAACATCAACAAACTGGGAGGACCAGAAATATCCAAAACAAATCTGGGGAACCTCAAATGTTCCAACTGTACCAGGTCCTCAAACAATTTACTCCAGACCACCTGGTGTTCAGAAGGAATCCTCTCATCCCAGGTCAACTTTAACCTCCATAAGTCACTAATAAATATTCTCTCTTTGATAGTGACAGGCAGACATAAGGATAACGGGTCAAAAACTCTGGAATTCTGTGACAGAACACCTCTCTTAGTTACGGCAGCAACTTCAGGAGACTTACTCGCTATATGTAACTCATCCTTGCCCGGGTCATAATAATAACCTAAAGCTTTCTCAAATGGAGAGACATGAGTAACAAAATTGCCATCAGACTTCATTCTAACGCTCAAGATATCACAGTTTGAGTTGCAGGACCTGAGGAAGAAGTTACCCTCCTTCATGGTGTCGACAGCATCCTGGTACAAACTCAATAAAACAGTTGGAGAACTGTGGGCCTTGATGAGGTTATCCACATAAAAATGGCCCAGCAGCATGTCCCTGTATAAACTCTCAGGGCACCTCTCAACTGAGGATTCAGAAAAGCAGTCCAAAGGATCCACATACATGGACTTGGACCCTAAAACATAATATATATGAGTCACAGGAGACTCTGAATAATTGGCTACTATCTGAGTATAATGAGAGTCACAAGCTCTATTTTCATGAGTAACAGTCTCAGGCGCCAAAAAGTCTGCAACATTCCCAAAAGGCACCAATCTCTGAGGGAACCTAAACGCAGAGCCATTCATCAAACTTGTCAACTGCATGGGGCCCAAACATTTGAGCAATTCCACACCTAACAACCTTTGTACAGGGGACAAATCATCCTGGACACTTGAAAAGTCCACCGCCAATTTAAAACCACTGGCTTGTATACTGTTTACCGCGGCGCTAAGACCCACCACATGAAAATCTAGGTCTAACTTTTCATCCACCAGAAAGAAAATCGATTTCTTTCCATTAAGAAGCTTGACGTCCAACAATACTTCACTTAATACTTTCTGCGCCGAACCCAAAAAGGTTTTAATGACAAATTTTCTTTTAACTGTTTGAACAGGTCTATCATTCAAGGTCCTCATTACACTAATTGAAAGGTAAGACCGTTGACTGCCAGTGTCTACCAAACAATTTATCCTTTTCTCAGTTTTGCCCTTCCCGATTACAGTCTCGAGCACGGATAGTAATAAATCTCTGTCCTTCTCAAAACAAGGGTTTACATTCACTTGCTTCTTATCAACAGTAGGACACAAAGCGCCGCAATGAAACAGGCTCTTGCAACCCCAACAAGTCTTAAACTGGCCTTGTACGTAAGGGCACTGCTCAGCAGAATATGAAGGACTAGTGCATTTGGTGCATAAATTAGCTGACTTGCACAGACTCAAGTGCTTCTTTAACGTAAGATATTTCCTACAAGAATAACCAGTATGAGCATTGGCACGACAAAAAATGCACCTGAACTTCTCGGGTGCAGCTTTAACTAAGAAATTTCCCAGGGCTGAGGGCTTTCTATCATTTGGGAGTACCTTAACCTTGCTCGAACTAAGGGCTCTCTGCTTATAAACATTTTCATCAGGACTAGCTATTTTGGGTTAAGTAATTCCTAATGTTCGGATAGCATCTGAATATACGGAGAATAACTCCTCCAATTCAGGGTAATTATTTCCCACCCGGTTGATAACTTCACACCGAAAACGACACCGGCAGTTTACTGAACACTACGTAACTCGCTATCTGGAGAACCTTTCTCCAGGAAATCCAAGGAGAAGGAATTCTTCAACGCATGCTGTGTCTTAATGTTGGTGAGAAACGATCTGACGTTATCCCACTCTTGGTCTTTCACCACTCTGGAGTTAGAAATGGATAGGAACATTTGATCCATTATACGTTCCCTATCAAGGAACTCCCTATTCAATATATCCAAGACAGAGTCGTAGTTTTCGTCCGAGATGGTTAAGTGGTTAATGAGCTTGAGAGCATGGCATCTGGGATGATTTCTGAGAATAATCAACCTCAGGCTTATATTATCTATGCTCAAAACACAGTTTTCAAACTCTTTAAAAAAGTTCAGATAGGCCAATTTGTCTTTCTCTAAGCTTTCTGGGCCAAAAACAGGGCATTCTAGCTTGGGAGTTACCTTGTAATAAGCCACACTGAAATTATCCTGTGTCTTTGCCAGGCAAGCTTGGCCTTCACCATTACACCTCTTTCATTTAAGACCTAAATAGGTTTCAGTTTCAAACACGAACTGGGTTTCTACTCTATGAAGATCTTTCAACATTTCTTCGCCATTTTCGTCTTCCATAAGGGCATTGCTAATTTGCTCATTAAGCATTTCTACTGTACTGAGCTGGCTTTCAATCTTAGCCCTCAGTGACAAAAGGGCCTCTTCATTAGCATCATCTCGCGAGTCGATGCTCAAAATAAATGAGTCAATTTTATCTTTAATTATGTCTCTCTTGCGAATGAGCAACTTAGTAGTGGGGGTGACGGACATGTTCGTAGCTTTAAAAGAGAAACTTACTGGTAAAATAAAAATTAAACATTAAATAAATTTTTCCTATACGAAAAAAGAATACAACCTTACAAGATGGCGGATAAAAGTTCAAAATGAAAAAGACAAGATGGCCGCTAATAAGGCGGGAAATTTCAAAAAGTAACGAACAACTCAAACAGTCACAACGTGGTTAAAAAAATTCTGACCGGGAGAGAAAGAAAAAATAAAAGGCAGGAAGAAAAAAGAAAAAGAAAGAAAAAATGATACAGTGCTTACACATCCGCAAGACCATTGAAAATTAAAAACCTTAATCTAAATAACTTAAAAGTAAACAATAACAAATTCGGAAGCAAAACTACGGTTTGAATTTTGCAAAGCAGAATTTGCCGAGTTGGAATTTTTGCTGACCTAAAAATTTTCAATATATATATATATATATATATATATATATATATATATATATATATAATTTAAGTAGGGAAATTAAGTCATATAAGAAGCCATCTAGCACTGAACAACTACAAAATGGTATTAAGTACTGAGAATTCATGTCATCGCGGAAAAGTTTGAAAGTCAGCTGGTAGGTTGAATAGACATGCAAACAGTCACAAACATAGACCTAATTTTTCTCATGCCTACCTCTACCAATTTTGTGTCATAGATTTTAATAGTTTGTCCGGTTTAAAGAGACAAAACTAGGTTTTACAATGATGTCTTCTGATGGTCATACCGAAATCGATGTATTAGCCATTAGATAGATAGATAGATAGATAGATATGGAGAGACATAGATAGATAGATAGATAGATAGATAGATAGATAGATAGATAGATAGATAGATAGATAGATATGAATGGACTGAGATAGTGATGAATGGACTGAGATAGATAGATAGATAGATAGATAGATAGATAGATAGATACTATTTTTTATTTATTAAGAGAAACATCAATAACGTACATCGACAATGAAAACTGTTGAAAGCTGTAATAAAGCGCAATGAAAATTTGTAAAAAAGTATTTAAATTCCTAAGAGAAAAAAACACTTAGCCAAGGCACTCCCAACACGTGAAATTTCTCAAAATTAAAGAAAGGAAAAGAAAAAAATATGAGGGGAAAACCGAAATGTTGAATAAACGAAAATAAATAAACCAGACAAAAGACACAAAGAAAAACTATTACTACCATCCGATTCCAGGCCTTGTGTGTGAAGAAAACGCAATAAAAGACACTCTGTTTGCGGAAGAAAAGCAGCACCATGGACATGTGTGAGAAGCAACTACATGGCAAGTCTATGGGCAAATCCGTCTGCTCATTTTACACAATTGGATTTTGCTTCGTTTTTAAATATAAAGTTGACCACAAGTAGTTGATGCTTATTTGAGTTGGGCTGCATAATATTTTAAGAAAATAGACTTTGACACAAGTATTTCAGTCCAAGGCGAGAATGAAATCAAATGCGATTAAGAGACGAATGCGCGAGTTGCTACTCTGAAGCATATAAACAAAGAGCTGAAATGATGCTTTCTTGGGTCATCAGGAAGTAAAACCAAGATAATCAGAAGTAGCGTGAAATCAACTGAAGCAGGCTAACTTCTCAGTCACAGAGGTTCATGAATAAATAAATAGTAATAATAATGAATAGTAATAATAATAATAATGCTCCCGATTCTGCACTAGACCAGACTTTAGTGATATCTCGTAGGGATTTGAATACTTTTGCTCTTTATTACAGCTTTCAACAGTTTTCGTCATCCATGTACGTTTTTAATGTTTCTCTTAATAAATAAAAACAACAGTATGTATGAATGTATGTAAGTATGTATGTATGTATCTATCTATCTATCTCTCATTTATGATCTGTTTATTATCTATCTATCTATCTCAGACTCGTTATATCTATCTATCTATCTATCTATCTATCTATCTATGTACTTGTTTGGTGGTGCTATCACGTACTGTGCATCTCTTCATGAGCGGCAGTAGGGCGGCAGCTTTATAGCAGGGTGTGAGGCGTGTTGCTTTTTAAGTTTGTGGCAGTCAAGGCGACTTGGGAGTCACGTCTAGATACACGGGAACACCCTCAATCGGAAACCACCTGAGCGGATTAGGTTACCCAACCTGAAGGTAAGTCTAAGTGGGTCCCACCTGTATGGTTATTTGCTGTTTTTATCAAAATCTGCCACCGTATCTCGCACATTTAGCTGTAATGGATGTATCTGATATATCATGATGGATATATCTTTTTATTTTTATATTCGTACCCCAGAGTTACTTTTTGGCGTACTACACTTTCACTCAATAATAAGAACAACAACAAGATCAACATCAACAACAAGAAATAAAATTTTTAACCTTCTCTAATTATTATTATTATTATTATTATTATTATTATTATTATTATTATTCCTTGATATTGAGCACTGTAAATAGAAACGTTGTTTGTCTAAAAACATGATCTTCCATTAATACACTGGTCGACCTATTTTGGATGAAACATTATTTTTTGTTACAACAAAGATAACTATAGTTGTAGTAGGCATTTGTATATTTCATTAGCTTGTTTTCTAGTCTCCATTATTAATCTGATTGGATAAACCTGAGCAGAAATCTTACACTTAATCCTGTGTCGCGTAACTCATCTAATATGGAGAAAGCCAAAAGTATAGGTCACCCATGGAGAATCAGTAATAATGATTTACGTGTCCAGCTTTCTGGTCGTGCGATGATATTGCCTAGTTTCTCGTTTACGTGTACAGCCATCTGCTAAGCTGGTTAGTTAATCCCTGTTGCAGACACCCGCTCAGGCACATTTGTTTTTCTCCAACGCCCACATATTACAAATATGCTGAGCGGACCTTAGTTACAGTTTCTGGTGGAGAGCACATAACAATTTTGGACAAGGTTAATACGCGTCACAGTGGCGTGGCTTCGGGCTAACCCAACCATCGTCGGCTACTGAATTGTTTCATCGACAAATTTAATTCACAGGACATGCGTCAATACATGCTATGGTTTTAAGACACTTTACGACGATGCCACGCGCTGGAGTCCTTTCCCCAGATCGATATCAAAATGTCCCCTCCATGATAGATCGGCAATGGCGTGATTCGAACTCGTGGTCGGAATACTAACGCTCTATCCACTCGGCCACAAGCCCTTATAGCGAGAATTAAGTGCCGTAAAACACTATCCGTAGCATATTTTTGGCGCCTGATCACAAATATTGATCACCTAGTGAGAATCGAACACATTTGATCTTTGAGATTAGCTCACTAATCATGACTCAAAGACGAGGCGCCCATATAAGAATATGGATGAGTTGCCGCCAGTGTTATTTTATTTTACAATAATGTTCATACTTAAAAAGGCCTAAGTGCCATTCAAGGCAGATGGTTACATAGTAAGAAGTAAGGGGCACAGTTTATGAGGATATGTAGGGAAGATAACGATTAATGTGGTTTGCTAAAAAGTATGTGGTATAGCGTTTCTTAGCCGTGAAGTTTGGAACTAGAAAAACTAATGAATGTAGTTCGTCTGAACACTTTCCATGGAGACAATGAGAGAGCAGCGTGAGGCTTGCAACATATCGATTGTGGGAGAGGATTTGTAGGGTTGAAAATAGTTCATTACCCACAAGGCCATAGAGAAAATACAAATACGCTTGAAAAAAAAACAACCATGCGTCTAATAAGCTGGCAAAAGACGGTATAACTCAGTAGAAAAACAAAACTATGTTTGATAAGAAAGGATGTTAGATCGTATGAAATCAGCACCTGGATGAAACTTCTCTTTTAAAATAGCCCTTCCATTGATTATGAATGCAAAATTACGTTCGTCCTTAGAAGAAACACATGCAAAGACAAACAGGGATTAACAAGTATGTGGTGCATCAATAAATCCGTAACCCAATTTTGAAAAATGTATTTATTTTGCATGACAAAAATTCAGTTTTCAGCAACATCGCTTTCGTTGCCAACGCATATTTCACCCAACGCTTCTTCATCGATTAAATGTACCGAACATTATAAAGTGAAAATTTCAGATGGAAATTCAGTAAACTATTGTATCGGGATAAGGACTTATTGATCTACTCTTGAATACCACATTGTTTACTCGCAATGTTCAATCTCGCGAATATGGTACTCACTCGAGACTCCGAGTAAGGACAGATAAGTTGATCATTTTGATTTTTGATTTGTTATTTGCGGCTTATCAAGCATTTTGCAGGTTATTTTAAGGACCATAAAACCATAAGATATTTTTATATTGTAAGAACTTTGTGGAGATATTTACTAATATACGTGGGAGGCACGGTGGAGTAATGGATAGCGGCTCGGATTGAGGAATCGTAGAGCCGAGTTCAAATTCCGGTCAAACCTGTTACATTCACTTTCGTGCTAATAATACCCTTGGGAAAGGTATGAAACCTCTTCTTCTCCCCCTCCATAGCTGGGGAGGAGAAGAAGAGGATTCATACCGGGCTCTATAGCCTTGGATGGCAACTATGTCTACCGCAGAAAGAAATAGCAACCTACCGCGGGAAAATCTGCCTCGTCAGTCATGTATTTTCCGATATATGACTGATATAAGTCTTATTAATTAGCTCACAGCTGGAAGTAGAAGGGAATTGACACCTTTTCCAATGGTATTTGTCTGTAAGTAAATATAACGAACCGGACTCAAATTGAAACTCGGCTCTCCAATTTCAAGTCGTTATCCTTTATACCACCTATACATCTAAGCTGATGTTCCCAAGGTGTCACCCATCTGACTTTTCTTACGGCTTAGCAACCCTTTGCATGTTATTTAAATCCAGGAAATATTTTTAGATAGTAAGATTTCTTTTTTTTTTCTTTTTTTTTGTTGTTGAAATAATAGAGTTTTGGTGATACAAGGCTTACTAATTAACCCATAGCTGCGGGGATAAGAGGCGTGTTCATACCTTTCCCAACGGTATTTGCGTGAAGTGAATATAACTAACCGAACGGGAATTGAAACTCGGCACTCCGATTAAGAATTCCGAGCCATTATCCATTATACCACCCGCACATCCAAGCTTACAGCACCTGATACACCCAAACGGTCATCCATCTAGGTACTCACCAGACGTTGCTAACCACGTCGCTTAACGGGATCTTACGTTGTTTCAACGGGATGTGACCGTTATTTTTCTTTGTTACTATTAATGCACCGTATCTTGATGTTGAGCATTTTAACTGCAATGACTGCCTTTAAAAAGCTTCTTTTTTTTTACAGAAATACCCTTATCGACCGTTCTTCTCTTTATTTTTTGCGAAACAAAATGTTTGTTACACACACATATATATATATATATATATATATATATATATATATATATATATATATATATATATATATATATATATATATATATATATGTATGTATATATATATATATATAACAAAAGAGAGAGAAAAAAAAGAGACGATTATGTACATGAAACGCCTTATTCCCAAGGGGTTTAATTCCGTACTTCCTGTTTCTCAGTAACTCGTTCACTTTACAACTGAACCAATAAAAAAAAAATCTTCACTTCTTTTGACTTTAACAGCCACAATCTTCCGGGAGTGAGGCCCAGATCCCCCAGGGTGCATTTCGTACCAAATCGCCAGGTGAAGCGCAGCCTTGTTGGCGGGTCTGTCGGTAGAAAGGATAGAAATGGAATGAATATGTTTTGACTAAATTCGGCATGAAAGAAACGGATTTCGGTTCTTAGCTTGAAAGACGCTGTCTTAAAAAAAAATTCACTGGACGGTTCTTCGTCTTTATCAATGTCCTCTTCGTTTTCTTTGACTTTCGTAAAGTCTTTACACCAGTTGATCCACTAAGATATCCCGATGTTAAGGAGGGACTATCGACTAACATCCTCTTATTAACTATTTGGAATCAGCCCACTTAGCTATGCACTAGTTTACCAAGGATAAAACTCTTATTTCAGCCATGTCATGTATCAGGAGTTGGCGATTACCGTTATTAGTCAATAAAGATTGTATAGCGCATCATCATCATTGCTATCATCATTTATCTAAACATGGGGTGCTAACTACGTAATTCGAGATGTCAAGTACAGACGTTTAAATATCTGGGGAGTGTTATAGCAGAACGAACTTAGGATTATTGAAATTTGCATTCCAAAAACCTAAATAAAGAAACAGGAACATTTCGTTAGAAAGAAAGAAAATAGTGCTGAATTTTGACGACACTTGGCAGATATCTCTCCCGTGTAAGACCCCTCATAGAGGAGAACATGACTAGACTGTGTGTATGCCATCTCGTGTAGTTGCGGAAAGAAATATAAAGGGGAGAGAGGCCGCCCCCTTAAGGTAAGGCTTCAAGAACACCAAAAAGCTGTAACACGAGGGGAAGTGGAAAAAATCAGTCGTGGCCGACTACATATGGAGAGAAAAGGGAGATCACCGCCTTCTGTGGGATCAGGTTGAAATCATAGACAAAACACATCATTGGAAAATTCGCAAACTTAAGGAATTAGCACATATGCTAGGCCACAAAAACCTCCTGAGCTGACCAAGCATAGGAATGAATACAATATGGGAACCAGTAATAAGGAGCGCCAGAAAAAAGCAATAATAACAACGAAAATTGTAAAAACATGCAATGATAACAGCAAAAAAATTGCAATACGAACACTGGTAAAAATGGTTTATAAGTCCCAGAAATTCATACACAGACGTCCTTAAGGACACATGGCACAGTGGTTAGATCCATTGACAGGACCCAAAGAGTTATGAGTTCAATACCTGGTTAAGGCAGTGGAGAACTTGGAGAGGTGAATTAACAGGAGATAAATGATAACTGACATCCATTACACATAGCACGAACAGTCTACCCCAACGAGCGAAATAAAGGGTTCAGTTCGACATTCCAACCACCCGAAGAAGGCCAGAGCGTACATATATGTGATAAATATGGCAACAAAAATGAGGACAATAATGTAAACAGGAACATTTCGTTAAAAAGAAAGAAAATAGTGCTGAATTGCTATGTGATATCAATCCTCTTGTATGGCGGTGGACGCTGGACAATAACACCACAGGCGAAGATGAGACTGGCGACAACAGAAATACCGTCCTACAGAAGGACACCGAGAATTCCATGGACAGAGCGACTAAACAACGAGGAATGTTTAAAGAAAATGGTAACAAAGCGGACACATATACTCAGTTCCGCCAGAGATATCTGAAAGGACATGAGGAATGAGGGCTTGGAAAACTTAACTCTCACAGGGCATATCAAGGGCCAAAATGAAGACAGCTAGCCACCAATTCGACGAGATTGTGTGAATAGATTGTGGAACGGGGGCTGGGAGGCTTGGCAAAAGGAGAAATCCTGCTATGGGCCACAAGGGAAAGATTTGGAGTACCATGTTCGCCCACGTCTTGAAGGAACACGACAGAAGAAGAAAATTTATTGCACAAACCAAAGTTTTTAAGTGTGTTAATTTTCCGTTGTATTCAATAGCGTAGTTTACATACGTCAAAAGGATGCAAAAATGGTGCACCTAGTGAGGATCGAACTCACTAATCTGAAAAAAATTGATTTAGCGAGACAATCTTGTTAAACATTACACCACATCGAAGTGCTCCTGCTTTAATCGATATAGTTTATTTTTATTTTATTTTTCTCTCTTATTAGATACAAATTTGATTATTACAATAAATCGTGTTACGGCCATATCACGTTGATACATTGGTTCTCGTTCAAACTTCTTCTACGCGCCGTGTCACTTCGGGATGTAAGCGATCATAGCTCTCCACAATTTCCTGTCCTTTGTCTTTTTAAACCTTGTTCTGTCATCCATTCAATCAAGCTCACTAAGTATGTTATACGTTGTTTTCCTTCGTACCGCTTGCCTTCAATCTGTCCTGTGAGTCTCAAATTTTCCAAGCCTTCTTATCTCATTATGTGCCTTAGAAATTTCAACTGTATAAGTTTCCTATTTTGCTTTCATTTTCTCTAAAACTTCGTCGTTACTCACAGGTTTGGTCCATGATATCTTCAGCATCTTTCTGTAGAACCTCATTTCTGTTGCTTCAAGTCTCTTCTTATTCTTTGAGGAGATTGTCCAGCATTCCCTGCCATATAGGAGGACTTATCTCACGTAACAGTTAGTAGTCCTTTCTTTGTTTGTAATGAAAATTTTCTGTTTCTATTTGTTTCCATTTTCTCTAAAACTTTGTCGTTGCTCACAGGTTAGGTCTCTAAAGTTAAATAATGTCGAGCCTGGTCAGTAATCGACTGACTGCTGAAGCTTACCAGATGGTGTAAACTACGCGACCGGCCTAGAAAGCCGGTGATGGATATCATCTCGCTTCTTATACTAACAAAAGTCACAATAGCAATACCAATCTGTATCTGGGTGAGAAGGTTGAATCATAAACATTTCTAATTTGTTTATCAACTTATTCTTCAGAAAATGAAGTACAATTACATTTTATTCAAATTCGATTATATATTCACTTTTATTTGCAATGATGGTAGTCACTCATCAGACAACTCTTCGACTGCTCTTGTGTAAAATTACTCAAGTTACAAAGTCTTCGATGAACTCTTGAATTAATTTTTATTTCAGAACATGTTCCCCATGAAAGCGTTTTGCAGCGTTCTAAAATGGTAATTATCGGTTGCTGTAAGATCAGTTGACGGGTTGGGCAAAACAAACCGACTGAGTAGCAAAATTTCTCCTGTGTTATTCTTACTCTCTGTGGTCTTTGTCATGAGGGTGAATAACATTTCATTGTCACGGAGGTGAAGAATATTTTCCCTGTGTCAGCTGTCACTGCTGTGCAAATCTAAGTTCCAAATTTATTCGTAACTACTCTGTATGATTAGTAGTTAATGTAATCTCTCTAGCCGTCCTGGGTATCATGATAATCTACATCCGGCAGCAAGGCCTCTAATCGGGCGGTTTTTAGAAGCGTGGAACCACCTCTTACTTGCTGTCCACTCTGACCCGGGGTGGTATCACCTGATAGGGTCAAAGCTACGGGCGAATAGTTAACCCTCCCAAACTGGGGTCCAAACACTATGAAAGTATAAAATTATTGTAAAAATACCAGCAATACATTTTCATAATGAAAAAAATTACTAGCAATAAATTTTTGTAAAAGAAATCAAACTATGTTTCAAAATATAAGTTCAACAAAACTATACCATAAAAAACACATATCACCTTTTCTAGTAATTATGCCCATACAAACATGCATATGCACAAAAGCTGAGTATCATCTACCATGTATTCGATTGTGAAAGCAGAATAACATATATCATATTTTTATTACTTCCAATCTACCAGGCAAATTAAATTTCGGTATTGAATGACCCATAAGGAGTTGATATGCCGTTAGACAAACAAATCAATCAATAAATCAATACACAACGAGCACATTCGGGATGACTGCATCAACTATTTCCAAGTGGTCACCTACCTATGTACTGGCCAGGCTCGTCCTAACTTCAGTGATCACAAGCCTTAGTTTCAGGATATACATTAATTAAAATATTGGCAATAATTTGCTTTGGGAAAATTCAAGTTTTATTAAGCAAACTAAGTGTAAAATAAATTTTTCAATAGAAATAATAATAGAAATTAAACACAAATATATAGGTTATAGAAATAAAGGGTGTCCCAAAATAATGTATACACACTTTAAAATATTAATAGTTAATAATACATTACCGTGATGTAAGAATTATATGGATGAAAATATGCAAAACAGATGGATTGGAAGAAGAGGAACAGTTGAATACCCATCTAGATCACCAGGCTTGACACCCTTGGATTTCTTTTGGTGATGGTTTCTAAAAGACAAAGTTTACAGCAGGAAACTTGAACCAATTGCTGAAATGAGAGTAGCAATTGAAGAAGAATGTGCTCAAATACCAGAGGAATTGATACTGGTCTTTTGTAAGTATATTTCTTCAAGATATGAATAGTGTATTGAACAGAACGCAACCATTTTGAGCACTTGATGTGAACTCATCATTATATAAACATTCTGCCATTGCCCCAAGTAGTTTTTATCTTATTAAAGTTAATTTTCTGTTTTTGGTATACTTTACTCTCAGATTCTTTAAATGTTTATTCTTTCCCTTGTATTAATTTTATTTACAAGTCAAAATACATAAATTGAATAAGTTATAACGATTCAAAGAGTTTAGACATTATTTTGGGGCACCCGTATATATTTGCTTAACAGAATATTCCATATGCCTGAACAAATTACTTTATTATTTCTCTCATAGGCTCTTTAACATTATTTAAACTTAATCTGTCTTTCATTCATTGATTCAGTTAAGTTTTCCCCTCTTTCGATTAGCAGCAGTTTTTATTGCTTCATCGAAGTCTTGTCTGCTTGAATATTATTTTCGTCCCAAATATATATCCCTTTTAAAGTTTTCTATCTAGTGATAGCTATGGGCTAAATAGTAGGACAAACTGGATTCTTCAGTCTTGGTTTGCAACCAGTCTACCGCAGAAAGAATTGGCAACCTACTGCAGGAAAAATCTTCTGCTTCGTCAGTTATGTATTGAAATATACATGATCGCCCAAACGTGTATCACGTGTGGCACTTAACTGACTTATCTAGAGAGGTTGCGAGGTCATTCTATTGAGTTAGTGTCTTTGAGCACTTTTTTTCAGCAAGGTGGGCAATAATCAGTTTTGCAGAATGTGAAAGTGCATTGTCATATATGAATATGCTTTTAGCTTCTTGCTTGTAACCTGTAGCAGTCAAGAAACGATTGTTCAAGAATTTCCAGTATTTATCGTGGCAAAATAATCACCTTTCAATATAAAATCTATTGTCTACAATTACTTTGCTTCAACCGGTTTTCTTATAATTTGTGCTGGTTAACTATTTTCATGAAGAACTCAATTTCTGGACTAGCCATCAGGTTCATCTAATATGGCTCTACATTGATCACTAAAATGTATTTTCTAGAAATTATTTTTCATGTATTTCTTTACGCAGCGTTTCTTTTCTGGAATGTTTACTTCAAGACAATAGTTTGGTTATTTTCTAGTCTATAGCCATTGTTCGTAAAACTTTGTATCCTTTCTGCATGTTTATATTCACAAATTGGTTAGAACGTCCGTTTTCTGATCATGAGACCCGGGTTCGAATAGCCTATTTGTCAGAAAGGAAAGTGCCTAGAAACCATGCTGTTATGGTAATTTACCCACGCACGCATGGACTCTCCCAGCTATAAACAGGAGCAGGTACTGCCTTTTGGAGAAGGAAGTTTCCAGCAGTCAGCTCTGATAGTCGGACCGAACATTCTTGCTGTAACACTCTCGTTTGTATATGTTTGTATTACTGTTTCTGTTAATATATTTCTTTAACCCAGTTCCTCTCTTTGTGCCTTTATTTCTGGCCCTAACAAGACCACAACACCTAACACGAGCGTGAGTGAAATTGTGTAGACGGATTTCTTTGGGAGCTGTTGATGGTTGTGCTAGCACGAAGTCACAAGTCACCGTGACCGAGAGTTTGAGCGTGTTGGCCTTGTTAAATCTGTTGATTACACTAAATAAAGCGCTCTTTCCCAGTAATTGCAACTATGGCTCGCTCAGTATACCTGCAGTATAAACCACGGGTGTGCTCTGTGGGTGTTGAACAAACACAAATGTGCCTGAACAGGCGTCTGCCACAGGGATTGACTAGCCGCTCTAGTAGACGGACATCTTCGGATACGAGGGACCAGTCATTATCATTATATTCGCAGCATTTATTAAATATTTTCGTGCTGGTCAATCCATTTGCTTATTACTTATTATTGTTCGTTTGAACAATGGAGTTTCATCATTTACGTCCACCCCCGCATAGAAATGCATATATATGGGGGAAAAAAAGGAAAAAGAAAATAGAAGACTAGTTTTAGCTTTTATAAGGAATTTGTGATATTTCTTCTCTTGCATTTCTCACTTCCGGTTTCTTGCTTTCCAGTCAACTTTGATCTTCAAAAATTCAAATGCAATGTCAATCGTTATCTTCTGTTTTCTTAATTCCTGTTCTTTTATTGTTCTCTCTCCCTAACAATATTTTCTTTTTCTCATATTCTTCCACACTTGGTAACCCTTTCCGTCTTAGTGGCTTTATTGTCTTACTGATATAATTTTTAAAAATTAAGTAATTTTCAAAGATTTTGTTGAATGCAATGCGTTCGGAGAAAATTTATCAAAATACTTTATTTTGTTTTCCCGTCTTTTTTACTGTTGTTCACCAATCCAAATCCCAAGAGCCACTCAAGGTAGAGGGTTAATGAATTAATTTTTTTTTAAGCGTGTAACGGAAGGAAGGAGAAGTGCATATTATGAGGATATGTAGGATAGATAACGGTTGACCCTAGACTTGAAGAGGTTAAGATTGTAGTATGGTCTGAGGAATAACCTGTGGACGTTCTTCCTTACGAATGAAATACGAAGAGATTGATGATGGTTTTGCTACATTTAACATAGCAGGTCCGAGCTGTGTCGGTCTGGATTGGCGCAACTAGGAAACCTAGGCCGTCTGAACCTTTCTCATCGAAATAACGAGAGAGCAGCGAGAGGTTGCAGGGTAGAAAATAATTCCTCTTCCACAAGGCACCTTCCCCCAAAGTGATTTGTATTTAATCCTGTCAATAATTTTGACGATGACTGTAGATTAAACGCTAGAGCAATGATGACCAACTCTCTGTTTATACTCCCCATCTATTTGCGCTTTGTGCCAGACTTTCTATAATTCAAACATTGTTCTTGGAAGTGTTTCTAAGAATACTTCATTTAAGTAAACTTGCAGTAACGAATTCTATCTACTTTGTCCCTAAACTTGAACCTCATCCTCTCACCCTCCATTCTCCCACTGAAAGAATTTCCTTAAGAACTGTTATTTTTGAGAATTGTTCGCCAAAGACAAAGCTCAAAGTAGAGGTTTACTAAATGGAGATAGTGTCATGGCGTACACAGAGAGAGAGAGAGAGGGGGGGGGTTGCTTATTATGAGGAAATGTACGAAAGATAACGGTTGGCCCTCGGCTTGAAGAGGTCAAGATTGTAATGGTCTGGGAAATATCCTCTCGATGGTCAGTTCCACATTGCAACACTTATGAGGAAGATGCTGTTTACTCCTCACCAATTTAATATGAACAGCAAGAGGATTGGTCAACTCAATGTACACGGCATTGAAGTGAAGGTTTGAACTGGTAGAACCAAGGAATATAGTTCGCCCGAACATCTGCTATGAAACTAGCGATAGAACTCCAGGAAGTGACTGACGTGGGAAACAATCCATCACCCACAAGTCAGCGCAAACACTTCTGAACTCAATCGAGACTGGAAAGTGAGGACTAGTCAACTCCGTGTTATTTTCTTATGCAAAGATATTCATCCTCTTTGTAATGATCTTAATAATTGAAGCCCAGTAATAAAGCGTTCCAAGTGCTTCTCCGTTGTGCATTTGTTTACCAAGCGACAAGAAAAGATACTTATCAGATGGCGAGATGTCTGCGAAATATGTAAGCCGAGACAAACAATTCCTTGCCAAATTTTGGTTTACTTATCTTATGCTACCCAGCATGGAACCAAATAATATCCAGGGAATTAAAAACGAAAACTATTTTGTGATTTACTCAAGCACAATGTTTACAGACTTCATAAAATTGTCATAGATAGGGAAATCTTTTTTTTCTTAACGAATCAAATACAGACAAACATTTTCATTATTCAGATTAAACTTTATGATATAGGACTTGCTCCACCTCTTGGTATATCGATGATCGTATTCCTTTTCTAAAAGGATGCATAGTTAAACTGCTCCTCCGGTATCACTTTGTAAACAGTCTGCGTAAGTAAAGGCAAGACGTACACATAAACAGGGCGAAAAGGTATTGACTGGGACGGTACGCCTCCCTACAGAACATCTGAGCGGTGAATGCATGTGGAAGGACGAAGGGAAGCAACGTTGAAGTGCTACAATCTGGCGTTTATTCTATTAGGTAGAATGTTTCGTCGACACTGTAACGGAACAAGCAAAAAATATAACACGATATAAGATGCTGTTACATTTGACGAACATTGGATTTGCAATACGATCGACGTCGGTCTATATTAGGAACAAATTATTTGAGTGTCAAAGTCCTGTTTTAACGACCTTCTAGACCAATGGTTATCAAACTGTGCGGCGAGCCTCGTATGTGCTGCTCGCTTCATAGGTGCGGCGCGACTCAAAGATGCGACGAGCCTCTTAGGCGTGACGCGTCTCATAGGTGCGGCGATTATGGTTTAGTATTATTAATATTATGTAATTGCATGCATAAGACCCAGTATAAATAGCGAAAAATAATTATCGACGGATTTTATCACTATGATAGTTTTGCATTATGTCAAGTATTAAGAATACCGTTGGACAATTTGGAGGAGAGAGTCATCAATGATAATGTTCTGACTTCGAATTGGGAGTTACCCTTCCCCTTAATCCTCTTTCAGTTTTTTATTTTTAAATTTACTTTTTATCACATAAAATTTGGTAAGGCGCAAGCAAATTTTCCTGCCGAAAATGCGGTTTTGAAAAAAGAAATGTGTGAGAACAACTGCTCTAGACAATGAGAGTAAATGAAGAATTCAATTTTTATTGTTTTCAAGTCCAGATTCCTTTCAATGAAATTCTATTATGTTAGTCCCTAGCTAGTATAATTGTTAAATCGGTCGAGCTAGCGCGTCTAATCCCTTAATACCTCATACAAGTAAAATCCCACAATAGAAGGAATTTTCTAACTTGTCATTCACCCTGTCAGATAGGATCAGGAATACACGAACTGCGTCTCCGTGCAGAGAGGTAAACCCTTAAAAAGGAGACCATCTGTTTACCATGTTTGCGTATGCCACGTTTTAATGTCTCCCTTTCTAATCACTTATAAACTAAACTTATATCTGCTTTTTGAGACTGATGCAAACCAAACCTATGTGTGGCTTTTTCACTCTGACGCAGACCAGACCTGTATGCCTTTTTTTTTTTACTCGGACGCAAACCAAACCGATATCTGCCTTTTTTGCACTGACGCAAACCAAACCTATGTCTTGCTTTTTAATCTGACGCAAGCCAAAATATGTATTCCTTTCTAAAATTGACGCAAACCAAACCTGTGTCCTTTTTTTGAATCTGACGCAAAGCAAATATATGTCTGCCTTTTTAACTCTGACGCAAATCAAACCTATGTCAGCCTTTTTTATTCTGACATAAACCAAACCAATGTCTGTTTTTTTTTAATCTGACGCAAACCAAATATATATCTATATATCCCCCTTTATGCCTCTGACGCAAACCAAATCTATGTCTTCCTTTTCGATTTTGAGGCAAACTATACCTATTTGCTCCTTTTTGGCTCTGACGCAAACCTCACCTATGTCTTCCTTTTTGAGACTGAGGCAAACCAAATATATCTGCCTTTCTTATTCTGAAGCAAACCAAATCTATGTCGACCTTTTTGATTCTGACGCAAACCAAACCGATGTCTACCTTTTTGATTGTGAGACATATCAAACCTATTTCTTCCTTTTTAACTCTGACGCAAACCAAATCTTCCTGCATTTATGATTCTGATGCATCCCAAACCAAGGTCAGATTTCTTTTTTACTCTGACGCAAACCAAACCTATGCCTGTCTTTTTTTACTCTAATGTAAATTAAAACTATGTCGGCCTTTTTGACTCTGAAGCAACCAAAACGTATGTCTTATCAAAATTATATAAATTCTGCATTAAATGACCTGGAAAAGTTTTGCCTTAAACCAAACCAAACCCGCCTTGCTGTAATGATTTCATAAACTGCTGAGACTAGACACAAATTTACAATGTCAATATCGAAGGCAGTTGATCGGTGTTCGCGGTGTGTGATTAATTTCCAGAATACATCATCGTATACTTTAAATAAACATGTACAAGTGGAATTAAGATTTAGTCAAAGATTAAGTCATACTGTTTTCTAACTGTGCACATAGTCAGAATAGCCTTTTCAAATTGTGCCTGTCCTGCTACCCATTCTTGCAACCTGTACGCAAACCTCAGAACAGAAACCTGCAGAGACGGTGGTTTCGGTTAAATTCAATCTTTATTTGTGTCTTAATTTCTGGGGTCAGTAGTTAACGTCATTTACATTTGAACTAACAAGTTTATCTTATTATCTCAACGTTTCGGTTGTTATGTCCTCCAGCCTTCATCAGGTATCTCTCGATCCGGGTAACCTTCAGGAAATTTCGAACCTAACCATTATCCCACTGAACATTTGTTTAGATTTAAGCGTTGTCTTATGCATTTCATGGCATAGTCATTTTGAGTTCAATCTCTTAGCCCAGTAGTATTGATTTAAACACCATGGGAACAAGACGATCAATAACTGAGCAGTACTTAAAAAGGACATGATGAGATATCACTAGGATGACATGAATCTACCCTCATATATTAAATAAAGAGTTCAGTTTAAAATGCACTGAACATTACCCGGTTCATTATTGATAGTGTCAATATTTATTAAATTTGAATTATAAAAGCAGATGTTTACAGAGTTTTCTCAGTAGTAACCATTTTCCTGAAAACATTTACTAATTTTATTCCTACCACCATGTGTTTAATAACTACTTATTTTTTCATGCAAAGTTACTATTTCTGCTGGCACAACGACATGAAGCTCGTTGTTTTCTTCCAATTGTTTCATTCTTTCGAGATAAAGGCTGAAGTTTATAACTAAATTCTTAGCAAGATTTCGATATTTGGAGCTAGTTACAACCGACCACTAAAATGTTTTAGAAAAAAACTGTTGATCGAAAGAATTCTGTCAAAATAATGATTTGTTATTTCCTACAAATTACATCTTAGAAAAGGTTTTCAATGGCTGTTTATTTATTATTGTCTTGTTCGTAACGAAGTTAAGCAAGTCCCAACGAATTTCAAAAGAATAACAAGAATTTATAAATTATAAACAGAATGAAAAATAAAAGTTCAAATTTTGAAAAAACACTTTTTTTGTTATAAATTAGTTTGTATTAAAGAATTTCATCAACATTTGAATCTTTCATCTCTTGAACATTTCTCCCCGGTCTTTTGAATATATGTGGAGGTTTATCACTTGTCTCCTGTTTTGGGATTGGATCTTCGGTTCCTTCTAAGGTCTTCTTAAACTCTATACTTATGATGTCCCGAAAAATCTGACATTTTTACTTTTTTTTTCCTCATTAGGAGTAAATAGGTTCGCCTATCGCCTGGTTCGCATCCTCTACGTTTTTTTTTAATAATAATGTAAATAATAAAGTAAATGCTTATCCCTAGTTTCCTCTTTAGGTTTGGGTTTCCGGCTCCTTCTAAATTTTACTTCAACTCTTTACTTCCAACGTCTACGTCTAAACTCTGAAACTTTATTTACTATTTATTTTTTTTCCTCAATAGTAGAGAGTTCTCCTGTCATCCGGTTCACACTACTCCTCGTTTTTTTTTTTAACAGGAGTAGATATTTATCCCTTGTTTCCTGTCTAGAATTAGATTTCCAGTTCCCTCTAAAATATTTTTAATTATCTTTCACTCCCAGTAGCCTCCTTGCATCTTAGTGACCTTATCGCCTTACTTGCGGTTAATTAATTAAAATTTAAACACATCTTTTTATGCTTGTAGCCAGTATTTGTATCGTATTTATGTGCAGCCATATTGTTTGTGTACAAACATGAAGAATATTATATGGAATTAAATAGATATCAGTTTTGAAAGAAAATAATGCATCCTTTTTGTTCCGTAACTGGTAATATTCATATATATATATTTAAGAAATTAAATGTAAGAGAAATAAAACGATTTCCGGTTTCATGGACACAGCAAATGTAAACGGAAATATGGAATAGAATCGAAATTTATATTTTATAAGAACCAGAATGAAAAGTGGAAGTGGGGGTAGTGTAACGGATATTAACATGGAGACTGGAACCGACGAGTCAGGTTCGAATTCCATCGCACTCTGTTGCGTTCACATTCGCGCATAACTGTTAAATAATAGGAGGCAAGCAATGTAATAGAAGGAAAACTCTGAATTCCTAATCTTGTAGAACTCCACTATCTTTCCCGAGAATATTTGGCAATTTACAGATAAAGAATACAAAGAATGCGTGGAGAGTCATGCGTTTGTTTGATTCTGTCTATATTTCTGAGATGAGGTATTATGTACACTATTTACATTATTCAGACTATTGTCCTCATCATTGTCGCCATATTTATTACAACGTTTCGGCTGTGGTATGCTTCAGGTGGTCTTCTTCAGGTGGTTGGAATGTCGAACTGAACGCTTTATTTCGCTCGCTGGGGTAGACTGTTCTAGTTCCACGTGCCATGTCTAATGGATGTCAGTTATCAGTTATCTCCTATTAATTTCCCTCTCCAAATTCTCCACTGCCTTAACCGGGTATTGAACTCACACTCTTTGCGTCCTGTCACTGGATCTAACTAACGCCTTTATCCACTGTGCCATGTGTCCTTGAGGCGACAAAGATGAAGGCAATAGTCCGAATAATGTGAATAGTGTTTGTTTGTTTGTTTGTTTGCTTAGCGGCATATCAACTCCTTATGGGTCATTTTATACCAAAATTTAATTTTCTTGGAAGCATTCGTAATTTAATTTTAAAATGTATTATTCGTATTTTTTTTCTCTTTAATGTATTTCTGATATTATTTGTAACTATGAAAATGTATTGCTGGTATTTTTACTATAAAAATGTATATTTATACTTTCATAGTGTTTTGACACCAGTTTGGTGGTTAACTATTTTCCCACAGATGGGACCCTAACAAGTGCTACCACTCCGGGTCAGGATGGACCTGGGAACAACAGCAATTCAGAGCTGGTTCCAAGCTTCTCAAAACCTCCCGATCTGAGGCCTTGCTGCCGGATGTAGCTTATCGTCATACCCAGGACGAAGAGTCATGCATGCCTATGTCTTGAAGAGATATAGCATTATAAGAAGATTCAAAACTGAAAACCTTTATAAGTATCTTAATTCAGACGAAATATCAGACCTTAAAATTTTCAGTCTGCGGTTATAACGACTAAGCTATATTCTTAAGTGCTTTTGAAGATAGTTGTGGTATTTATACGGTTCTTTGAGCGTGCGCATGTGTTTGTGTCAACGTCGGGTGCAGAGAGGAGAACCTTTCCTAAATTATAGAAGCAAACTTAAAACATGCCAGGGCAGTTATAATAATAAACTTTAAGCTTTCTCTTGTTGTTTGCTCTGAAATCTCTTTACCAGTCAACAGAAAAACGGATTTTAGTTCCCAACAAACAGATGCTATGCTTGGGAAAATGCAATGCACCAACCAACATTCCTCTTCTCTCAGTTGTATGCTGATTTTATTAAGAACATTTAAGTTGCCTTAAATCACATGCCAGTAGATTTTGAGATGTGAACACCGTGGATATTGAGCGGGTGAGGGGAAATTATCAATACTTAGTTCTCGCATCAAACTCGATTTCAACTGCTTAAGAAATTAATCACAACTTAAAAAGGTTTTTAATCGCTATAATTTGAAAAAGTTACTTATTTATTAGATTGAGCCATAAGTAATTTCTGTTTTGGGAAACCACTTGTAAAGATGAATGTATACGAGGCAGTTAAGAATAAATCTTATGTACACAAACAGACGTTAGTTTCTGTCCGCCAGTGATACTGTATACAGTGGATTAAAAAATGTTGTTCCCTCCATTATATAACAACCTAGGGTCACATACATCAAGAATAGCACATGAAAAAAAGAACAAGGGCGGTCTGTTCTATCTCACCTACCATATTCACCTGACCTTGCATCAACCTTTAAGTCTTTTTCGATCACTGCAAAATGCTTTGAGCGGAAAACATTCTCTAATGAAAACCAGATTCAAATGTTGATCGAAAACTTTTTCACATCAAAACTTGCGAAATTTTTATTAAAATTTATCGATAAGCTGCCGAATAAGTGGTAAGAAGTTATTGCAAATGATGATGAAAATAAAACGGAAGAAAATGTAATTGTATTTTTATTTTTTTAAGAATAAAGTTGAAAAGCAAAAATGGAAATTATTTATGATCCCACATAATATTAACTTATCGAGGTATTTTTGTTTTGTTTTGTGCAATGACAAAAGTACACAGGTGTAGGCTTTAAGAAAGCATTATTTAATTGAAAATTCAAAGTTTGCTTATAGTGCCCTTTTATAGTCCCAGTAAACAAAATAGCTCTCTCAAAGAGGAGAATTTAAAAAAAAAACAAGAGCAGACCACACTTGATTATTCATAACATTTTGTTTGTTTATTTGATATTGTTTTTCGTTATTTTGTTTTGTTTTGTTGTTTTTGTTTTGTCTTTTTTCGTAATGGACCTAACAAAACCGGTATGAATTTTATATCACAAAAGAATAACAAGAATTTATAAATTAGAGATAGTTTTCGTGCATCTTAAATTAATTTGTATTAACGAGTTTTATTAACCTTGCATCTGAGTCTTTCTCCCCTCTAACCGGTTCCGTGCGATCAACGTTAAGCAAGGTCGAGCTTGATCAATATCTAGATCTTGGGAATACCAGGTGCTGTCAGTTTGGATTTGCAGGTGGTGTTAGGTTTAACGGTTTGGAACTAGAAAATAGGAGAGACAAGTTCCAATTCCCGTTGGATTTCGTTATATTCACTTACGCGCAAATACCCTTGGGAAACGTATGAATCCACCTCTTCTCCCCCCAGCTATGGGTTAATTAGTAAAGCTTGTATTATTATCTCAAAAATGTTTACAATCTAAAAATATTTTTTGGCTCTAAATAAGCTGCAATGGGCTGATAAGCTGTAAAAATCGAATCAATCACCAGGGTGCTTCTCAAGCAGGGTCCATATGAACCCCGGGGACCCATATAACATTAGTGGTAGCCCACACAAAAAATAACAAATTGAGTGTTCACGTAATATTTTAGTGGCTCACGGAACAATTTCACTTCGGAACAGTTGTTACAACTGATAATTGGAATTTTTGTAGTAATTCACTCCATATTAAAATAATAAAAATAGAAAAAAACAACTGTAAAACTAGCAGAAAACGAGATCAAGTGATGTAACTTAGCGCCCATTTTACTCTACCGGATGTTTTGATTGTAAAAGTTGAATAAAAACTAAGGATAGATAAAAGAAGGATTATTTATATATATATATATATATATATATATATATATATATATATAAATGAAAATTATATAAAAATGTAATATATTAATAATAAATAATAATAATAATTTTAAATATTAGTAAAATAAAATAAAATATTAATATATTAATATAAATTAATTAATATAAACTATTAAAAAATAAAATATTAATAATTAAATTAATATGTAAATTATATAAGGATTATATATAAAGGAAACATATACATTTACTATTTTATAATACAATTCCTAAACTTATATATTAGTAAAAAATAAAATATGCTTTTTTATCGAATGTTTATGGAGGGTCACAAAAAAGTGGACCATTGGTAAAATAAAGGTTTGGAACCACTACTTAAACATATTCCTTCATACTTGTAGTCAATATTTTTATCGTATTTATATGCAGCCTGTGTCAAAGGAAATGCATTTGAATACAATTATATGGAATTAACCATATATTAACTTTGTCAGAAAATAATGCATTCTTTTTTCTCTAACTCGCAACATTCAGATATATATGCCATTCCAAGTGGTAACGTTTTACATGCTTGACTGTTTCAAGACATGAAGACTGTTGCTTTCGACGAATTTACTGCATTTTACGATTAAGTAACATTAACACAGTGATCATTAGGTGTATTTAACAACTAGAGAAAGTAAGAACGGGAAGTGAAAAAAGGGATTGATCCATTGGTAATAAGAAGACAGAATATATGGTTTTCACCAGAAATGGCAACCAAAGGCGTGAATCAGACTCAAGCAGATACAGAAATTTAATTATCTGGGTACTGACGATGGAAAATGTGGTACAGAGATCCGAAGGGACATTGGGTTAATACTTTAGGAATATGCATATATATGACAAAGTGGAAAAGGTTTCGTGTAACAAGTTTCGTCTTTTAGATTTATGCTTAATTTAATGAGACTATACATGCGCACGAACGAGAGACGCTGGGAATTTTAAATTTAAAGATTCATTTTTGGGGGTATAAAATTTCATTTAGATTCTTTTATCTTTTGTTCTGGGTTTCCATCACTTTTGTTATTAAATAGCCCACATTGTGATAATAGATCTTCTAAGAAAGGCGAAATGTTGTAAGAATCTGGATGTAAATCTACTGCGGATGCTCTAGCGATTAAAGCACTTTCTATACATTTTCGTCTTAGTGAATTGTTTTCTCTTTTAATTAGAGTAGCATTCTTATATCAATATTGTGAATGATTAGTCTGAACAACTAATGCCTTTAATGTGTTGTTTTGTAAAAGATCCCTTTTATGTTCTTATAATATTTTATTTAATTTCCTTGAAGTTTCTCCAAGTAATAGAGTAAATTCCTCCTTCAAGTTTTAGATTATTGTTTTGCTTTGTATTAAGTCTTTTATTCTTTTAGACGTAGTTGTAAAATCGGCTTAGATTTTATAGTCAAAACACATAAAAAAATCTTTAAATTTAAATTTCCCAGCGTTGTTCATTCGTGCGCGTGTGTAGCCGCATTAACGTAAACAAACCTAGTCTGATCAAATCCAAAAGGGACGAAATGCATCTTCATCAGCTTTTTGCCTGGAAAAAATAACTGGCCATATAGATACTGTTGGATCCAGCCTTCTTCTACAGTGTAACCCGGATATAAGATACTTCTTCTCCGGTCCCGACAACTCTCTTATATCCGGGTTACACTGTATTTGCTTTTCATCGAGCTTTTTCGCTTCTTGTTTCAGATTCCTTGTATCTACTTCAGCGTTATTTTCAAGATTTAACCCGAATTCTCTTTCGTATTTATGGACCTCTTTTGATACAAAATAAAGCTTTAGTAAAATCTGCTACGGTAAATATCCCGTTCAGTACAAAAATTTGCATGTTAGTTTCCTGACCTAAACCATTTGAGCATATTCCCTAGTGGCTGAAGCACTCTCTTATTCATGAGCGAGAGTAGCGAGTGGGATATTGAGAAGGTTGTCATTTTTTTAAAATTTGAATGATAAGGCAACCAAGGTGACTTGGGAGTCACATTTAGATAATTAGGAAAACCCTCTATCGAAGCAGGTTGGGTTAAAGGCATTTCTAGGTGGACTGCTCCTGGAAGGTTATGCGCTGCTTTTACCAAAACCTATCACGATATTAAACACATTTGGCTGTGATGTATGAGCTTTATGTACACTTATCAGTTATGGTACGACTTCAAGACAATAACTTCCTACATAGGCACCAATGCAGATGAGAGGTTATTTTATCATGGCGATGCTTGTGTTCTTTCTGCGTAAACATTCCACAAGCGCTATTGATGTGTGTGATATTTTCCGCCTCCATGCCACACATCCTTCTCTTGCCCGAATCCACTTGGTCATAGATTTCTTCCGGATAGGATTAGTATTCTGGATTTGGTCTTGCGCAGCTATCAGTGGGTTTTTGCCACGCGTTTCAATTCTTCTTTCGTCAACTTATCCCATGGATCTTCTGCTTTAATTGCCTCGGGGTCCCTCTCAAACTATCCATGTGGTGGCATTGCCTGTCTTGCTTTTAATTTCTCTTTCAATAACCAATTCCTATATTCTTCTTTGTTCCTCAACTTTGGGATTTCGCCACGTACTAAAGTGTCTCTTTACTCTTTACCAAGAACAAGTCTAAAAACCAATGTCACATATTCTTTAATACCAATAAGTCTTACGGGCTTTTAATTTCTTTTTCAGTACCCTATTCCTGTATTCTTCTTTGTTCCCAGACTTTGGAATTTCGCCACGTACTAAAGTCCAACAACCAATGTCACTGGCTACACATTCTTCAATACCTCCTTCTCATATCATCTTCTTTTCCTAACATGTAAAATCTTATCACATTTCATTTTTGGTGCCGGGCACAATTAAAAAAAATAGTGCCCGGGCCTTTCTACCCAGAGTTTGTAACTCCTCCTATATCTTCTCAAAGACTCTTTCACTGTACCTTACATTAACGGTAGTTCTAAGATTACGGGCATTCAACTTTGACTTCAGACGCTATAGCCTTTTCATGCATATTTTTGTAATCAGTTCTTTCATCTATCTTCGGAGGATTTCATCCAACGCCAGTATACCAAAGTATTTGCATTCAGTTTCTTCTTGGTCAGCGATGAGTTCTCTTGTTGAATATTATTATTATTATTATTATTATTGAGTGAGAGAGTAGCAGGTCAACAAAGTGGTGCTGAGATACAAATATGTCAAGCCCAAAATACCCATCATGGCACCCAGGATGATAAGAGGAATACGGGGCATATGTATCACAATTGGTTACGGTCAAACAAATGACAAGCAAATTTGTGGTACTGAATATATTTAATATAGCCTACCTTTATTCACCAATACAAAACATATACAGGTTGAGAATACTTTATCCGAAATTCTTGGGACCGGGAGTGCTTCGTTTTCAGATGTTTTCGGATTTCGGAATACAGGCTATTTAAGTTGTATATAGCATCTATAAAATACGTCAGCTTGGAATGGAAACCAAGCATAAACTCGATATTTTTTTACAGTAAGGTTCATCCTGTACAAGGCCCAGGGGCCACTCGAGGTAGAGGGTTACGATAAGGGTTTATATGGATAGGAGGGGAAGATAACGGGCAATGGTTCGAGGGAAGAAACTGTTTGAGTGGAACTTACTTCTCGCCGATGGAACACGGAGGGAATGTGGGTGGTTTTCTACTATGTAAGTGGCAATATCTGATCTAATGAAACCAGCAGATGCAATTCGTCCGAGCAGTTTCCATGGAAGTAGCGATAGAGCAGTGATAGGCTCGCCACATCCCGCCTGTGAGAGAGAGGTTGGAGGGTGACTCAGAGACGCTTTTGAACTCTGGAAAGTACTTCTGAGCAGCTGCTGCCGAAATATGGCAACAGTATTCCATTTTCGGGCTGATCTGACTCTTATAAAGGTAGAGGATAGCATTAGGCGTCAGGTACTTACTGGAGCGGTACAAGGAGCCGATCATTTTACCTGCATCTTTAGCGATGGATCGTAGATAGGAATTCCACTTGAGGTCGGATGTGAGCTTGAGGTCCAATATCATCTCAAGGCACGGTGCCTGCTCGAGGGGACATCCGTTCATCGTGACTGACGGTTGTTCGGGGTTTGATAGGCGGTGAT
The DNA here is from genome assembly GCA_964036315.1 of Acanthosepion esculentum. Classification (NCBI taxonomy): domain Eukaryota; kingdom Metazoa; phylum Mollusca; class Cephalopoda; order Sepiida; family Sepiidae; genus Acanthosepion; species Acanthosepion esculentum. The sequence continues at coordinate 67,274,983 of OZ038485.1, forward strand.
GAAATGTAACCAGTATTCAATGTAACCAGCCACTTTTTTCCCCACTGGGAAGTTAATGTTAGATCAGAAAAGAGGTCAGCTGCCAATCTCTGATCGTCAAGACTTTTAGTGGTGCGCCCATATGTCGTCCTATTATCGGCATAAACGTTTACAAATGATCGGAGTATATTCTTAGGTAGATCATTTATGCAAACCCAAAAGAGGGTTAGTACGTGAAGTGACCCCTGTGGTACGCCTGAGTTGATCGCCAGAGCATAGGATTACTGGGCGTTAACGACTACAATCAGCGTTCTACCTGTTCGGAAGGGCTTTATAATAGAGAAAACATTTCCAGTGATTCCATAGCTGGAGAGCTTGTATCGCAAATCTTTGTGCCACATCTTGTCGAATGCCTTCGAGATCTCTAATGCTATGATCCTTGCAGCATGTATGTTGTCAAGAGCCTCACTAATTCTATGTGTAATGGTAGTTAGGATATCAGCAGTAAAAAGGGCTGATCAAAACCCATACTGCTCGTCACACAAGAGATTGTTCCTATCCAGGTGCCTAACGACCTTCATGTTGATTAAGGCCTCAAAAAGTTTTCTCCCTTTACATTTCATAACACAGCTTATACATATACATTGAAGGTACTTTTATATAAATAGCATATACCCTGAAAGTAGTTTTTTTTATAAAATTTTATAAATTTTGTGTACATACAGATACAGGTAATGACGCTAGTCATGTAATGCTGGTGAAATTAAGATTTCACGTAAACATGTTCTTTCTGTTCGTGTACAACAAAGATGATCACTATATATATATATATATATATATATATATATATATATATATATATATATATATATATATATATATATGTAACACCAAACACTTCTACAGCAGGTGTGAGAAAACTGGAGAGGGAGAGAGGGTACATCATTGATAATATCACTGTGAGTGTGAGAAGGAAAATTCGGTAAGCTATCAGATATTGTATTATGATTACAATGTTACAATATATTCAGTTACAGTATTTATATAAAAACAAAACATCGATTCTGATTATAGTTAAATGTAATGAAAATTTTTTTTAAATTCACCATTTTATTTGTAACGCTGCAACGCAATAATCCTGTTACGCGTAGCCATCAAGCTTTCTGAAACTTTACATTTGTGTCAACTGATATCAGCACCTGAAAAAACTTCTCATTTTGAATTTTTGGATAAAGGATACTCAACCTGTATATGTTAACACTTCCTACCAGAACCCATTAGACCAATGTGTAGTATTGCTTTAAGGCATTATTATTATTATTATTATTATTATTATTATTATTATTGTAGTTGTTGTTGTTGTTCCTTATATAGTTAACACGTACGTTACGCCCTGAGATGAAAAATGTGCCATGCTTATTTTATTGCGATCATAGACGCAATGTTTGACTTTAGAAAAAGAAAGAAAGAAATGGAAGACAGAAGAGGCGATAACACTCTCGTGTGTTTAACGCCTGCTCCTTTAAAAGGGAAAATTTCGTGAATTTCGTGAATTTGTCATTTGTACCCACTTACATCTGTAAACAATGGCCTACATTCATATTTATGCTCGTTATTGCAACATTTTCTTAAAGCTGTTAAGCTCAAATATTTAATGAGGCAATAGGGGCATTTCCATGGGTAGTTGTGGAACTAGCAAGGATTTTATTCAATCATTAACTTAAGAATTAAGATTCATCAGCAAATTCAAATAGGCAAACAGTGACATTTCACGTGTATTTCTATTTATTATTATTATTATTATTATTATTATTATTATTATTATTTGTTATATACGAATAAAATGTCGCTGTCGATACTTGAGTTTGAACATAAATCGCCAGTGAGCAAACACAGGCGATCCCATTATTGAATTAAGTAGACCATGTGACCATAGAGAAAACGCATAAGTAGGAAATCTCGTGACGTCTAAACTGTTCTGTTATTTTTATTCTATCCTCTATTACTATACGGACCGCTATTATCTACTCTATTCACTATACTATTTCTCTATTCGGATCACTATACGGATTACTATTCCAGCGAGTATTATCGAAAAAATACTATTAGTGGTAGATTATTCGAAGGCGTCTGACACCAGTATTGTTCAACGGCGTTAATATAGCTGTATCTGCGATTACAAAGTCTCTACTACAACGAGCATTACCAAAGTGACAACGAGTATTCGTTGGCATCACAAAAGTGGCAATGAGTGTTTGTTGACATCATAAAATTATTAATGTCCGTTATTTTTGTCTTTTTTTTTGGGGGTGGGGTCGGGGGTTATGTTAATCTGCCCATTACCTAATTACCTTGTATCCTATAAGAAAGAAAGAAAGAAAGAAAGAAAGAAAGAAAGAAAGAAAGAAAGAAAGACAGAAAGAAAGAAAAGGTAGATGAAGAAGGCGATAACGTTTTCAGTAATTTAACGTCTGCTTCACAGAAATAGAAAACCTTATCAATCAAATCTCTTCATTTGAACGCACTTCTTTCAGTAACGGCTTTCATTGGCATTTATTATAGTTACTGCAACTTTCTGTTAAATTTCTTAAGCTCAAATGTTAGCGCTTCTTTTATGTACCGTGTCCCTTCAGGACGTAGGCGATCATGGCTCTCCACTTCCTCCTATCCCTTGTAGTTCTCAATATGTTTTTTCCTTTTGCTACTTCTCCCAAACCCTGTTCTGTCATCCACTAGCTTAAGCCCGCTACGTATGTCACGCGTTGCTTTCTCTTGTCTCTTTTTCCCTCTATCCGCCCTGTGAGTATCAGATTCTCCAAGCCCTCCTTTCTCATTACGTGTCCCAGAAATTCCAACTGCCGCTTCCTGATGTTAAGTATAACCTTCTTCCTTGTTTGCATCCTCTCCAAAACCATATCGTTGCTCAAATGTTCGGTCAATGGTATCCTTAGCATCCTTCTGTAGAACCACACCTCCGTTGCCTTGAGTCTCTTTTTCATGTTTAATGATACAATAGGGAAAATTCTACTAGGGTTTTTTTACTTGCAAGAAGAATTATGCTTAATCGGAAAATTCAAATTGGAAAGCCGTTAAATTTACACGGTTACTGCTAGTAATAATATAAATTCAGTAATAGTCGTTATTAATAGTCATTATTAATACTGCTGCTAACATTGGCTGGTATATAACTGACATTTTTCCCCCTGACTCGGTCATGACAAATCTTACTACATCTTAAAGTTCCGCTGCCGACGCTTATGTTAATGTGTTTTCCTTTCTGCTGACTTCGCACCGGCCGGCCATTCTTCACCAACCGTCGCATCCCTTGTCTCGCTTATCCAAATATTAGTGGTGCCTCTGTTTACTGCTTGTTTTGATTCGCTCGTAAGAGCCGTAATTCCAGTGACTGGCTAATGACAGTCGCAGGACACAACAACAACATATAGCACCCACCAAACTCACCGGCCGCTTCGAGGGGTGCGGTCGGAGCTCGTCTTGTTTACGAACTAAAATAGACTGGGAGAAACACGGCCTGAGGCCAAAAACGAGGCGTGTGCGGTGAATTATGGGATATCACTTTCGACAACAAACACATAAAGGCTCAATGAACGGAACTTTATGCGTCCTGCCCCCCCCCCACGCCGCCATTCCACAGGCCCTTCTGGAAGGAAAACAGAAATGAAAAAATATGGGAAGTGAAGAATAAAAGGAAGAATAATGACATGCGGTGAAATGGTAAATGACTTAATTTTGCTTCTTTCTTTCCTTTTTTATTCACAAAAAATTCCCTTTTAAATAACATAAACAGGAAAAAAAATTCATTTTTTCAACAGGTTTTATATTTAGAATACGCTATCCGCAAAAAGGTCAACAACTTATAATTTTATTTGATTTTTATATTAAATTTCATCCGCTACATGGCTCGAGGGTCGCTTAAGGTAGAGTATAACTGTTAAAATGGTTATATTAAATGAGATGCATCATATGAATGGAAGGGTGGGTTTGGTTTACGGCATGTCAACCCATTGGGTTATTTAATGCCGAAATTTAATGTCTTTTAAATAAAATCTTGTATTTAAAAAGTCAAAAATATTTCTCTTAAATAGTAAGACTCATGTTATGGCCTTTTTTTTTTTTTTCATTATATTTTTTTAAATCATTTTAATTTCTTTTAGGAAATGAAATATGTAAAATGTATCAGTATTTTGGGAAGGGTAGGTGATAGAAAGTGAGGGTTATGAGGATAAGGAGTATAGACAAAGAAGAGTGCCGTGTTCAGGGAAGCATCCTCACGGGAATTGGTTCCACGAAATGGCAGTTCTTAGGAAAAAAGCTGAGTGAACATTCTCCTTTTTATGAATCTGGTCCAATGATAGTTTACGGAATAAAAATCTTGATTTATTAATACCGGCCTGCTTTTTGCGCGTTCTCTAAACGGTAAAAGACAATCTGTTTTTCGGCAAAGTTTAACCTCCACTCGTGCAAAAACAAAAAAAGCGGTGTGCAAAAGGACGATTTCTCTCTTGACGCCGCTATTACTGTATACTCCATTAACTCTTTTGGCAACATTTATTGTTTTAAAAAGTTATGTTCAGAATTTTAATAACAATAAAAAATGTTACATATTATTTAGTTGTTAGATTATTTATTTGTAAGATTAATTTTATATTTACAAGATTGAGTTAAAGATCAAATGCAGATGAATCGAAATCCGACAGGATGATAAAATAAAGAACAAATAGGAAACGTTTATCAATCTAACATGTTTCACTTTTATTAAAGCTTCATCAGAGATTGAGAGAAAACAGACAAAAAGAAGCAGTAACTCTGGTACTTTCAATTTTGTTTGACTCAGTGTCACGTATATTAAAACCGTATATAATTCTATGTGTATGTAAGTTTGGAAGATTCTTGTATATCTAAGAGGGCATCAGATGGTAATGTGTTTTCGTAACTGTGTATGTGCATCTGTCTAGTAGGAGTTCTAATGCTTTCGCCTTTGTGCAGTCATTCTAATCTATAGCTGAGCTATTTAAGGATATATTCTTTGTATTAAATAGATATAAGAACTGAGAATGCCGATGCTGAGAATACCTATGCAATGACTGTGGTTGGGATATCAGAGTGTTATATACTATGAATGCGATATTGTATGGAATGGATTTAAAAAATATATATTCATACTTAAGAGTGATAGGATAAGAAACAAATAGGAAACCTTTATAAATCTAGCATGTTTCGCCTTTATTAAAGCTTCATCAGATACGGAGAAAAAGAAAGAAAGATAAAATAATTGGTATTTTTAATTTTTGTGTTGTTTATTGGTTAAGCAGACTTAATGTGCATCTGTCTTGTTAAGTAGTGTTCGTGGGTGTAAGTGTATCATAATTCTAGTTTGTCTATGCGGAATCCGGATGATAATGTATATTCGTTTGTGTGTGTGCGCGCGCGCTTAAGAGTATATATAGCAAACGGTAATTCTAATTACCACCACCACCACCACCCCGAAACTACACAACAGTATTTCGGGCATTGCAAGTCTAAAATTTCAACAATTTATTAATTATCTCCTGATAGATCGCTAATTACTAATGTACGTATTGCATTACCAATCATACTTCCAAATATTTTACAGATCATACTACTAATTAACGCCCGACAGATGGTTGATCTTGTTAATTACAGTTTGACGGTTATCAGTACAGAAATAAGAATCGGCGAACTGAGTTCAATTTCTGGCCTAGTCTATTTCGTTCACTTTCATATTACGGCCCTTGGGAAATGCATAAATCCGTATCTATGGGTTAAATAGTATGATAAATCAGGCTCTTGATCTTTGGATAACACTCAGGCTAGAAAGGCTAGTCTTAATTTAAAACTGCGAAGAAGACAATCTAAAACCACCCCAATATCTTTCCCAAAAAGTCAGAGCAATGTACGGTTAATATAATCATGGCCATCTACTTTTGAAGGAACATGGCATTTAAAAATAAAAAAGAAGCTTTGTTTTTCATTAGTTATTAACTGAAATTAGTATGATACAAGGCCACAAGTGCGGAGCTCTCACTGACGATCGAACTCACTAAATTTACCTTAGCATATATTATGATTGACCATAAGATCTATCGGTTGGTCATTAGACAACGCTAAGAATAGATATGATTGATTGAAGCAACGTGTACTGGATAATGTTATCTTATGGGCAAAGAAGATGGCAGGTAAGAAGTGCAGATTATGAGGATAGGTAAGATAGATAACGGTTGACCCTAGACTTGAAGAGGTTAAGATTGTACTGATCGTGGGGCGGGGGGCATCAACTTAGGAGTCTCTAGCGGATCCTGCGAAGAAGCGCACCCAGTGGAACTTCTTCCTTACCAGTGGAATGCTAAGGGAAGGCAGATGATGTGCATTACATGGCCGTTCTTTGGTTTGATCTGGTAGAACTATGGTCTGTAGCATTTTTCATGGAAATAGTAATCGAGTGGTTGCAAGGTTTCTTCTTTGAGAAATATAAAACATTTTATTTCAAATATATCGTCATCAACTAAACTGCTACTTAGGACACCTCGTACCTGGGTATGACGATAAACTACATCCGGCAGCAAGACCTTTGATCGGCAGGTTTTGAGGCGCGTGGAACCACATCTTAATTGTTTTTGTTCCCAGCTCCACCCTGACTCGAGGTGGTACACCTGTTAGGGTCCCAACTATGGGCAAATAGTGGATCTCCAAACTGGGGTAAAAAACTGAAAGTATAGATTTTTTTTTTTTAATTACCAGCAGTAGATTTTTGTAAAAAAGAAAAAATTACTCAATCTCCCAAGAAAATCAAATGTCGGCATTAAATGTCGCAGAAGGAATTAATATGCCGTTAAACAGAAAACAAACGCAGGACGCCAATGTAATGACTTGCTTCACTGAAAGTCGATATAATCTGTGAAATACGTTTCAAAACAACTTGAGTTTTAAGATTACTGAGTTCACAATCTAGTTAAGGAGAATGAGAGTTTGAATGTAATATGTTGATTTCATTACATCTTTCAGTTCATCTGACCCACCCTCTCTCCGTCGGGGTTCCACGGAATCGTAGGGTCCTGCGAAACGTCGTTAGATGCAAAGATAAATATTGGGTTGGAACAAAACATGTATCGTTTGTAATCGGTTACATTTGAATACATGATTTCGTTTCGCAGATGACTAAACTTTTGGCATACCTAAATATTCTGAAATGGAACATTTCAACACGTCTTTATATACGGTAAGTCTTCGAATTCTGAATTTTAAATGGTTTTCATTAGAAATGAAAACGTAGGAAAATTAGATGCATTTCCGACATTTGATGATCTATTATTTCAGGGAAAGGAAAAACCACTGTACAAAAAGCAAAAAAGATAAATGGAGAAGGTACCATAGCCGAGAGAACTATTTTTGCGTGGTTCGCTAGCTTCAGAATGGAAAATTTGATTTGGAAGACCGAGAACATTCCGGCAGGTTAGCTGTCGTTGAGGATGACCAAATGCAAACGCTGACTGAATATAATCCATGTCCCACGACACGGAACATCGCAGAGATACTCCTCATATCTAATAGGAAAACATTTGTGTACGATATTTGGGTGCCACCCGATTTAAAGGGAAAAATTAAGAGATCACATTTCCGCCTGCAATTTTCGTTTTTCCATCGACCTTTTTGGTGCCATATTCTTGTAAACAATTCATTTTGAATCACCTGTGATCTTTCTTGTCTAAAAAGCGTTGTTTTATTTTTTTCATCTCACACGTGAAAAAATAAAACAACGCTTTTTGGACAAGAAAGATCACAGGTGATTCAAAATGAATTGTTTACAAGAATATGGCACCAAAAAGGTCGATGGAAAAACGAAAATATATTCGAAGAAGGTGATGCTGTGTGTTTGGTGGTACTGGAAGCACATCATGTATTACGAGCTCCCACTGCAAAATAAAACGTTGAATTCAGTCTGTTCCCAAAATGGTCTGATTACGGCGAATGATGAAAAGTGTTCGGAATTGGTCAATCGGAAAGATGTTGTTTTCCATCCGGACAACGCAAGGCCTCATGTCTCTTTGCTAGCCCGGCAAAAGATGGTAGATCTTGGCTGGGATGCCCTACAACCACCATCGTACTCATCTGTCTTTGCACCTTTGGCTTATCACTTATTTCGATCCCTACAAAGTTCTTTTACACTATTTACATTATTCAGACTATTGTCCTCATCTTTGTTGCCATATTTATCACAACATTTCGGCCGTTGTACGCTCCTGCCTTCTTCATACACAGATGTCCTCAAGGACACATGGCACAGTGGAAAAAGGCGTTAGTTAGATCCAGTGACAGGACCCAAAGTGTGTGAGTTCAATACCTGGTTAAGGCGGTGGAGAACTTGGAGAGGGGAATTAACAGGTGATAACTGATAACTGATATCCATTAGACATGGCACGAGGAACTATAACAATCTATCCCAGCGAGCAAAATAAAGGGTTCAGGTCGACATTCCAACCACCTGAAGAAGGCCGGAGCGTACAATGGTCGAAACGTTGTGATAAATATGGCAACAAAGATGAGGACAATAGTTTGAATAATGTAAATAGTGTACATAATACCTCATCTCAGAAATATAGACAGAAAGTTCTTTTAATGAGAATAACTTTAAGTATTTGGAAGCTTGTAAAAACCACTTAGAACAGTTCATCACCTAGAAAGATAGGAAATTTAGGAGGATGAAATCGTAAAGTTTCTTAAAAGATGGCAAAACGTAGTGTGAACAAATTACATATTTTGTTGAATATATCTATACACAAATGTCTAAATATTGTATTTATTATTCGCTACGAACTTTTGTTCGATCCTATTAGAAACAATGTGTTTATCATGGAAGGATTGTACTTGCATCCGTGTCGATTTTATTTTGAAAAATTGAGAATTCTGACATTGCTAAAAAAAAATTGAAAATTCTGGCATTGCTACAAAATACCGCTTTCTTCACTGAAAGAAAGCAAACCAGTGAAACAAGAGCAATCTAACCTCGTAGATTAAATAATGGGTTCACTTCGAAATTACCTGACAAACACCTGAAGATTGCCGAAGGGTACAACGGCCAAAACGTTTTGATAATAACAACAAAGATGAGGACAAAAAATAACGATAGCTCCTTATCATTTATACATTTGTGCAAGACCAAAATTGGCCACTGTCCCTGCTTTACGTTCCCAACATTTTTTTCTTTTTGCTATGCACCACCTAAGTATCTGTAAAATCCTGATACATATTTCTTATTATTCAAAAAGCCTACGTGGAGGAAGCGTAAAAGGGTTAACTTTCCTTACGAACTTGAGATTGTATATATGCAAATATTATGATCATTTAATTTTAGAATTTTACAATATTTATAAAAAATATTCTGTTACTAATATAAATACATATATATTATAGAAGGTACATTATTCTGTGTCATTAAATTCATGCGCAGTTTGCGTTGATCATTGTCGGGTTTATCGAATTCAGTGGTTCCCAGCCTTCTTTGAGCCATACCCCACCTAAATATCTCTAAAATACTGATGGATGCCTCACCCCACCAAAAACTTCTGTGACATATAATTCTTATCATTCAAAAAGTGAACTTCTATTCCCGTGGAGGAAGCCTAAACGGACATTAACTTAGTCTAAACTATCTTCCAAAGAACATGGCATCCATGAAAGAGAAAATAAAAGAACGGAAGGACAGTTAAAGTACTGAGGAAGAAATTACTAAAAAATTGTTACAAAAATAATATAAATTTTATATACAGTATATGTGTAATTATACATACACACAAATATTTTTATGTATGCAAACTGTGTATGCACCGTATGCATTAACACAAACTCATACTCACTAGAAAAAATTCACTGATATTTCAATCATTCTCAAATTGTTCCTTAAAACTCAAATTTTGCCCATCTCCTACGACCACTGTCACCGATATTAGCCCAACCTACTCTCCTTAACGCAATGAGGAGTGAGCTCCACTGAGCAACTGCTCCCATCTAAAATGCGGAGAATCATAGCTCCATTTATAACACAGGAGCGATAACCACGCCTCCGCAACCACATTGGCGATATATCAGAGTTATTTAATGTACAAATGGGCCACATCGACAAAATTGGAAAGGGGGGGGCTGGTTTTCAGCTGTCTTACGTCTAACTTAGCTAGCCTCATTTACTGACCCAATCGTTCAAACATTGCTCCATTCACCAAAACATCTCATCCACACAACACTGCCATTCACATACACCACAATACCACATCCACTCAAGTAAATTCTACCTAATCCCCATACATACAGCTGCTGTGGAGGGCTGGGCTGATAAAAATTTTCAAACAATAAATCCCCAATGTTCGTGATATAAAATATTTACACAACTAAACAAAATTAGTGTTAGTAACAGCCCCCAACCAAACTAATCATGGCTGAGATTAACTGAACGAAAAATACTGCGGGATTAATAGAATAATTTTCCATGCATCCGTTCTACAATTATTCACTCGAGCATTCACACATTTAAACATGCTAACAAATAACGAAATGACACACTCGAAAACGAAAGGCATCCCACATTTAACCAAAGAACTGCAAGGTCTGTCCATCTAAATGGGGAGGGAAGAGGGAAATGAACCAAAAACTGGGGGACAAAAATAAGGGGGCCAATGACCATCCATACCCTAGCTAAGTTAAATCCAGCAACTTGAACAAAAACAAAACCACTTATTCTAACTTATCCCTAAATGACAAATGTTTTAAATCAGCCAACCAATATCCTTAAGCCTGTGTCACCTCGAGATGCCACTCTAAATTAGCCCCTCTCAAGCGAACCAAACGCGAAGCATTCAACCACCTTTCGCCGAATTTTGATGAAGAGAGTCGCCTCCTTTCCGCTCTAATCTTGATTTTAAGCTGGTGCTTAAAAAACAAAACCAGTTGTGAAGAGGAAAACTTCTCACCTCCATAAAATTCCTTCTGTCGCGTCGTCTAAATCACGACTCGCATAATGCCGAGTAAACACAAGAACACATAGTGTTCATTCCTCTTCAACTGCGGCACAACATTGCTACATGCGGAAGCGGCTTCAAGGACAAAGGATTTTCCGCCTGGGACGCGGATCATGTAGCCTTCAATCAGTTTGCACAACGGTCGTACGATGCTACAGTCGAAGAAGATGTGCCCCAAGGACACAACCGCCCCACCGCAACGCACGCAGTTTGGCGTAACTGCCAAGCCCGCTGCCAGAGCTTTTTGCCAACCCAGAGGGCCTTTCGCAACACCAGCCAGGTGAGTGATTCCTCGTCGTTATTGAGACACCTCCACCCGGACGCCTAAGACCACAGAGAGCTAAACACCTCCCTCGTCAAACCGAGCTCATCCTTTAGAGTATCTCGAGTGTCCCCCACCCCGCACTAACACCCGATATAAGGAAACAACAGTCGGGTGTCGGAGAGGCCTTCCTTAACCCATGTGAAGTCTTTCAGAGCGCATCGACATTCGCGATAGGAGCACTCGGCCCGAGGACTACGGCGGGCCTCCTCCTCCTCGCCTTCATGCAAACTTCTCATAGACGGAAATGCTTTCTTAGCATCTTCCTTCTAGAAGGGGCCGTAACCCTCATCTTGCTGACACATTCGATCTAGGAACTTGAGCCGCAACGTCTTTTGATGAATCTCGACGTCGGCTATCAGACGGGTGTAGGCAACAGACCAGCCGACGCACCGCAGGAGACCTGCCACCCCACAAGAAGTTAAACTGGACTCACACTAATAAAATTAGTTCGGTGGACGGCAGGGGAAGTACTGAGAGCCGGTAAAGAAGGACGCGGTAGATGTGCGAGGCACAAACTTTCACCCTCCCCTTTAAGGAAAGCCTCCTCTGAGCCCACAGGCTAGCTGCAGCCTCGGCCTTTTCTCGGACGTCCAACCAGTTTTTCTCCAACTTGAGGTCGCGGCCAAACCAGACGCCAAGTATCCTGAGAGGCCCGTCCGACCAAGTGAAGAGTCCAGGAAGAGAAACACCCTACCACGCACCCAACCGCCAGTCGATAGACTTGTCGCGGCTGATTTTGGCTCCTGTCACCTCTGCATACCTGCTGATTTCCTTGCCAATTTCATCAATCTCGGCATTGCTTTTTACAAAAGCGCTGACGTCATCGGCATAGGCGGAATACCTAGCCGACGTGTTCTACCCAGGGAGATTAATTCCTTGTAGGACCGGATTCGCCTTTAACTTGCGCAAGAAGGTCTCCAACGCAAGAATGTACAGCATCGGCAAAAGCGGGCAACCTTGATGAATGGATCTGGACAAAGTGAGAGATTTCGACCTCACCCCATTCACCTCCACCATCGCACCGGGGGAACGATACAAGAGACGAATCCAGGATCGAAAGTACGGTCCGAAGCCGGCCGACTCGAGGACAGCCTCAAGAAATTGATGGTCAACCCTATCAAACGCCTTGGACTGATCTTAATTGTCGACTTGTTCTACGATCAAGCGCTCCAAATGAAGGTTGTCCTGAATAGTCTTACCCTTCACAGCACAAGTAAGGTCGGGGCCAATCAGACTAGGTAGGACAGCCTGCAAACGATTAGCTAAGACCTTGGCCAAAATCTTTAACTCTGTATTTAACATAGTTAAGGGCCGGAAGTTATTAATCCCATCCCCTCCGTGTTTATCCTTGCGAAGCAATTTGATCACACCTCTGGTGAAGCGTTCGGGAATATTCCCGTTCTTCATCCATTGGTTAAATATCTGTGCCACCAGAGGGACAAAGACGTGCGACTGCCTCAAATACACTACATTCCATCGATACCCGGAACTTGTCTCGACCGACATGCTTCAACACGTCCCAGATTTCCTCCTCTGTTATCGGACCCTCGCACCCAGCCGCTTCAGTCGCCTCGAGGCGAGGAAAGTCAGCCAAATAGGTGTCGAACTGAGTCGAACTCAGACCGGGCTCCCTGGTAAAAAGCTCCTGAAAGTGAGCCCGGAAAGCCTCACATATGCCATCGTTTGTAGTCACGGTACTCCCAGCCGGCAATGTGACGCTAGCAATGTATCTATCCGCGATACTCCAACTCAGCGGCCATGTTTGTTGTCTCGGAAGACATCCTTTTTAATCTAGCCCTAACTACCAGAGCTTGATCCTTCTTGATAAGCAAGGAGGCCAACTCCGTCCTGGCTACGGCTATTTCTCCACTATCTCCCGATTTTATAGCCCTTTTTACTCTAGCTTCTTGTGCCGTTTTCTCTGCTAGTCTATCTTGGTTGAGTTGCTTACTAATCAGCCGCAAACGACCTAATAGTATCCTTAAGGTGATCCCACCACTTATTCCCAACCACAGAGCTCGCCAGTTCCCGCATTAGAGTTAGTAAAAACTGGTCCTGAAAATTATTATTATTATTATTATAAATTAATATAAATAATTTTATTTACAACCGAATTAATATTCCCATCTTTCCTACTATGTTATTATTTTTTTTATTATTAATAAATATAGATATCGAAACTATGGCAAAGAGATCTAAGCGTGACAGCAACTCGGCAGCAGTAGAAGTACAAACACTGGCAGAAGAAGAGAGTGTGATGAGTAGAAAGGGACTAACACAGCTTAGGGTTACAAAATACAGGAAGTTGTGAAGAAGCATGATTGTCAATGTCCTGAGGGAACACGGTTCAATAGTCCTGGGTATGACGATAAACTACATCCGACAGCAAGACCTCTGATGAAAAGACTGGACGTTTTGAGGATCGTGGAACCACCTCTTAATTGTTGGTGTTCCCAGCTATGGGCAAATAGTGAACCACCAAATAAAAACAAAACACTATGAAAGTATATAAATGCATATCTATAGTAAAATGACCAGCGATACATTTTATAGCAAAATGTTCAACACTACATTTTATCTGTAGTTGAAGACAAGCATTTGCGTTCAAAATATTTAGATTTTTTCATTAAATAACTCACAGAGGATGATATGCAGCTAAATGAATTCAAACAAACAACCAATATGAAAGAAATCTTTCATGACATTAATCCATATAATATCGTACAATTTCATAAATCAAAATGTAATTCAAAATACAACTTCAGCAAAACTACAACATAAAATACACATATCATCGCCTCTAGTAATTATATCTTCACAAACATGTACATGCACAAAAGCTGAGTATCATCTGCCATGTGCTCAATTGTGAAAGTAGAATAACATATATCATATTTTTATTACTTCCAAAATTCGAAGAAAATTAAATTTCGGCATTAAATAATTCATAAGGAGTTGATATGCCGTTAAACAAACAAAAAAACACGGTTCAAAAAGTAGCAGAGACCCAGACTCGGTGGAAACAGCATTAACAGTAACTGAGCAGTAATAAAAAATCAACAAAAAATATCCCTAGAAATTTCTTGGAGTTTAATTAACCTATCTAAGAATGTGAAACATCGAAAATCCGGTTAAATTTCTAAAACTATTGCCATGGGACAATATTCTAGAGCAGTGATTCTCAACCACCTTGTGCCGCGCAATCCTCTTAAGTGAGTCGCGAAATATTGTCACAGCATATATATATATATGTGTTTGTGTGTGTGTGTGTGTGTGTGTGTTTGTGTGTGTGTGTGTGTGTGTGTGTGTGTGTGTGTGTGTGTGTGTCACAGCATACATATATATGTGTTTGTGTAAGTAGTAATGGTACAGCGTTAGTATTTGAATAAATGAATAAGTATTAAACTTTTTCTTTTCAAATAATTCTTTTCACTATTCTTCGATTACGTTATTTTAAATACTTTTGTCGTATCGTCGATGTGAATGATACACAGAGAAGAATGAGTGCTTAATATATTTATTCAACACCAGTTAACGGATACATACAAAAAGAAAACAGAACAATAAGTTACAAAACAATTAACAAGACAACTTACAAGGGATAGAGGAGGGTCAAATGCTGTATAGCCAGACGAAGTAAGATCAGTCCGAATATTAATCAGCTTAGTATCAACTTATTAATCAACTGTTGAAGTCATTAATCGTAGATTATTTAAGGCTACTAGCTACTCTACAACAACTTTGTTTTAATATTCATTTTTTAAAAAGTATTTTATATTTTTAATTTAATAATTTAAAATTTTCCTTTATTTAAATAAATGAATATTAACCTTTTATCATATAACTGTATTCGATATTTTTTGTTTAATTCAAAATTTTACAAAGTTTTATTGAATTATGAATTGGTATTGTCGAAGCATCCGATATACAGCATTGAGCATTTGATTTAATAATTTCCCAATTTTTTAAAAGTATATTACTCTAAAATTTATATAAAATGAAAAAGACATTAATTGTAGTGAAATTTTTGTTATCTTTTTTTTTCATAGTAATATTTTATTGCAATTTCGCGCACCCCTAATTTGAAATGGAGCGCAGACAAGTTCAAGGGAGGACAATCAGCGTATATTTTTTAAATTTATGGTTTTATTTAATAACATTTATATACCCTTCAAAACTTTTTCAAAGTGTACCGTGATATTTTCATTTGCTTCTCGGTGTGCCGTTGCTTAAAAAGGTTGAGAAACATTGCTCTAGAGGATAAAAGCGTTGGTTCGCGAATTTGATGGCACAGTAATTGAGATATCAATATTCAGACTCTGTGAATACAGGACGAGCAACAAACGAGCAGAACAAAAAAGGAAGAAACACGAGACGCTATAACCCTATACATGAACAGCGGAACGAAAATAATATTTGCCTTAGATAAAATAAAGTGCTTAGGTCAAAATTCCCTGAAGGTTACTTGTATCGACAGCCAACAGAAGAAGACTAGAGTGTACAATGGTCGAAACGTTGTCATAATAACAGATGAGGACAATAGTCGGAATGTAAATAATGTAAACAATGATAATTGCTCAGCCGAGAAAATAAGACAAAAAGATGTTAATATCATAAAACTTTACATTTTTCAAGACTAAAACAGTTTCCAAACTTTTTTTTCTCTGGGCCTCATTCTCGGAATGAAAATTTGCTCGCGCCTCACCAAATTTTAATGTGATAAAAAGTACATTTTAAATAAAAGTGAGAGGGGGGGTTTAAAGGGAGATAACCACAGATTCGAAGTCAGAACATTATCATTGATAACTGTCTCTTCCAATTTGCGGACCCTAATTACTATATTCTTAATACTTGATATAATGCAAAAATATGACAATGATAAAATCGGTCAATAATTATTTATAACTATTCATACTGTGAATCATGCGTTAAAAGTAATGCATAATAATATTTTAAATTTTGAAATCATATTTATTTTTGGCATATGAATTGTTTGAAACTGTTTCTAAATCTTTGATTGTCATTCAATCATTCCGCCTCACCTGTTATCCTCTTTTGATGTACCTATGAGGTGCGCCGCACCGTTTGGGAGCCACTGTTCTAAAGAATACCAGCCCGTTATTCCAGAAAATTCAAACAGGATCTGCGTGAGTTTCGATTTGACTGCATGCTTAAGATGAGAAATTTATGAAACGAAGCAACAGAAATGTGGTTCTACAGAAGTATGCTGAGAATACCATGGACCAAACATGTGTGCAACGCGACGATGTTTTAGAGAAAATGGAAAGAAAAAGGACACTTCTCCGTTACATCAGGAAGAAACATTTAAAATTTCTAAGGCGCATAATGAGGAAAGAGGGATTGGAAATTTTGATGATCACAGGACAGATTGAAGGCAAGAGGAACAGATTAAAAAATGTATAACCTACCTAGAGAGCTTGACTAA
The DNA here is from genome assembly GCA_964036315.1 of Acanthosepion esculentum. Classification (NCBI taxonomy): domain Eukaryota; kingdom Metazoa; phylum Mollusca; class Cephalopoda; order Sepiida; family Sepiidae; genus Acanthosepion; species Acanthosepion esculentum. The sequence goes on from OZ038485.1 coordinate 67,291,781, forward strand.
ATGGATGGCGGAGTAGGGTTTAGAAGAGATAATAAAAAGACAAAATTTATTAGAAGTTACAAAGGAATGGAAAATGTGGAGAGTCATAATCGCCAAAGTCCTGAAGAAAAGAATTGCGTCTCTGTGGGAAGAGAGTATCCTGTTATTCATTAAAAAAAAAACCTGACTGCATTTCTGCAGTTTTCATCCTCATAATCCTTGTGAAAAAAATGTTTTTTTGTGTTTAACCAGAACAGAAATCGTCTTATTTCAGATTAAATTTGTTTGAAAAATGCTATCTTATTGCACACTATATAATAGTAATTATTACTTTTAAATTAGAATACATATAATTATTTAAATATACTGTCGTTAGCTATATATACCAAGCTTATTTAAACTATTTATATTCGGACAATTGTCCCCTCTTTGTTGTTATCACAACGCTTGGGCTGTTATGAGCTCCGGCCTTCCCCTGGGGTATATCGATCTGGGTAACCCGCAGGGAATACTGAACTGAATCCTTTATTTAATCTACGGGGCAAATCTGTTCCCGTCCCCCTGCCCATATCTAGGAATATCTCAACTTCTTACATTCTTTTTAATACTGCTCTGTTTTTCATAGAGCCTGGGTATGCACTACTCATCCCCCAAATCCACAAGGCTATTGTCCTACGAAACAATGTGCGTGTATGTGTGCGTGCGTGTGCGCGCTCATGTGTGTATGTGTGTGTTTGTGTGTGTGTTTGTGTGTGGGTGTAAGGGATTATCCAGTAAAAGAAGCTTTAAAGAGGCTGGTCTAGCTACTCCTGAAAGCAAGACACAAGGCAAATCTTATTCCCTCTGCTCGTGTTTGCTACCTTCCGCCGCTCTAGCTTTCTGATGACTGATTCTATTCAGTTCAATTCTGTACCGTCAAATGTTGAATCCTCCCGATTGATTCCGACCTGGCCTAATACCTTCTTTTATCAAAGCAGTTAATTACACATATACTTAAATTCACTTGACCTGGTCCCACTTTGTTTTCGTATGACACCAAGCCATAATGGAATATAAAGAAAAAATAAAATATAATGTGATAAGCCCTAAAGATCCGCTCCCTCAGGCCGTACATCTCCTTAGTTTAGGGTAAATCTTTTAATGTTCACAAAATGCGAAATGCTGAGGGAGCTGGAGCAATGTTCACCATTGGTTCTATATAGGCTTGAGACTCACATTTTAAACCTGACTTTGTGCCATTCGAGTGGACCTACTTTTAGATATTTCCATATTTATTGTCATATTCCCGACGTTTCGGTCATTCTACGCTCCGGCCTTCTTCAGGTGATATACGTTGGAATATCGAACTGGACCCTTTATTTAGTCCACGATGGTAGAGTGTTCTAGTTCCACGCGTCATGCCTTTTCTGGATGTCTCAGTTTCAGTTAATTCCTTTCAGTAACTCAAATCTGCAAGTTTATGTTCACTTCTGCTGTGTTCAGGTATTGAACCTACAACACTTTGGGTCAAGTCAATTTTGTATTATTGCAACCAACGCTTTTATCCACTGGACCATGTGCCCTTCGGAACTACTTTTAGCTTTTATCATGTAATTCACATAAGTATTTTCCAATGTTTATTACTGAAGGTGAAGTTATGAGATTTATTGGATTGTCTCTTTCTGCTGAGAACCAAGCAGTCTTCCTTCTTATGATTAATGGTTAGTCCTTTCTTTTTGCTTTCCTCGACTAACCCGACATTTTAAATACCGTTTGATACTTTCAATCCTGCTTTTAAGATTTTTCGAAATAAATAGAAAATGAGACGAATATTGGTTTGGAATTCAGTCTACCGCAGAAAGAAATGGCAACCTACTATTCTGCCTAGGCTGTCATAGATCTCAAAGGGACATGATCGCCCAGGCGTGCATCACGTATAGCGCTTAAATGACTGACTGAAATTAATAATATCCCGACGATCAGTTATGTGCTATGCGTGATACACGCTTAGGCGATCATGTATCTTTCGATACATGACTAACGAGGCAGATATTTTCTCGCAGTAGGTTGCTATTTCTTCCTGAGGTAGACCAGTTGCCATCCAAGGCTATCCTGCTATTTACCCATAGCTGGGGGAGGAAATAACATGATTCATGCCTTTCCCCGGGGTATTATTAGCAAGTAAGTGAATGTAATGGATTCGACTGGAATCGGCTCTCTGATTCCTCAATCCGAGCCGCTATCCATTACTCCACCGTGCCTATCACTTCATTGCATTATTTTTCTTTCACGGAGCTCCGTTTTTGGCGTCGGTTAGGCAGATTTAGCCTTGTCAATTCACTGATTTTCCTTTGAGCATTATCGGAGGTTAGTGCACCACAAATTTATTTTAACTGCCATATATAGTTAGTAATTCGATATTACAGTTGTTCCCCAAAAACGAGAATTACTTATAAATCAGCCCAATATCTGTCGCGTTTAGAAGATTTATACTATTTGTAAAACCTCAAAATACACTAGATGGAGCTAACGTAACTCTGTATGTCTGCATATGGCTTATACCACCAGAACGACTGTTAAACAGAGCTTCATGTCTTTCGCTGCTCTCATCCTTATAATTTCTCTCTATCGTCCTCTTTATCTAGTTTCTCCGTCCATTTCTGCAAACTTGTCAAGTAACTGACACGCTGTTTGCTTTTGCATCTCACACCTTAATTATAAAAACACTTTGTGAGTAAAATAGGATCGACAACATGGGAGAATTAAAACATCTTAGCTATAAATAATGTCTTTATAAGATTTCCGGCGCGTTTATAAATGAAAGCTTAGGAAATAACTAGCGGAATGTGCAGGTGGTGTAACGTCTAATGACTCGGAAAAGCAGCACCAGCGAGCTTGGTTCGAATTACGGTCGAGCTATTTACCTTTTCTTTTGGAAAAAATTTGAATCTTCTCCCACCCTCGGCTATGGGTTAAATAGCAGAGCTGACGGAGTTCCTTTTTTCTGTTTTTGGCAACACCAAATCAACATATAAATATTTTAATCAATTTCCCATGTGAAAACATCACAAAATAAAAATAAAAACTAGTTTTAAAACGTCTCAGCGACGACCAGTCTAGGAAAAAGGAAAAAAGGAACTCTAAATTCAAAATCACCCTGAAGAGGGATGGGCTCCGTCAGGATATCTTACTCTCGGCATAATACAGCTGCCATGACTGGTCTATGATGCATTATGACCCTAATAGGTTATGGGGACTTGTGGCGTTACACCTTCTTTTACCAAAGATGTTATCGTCACTCTTTTGTTACTTGTCGGGATTTGGGGGGGGGGTACTTTTGATCAAATGAATTTAATCCATTGTTTAGGCGAACTCTTCACTATGATACCTAGACTTTATGAATTTAAGCCGCAATGCTAGCATGGCAACAAGGTTTCATCAATTTACGGTTGAATTGGCGAGATGTTTTAACATTTTCTTTTCTCGCACAACAGCTTCTTTTCTCGCATTTCTTGCTTGTGGAAATCGCTTCCGGCTCCATACTTTCCGGCCAACTTTGATCTTCAAAAATTTAAACGTAATATCAATTGTTATCTACCGTTTTCCTGATTACTCGTCTGTTGTTCTCACTCCTTCATAATGTTGACTGTTTTTCAATTCTTTTACACCCAGTAACCCCTTGTCCCTCCCACCACCCACCCACCCACAACGACACAAATAAGATAAGGGATTACTAACTGGATGAAGAGTCTCAACATTTCTATTTGTGAATTTCAGTCTGATTAACGAATAAATCCAATACCGCGTATCGATGACAATAGATGAGAAAATGATGACAGGATTAAATTAAATGCTATATATATATATATATATTGTCATCCACAGACAGACTGTTTAGCTGTTTCACAGCTCATCAGTGTGGCTAGACGTCCGGATCGAAACCCGACTGAATTTCCGTCAGTCAGAACTTCTCCCACTAAGCCATCAGCGTACGGTACGGAATGAAGGTGAATTTTAGCGTGTTTATTTTTAGATTCAGATAAACACACAGTGACTGAGAGTGACTCAATTCTGTCGAAGAGTCGTGCAGTAATAGCTTAAATAGTCACTGTTTACAAATTCACACCTCAAACCAGAGGGCTCAACCGAAATTAATTTTTCAGGAGCTAATATTTTTGTCATCCACAGACAGACTGTTTCGCTGTTTCACAGCTCATCAGTGTGACTAGACGTCCGGATTGAAACCCGACTGATATATATATATATATATATATTACTTGTAAGAAGAAATTCCTACAAGAATTAACATAGAAAATGAAGACCAGCTATGATAAAATGAGAAAATGCACGAAAGAAAAATTAATTATTGTATAAAAGAAAGAAAATCGAACATTATGATAAAACGAAAGAAAGAAAAAAGGAAAATGTAAGAAAGAAAGAATTGATAGACGTATAAAGGAAACGAAAAAGAATGAAGAGAAAAATAGAAAGAAAAAAGAAAGAAAGAAAAAAGAAAGAAAGAAGAGTGGAAATTATGATGAAACGAAAGGAGAAAAAGTAAGTGTATGACAGAAAGAATTGGTGCATGTATAAAAGAAAGAAAGAAAAGCGACTATTATGATAAAACGAAAGGAAAGACCAAGACAAATATATAAAGAAAGAATTGTCGAACTATTAGAAAGAAATAAAAAAAAGATAAACGACCATTGTGATAAAACAAAAGAAAGTAACAAGGCAAATATATGAAAGAAAGTATTGTTGAACCTATAAAAGAAAGAAAGAAAAAAAGAAAGAAAGAAAGAAAGAAAGAAAGAAAAACAACCATTATGATAAAACGAAAGAAAAGACCAAGGCAAATATATGAAAGAAAGAATTGGCGAACGTATAACAGAAAGAAAGAAAGAAAGATAAGCGACCATTATGATAAAACGAAAGAAAGTAACAAGGCAAATGTATGAAAGAAACTATTGGTGAACGTATAAAATGAAGAAAGAACCACTAGGAAAGGAAAGTGAGAAAGCGAAAAAAAAGAAATGCAACAAACTGGGAGTGAAATTTTTCCTCTTGACTTTCGCCTCTTGAAATTGGCACTGGCATCAAAGCCATCCAGCAGCTGTCTTGAGACTCTTCATTAACAGGCAGACAGATAAAAAAAAAAAATTTAAAAAAAAATCAACTAAGTAAAGAGTGAGAATTATCCCCGTTTGTGATATCTTCCATCACTGGGGGCCCGTGAAAAACTTGGTTAATAAAAATTTGAATACAGTTATGCCCACACAGTTCCATATTTATCTTTCATATTGTCTTTCTTTTATTTTTCTATCTTTATTATTCATCTTAACATTCCAATTTCAGGACAGCCCGACCCACGTGTCATTTATTCATACAAAGTCACACACATACGCACGCACATACTAATATATCCTTATGTACAGACACAACGCTTATATATATATATATATATATATATATATATATATATATATATATATATATATATATATATATATATATATATATATATATAAGAGAGAGAGTGAGAGGGAATGGGGGAGAAATATACGCTTATTAATAGTGCTGATAATTTCTTTATTGGTTTAGGTAATAAAACTGACTTTTTTTGCAGTTCGCAATTCATCTCTGAAAGGAGCTTACCTTCTACTATATCTAAAACATAGCATTCGTATGCACGGCCTTCTTGGATTTTCTTGGCGTTTTTCAACACGTGTTGTAGCCAGGACGTGAGCTGCGAACAAGCCAAAATATATGCCGTATATTTTCGCGTATAACACGACCTTTAGATAAGACGAGGTCAAAAAATCTAGCAAATTTCCATGGATTTATCCCATACCTGTAGTATAAGATAACTTCTTATTGATTATAAGAACATAAAGTTATTGGAAA